>JARQOC010000007.1:45637145-46237145 GCA_033576535.1 Allobates femoralis
TGCAGCGCTCACATACCGGCCACTGGTGAACAAAGACCAGGGGCAGCTCTGTGGCGACAGCACTGTAATGGTGGGGAAAGGAATGCAGCCGCACTTCACACAATGTAATATTGCAATACATCTCTTCACAATGCAAAACCTTCACTGATCAGTGCACAAAAGCTTTGCTGATGTGTGGAAATATATATTTTATAACGAGATCCTCACAATGAGGTTATCGCTTTAGTAGCAGCAGGATTGCCGTATGTGATAAGTTTGTGATACAGAATAAATATAGAAACCAATCATAAACTATCAAACAGCAAGTAGCTGGATGCTAACGTGGTGGGAAGATATTAAAGGGGTATTCCCATGAAACGTATTGGCATGTCTCTTGATTGGTGGGTATCTGGCCTCGTTGAACAGTCACCATGATTTGCATGAAGCTTCTTAGTGTATTTTCTGCACATAATAGCAATACTTTGCTACAAGAGAGAGGCCCATGTTTCTATTTCCAGGAGAACCACATGAAAAAGGTGATAGTAACGTTCCTGTGTGCAGATGATCTGCAACTTCATTCTGGCGATTGCAGTCAAACCCCAACTAACCTGCAAGCAATGGCATATCCTACCAGCATGCCATTACTACTATTGGAGGGAAACCTCCATTCACTCCAGTTGTTGAATACTGCAGCTTCCACCATGAACTGCTGGGAGTTGTAGTTTCTCAATAGCTGGAGTCCTGAATCTGTATCAGATTGTTTTGAATATTATCTTTTACACTGGACTGTATAATGGACTTTAAAGGGACTGTCCAGGACTTAACAGTTGATGATCTAACTATCGAATGGGCCATAAATATGAAATTGGTGTAGGATCCAAAATCCAGTACTCCCACTGATCAGCTGAAATCTACTGTGACAATGGTCAGATATGTGTGATGTATGGTGTGGAAAACAGAAGCCGTATACTTTGTTTAGTGGCCTTTATGGAGCTCTGCACTCACATTTGCTTTAGCTGTTGGACCGCCACCGATTAGAATATACTATCCCAAGGAAAGTTTAAGAACTGTTAAAGGGGTTGTCCAGGTTGCTCACAAGTCTTCCATCACTTTGCAGACTTGTGAATCCTCACAGTGTGCACTGTTAGGATTATCTGTTGCTGGTGGTGAGACAGAGTGGTCATGTGACCAACAGGATGTGATATGCATACTCTTGACAAGGAGCCTGACATGTGTGACCTCGCTCAGTTCACTTGTGTGACGTCGCACATGTCTAGTTGGAATGTAGCCTGGAGTATGCATTTTGCATACTTGCAGTCACATGACCACTCTCGGCGTCGGCAAGAGCATCCTCACAGCACGCACTGCGAGGATCTGCAAAGTCTGTAGTCTCTTAGAGTGACTACAGACTTTGGTGAGAAGCCTGGGCAATTCCGTAAGCCTCAGAAAACCCCTTTAACCTATACAGCAAATATTTAAAAGGCAAAAACATCAGCTATGTTCCTATTTAATCACTCCTCACCTCAACGGTTCTAAATAATTCCAAGCACCACCATATATTATAAAAAAAAATTTTTTTCTTTTTAGCGTTTTCGTGTGAATTTTTTACATTTTGTAATATTTAAAATGTGCCTTTTTCCTGTTAGTTTTTTGTAACACCTATTGAGAAGCCTATTGAAAAAAGACATAATCTTCTCTCGGAAAGAAGCCACAAAACCTTGGTGCACATAGGCTTTTCAGTTCTGTCATTTGCTTTTGACTTGAAATTTCTATTTGGTTAGATTTGGTTTGTAAAAAAAGAAGCCATTAACACCAATAGTAATACGGCTCATAACACTTCATAACTGTGTAATACCAGCCGCATTCAGAATCCTGTCTACAAAATACAGTTCCATTAATCTGGCATTTGATACTCCAACTCCTTTTACACTTACAGAAATGTAAAACTAATGCTGTCATTTTAATGACTGTAATGCAGAATATTTAATAATCCGCCATCTATTGATTTTGTTGTGTACTTGCATCTAAAGGTCAGACATCTTTTCTGTCTTTATTTAAAAACATTGTTAGGATTTTGATTTTAGATTTGCAGCCTTTTTATACTTTTGCCTCTAGAGGACAATCTTTTTTTAGATTGGTTTTATTACAGATAAGGATGTGCTTTAATTTTAATATTTTTGTCATAATGAGAAATGGCAAATACTGGACAGACGTGCAGCAAAATCCAATTGCACGTCACCAGGAAACCCAGAGCTACTGTACTTAGTCTCTTACAAATGTATTTTTCCACACAAGTGTGTTTTTTGTTTTTTTTGTTAGTTTTTTTTTTTTTTACTTTTTGTAAAAACAACAGGATTTAGATGGTGCTCGTAAATAAAGTGACTGAGCGTCTGAGCTTCCTTACTGGATCGGAAGTGTTGGGCATGAAAGGCTGTTGGATGGACGGTGCAAGCCTAGTGAAGCTACTTCTTAGGGCCTTTTCACATCAGCGGTAAGCGCTGATCGCGGCAGGCAGTTGCGGTGAAAAAAATGCATCTGCCGCAGTTACCGCATAACGGCTGCACTTGCGGCAAGCCCCATGCAATGTTTATGGGGCTTGCGGCAGGTGCGGTTTCGGCACTTGCGGCAGATGCGGCCACGAAAGAACTGCGGCTGACAGATCATTTTTTTTCGCGCCGCTTTTGCCGCAAGTGCCGAAACCGCAACTATACCGTACTTGCCGCACCTGCTGCAAGCCCCATAAACATTGCATTGGGCTTGCCGCAGGTGAACTGCAAGTGCGGCCGTTGCGTTTTTTTCACCACAACTGCCGCGATCAGCGCTTACCGCTGATGTGAAAGGGGCCTTAGCCATGTATTGTACATCATGATTATTTTGTATTGTTTTACAAATTTTGTAATAATGTTTCATATAGCTGGAAGTTATTATTTTTATGTGGTCTCTTGTGATACAGCAAGGAAGCTGAATGTGTCTTCCTGGTTCCTGTCTTCACCTTCCAAGATTGCACTGGATTAGGAATAAGATGTCTTAATTGCTTTTCTCTTGGAAGACTGATTACGTTGCTGTTGTGCCTTTAATAAAGGGGTTAGTGTTTGTTTTTGTGGCTTGTGATATCCCCGGATTGATAGCCACAAAAAAACCTACCCTTTCTCTATACCACAGCCTACATCCCCAAATGTTTAACGGATGTCACTCGGTTTTAATAAAGGATTTATCTATTGTATTGGTTTGGTGTTTGTGTTTTATGTACACTAGGTTTAGTATTGTTTTTCTTACAGGCAGTGGAGAACTACACTGCCCACAATGCCGAAGTGCAGTCACATGATTAATAAAGATCTTAAATAGTAGGTGACCTTCTTAACTGTATAATCCTTTCCTGACTGAGTCAATGCTAAGGGCAGATGCTTGCAGCAACACGATGCGTGCAGTAAAGCAAAATGTATTTGAGCCATATTTTAGTGTTTAATATTTAAAAGAATTGTAAAAAATATATTAAAGATTTAGTAAATAATAAAGTGTCAGAATTAGTGTAGTTTGAGGCAAAGAACGGTCTTGCATATCACTTTTTTTAGCCACTTTTGTCACCTCATACCACAAGCAGAAAATATGGGGTGGCATGAAGGTTTGTCTGTGTGCCAAAGTGTTGTCGCAATAAGGAGCAAAATTGCACCAAGGAGTCTAAAAAACAGGGCCCAATTCATCAAATGCCATAATTGTGGCATAAAAAGAATTGAGTTGCAAAATTTGGGCGCAACCAAGGCTGTGCCTAAAATTTGATGACTTGTGTCAAAACTCACAACATTTTTTTGTTAAGCTCTGACAAAGTGGGCCCAACTGAACCAAGACGTAGTCAGATTTATGGCGTGGTGCATGCCACTTTTTGTGTGCCTCTCAATTCATCAAGAACCTCTGACTCCAGCACGCCTCCTTATCAAGACCAAACCTGAAAACGCTGGCCTCGATGACTTGCATCCATAAGGGCTGATTCATTATTTCATTTGCCCTTTTTGACTGGTTTGTCTTGTTTCTCTTACTTTTCATTTGCACCTTTACACTTTGTTTGCTTTTTTGTTTTTACAAACTGGTAAAATGGGGTTTGCCACACCCCGGGAAATTTTGTTCGGCTGCCATTTATTGAAAATGCTGGTATGAGGATACGTGTCACACTAGCTTCCATCCATTTCCTCGTCAAGACCTCTCTTCTGGCCACGAATAACACAGCTAGCTGTCGCTAAGTGCTGTCTTGGCCTTGCTGAACCCCACATCACCACTCAATGTAATTCCTTTTTACACATTTTCAAATTTTGAAAACTTCTTTATTTTTGCACAAATTTATAACTGAGTTTGTTTGTTCGTGCACTTGCTCTCAGGCAAACAAAATTGAATTTGAATTTTTTGTGATTTTTATTCACATTATGCTGAAAGTCATGTTTCATAATGCCCTCGGATTGAATCATCAAAGTATTACATTTTCCGATACTTGTGTGTGTCAAAAATCACTCATTGTTATCAATCACCAATAAGAAAACGATTAAAACAAACGTGATCTTTGCATTTTCTGTAAAAATTAGAGATTTCTAAACACTGGGGTATAGGAAACCCCACACCACCAGCTGCATGACAAAAACCCCACCTCACCAGTTGAGGGTTAAGTCTATTTTCTGATCATCATAATGGGAGACCCAGACAATGGGGTTTAGGGCACTGCCCTCCGGAGGCCACACTAGGTACTACAAGTTTGTAGACACCGCCCCCTCCGCTTATAAACCCCTACCGCAGGGAATATCCTCAGTTTTAAACTTAGTGTGCTCGGAGGTATCACACGCTTTGCTTGCACGTCACAGCATTCTCACAGCTTACGTGATGGCGTCTGAAGACAAGGTAGGTCCCGGTCGGGGACCTTCGGCAGTCTCCCTGTTCACCCTTGGGGAACACACAGGTTGAGGTACCGGAGGGCTCTGAGCCTGGACACGTTGTGTTCTCCCGGTACGCTGCAGCGCTCCTTCACATCCCTCCTTGGGGGGGGGCTCTGGGAAGTGGGAGATAGGAGCCTTGCACAGCTCCGCTCCGTCCGAGGCCTCCCTAAACGGTGCTTACAGACCGGACTGGAGCCAGCCCAGTCCGAGGCCTCCCTAAACGGTGCTTACAGACCGGATTGGTGCTGAACCCCCGTCCGAGGCCTCCCATTATATGGTGCTTACAGACCGGACCGGCACTGAGGTACCCTGTGTGTCTCCGGTGTGCCTGGGGGTAGTGTCTGACACTATTGTGTTTTGACACTCAGACCGCGCGCAACCCTTGGGTCCGCGGTTCTGGCGGTGTTCCCTGTGCTGGGGTCACCATAGCTGACCGCCCTGTGTGTCACAGGGGCTGCGGCTGCGGGCTACAGAGTTTGTCTGAAGCCCTGGGTATAGTGTTGATACTATATCTCCCGCGCTGTGGGCTCCAGCACCAGATTACTGAGCTGGCTGCTTGGAGAGATGGGGAGCAGCCCATGTGATGTAGGTGTGTGTGTGTGTGCTTCCCGCGTGTTTGTGGCGCCGCGCACGACTTGTCTGGCGGCGGCCATTTTCTCCTCACTTCCCTACTGGGTCTGAATGAGTGCACTACTGCGCTCCCAGGAGAGTCCGGTCATTACCCTCGCGGAGGCCACACACACATCGCTCCCCTCCACCGCATTGAAGCGGTCGGTAAGCCGCCGGTGTTCCGGTTTCCTACTTGGCTTATTTTTCTCCTCTGCTGTCGGCATGTCCCCAGCAAAGAAGAGTACTGCTAAGACAGACAACTCTACCACTACCTGTGCTACATGCAACGGGACGCTGGTTGGGGGGTCCTGCAATAACTGCGGACGCCCAGAGGCCCGGACTGATACTGCAGAGTCTGCAGCTCCGGTGCTGTACCCTGAGGTTCAGGTGATCCCAGGGCAATGGGAAACACAGAACAAGATTAATGAATCTGTGTTGTCCAAGCTGTCCTCCATGTCGCAATCCCTGGAGGCACTGACTAGGAGACTGGGAAGTCCAGCTGCTCCCTCAAGTTACCCCCGGGTGTCACCCTTTGCTACCGCGAGACCCCTTAAGCGGGCTCGTCGGGATGAATCACCCGAGATCCAGAACCTCTCTGAGGAGGAGCGTCACTCTGACGGTGACGTGGATGATGGGGGTTCAATACTTGAGTCTATGTCAGAACCACCTGATGGGGTGGAGGATTTGGTATCCTCCATAAACGAGACTCTTCGTCTCGTGGCACCACCTGAGGAGGTGGAACTCCATCCGAAGGAGGTTTATCAATGGCTGCAGCCGGAGGCTCGCCCATGTGGCTCCTTTATGGACCACACTAACTTTGGAAGGGTGGTTAGAGCACCCAGGGTTCACCCTGGGCGGCGTTATGTCCGCAAATCTAGGGTCACTCGCTTCCCCTTCCCCCAGGAGGTGCTTCAGGAGTGGTCGCAGTCCCCGAAGGTGGACGCTGCCATGACCAGGATTGCTGCACGCTCCCTTTTCTCTGCCTCTGATAGCTCCTCATTGAAGGACGCAACGGATAGACAGGTCAAACAACTCGCCAAGTCTTCCTATGAGGCTGTGGGGTCTTCATTTGCCCCTAATTTTGCCACGGTCTGGACTCTGCAGGCGATCACCACCTGCTTGGATGGTATCACTGACCTGGCGGGGTCCAATTCTGAGGTCCTAGCGCTTACTGATAGGGCAAGGGCCTATGCAGATTACGCCAGGACTGCGACCCTAGAAACTGCCACTCGCTCCGCTGTGGCTTCGGCCAATGCTATAGCGATCCGCAGGTTGTTGTGGCTGCGTCTATGGGACTCAGATGCCACGTCAAAGAAGATTCTGCAGAATCTTCCATTTTCTGGTGACAGACTCTTTGGTACCGAGCTGGACAAGCTGATAAAGGATTCTGCGGAGTCTAAGATCCCACAGAATAAGCCTAAGCCACGGTATACCGTCAAAAGGAACCCCAAGCAGTGGTCCTTTCGTTCCAGCTCGCAGTCATCAGCTTCTTCCGCTCGCGCGGACAGAGGAGGCAAGCCCTCTACTCAGTGGCGCCCCAAGGGTCGCCAGAAGAAGTCAACGGGGGCAACGGCTGCCACCCCCAAAACCACTTCCGCATGACTCGCTCTCCAGTCCTGCCGTCCCACAGGTGGGGGGCCGCCTGTCCCGATTTCGGGACAGATGGTTACTCCACGTCCAAGACCGGTGGGTCCGAGACGTAGTCTCGAGCGGCTACAGGATAGAGCTGACGTCGCGGCCGGCACACCGATTCCATCGGTCTGTTCCATCTCCAGACAAGGCTCAGGCTTTTTATCTGGTGTTGGAGGGTCTCCGCAGAGACGGAGTAGTGGTCCCAGTGCCTACGGGAGAGAGGTTCCGGGGTTTTTACTCCAACCTCTTTATCGTCCCGAAGAAGGACGGCTCTTTTCGCCCGGTTCTGGACCTCAAGTTGTTCAACCGTCACGTGTTGGTTCGGAAGTTCCGCATGGAATCCCTGCGCTCCGTGATCGCGGCTGTGTCGCAGGGAGACTTCCTAGCGTCCATAGATATACGAGACGCTTACCTTCACGTGCCCATTGCACCGGCTCATCAGCGCTGGTTGAGATTTGCAGTGGGGGACGAACACTACCAGTTCGTGGCGCTGCCCTTCGGGTTGGCCTCGGCTCCGCGGGTGTTCACGAAAGTGATGGCCTCTATGATGGCTCTCCTACATGTGCAGGGACATGCCGTCATACCCTATCTAGACGACCTGCTGGTCAGGGCGCCATCAGAACATCTTTGCCGGAGGAGCCTGGAGGTGACCATGAAGTCTCTGGAACAGTTTGGGTGGCTTCTCAATGTCCAGAAATCGACCCTGGTTCCGACCCAGTCACTGACATATCTGGGCATGGACTTCCACACGGACTCTGCTCTGGTGTCCCTGCCACGAGCCAAACAGCTGGCCATCCAATCGGGAGTCCAAGATGTCCTCCTGTCACCACATTCATCCATACGGGTGTTGATGAAACTGGTGGGCTGCATGGTGGCAGCGATAGAGGCGGTGCCTTTCGCGCAGTTTCGCCTCCGTCCTCTCCAGCTGGAAATTCTCCGCAGATGGGACAAGAGGACGATCTCGCTGAATCGGCTGATGGCCCTTTCACGACCGACCAGGGATTCCCTGCAGTGGTGGCTCCAGCCACGTCACTTGTCACGGGGCCGGTCTTTCCTCAAACCGTCATGGTTAGTGGTGACCACCGACGCCAGTCTGAAGGGCTGGGGAGCGGTGTTCTTACACCACAGGGCTCAAGGCCTCTGGACTCAGTCGGAGTCGGCGTTGCAGATCAACGTGCTGGAGATCAAGGCGGTCTATCTGGCGCTCCTGGCGTTTCAGAAGTTACTGTCAGGACAGCCCATCAGGGTTCAGTCCGACAATGCGACGGCCGTCGCCTATATAAATCATCAGGGAGGGACCAGAAGTGCTCAGGCCCTCGCCAAAGTCCACCGCATTCTATCCTGGGTGGAGGACAACGACTGCCTGATCTCCGCAGTTCACATCCCAGGGGTCGAGAACTGGGAGGCCGACTACTTGAGCCGGCAGGGGATGGACGCCGGAGAGTGGTCTCTTCATCCGGACGTCTTCCGGGACATCTGCGGCAGATGGGGCACTCCGGACGTGGATCTGATGGCCTCGCGGCTGAATCATCAGGTGCCACAGTACATGGCGAGATCATGGGATCCTCAGTCTCTGGGGGCAGACGCCCTGATCCTGAGTTGGTCCGACTTACATCTACCATATGTGTTCCCACCGCTAGCATTGATTCCCAAGGTTCTGTGGAAGATCAGGACGGAGTGCAGCGTAGCCATTCTAGTGGCACCGGATTGGCCCAGGAGGTCCTGGTATCCGGATCTGTGGCAACTGTCAGGCGAGAACCGGTGGGCTCTTCCAGAACGCGCAGATCTTCTCGCGCAAGGCCCCTTCTTCCACCTCAATTCCAGGGCCCTCAGATTGACTGCATGGCTCTTGAGGCCTGGCTTCTAACGTCCAGAGGGTTCTCCCCTACTGTGGTTGCCACTATGAATCGGGCTAGGAAGCCTGTATCACGGAGGATTTACCACAGAACGTGGAAAATCTTTTTCTCCTGGTGTGCCTCTGGTGGAAGGTCACCGTGGCCCTTGTCCATTCCGACCTTGTTGGCTTTCCTACAATCGGGTTTGGAATTGGGCTTATCCCTCAGCTTCCTAAAGGGTCAAGTATCAGCTCTTTCAGTGCTGTTTGACAGGCGTTTGGCACTCCTTCCTAAGGTCCGTCAATTTCTGCAGGGGGTGTCTCGGGTGGTTCCGCCATACAGGCGACCGCTGGACCCTTGGGACCTTAACGTGGTCCTGACGGCTCTGCAGAAACCGCCGTTTGAGCCACTGAGGGAAGTCTCCCTCTCGCGTCTGTCACAGAAAGTGGTCTTTCTGGTGGCAATTACGTCTCTGAGACGGGTTTCAGAATTGGCTGCACTGTCGTGCGAATCCCCTTTTCTGGTAGTCCACCAGGACAAGGTGGTGTTGCGTCCGCGGGCAGAATTTTTGCCAAAGGTGGTGTCCACTTTTCACTTGAACCAAGAGATTGTGCTCCCATCGTTTTGTCCCGCTCCTGTTCATCAGGTCGAGCGCGACCTTCACACTCTGGATTTAGTGAGGGCTGTACGCATCTGTGTCCAGGACTGCCTCCTTCCGGAGTTCGGACTCTTTGTTTATCCTTACGGCGGGTCGCTGTAAGGGGTCCACGGCATCAAAATCGACCTTGGCCAGATGATTCAAGGCACCCATTCAAGAGGCTTACCGCTCTGCGGGTCTGCCTCTCCCGGTGGGCTTGAAGGCGCACTCGACCAGAGCCGTCGGTGCTTCCTGGGCTTTGCGACATCGCGCTTCAGCGCTGCAGGTGTGTCAGGCGGCCACTTGGTCCAGCCTGCACACTTTCTCTAAGCACTATATGGTGCATGCCCATGCCTCTGCGGATGCAAGTTTGGGCAGGCGGGTCCTCCAGGCGGCGGTTACCCACCTTTGAGGGGGACCGTATATTTCAACGTCTTTTGAGGAACTCTTCCCGCCCTGGGGTTTGCTTTAGGACATCCCCATTGTCTGGGTCTCCCATTATGATGATCAGAAAAAAGAGAATTTTGTTTACGTACCGTAAATTCTTTTTTCTTGAATCATCAATGGGAGACCCAGCACCCACCCAGTTGTTCCGTTGGATGTTTTGCATTTGCCTGTTCCCAGTTGGGACAGTTTATCCGGGTTGTTGGACCGTCTGTGCACGGTTTCTTTCCCGATGTTTCGGGTGTGGTTTATGTTGTCTCCTCGCAGCTTATGGACCAAACTGAGGATATTCCCTGCGGTAGGGGTTTATAAGCGGAGGGGGCGGTGTCTACAAACTTGTAGTACCTAGTGTGGCCTCCGGAGGGCAGTGCCCTAAACCCCATTGTCTGGGTCTCCCATTGATGATTCAAGAAAAAAGAATTTACGGTACGTAAACAAAATTCTCTTTTTTACACAACTAAGGCCCCTTTCACATCAGCGTTTTTCGCTGATAAGCCCCAGTTGCGGTGAAAAAACTGCAACTGCCGCAATTACCGCATAACGACCGCGATCGCGGCACACTTGCGGCAAGCCCCATACAATGTCTATGGGGCTTGCGGTAAGTGTGCAGCAAGTGCGGTTTCGGTATGCCGCAGTTTTTTTTCGCGGCAGCACCTACAGCAAGCCCCATAGACATTGTATGGGGCTTGCCGCAAGTGAACCACAAGTGCAGCTGTTATGCGGTAATCGTGGCAGTTGCGGTTTTTTTCACCGCAACTGCCGCGATCAGCGTAAAACGCTGATGTGAAAGCAGCCTAACAAAGAGTTAGACATGTAAGTTTTGAGCAAAATTTTTTATCTAAAATGCGCTTGGCCAAACTTAATGTGACCATTTTTGCACTATTGAATGCACATGTTCAACTGTTCAATGTTTCTGTACAATTTGTTCTCTAAGAAGGAGCTTAATATATGGTGTTTTGATCCATGTATCGCCTAATACATTTTATGTATGAATTCTCCTCATCATACTGTTCACATTCTGACATGAGACCAAGATGACACAACAGTTGATCAGCAGTACCTCACCATTGTGAGGTGTCAAGCAGGATGTTCAGATGCAGTTGGCACTTCACAGGCATTCTCTGACCTATTTCTGCGCCTGCGCACAATACTTTGTTGTGCCGTCGGTAGGGCAATTCGAAGTATGCGTGTGCAGGAGCGCAATTGAGACTGCAGGTACCGTTTGACGCGTCAACAACACGAAGCAGATAAAAGGATTGCATTCACAGAAAGAAAGGAAATGCCGGACTTAGGTCCGTGACACCCAGACTGTGCCCTAGGTGAGTATAATAAAAGCTTTTTTTTTTCCATGTTTCTTATACAGTTCGGCCTTTTGCTGTATATAGGGGACTAGCTGTAGAGCCTGGCATTGCCCGAGCATAGTAACCTACTGTTCTTAGCAGTAATGTCAAAATAGAATGTTGGCTGATAACCTTCCGAGTCATCACTGTATTTGTGGGTTATTTATGTCTCCTGAGTTCTACTTATGCATTTGATTCATTCAATTGTGACATTCACACGTGCATTCACTAAGCTTTATATATAAAATATGGAAGAATAAGAGGCTACATTACGATATATGGAGGGCTATGAAGATGCATTCAGCTATATGGAGGGCCATGAGGCTGCGTTATGTCATATGGAGAACTAGAAGTCTGCATTATACGGGGTGGGCCATTTATATGGATACTCCTAAATAAAATGGGAACGGTTGGGGATATCAACTTCCTGTTTGTGACACATTAGTATTTCCCCCTGCCATATACTGATGTGCCACAAACAGGAAGTTGATATTTCCAACCGTTCCCATTTTATTTAGGTGCATCCATATAAATGGCCCACCCTGTACTATATAGGTAGCTCCACTCTAAAGGGGTGTGGCCATGTGGAGGGGCTGACCTATGAAGTGGGTGTGGTTATGTGGAGGGGACTGAGCTGTGCCACATACACACATGTATACACTCAACTTTATATATTAGATTACTGGTGGTGGCTGCCACTTGGAGGCAAAAAAACTACTTTAAAGGAGTGTTTTACTACTAAGATATGATACTATGATTAGAATAAGTCAACAACATCAGATAGGTTAGGTGCCTGGTAACAGACTCTTACCAATTAGCTGTTCTCAGCTTTGGTGGCGGTTGAATATAAAAAGTTGTGGATTGGAACACAGCTCTGTAAACTGTTCAGTGGTCGTTTTGGAGTACTGCACATCAGCTCCAAGTCTATATTTTCATTTTGATTCACTCTGCATGCCACTGCAATGGGCATCATGTGCACAGAAGGAAAGGATTGCTGATCAGATAACAGTGGGAATCAAATGGAAGGATAAGTTCACGAGCATAAGAAAAATTATCCAATTTTCATCCAGAAATAACGGATGCTTTCTCATCCATCTTTAATGTCATCCATATGGCATTAAATTTTAAATACAAGCTGTGATTTAAAGGGATCCTGTCACCTCCAAAACGTCTCCTAAGCTATCAAAGCACGTCCCTGTAGCATAGTATCCCTAATCTCACACTCCTTTTGGCTCAGAAAAGCATCCTGTGAAAGTGGAGAAAAATGTTTTATAACTTACTCATTAGGGATGTTAATTAGCAGGGGCTATATTCTTTAGTCCCTAGGGCTGGCCATCTTCATCATAAGATCACGCCCTAATAGGCGTGATCTTCTATTCATATTGTATTCAGAGCCTCCCTGCTCTCCTTGGCGCTGCCTGGGCTTTAATGGGGCTGTAATGATGCGAATCTCGTCATTTCCGGCATCGGGTGACGTCAGTACACCCACGCTGCATACGCAATGCTGTTCTTGAAGCCTACAGAGCGGCGTGGGTGTACTGACGTCACCCGCGCCTCTAATTCCTCTCAGCGCTGTGCCCCTGTCTCTGAGCAGGCACCCGTTGGTGAGGTGGTGGCGGCGGCTAGCGTCCCCCGCTCTGCCGAAATGGGCGGTTGCGTTGTCGCAGTCTGTAAGCCAATCCATCCAGCAGTTATCTGAGACGCTGATCCAGGTTGTGCAGGCCCGTCCTTCGTCCAGCACGTCGAACCAGCCGGGCTCACCGGATGATGGTTCCGGTCAGGAGAAGACGCGCTCTCGTTCTCCTTCCTTCCATGTGTCTGGTAGGAAGAGGCTCTGCAGGGGGTCTCCCTCGGCCCCATCTCAGGGTTCTCTGGCTTCTCCTACACGGAGTAGGTCCCGTGAATCTCGCTTGTCGGGTGAGCTCCGTGATTCAGATGTGGAGGCGGATCTGGGTGATTCGCTCGGATACCCTTGCCATGGTGGACGACCAGGTTTCATTCAGCTATGAATCAGGCGTTGTCAGTGGCTGACCCGGCTCCGGTTGCCTCATCCGACCACATGATATCTTTCAAGAGACCTCAGAAGGTGTTCTCTGATCATCCTGAGATCGAGGAAGTTCTGCAGAAACATTAGTCGCAGCCAGATAAACGGTTTGGTAATCGTAAGGTGATTGAGGCTCGTTATCTTTTTTTTGCTCGCAGTGGAACGCACCTGGTCGGATTCTCCGCAGGTGGATCCTCCAGTGTCCCGTCTGGCGTCTAGGACTCTTCTTTCGCTTCCTGATAGTGCATCTATCAAGGACTACACGGACAGTCAGTTGGAACAATTGTCCAGATCAGTGTTCGAGGCTTCAGGGTCTTCGCTGTCTCCTTCCTTTGCCTCCATGTGGGTGGCTAAGGCTATTGTGACCTGGGCGGGTGATTTACACTCCGCGTTGCGTCACAGAGGTGCGGATCCAGAATTGTTGGATCTGGCTGCTCAGATGTCTATCACTGGAGAATTCTTAGTGCACGCTTCTATTGATGTGGCTAATTGCACTGCGGCGGCGGTTTCCAATGCCATTGCCATTCGTCGAGCTCTCTGTCTTCGAGAATGGAAGGCGGATTCGGCTTCAAAGAGGTCGCTCACCGGCATGCCTTATTTGGGCGGGCGTCTATTTGGTGAAAAGCTGGATAAGCTGATCTCTGATGCGACGGGGTAAAAGTGCCTCGCTTCCTCAGCAAAAGCCCAAGCGTAAATTCTTCAGGGGACAACAGGCGAGATTCCGGTCCTTTCGGAACTCGTCTGGGTGGTCTGTCTCTCGTCTGGTCCAGTCGGCCCGTGCACCGCGTGCGGACAGAGGTGCCCAGCCTCCCAGTAAGTCGGGTTCTGGCTGGCAGCCCCGAAACAGGCAGTCCAAGTTGAAGGACTCCGGACCACAGCGGTTTGCCTCTTCATGACTTGGCCGCTCCGGAAGACTCTTCCCGGGTGGCCGGCCGACTTTCCCGCTTTTGGCATGTCTGGCTCGCTGCTACAGACGATCAGTGGGTCCGGGACTTGGTGTCTTTCGGTTACAGCATCAAGTTTCACACTCTTCCTCACAGGAAGTTCTTTCTTTCTCGTCCGCTGGGCTCGCCAGACAAGGAAGCCATTTTTTGGGCCGTCGACTCCCTTCAGCAGGCGAGAGTCGTCGTTCCGGTTCCTCAGGGTGAGCGTTTTCACGGATTCTACTCGAATCTGTTTATCGTGCCGAAGAAAGACGGATCTTCCCGTCCTGTTTTGGATTTAAAACATCTGAAAAGATTTGTCCGAGTTTGACATTTTTGGATGGAATCCATGTGTTCCGTCATCGCTTCCATGTGGCAGCGAGAGTTCCTCGCTTCCATCGATATCGAGAACGCTTACTTGCATATTCCGATAGCCAAGTCTCACTAACGGTTCTTAAGCTTTGCTGTGGGCGAGGATCATTACCAGTTCGTTGCTCTTCCGTTCGGATTGGCAACTGCCCCTCGAGTTTTCACCAAGGTCATGGCGGCGTTCATGGCCATGTTGCACGTTTGGGGGGTGTCGGTTTTTCCGTACTTGGACGACCTGTTAATCAAGGGTCGGTCTTTCAGGGACTGCAAGGACAGTGTCTGTGTCACGATGGACACGCTCTCGCTTCTGGGATGGATTCTCAATCTCACAAAGTCTTCTCCGGTCCCGAGCCGCAGGGTTTCATTCCTGGGAATGATCCTGGACACGTCTCGGGGACTTGTCCTTCCTCAGGACAAGGCTCACTCTCTGCGCTGTGCAATTCGTTTACTCCTGCGCCCTGTTCCACATTCCCTTGGATTCGCGATGCGGGTCTTGGGGAAGATGGTGTCGACAATGGAGGCAGTGCCTTTTGCTCAGTGGCATCTCCGTCCATTGCAGCTGGATCTCCTGGCGGCCTGGAATCGCAGTCCGTTCACTCTTCACTGGGTTTTCCGACCATCAGCGGCGACGAGGCTTTCTCTCCGCTGGTGGCTGATTCTGTCGTCCCTCTTCCGAGGGAGGTAGTTTCTGCCAGTCCGGTGGGACGTGTTGTCCACCGACGCCAGACTCCTCGGCTGGGGAGCGGTGTTTGGTCATCACACGGCCCAGGGTCGGTGGACTCCGGAGGAGTCTTCTCTACCCATTAATCTCCTGGAGGTTTGGGCCATTTAGTTGGCGCTGCAGAGTTTCCGTTATTTCCTGAAGGGCCGCCACATTCGTATTCAGTCAGACAATGCCACGGCGGTGGCTTATGTCAATCATCAAGGCGGAACGCACAGCAGGTCAGCAATGTGGGAAGTGGAGCCGATTCTCCATTGGGCCGAATCTTCGGAGGCGGTTCTGTCGGCAGTCCACATACCGGGGATCGAGAATTGGGCGGCGGACTTTCTCAGTCTTCAGGGTCTTGCGTCAGGAGAATGGACTCTCCATCCGGATGTCTTCAATCAGATCTGCGATCAGTTCGGGATCCCGGATGTGGATCTCAAGGCATCACGGAAGAACACGCAGGTTCCCACCTTCTTTGCTCGCTCCCGAGACCCCCGTGCTCTGGGTTCAGACGCTCTAGTCCAGGACTGGACGCAGTTTCGTCTCCCATATGTCTTTCCGCCTCTGGCTCTCATTCCCAGGGTGGTGCAGAAAGTCTGAACGAAACGCGTTCCGGTACTTCTGGTGGCCCCGGATTGGCCCAGGAGGTCGTGGTACCCCGATATAGTACAACTCGCTACAGACGTTCCGTGGCGGCTGCCAGCCGGTTCTTCTCTCCCAGGGCCTATTTCATCACCAGAACTCAGGGGCGCTTCGTTTGATGGTCTGACTCTTGAGACCCGACTTTTGACTCAGACGGGTTTTTCAGAGGAGGTTGCGCGCACTATGGCTTGCGCGAAAAAACCCGTTTCTGCTCGTATTTATCACCGGACTTGGAAAGCCTTCTTCGTCTGGTGCGACTCGGGAGGTCTCCCGCCCTTGCATTTTTCCCTTCCTGCGGTTCTGGGTTTCCTGCAGGCCGGTTTGGACAAGGGGCTTTCCCTTGGTTCTCTTAGAGGGCAGAGACCCGACCCCTATTTGTGCTTTTTCAACGCAGATTGGCAACGAAACCCCAAGTTCGTACTTTTTTGCAGGGTGTGTCACGTATTATTCGACAGTATAAGAGGCCTTTGGAAGCCTGGGACTTGAATCTAGTCCTGGACGTGCTTCAGAAGCCACCTTTTGAGCCTCTCTGGGAAGTCTCCTTGCGTCTTCTCTCTCAGAAGGTGGTGTTTCTTGTGGCGATCACCTCCATCCGGAGGGTTTCTGACTTGGCGGCGCTTTTCTGTAAGACACCTTTCCTTACTTTTCATCAGGATAAGGTGGTGCTGCGGATGACACCGTCCTTTCTTCTCAAGGTGGTTTCCTCTTTCCATTTGAATGAGGACATTGTCCTGCCATCTTTCTGCCCAGCTCCGGTGCACCGCATTGAAAAGGTGCTGCACACCCTGGATCTCGTCCGGGCTCTGAGACTTTGTGTCTAGAACAGCGCCCTTCAGGAAGACTGATTCTCTATTCGTCCTTCCGGAGGGTCCCCGGAAAGGGTTGGCCGCTTCCAAGGACACTCTCACCCGGTGGTTTAGGCTTACTATTCAGGAAGCTTATTCTTTCCGCAATTTACCCATTCCATCGGGGTTGCGGGCTTACTCCACTCGCACGATGGGGGCCTCCCGAGTTTTTCGGCACCAGGCTTCGGCTGAGCAGGTGTGCAAGGCTGCTACTTGGTCTAGTCTTCACTCCTTTGTAAAACACTATCATGTTCATACTCAGGCTTCGGCAAATGCGAGTCTGGGTAGGCGCATCCTACAGGCAGCGGCCACTAGTCTGTAGGCTGGGGGTTATATACTGCTGGGAGGAGCCACTGCGCTTCTTTTTTTTTTTTGTTTGCCTAGTGTTGCCTCTAGAGGCAGAATAGCATAACCCATCATCCTGTGTTCCCCAATTAGAGGCTAAGAGAAAGAGAATTTACGGTGAGTACACAAAATTCTACTTTTTTGAGCACCCATACACTTAAGTAGGCAAGTTACATTTGAGACTAGTACATGATACAATTTTTTATTTTTTTTTCACGTAGGTATTCGGTCTGTTGGGGGAGGTGAGGAGAAAGTCATCTGAACAGTCCCATTGAATAGCATTGTAAGGTAAAAGAAAACAGGTTGCGCCACACTGCTTTAACAATATAGATGAGACGGGTCAAAATCACCTAGTGCTCACCTGGTTTAGTTGTGCTGGGCCGTACAACAGGCTGGCAAGCGAGGAAGCGGTTGGCGCTGCCTCCAGGCCTGATGGAACTGGCGAGTGGGGGTCGTGTCGCGATCCTCGAGCGTGCGAGCCGATGACGGAGTTAGTGGTGTCGGGCCGTGTGACCAGCTGGCGAGTGAGGAACAGGCTGGCGCAGCCTCCAGGCCGGATGTGTCCGACAGATGGGTGCCGTGCTGCGATCCTCGATCGTGCAAGCTGGTGTTTGATGAGCCACAGATGGGGGATGGTGAATCGGTGCGAGCGAGGTCCTGGAGCCGAGCTGCTCAAACTCGCGCCTCCCGGAGGGGAGGCGTGGGCCGTGTGTAAGAAAATAAGGAAGGTGTCAGCGCTCAGATAACACCCAGGACACCGCTTAGTGAATAATTACCTCTAAGATTTATTTGTTCAGTGTAGGATTCCAAATCTGCACAACGCGTTTCAGCGTTAAGTACGCCTTTCTCAAGTGATTGTTCACTGACAGGAGAGCCGCAGAAGTTTAGAAATGACACTGCAAAGATGACAATTACCGGCTTTGCAGAGTTATAGGCATCAAACACAAATTTGCCCATTTATGACCTCAGCATGTGTCCAGGGCGCTTGGACAGTCTCTAGACACATGCTGACATGAGTGTTTAAAGCACATTATAATAATCATCTTGCACTGCTGCTGTTACAGCGGGGCAGGATGATAATTACTGTACCCGCATGGAGGGACATTCAAACTCGCCGGCTTTTGACAGCCGGCGAGTTTGAAGCGATTTGCGCAGCACACTAGTGCGAATATCACACGTGTGCTTTATGGGGTGAGATTTTCTCGCCCCCATAGACTTGCATTGCGCTCACAGGCGTCAGAATCGCGTGCAGTCGCAGCATGCTGCGACTGCACTTGCGACTGCACTTGCTTCTGACTCGCAATGCGAGTTAGATGCGGGGAACTCGCACCAGTGTGCCCTGCCTGATAGGGCAACACTGGTCTGAGTGCAATGCGAGTTTCCCTCGCCAGTGTGCCTTCAGCCTCAGACCAAAAATGTGGTGTGAACATAGCCTAAACATGAGAAATTGTCACTTTTCAGTCCTAGTATGCAAAACTGCTTTAATGTAGTTTCTATAAAATAATTAAACATTGTACATAGAAACAAAAGAGAGAAACCATCTAAAGGAGAAAAAAATGTTGATCCATACTACAAAATATTTTCTAAGCCTTTTCTTGGAATCTAAGAAGCAGAGATAATGCTAAGCTCCCAGGATAAATGATCAGTGCTTTTGGATGCTAGTATTTCTGCACCAAATAACTAATTCTGGCTCTTTTTTGTATTGTTTTATTGCATATTTTTATTATATATATATATTTTTTTTTTGTCAAGCATCATCCTGACTGTGGCCACTGCTCGGCAAATACAGTGCCTTGTGAAAGTATTTGGCCCCCTTGAACTTTTCAACCTTTTGACACATTAGGCTTCAAACATAAAGATATAAATTCTAATTTTTTTTGTGAAGAGTCAACAAGTGGTACACAGTCGTGATGTGGAACCAAATTGGATATTTTAAACTTTAACAAAACTGAAAAGTGGGGCGTGCAATATTATTCGTCCCCCTTGAGTTAATACTTAGTAGCGCCACCTTTTGCTGCGATTACAGCTGCAAGTTGCTTGGGGTATGTCTCTGTTCATCCAGTGTGATCATGGACCTTTTGGCTGCATTTCTGATCAGTCTTCTTGTTCGAGATGAAAGTTTAGAGGGACAGCCGGGTCTTGGTAGATTTGCAGTGGTCTGATATTCCTTCCATTTCAATATGATCGCTTGCTCTTTGAGATGTTTAAAACTTGGGAAATCTTTTTGTCTCCAAATCTGGCTTTAAACTTCGCCACAACAGTATCTTGGACCTGTCTGGTGTGTTCCTTGGTCTTCATGATGCTCTCTGCACTTGAAACCGAACCCTGAGACTATCACAGAGCAGGAGCATTTATACGAAGACTTCACAAAAGAATTTGAATTTATATGTTTGAAGCCTGAAATGTGGCAAAAGGTCAAAAAGTTCAAGGGGGCCAAATACTTTCACAACCCACTGTACCTACTGAGCGCATGCTCAACATTGATACTGCAAAACAAAGAAGAAAAAATTGTGGAATTATGTAAATGACAAATTGGAAACACAATTTTTAAAACATTTCAGTTTCTTAGTCTGGAGTATAAGTACCATGTTCAAAAAAGCCCCTATTTACAATTCTTGGATGCTGTCAATGAGATTATTAAATGGTCACCTGAGAAATATTTTGCCACACTAAATGCACTTGGGCAAATGAGCTAGATCCGTTACTGGCAGCTCCCTTTTGGAGTTGCCGCCAATGATGTCCAAGATGTGCTTAAATGAAGACAAATGCTGCAAGTCATGGTAGCACATTTAGACCACGCAGGCTGCTCACAGTAGCAATGAGTAATATGCCACCTTATTTTGTCATGCTGACATACTGCGACAGTTTGTGGAAATGGCAGTAACACTTGATCCACAACACAATCAATGTAACAACAAGCTCTTTATGTACCTGTAAGAAGACTAATGGAACCCAGCTTCTGTACATTACTCCACACTATATTCCCAGGAGTAGGATGGGTAGAACAATCCCTCGTGAAGGCCTCTTTTATGTGTTGCAAACCTGGTCTTAAGACCAATCTCCAACTATCATTGCTGTTATGCCCGAGGGGCGTGGAGATGTTAGTAGAACTCATGGGATCACTTGTGTAGTAGTTGAATACCTGATACAGCAGGAGACTGCTCAGTCACTTAAGGAACTGGTTGACAAAAGGAAATATCCTTGGTTTACTGAAGTACAAGTGTCTGAGGAGAGGACCCTCTGGATCATGACATTGAACTCTCCTGGAAGAGCAACCGGAGAGGTAACCCCTATACAGGGATTATCCCAACACAGCCCCAGGAGGTCTAAATGTTGTAAATCCAGAACCAGAGGGGCGACTCATACAGACCGTAGTAGTAGAAATGGGAAGATTGAGAAATGCTGGCTCTGCCAGTGAGAAGAATCGTGGAAGCTCCGTACAATCCTGGAGAGGCTTATCCAGCCGGTAGAGGAATCCGGAAAGTCCCGTGCAATCCTGGAGAATCTTGAACAGCCCACAGTGGGATCTGGAATACCCAGCAAGGTAGGATAATGGTCAGCCAGCAGAGGATTCGGTGGATGGAGACACATAAGTATACTGCAAAGCAAAATAAGCAACAGTCTTAGTGCAGAGCACTGCAGGTATGGGACCTGGACACTGGCAATATTCCTAAAGAATAAACACGTTGCCCAGGCACCACCCATGGGGAGGAAGGTGCCTTTTATACTTTGAGCATCTCCGCAATCAGGGAACAAGTGTACCGTCTCTTTTATGAAGGATGTGGCATGCACCGCCTAAGCACACTCCAAGGAGACCTTCCAAGAGGATGCAGGCTCTTGGAGGAGGAGACAGACAGACACACAGGACTGCAGGCAGGGGAAACGGAGGAAGGCATGGCTCGAGTGTAAGCAGAGTGGTGCTGCGGGATGTGCAAGTCTCCATGTTCAGTAGAGACCGACCCCGCAGCCGAGAGCATGACAATTGTATTCTAGACAACAGTGGGTCTCAGTATTGAAGACGAGAGACCTCTACTGCCACCTTGTACTCATACTTGATACTGAATAAATAAATGTTTTTAAAATTTTATTTTCATTTTTTTAATCATTTGCAAATCAGGATCATATTTATATTTTGAGCGATTTCCATAATTTCACAACATCTGCTTGGTGTAGCAAGTTTCAATGTTGAAATGTGGAAATAGCATTTCTGCAGAATATTTACTTGAAGCGAGCTTAGTCTGGCTTTACACCCCGTTTTTGGGGATCCGTGTTTTGAAATGGATAGGCAGGGATCCGTTTTGGTCTCCCATGAATCCCTATTGGCACGCATTAGGCCTATATGGCCATCCGTTTGTGTCAATTCAGTAAGGGATCCATTTGTTTTTATTCTGTACCCAGAATTGAAGACTGCACCGTTTTTTGGTGCAGCGGACAGCAATAAATCCAGTGTGGAACATTTTACATAACATAGGGGTCTATGGAGATGGATCCGAGGGAAAAAAAAAGGACAGTTTCAGAAGTACTGCACTGTCTCTCTCTCTCTAGAACTGACATTACCATTCTTTTCTATGGCTGCAGCGCTTACCAATACTTTTATATGCACAAAACTGATCCTTAAAAAAACAGGATCCAGGAGCATAAGTGCCATTGGTTTAGACAAATCTGTGCCTGTCCGTGTGCTTCTTCAAATTAAAGGATCAACACGGACAGGCAAAAAAACGTGGTGTCAGGGGGGCCTTAGGTAGAGTTTATGTACCTCCCTCATCTCTGCAGCAGACTTTGCCTTAGGGTACGGACACACTGGTGTGAAAATTGGATGAGTGCAATGCGAGAAAATATTGCATTGCACTCTGACCAATGTTAATAAATGAGTCAGAATAGATTACCATGTGTTATCAGCTTTTTTTTCATCCAGATTCTGGGTAAGAATAAAGTAGCAACATGCTGTAACAGTATGCGATAATCGTGCGAGACTCACCAATACAAGTCAATGGGTATGAGAAAATGATGGACAGCACATTGACAGCACACAGGCAGCATAAGGAGAGTTGTTTTAGCGTGGTGTTTCTCATGCTGGAAAAAGTTAGAAAAGAGTAGACAGGATAGATACATAGACTGGTAAGCCCAATCTACTTATTCTATGCTGCTACTTCTGGGGCCGCCTATTGAGCTACTTGCATATTCACCACACTGTCAGCCAAACAGCCAATCACAGATGCTCACACTCTGTGAGCACCTCTGTGATTGACTGTTGTAGTCAGAGTGTATTTCCAAAATCTGGTTGGTGCTTGTGATTGATTGCTGTACACATTAGTGTATGGGAACCAACCTGCTGTTATAGGGTGTAAAATAAATATAAAAAAAAAAGTGTGGGGCTTCGCAGTATTTTTAAGTCTAGCCCAATGAAAGCAGACAGCTGCGAGCTGCCATCCTCAGTTTCCTAATTTTCCCTTGGCTGGCAAAAAAATGCATGGCTCTGCCCTATTTTTAATTGCCAACCAAGGTAAAACTAGGCAGCTGAGGGCTGGTGTTCTTAGCGGGGTTGGGGCCCATTGTTTTTGAGCCCATGCACTTTTTTTGCCAGCCAAGGGAAAATTAGGCAGCTAAGGGGGGCAGCTCGCAACTGTCTGCTTTTATTGGCCTAGACTTAAAAAGGCTGCGAAGCCCTAAGCGGTGTTTTTAAATATTTATTTAACACCCTATAATGGTACGTTGGTTGCCATACACTACTGTGTATGGCAACCAAGCAGAATCATTGTCTGATTGAGGAAATCCAGTCTGACTACAGCAGCCAAGGCTCTCCCACAGTGTGAGCCTCTGTGATTGTCTGATTGTCTGACAGTGCAGTGTATATGCAAGTAGCTTAATAGGTGGCCCTGGAAGTGGCAATGGGAGACTGGTAAGCAAGATCTAGCTTTTCTAGCATCTATCTATCTGGTCTATCTACTATTTTCTAACTTTATACAGCATGAGAAATGCCATGTTAAAAATGCATTGCACACAGACACCACACTGATATCACACAGAAACCATACGGATGTTAGTTTAGAAAATTATTGCACACTCACATAGTAGTTGCACACCAAACAGATCCAATAACAGATGTCACTCTTCCTACTCTCCTGGATTAGAAACAGTCACATTTTTTACATGCCAGTGTGTTTCCAGCCTTACATGTCAAAACTAAGATTGACAAAATAAAACAAATAAGGCAAGTCTTTACTGCTCAACCATCACAACCACTCCATATAACAAACCATTGCCCTTGCCCATAACCTTCCTTCCCACCATCACGGAAGGAGAGCTTTCTCATCTTTCCAGATCACACCACAGCACTTGTGCATTTGACCCGACCCTTCTTATCTCGTTCCCAAGATCACCACCAAGCTTATTCCAGCCCTAATCGAGCTCTACAACCTATCATTATATTCTGGTACCTTCCCTTCTGCTTTCACAAATGCAACAATCACACTTATTCTGAAGAAACCATACCTTGCCCTGACTAATACATCCAGCTATTGCCCCATTTTGCAGCTTTCATTTGGCACCAAACTCAATAGCATGTCCACATGAACTTTCTTCACACCTTTCCTTCAACTCACTCTTTGACAACCTACAATGTGCGTTCAAATAAAGATGTGGTATTAGATTAGCGCTACAAACCACTCCAGGCGATCGTTCTGTATAAATTACCTTAAAGCTTTATTCAATCGATGTAGAATGCCCAGTCTCCACAACGCGTTTCGGCGCTAATTGCGCCTTTCTCAAGTGTCTTCAATGTGACTTCCATCACCACCACTCCACTAAAGGTGCCCTTAGAAAATAATCAAGGTTGACAGACAATCCTCTATACTCCTCCTACTAGAACTGTCCTTTGCGTTCAACACAGATGACCATTCCCCCAGTACAATTCCTCTCTTCTCTTGGCATTGAAGACCTTGCCCTCTCCAAGATCTCCTCATCTCTCACTAACTGTACATTTAGCATATCCCATTCCCATACTACCTCATCCCACCCTCTCTGTTGGTGTCTCTTAAGATGGTCTTAGGACCACTACTCTTCTCCATGTATAACTTTGGTATGGGACAACTCAAAGTCCTTGTCATTTCCTGTACCACTTATACACTGATAACACTCAACTCTACTTCTTTTGCCCAGACGTTACCTCTTTGCTATCAAGAATAGCAGCTTGTCTATGAACCATTTCCTCCTTCTCCTCTTGCTTCCTAAAGCTCAATGTGGACAAAACCTTACTCATCATCATTCCATCATCCTACTTAACTTCCATACTGATCTAACTATCTTAATAAATGACATCACACTTTTCCCAGTTACGGAAGCCTGCTGCCTCGGGGTAATCCTTGACACTGCCTTGTCCATCAAACAACACATCCAAGCTCTTACCACCTCCTGCCAACTCAAACTCAAAAATATTTTGAGAATCCATCCTTTCCTCAACCCTGAATCTGCTAAAATGCTAGTTTGTGCCCTTATCATCTCCTGCCTCAACTATTGCAATATCCTTTTCTGTGACCTTCCTGCTAACACTCCCGCACCTCTCCAGTCCATCCTTAACTCTTCTGCCTGACTAATCCACCTCTCTCCTCATTGCTCTTCCACTCTTCCCCTCTGCAAATACAGTTGAAACCAGAAGTTTACATACACTATATAAAAAGACATATCTGCATGTTCTTCTCACTATCTGACATGAAACCAGAGTAAACTTTTATCGTTTTAGGTTAATTAGGATTACCATAATTATTTATATCTGAAAAATTGTAGAATAATGAGAGAATGTTTTTAAGGCATTTTTATTACTGTGTGCAAAGTCACAACTTTATATACATTAAGGTTACTAAGCCTTTAAACAATTTTGGACAGCCCATATGATGACGTCTTGTATTTGGAAGCATCTGATAAGTTTATTGGCAAGCAACATCTGAGTTTATTAGAAACACATTTGTGAATATATTTTAATGCACACATGAAACACACTGCTCTTCTTTGTGTAACATGATAGGAAAGTCCAAAGAAATCAGCCAAGATCTCAAGAAGAGAACTGTGGACTTGCTCAAGTCTTGTTCATCCTTGGGTGCAATTTACAGATACCTGAAGGGGCCTTGTTCAGCTGTACAAACAATTATACTCAAGTACAAACAACATGGAAATGTCCAGCCATCATGCCACTCAAGAAGGAGATGGATTCTGTGTCCCAGAGATCAATGTGATTTGGTCCAACATGTGCATATCAACCAAAGAACAAAAGCAAAAGACCTTGTGAAGATGATGGTGAAAGTTGGTAAGATTGTGTTATTATTCACAATGAAATGAGTAATCTGTCAACATTCGTTGAAAAAAGCGTTCCTTACCTTGGCCATGTACCTGAGCAACTTGTGCTTTTTGATACTCCAGTAATGTTGCATCTCTGAAATGTGGCAAATGGCATCTTGGCAGCTTCATGCTTGATTTTCCTCAATTCATGGGCAGTTATTTGCGCCTTTTTTGCTCAACACGCTTCTTGCGACCCTGTTGGCTATTTGCTTGATTGTTCGGTGATCACGCTTCAAAAGTTTGGCAATTTCAAGACTGCTTCATCTCTCTGCAAGACATCTCACAATTTTCGACTTTTCAGAGCCCGTGAAATCTCTTCTTCTGACCCATTTTGCCTAAGGAAAGGCATTTGCCTAATAATTAAGCACACCTTATATAGGGTGTTGATGTCATTACACCACACCCCTCCTCATTACAGAGATGCAGATCACCTGATTTACTTAATTGGTAGTTGGCTCTCAAGCCTATACAGCTTGGAATAGGACACTTTTTATACATGTTATCATGTGATCAAAATACTCATTTGCCTTATAATTCTGCACACAGTGTATTACAAAATATTATCTTTGGCATCTTATGTTAAGTATCCCAGGGTTCACAAACCTTTGTCTAGGTTACGTTTCTATGCAAAAATGTTTTCTGGTGGCACTTGTCCATATGATATTTAGACACTAATTATCAGGTGATATTCTACTCTGGTCATTGCTGTTTATTTATATACATACATTTTTGTGTTAAAATTGGAGCTATGTATTTATGTATATGAGACCTATGTGTACCTATTCTCTATGTTCTAATTTTGGGGATATCTTCTGATTGTGTATTATTATTTCTGTCATTAATTGTGTACCAATAAAAATACAAAAAAAAACATGCAAACTTTTGCTTGTGTTGCTTAGACTACAGTTTGAACTTGGGGTTTACATTTATATAGTAAATTGCCTTTTTGTAGCATGACCACAGTGCTTTCCCCCTTGTGAACAATAACTGTCATCTGTACCTTCTTATGAACTATAATTGTCACATCGTCCTTCCTTATGAATTATGGCCCCCACTTCATGCTGTTTTTTATCTTTATACTCTTTCTCCAATGCAGCTGTTGTGGCGCCCCTGCGTTCAGGAGGCCACAAAGGGAACTGCAGCCAGGAAGGTAGGAGACGACAGTTGCACACCAACACCCTCACAGCCCACACAACCCACGTAGCAGTAGAGAGCAGCACCCAACCCGGAGCCTGGGAACTCTAGGCAGGCAAGGGGTGGTGGGTTTGGAGACAGTGGGTGGGCAAACACGTAGTCAGGTGACAGAGGGTAGATATAGAGCAGGGGGAGGAGAAAGGAGTCAGTAGGCCGAGGTAGGCTGGGCAGCAAAGACAGAAGCACATGTCCTGGAAGAGTGGGGTGAAAGGGACGCAGAATCTGAAGAGCCAGTGTGAGCCACAGAGAGAAAGCTTAACCGGAGCCAGCACCCCAGGAGTGTGAGGGATGAGAGGGACAGTGCCACTGGGCCCTAGAACCACGGCTGAGACAGCAGACTGCAGGCGGAGTAGCCCTCCTATTGAACCCGAAGACACAGTTAGAGAGAGCCTGGTAGAGCCTCACCACCATCGGAGGCTAGGCTAAGAGTAGAGTGTCTGCTCTAGAGGGGACCGTTGCTTCACCCGGCATCCCCAGACAACCGATGTGGGACCTCAACTACACGTTATAGAGTCCCTACCTCAAAGGACAGGCCACTCAGTGGCAACCCGGAAGGCTCACAGGAGTCCGAGCCACCGCCATACTGTCCGGAGTCACACACACCAAGTGAACAAGAGAGAGAGAGAGAACTGAAAGCCTGGAGAGGACAGAGAAACAGAGTGAGGGGTCATAGAAGGAGTAACCTGGCTGCAGGGAGTAAAGGAACCCGGAGGGGAGAGTGTGCCCGTGTAAAGAGTGTAAACTGTGAACTGTACTGGAACTGTAACTGAGCAAGAACTTTGAGAAGTAAACACGGTGAACCCTGAATCTGACTCTCTCGCATGTTTCTGCCTGCACAAGCTTCTCTCCACACAGGTTTGCAGGAGATCCCAGCCTGGAGAGCCACAGCTTGTCAGCTCCAACACTGAAGGAAGATTTCTGCAGCATCTGGACAGTAAGTGCATTGCACCAAGCACAGGCCTGCACCATACCCTACACCAGTGATGGCGAACCTTTACGAGACTGAGTGCCCAATCTCTAACTCAAAACCTAATTCTTTATAGCGAAGTGCCGATAGGGCAATTTACCCTAAATGATAGCAGTGGCCAGCACAAGAGCTGCACAGGGACAGAGCCAGGAGCTGACAACTCTCTAGCCTGTACAGCGCTTGTAGTCCTGACACCCTGATCATAAGTTCTATCATTTTAACAATGAATTGATTTTAAACTTACCTTTGCAGTCTTCTTTTCTCTTCAGCAGTGGTCATCCAGCTCATGTGAACTTCACATTGAAGCTGAGCTGCTCTCGCTGCCCTTTCTAGACACAGCAGGTGGATTGATCTGTATAAAGAAAAAAAATAGAAGAATATTAGAGAGATAGAGAGAGAGATTTTCCACATTGTAATCCTGGTCCCTATATTGTACCATTGTCTCCATCCTGATCCTGTCCTTGTAGTAATGTGCTCCATCCTGACCCTCTCCTTGAAGTAATGTGCCCCATCCTGACCCTCTCCTTGTAGGTACGTTGTCCATCCTGACCCTCTCCTTGTAGTAATGTCTCCATCTTGACCCTCTCTTTTAGCTATCTGCTCCATACTGACCTTCTCCTTATAGCTATGTGCTCCATCCTGACCCTCTCCTTGTAGTAATGTCTCCATCCTGACCCTCTCCTTGTAGCTATGTGCTCCATCCTGACCCTCTCCTTGTAGCTATCTGCTCCATCCTGATCCTCTCCTTGTAGTAATGTCTCCATCCTGACCCTCTCCTTGTAGCTATGTGCGCTATTCTGACCCTCTCCTAGCAGTAATGTCTCCATTCTGCCCCCTTTATTGTAGTCATATCCCCATCTTTGTCCTCTTGTAGTAATGCCCTATCCTTGTCCTACATTAAGTAATGGCCCATCATGCCCCCTCCTTGTAGTAATGCCCCATCATGCCTCCTCCTTTTAGTAGTACCCCATCATGCCCCCTCCTTGCAGAAAAGCCCCTTCATGCCCCCTCCTATCAGAAATGCCCCTTCATGCGCTCTTTCTAGTAATGCCCCATCATGCCCCCTCCTTGCAACAATACCCCATAATGCCACCTCTTTTAGTAATGCCCCTTCATGCCCCCTACTTGTAGTAAGGCCCCATCATGCCCCCATCCTTGTAATGCCCTCATCCTTGTAATGCCCTCATCCTTGTAATGTCCCCATCCTTGTAATGCCTCCATCCTTGTAATGCCTCCTTTTTTGTAATGTCCACTCCTTTAGATGCCCCCATCCTTGTAATGCCTCCCTTTTTGTAATGCCCCCTTCTAATTTTATAGCGCTTGTTATAGCTTTAAAAAAAAACAAAAAAAGCTCATACTCACCTTTCTAGTCCTGTTTCCATCGCCGGCTCTCGCTCCTTAGCTGCTTCTGTTGTTCTCGCGCTGAGCACAGTCATGTGACGCTTGCACGTCACATGACTGCGGTCACATGACGCTGGGCGGGTGGGGCTTGGAGACTATCAGAGCGAGGAGAAATGTCTCCTCCGCTCCGACACATCTTTGAACTGCTGGTGCGATTGTGTCAGCAGTTCAAAGCAGCAGTGCAGCGGCGAGGCCGCGTGCCACCAGAGAGGGCGCTGCGTGTCCTCTGTGGCATGCGTGCCATAGGTTCTGCCCACGGAGAACTATTCCATCTTAGCTGCCATCACATCATCCCCAGAGGTTCTGCGGCAGAGGTGGCCCCACTACTGGCCACACATTGTGGGTGGCGTCACGACTGACATTATCCCCTGTAAATACACCCTTATTATTGCCAGGGCCCGGGACACTGTCCGGACCAGGACCACCGTGACTTCCCCAGTAGCAGACCCGGTCCGGTACCTAGTACCCCGTCCCAGTGGGCTCGACACTGTCCCCCAACTTTCCTTCACCAATATCATCTTCATAATGTCACCCCATGCTGCCCCAACCCAAACTGTGCCCTCACACCATCCTTCATTCTGTTTTCTGCCCCTCTCCCTCTCTCTGCTCTCTTTGTGCCCTCACATTATCCCTTCTTCAACTCCACAAACTGTGAACTCACACTATCCCTCCATCTGTATAGTGCCCTTCACACTGTCCCTCCTTCAGTATACTGTCCCCTCCCATAATATTCCCTCACGCCATCCCTCCTTTGTATAGTCCCCAACCCATACTATGCCCTCACACTTCTGTATAATTAACACCCACCCCAGTCTACAGTAAAAGTCCCTTGCTGTATCTTCAGTCCACTATATAGCACTTACTGTCTCCCATCAACTGTATCGTTGCTGCTTCAGTGGCATTGCAGCGATGTCAGTAACTTAAAGAGGTGATCTCATGCCAAAACCAGCATTGTATGAGGTGATCCCATGCTTCACTGCACTCCCCACTGGGCATCATTAATCTTTCTTGATCTCCACCTACAGTTGGAATCTCCCACCCTCTTCTCCTCCTATGATGCATCGGCTGGTACGTCACTTTCGGCCCAGTGCATTATGGGCCTGATCACGTGATCGGCCTGGTGCATTATCGGCCTGATCATGTGATCGACCCGACTTCAATATGCATATTGCACATGCGCGGGACCGAGCCGATGACGTGATCAAGCCCATAATGCACCGGGTTGGAGGTGATGTACCGGCCGGTGCATCATAGGAGGAGAAGAGGGCAGGAGATTCCAAATGCAGACGGAGATCAAGAAAGAATAATGATGCCCAGAAGGGCGTGCACTGAAGCAGCGAGGAGGGGAGAATGGAGCCTGGACCAGCCTTTCCAGTCTCCTGACAGAGCGACCTCCAGTAAGTTATGTCATTTTTCTTAATCTTTATAGGGTGGATTTACAGAAGAGAGGGATGGTTAGGGAGCAGCTAGGAAGGTAGGAAGGTGTAGGGCAGAGGTCCCCAACTCCAGGCCTCAGGGGCCACCAACAGTGCAGGTTTTCATGATTTCCTTAGTATTGCACAGGTGATAATTCCATCCCCTGTGCAATACTAAGGCAATCCTGAAAACCTGCACTGTTGGCGGCCCCTGAGGCCTGGATTTGGGGACCTTTGGTGTAGGGACAGCTAGTGATAGTGGACCATCGGACAAAAAAACTGTGTAAAAGTACTTATAACAACACCACACTGCACTGCAAAGTTACTTTATGAACACCCTCTAGAAGTTATAACCACAGTTATAAATGGCACCTTTGCATATTTTACATTATGGCCCATGAGCTTTTATTTAGCACTTATGGGTGCAAGATGATACAACCATGGGAAAGAAATAACAAATAATATAGAAAGGTGGTTATCATTAGGTGTTACTGTTGAGGAGAGCCATATGATCAAATATTTAATTAACCTGAAGGCATAAGGGGTTGAGAGAAACAACCCATGGAGTGTATTATATTCACCTTACACAAGCATGTTCAAACCTAAACATGGCTGCCATTTCCTGTTTTATCACACCATTCCCTGCTCTGAGAGGAAGCTAGATTCCAGAGAAAGACTGACCAATCACAGAATGACACGTCCCCTGGAGAGACTCTATCAAGACTTCACGTATCAACCCATCCTGATGACCTCATAGACCAACCTATCCTGAGGACCTCATGGATCCGCTCATGGATTAGCCCATTTCCCAATTCATTAACCAATAAATACATTCCATTATTCCCATTCTCTGTGTGACTGAGCCCCTTACTGAGTTTGTATAAGTCAATGCCTGAACAAATAAACTCACTTTGGAGCTGTGCTATTAGAGGGCTGAAGAGACCTTATACCTGACTGTGTGTTTGGTGTATTTATTTCACAAATGCATCAGTCCATATCAATTAGGACAGGAGCAGGCAACTAGATATTTACACACTTTCAACCATATCAATACAATACTGAAAGGAGGAGGACAAGCTGTACCTAGATGATATTAAGGGACAATCATTCAATAACTCATCAAAAGGTAGGGCACACTGAGAGATGGAGTATAGCTGCAGTTTTGTCTTATTTATGAGTTTACTTGTAGTTTGCCAACATGGAGGCGCAAAGGTCTGTATATGACACGACCACTCCAGGGCCAGGGAAGACTCGGAAACGGGGCGGTTACTCATTGTTCAGCTTCACCTCTCTTCAGTTCTTTTCACGGGGACAGACAGGGGCCGAGACTTGGTCCCCTGACCCTGTCGGTGTCATTTAATAAACGGGAAGATGTTAGGGAATGTCTGAGGGGATGAAAGGGATATTCGTGACACCACCTGTGGTATGCGGCCAGGGTGGCCGCCGCTGCTTCAGAACCTCTGGGGATGGTGGCCGGCAGCATAGATGGTTCCGCTCCCCGCAAGTGGAGCATAGTTTCCTAGTCAGTGGAGTGTTTTTCCCCAACTCATACCTTAACAGTTAGTCACTCAGCTAACAGTACTCTCGGTGTTACCGGCGGCCTCTGTGGCTGTTGGTCAGTGCAAATAAAAGTCTCTCACACCACAGCTACAGTTCCGTTACTTTTACTCAGGTGTTAAACGTGGCTGCCGGGTATGCTCAAGCCAGTCTCTGGTTCGCTCTTTCTCCAGAGTCTGGTTAGTGCAGTCAAGCCACAGTTGGTGCCCTTTCTGTCCTCTCTAGGTGTCTCCATCTCTGGTGGTCAGTCTCTCTCAGCGCTATAAGGAGTAGTTCTCTTCTGAGGCGAGCGGGTCGTTGCTCTGCCACCCAGGCTCACAACGCTGTCCGTAGCACAGAGCTCAAGTACCGATGGCCACGAGTGCTTATGTGTGTCCCGGTTGCCATTAGGTTTCTCTCCCGGGCACTGCTCTCTAGTTCGGCCACCTTCCCCAAGATGTGTCGGGTGTTCAGCTACAGCTCCTGTTACACGTCTGGGGTTTCCGGGTTTATGGCTCGGGCGTGAAGGATTCACACCGTCTGCAGGGCCGGGTCCCTGTCTCCACCAACCCCTCTGTCTCGTCAGATTCGGGCGTACGGACCTTGCTGTCTCTTCCGCACCCCTAGGGCTCTTCTGTTCCTCTGCCAGTCAGTCTTTCCCTCCCGTGGATGAGTGTGGTGGCATTGCTCCAACCCACAGGAGTCGGCACCACACCACCTCTACACTCCCGACTACCACTACTCGTCAGTTGATGTTACTCCTCCGGGGTCTCCTTCTACCGATGACTCCTGGCTCTACTTTCCTGTCCCCCTTTTGTGACCTAGGTCCTCCCTCAGGGTCCACCCACTGTCCCAGGGGCCTATCACTGTGTGTGTTTTTGTCTTGGGCTCAACTGCACCCTCCCAGCACCTGGAGAACAGGGGCACTGCACTTCCTAACCATGGACATGCATGACAATCGAGGGAGGATCTCCGGTCGTAAATTGGCTGGTTACTTACTATCCCCAACCGTTATAGACTTAAAATAATACACATACTGCAGTGACTTGGTTTAACAAATTGGCCACAGCAGCCTTTATTGCCTATTGTTTACATACTAGCATAATATAACAGGGTACACCGTCCAACGGGCGTCCCAACTTAAACAATAGGCCCTCCCATCGTTTTACCCATGGATAGGCCCGGTCCATAAGCCTCTAAAACTTTTGTCCCTGGCCGCAATATCACCGGCCCCAGGGACGAGGTATTGGTTACCTAGAACCAATACCCCACCCTTGCAGAACCCCGTGCCTGCAAGGTACCTTTAACCTGAGCCCCTCAACCTTTGAAGTGGCTCATCTCCCCCTTCCAAATGTAAATCCCCTGCCTCTGGACCAGACCTACCCCCGCTGCCGTGACAATACCAAAGCTTCGCACCATACTTTCAGATTTCATTCATAAAACACATCTCAAACGCCTTCATAACTGAACTCAAAACCAGGGAGGGTGGGCGGGAAACTTCACAGGCTGTCCCCAGGAAGTGGAATGAGGGGACTTCCTTCTTTGTCCCCAGTATCTTCCCTTAAGCTCCCCCTCTTCCTCCCCCTGACCAACCCCCTTTCCATTTAATCACCACCCATGTCTCATCAAATATTCCCATTCCTTCCTCCTCCAATTAACTCCCTACCTCCCCGAATGTCATGTGGCCCCTCCACCCTAGGGGTTCCTTGGCCTGCTTGACAATCGAGGGAGGATCTCCGGTCGTAAATTGGCTGGTTACTTACTATCCCCAACTGTTATAGACTTAAAATAATACACATACTGCAGTGACTTGGTTTAACAAATTGGCCACAGCAGCCTTTATTGCCTATTGTTTACATACTAGCATAATATAACAGGGTACACCGTCCAACGGGCGTCCCAACTTAAACAATAGGCCCTCCCATCGTTTTACCCATGGATAGGCCCGGTCCATAAGCCTCTAAAACTTTTGTCCCTGGCCGCAATATCACCGGCCCCAGGGACGAGGTATTGGTTACCTAGAACCAATACCCCACCCTTGCAGAACCCCGTGCCTGCAAGGTACCTTTAACCTGAGCCCCTCAACCTTTGAAGTGGCTCATCTCCCCCTTCCAAATGTAAATCCCCTGCCTCTGGACCAGACCTACCCCCGCCACAGGACAGGACAAGTGACCTCTTACTTGGCCTGGACCCGCCACACACCAAACGCTTGCTCCACACCCTCTCTCAAATCCAACATCCACATATCCAAGCCAATCTCCGTCAAGTGCACCAAATCAGACCTCAGATATTCTCTCGACCTCGACTCCAATTCTCTGTGCCGTACCACAATCCCCCCGTTACGTGCCACAAATGCCCCCACCACCTTATTCACTTTCACCCTTGCTTTATTAATTTTATCCACCGACCTCCCAAACCTCCATCGTCCCCTTGGCACCATATCCGACCACACCACAATCACACCGGGGTGGGAACACCACAGTCGCAACAGATCACACTTAATGTCCCGTATTAATTCCCGGGACGCACGCACTCCCAAATCATTTCCCCCAACATGTAGAACCAAGACATCCGGGGGTCTACTCACACTACAAAAATAATCCACTTCCAGCAGCACCCTGCCCCATTGCATACCCCTCAATCCCAACCATTTGACCGACGCTGCACCTCTGTCGAGTCCCAACTGCCGACCATCCGGGCGAACATCCGCTCGAAGAGCCCCCCAATACACGTACGAATGGCCGAGTATCCAGATCAAGCAGCGGCCTGTACAAACAAAAGAAAAATTAACAATTGACCAAACACAACGTGTCATCCTAACCAGTTACGAACGAAAACCCATACCGCAATACCCACTCGCTTTTTCAGTAGCCTGGGTAATCCCCTCCAGCCACTACCTAGAAAGCAAGTGAGGACGTACATACAATCGAAAACGATTCGATTCCCAGCGCCCGATGCGCCGCACTACATCATCCCCTAACCCCCAACGAGACGCCTCCGTGGCCGCCCCGATGCGAAATGAATGCGTGCCAAACTCCTCCGGGCGCTCGCCCACTCTCAGCAAGCACTCCCGGAAAATTGCCCGAAACTGAAATTTGGACAAAAACAAACCATCTATATGCCGAAGTAGCGGTCCCGGACCGCCACCCCTCTGAGATAAAAAGCGTCGCACCATCCCCACCGGACACAGTTGGCTCTCAGCCAAGGCATACAACACCACCAACCTTCCTCTGCCCAATTGGTCAGTTTTCGAATACCGCAGCCTGCATTCCACCCTGTCTTCCACAAGTACCACGTCATTCAAAGCCAAGCCACCCGCCATGCACCGAGTTGGGCTCACTAACTCCCCTAGCCTAAATGCTCCAAAGAAGGCCAACACAAAAGCTGTGGAGAACAAAATCATTTCGTAGTTGGACCTGCAAACCCCTTCCAAACTCGCTACCAGCCTTTCCAATAAAGTCACCGACACCGGGCGTCGAGCATCCCTCGTCCGCACACCTTTCCGGAAACCTTTCAAAGCCTGTCGCACTTTGAAATCTTTAGTCGCATCCTGCCGGCCCAACAGCCGAAACCAAAATGCAATCGCTGCCACCCTCTGTGCTCCTGCCGAAGCGGACCTTCCAGACGCAAAATCATTTCCTATGAATGTCAACACCTTTTGCACATCATCCATACCGCCAATCATGCCCTGATCCTGCTCAAATTTCTCCCACTCCTGCCATACTTTCCCATATCGGCACCAAGTAGCCTCCGACACTGAACTCCGAATCAAGGTGCCCACAATCAAGTTACCAGGTTCCATAAACCAGCCGGACAAGGTTGACCGATCTCGTCCGCCCAAGGCACCAACTCCCGAAACCTGTGGAACTGAAACCGAGAAAGTGCATCAGCCACTGAATTAGTAACTCCCGGTACATGTTTAGCCACAATTTGAATGTTCCATTGCAGACATCTGAGCACCAGATGCCGCAGATAGGCCACCACCGGCAGTGACTTAGCAGACAAGGCGTTAATCGCATATACCACAGCGATGTTATCGCAATGAAAACAAACCTTCCTGTCCGCAAAGTCCTGGCCCCACAATTCCACTGCCACCACGATGGGGAAAATTTCCAACAACGCAAGGTTCCTCACCAGACTTCGATCCCTCCAGGACTCTGGCCAACCACCCGCGCACCAGTGGCCCATAAAAATTGCTCCAAAACCCATTGAACCCGACGCATCTGTAAACAACTGCAACACCCTGTTGGGCACCACTTCCTTGAGCCAAACCGTGCGCCCATTATATTCCTGCAAGAATATATCCCACACTCTCAAATCATCTTTAATGTCTCTGGTGATCCGAACAAAATGCACCGGACACGTCTTGCCCGACATAGCCAAAGCCAACCGCCTGGCAAACACCCTGCCCATTGGCATAATCCGGCAAGCAAAATTAAGTTTGCCCAACAAAGACTGAACCACCTTAAGCTGAACCTTTTTTGCTTTAATCACCTCAGCAACAGACCGCCTCAAATCCACAATCTTGTCAGCAGGAAGCCGACACTCCTTAGCCAGTGAATCAATATCGATCCCAAAAAAACGCATGACTGTGGCCGGTCCTTCCGTTTTTTCCGGAGACAAAAGTATCCCAAAACGACTGGCAACCTCAGTCAAAGCAAACAACAAACCTGCACAAATCGGGGAACCCGCCGGCCCCAGACAGAAAAAATCATCCAAATAATGAATGATCGACTCCATACCCGACACATCCCTTACCACCCATTCAACAAAAGAACTAAAAGCTTCAAAGTATGAACAAGAAATTGAACACCCCATTGGCAAACAACGATCCACATAAAAACGCTCCCTCCACATACAACCCAACAAATGCTGACTCTCAGGATGCACCGGCAACAAACGGAATGCCGCTTCCACATCCGACTTTGCCATCAGCGCCCCCGGTCCCGCTCGTTTTACCAACTCCACCGCCTTATCAAAAGAGACATAACAAACCGCCGCCAACTCTGGCGCAATACCATCATTCACCGAAGACCCAGCCGGGTATGACAAATGGTGTATCAACCGAAACTTATTCAGCTCTTTTTTTGGCACAACTCCCAGCGGAGATACCCGTAAATTCAGACAAGGAGGGGCCAAGAGGGGGCCTGCCATCCTTCCCAACTCAACTTCCTTCCTCAACTTCTCGTCCACAACCTCCGGGTGCTCCTTAGCCGAACGTAAATTTCCCGGGCGAAACAAGCCCCCCTCTACTGCCTCAGACGGAATAACGAAACCGAACAAAAAACCTGAACGCAATAACTCGGCAGCCTCAACATCCGGGTACCTACTTAAGAACGGTTCCATTGCCTCTACCCTCACTGGTGTCCTCCCTTTTGTCAGCACCGTCTCCACCCTTTCCTTTTCCTTTCTTAAAACAACGGGCAAAGCTGTGCCCTCCTCCACATCCCGAACATTCGTGTTTAAATCGGCAGGCGGAACCAAACTTACATTGCCCCTCATTAAATTGCCAACAACAACCTTTCTTGAACCCAGCCGAGGTACCCGGTCCCGCACCCGATCCCGAACCTGATCCCCCGGCCCCACTCCGAAAGGGCTGTGCCGGTGCCGTCATCAAACGTAGCCATAAGGCAATATCCTTGTGGTCCCAACGCATGTCCGACCGCAAAGCCTTACGCTGCCTGAACTGCTCATCATATCGAAGCCATGACAAACCACCATATACCCTATAAGCCTCTCCTATTGAATTCATATAGCCGAACAAAGCAGGGGCGCTCCCCATCTCTTTCTCCCCTACAACGCTCGCCAGTATCGCAAAGGCCTGCAGCCAATTCATAAACGTCCTCGGGATAAGACGATACCGACGCTTCTCATCGTCCTCTTTTTCCTTTTTGGAATCACTAGGGCGAACCTTATCCAAATTAAACTTCTCCAACGGAAGCAGCGAAAATATTTCCACGTACTCCCCTTTCCAAATCTTTTCCCTAACTTCCTTCTTCAAATGCGCCCCCAAGGGCTCTCAAAGCAAACATACACTTCGCTCTTCGCCCTATCATCCAGCCTAACCACCTCCTCCTCCTTCTCTTTTTCCACCTCAACTGCCGCAACCGGCGCTGTTGAAGTCTGTCCCTCAACACTCTGCTGCACCACAGCCTCGCCTCCCACAATGGGCCCGACCCCAGCTGGACTGACCCAAGCTCTCACCGGAGACCCCGCAACTGAATTCAAGCCTCCCTGATCCACCAGGCTCCGCAACAAACCGAGCAACTGTCCCATTACATCACCACCCCCGGTAACCCCAGACGCTACCCCCCCCCCACTGGAATCGGCCCTACACCCACATCACCGCCCGATCCCGACATATGCACAATATTACAATTAGTGTTCTCACCAGGCTGCCGAGGGGCAGCCGCAACGCAGTCCTCCGTCCGATCCTCCCCAGACGATTCCTCCGATACTTGTCCCTCTTCTGCGCTGATCTCGTCCTCCAAGCCCTCCAGGGGTGCTCCGTCGGGAGCACCCCCAGCAGAGCACTGCTTCTTCCTCTGAGACCGCTCCTGCGATCTCCGAACCGTCTCACCCGCCAACTCTCCCCGAGGTCTCTTCTGACTGCAGGGGCCCCTCTCCCTAAGCCCATCCTGCCGACTGCAGGCGGGCTGCTCCCGATCCTCTCGCCGCCGGGATCCCCCCCTGCTACACAGGGGAGATCCGCTACAGCCCCCTGGGGCCCTGCATCCGTGGAGGCCCGCTGGGTACGCCCCCTATGGGATCCAAGGGGCACCGTTGCAGGACCTGGCCGGATCCGTCCAGCCGTGCGCGCCAGGGACTCCCCACTACTGCGCCCTCCACCAGCCACAGCCAGTGCCCTTCCAGTGGGAGAAGCCCCTGGCCTCTGCGCCGCTCTTCCCCTAGACGCCCGTGGCTCCTCCTGCCCGGGAAGCCGTTCCGCCCCCTGCCGCCTGCAGGGTTCCCTTCTGCTTGCGCCGGCTGCTCGGCGCGCTCCCGCATCCGCGCTCCCCCGGGAGCCGCCGCTGCGTTCCCGCTCCTGGTCCCGGACCGCCGACCGGAAGTCGGCCGCGGGCCGGCTCCGCCCACTTCTGGTGCGGCATTACCGCGCCACGAATTCCTCCTAGCAGCCGGAGAGGGCCCCGGGGTGGGAGGGCGCCCTCCCCGCCGCTGAGGGTCCCCACCGGGGCTTCCCGAACGGGCCCTCCTCACACCTCCAGCCCCCGGGGAATAGCGCTCTGGTGGCCTGGAGCGGCGGCCACGCAGCGGCGGAGTGGAGGGGCCGGTGCCGCTGGGGAAACGCAGGCAGCCTGAATGTAGGCCTGCACTGCCTGCGCCCCATGCACCGCTGCTGCTGCCTGGATCAATGCCCCCAGAGAGGCCAAATCCGCCATTATTGAAGGTAAGATGGACGTGGAAACTTCACAGGCTGTCCTCAGGAAGTGGAATGAGGGGACTTCCTTCTTTGTCCCCAGTATCTTCCCTTAAGCTCCCCCTCTTCCTCCCCCTGACCAACCCCCTTTCCATTTAATCACCACCCATGTCTCATCAAATATTCCCATTCCTTCCTCCTCCAATTAACTCCCTACCTCCCCGAATGTCATGTGGCCCCTCCACCCTAGGGGTTCCTTGGCCTGCTGTACCTCTGATAGCGTCTCAACCGGTGGGGCGCCACATATAAAAGCTAAATGCCAGCCCTGCCAGGCACTGTTTGAGTAGACAAGGAGACTGCATTGCACTGAGCTACTCAAGAGACAACTTAAGAATACCCCCTATAAAGCAGTGTGCATGTAGTCAGGATTCACTGGCATTGCTGGCGAGAGCTCAAGTATACAATTTGAATAATAAAGTAATGAGATTATGGCCATTCCACACTATTACAGTTTGAATGGTGTCATAAAAGACTTACAAACCACCAGCTTTTGTAAACTTTCTCCAGGCAGATCCTCAAATAAAGCAACATCCCTTTGGATAGATGTAATATTACAGCTTAATGCTATGTGCGCACACTGAGTATTTGGTTGCAGAAATTTTGTTTACCAACTCTTCATCTCCTGGCAGCAAAATGCACCAAAAAATGCAATAAATTTTACCTGCGTGTGTGGTTTATTTTCAATCTGTATTACCATACATATTTGAAGAATTTTTTGTAGTGTGATGAAATAGAGAGAGAGAGAGAAATCTTCTGGTATTCTGGTAGCCAGAAATCATTTCAGATCAGTTAATACAGCATGTGTTTCTGTGGGAAAATGCACCAAGTCTGCACCAAAAAAATGTCTGAACACAATTGCGTTTTTCAGGCTGAAGGCACATTGTGCGAGGGACTCGCGGGAGTGCAATGCGAGGGAAACTCGCATTGTACTCAGACCAGTGTTGCCCTTTAAGGCAGGGCACACTGGTGCGAGTCCTCAGCATTCAACTCGCATTGCGAGTCAGAAGCGAGTGCAGCCGCAGCATGCTTTTGTCATCTCTCTTTCTCTCTCTCCCATCCAGAGAAACATTCCAAGGCAAAATATGCTGAAAGAATTGACATGCTCATTCATCAAGAAAGGTCAGGGTCACACAGCTACGTTGGATTTTCTCAGTGAAGCAGAGATCCGTCATCCCCGCCGCTTCCTGGTGACGCAGCCCCTGGTTACCCGATGTTCATCGTGGTAACCAGTTCACACATCAGGCAGCATTTCCCTGTCCGCTCGGCTTAAGCGGACGCCAGCCAGCCTGATGTGTAGATGGTTACCATAATCAGCATCTGGTAACGAGGGGCTGCATCACCAGGAAGCGGCGGGGATAACGGATCTCTGCTTCACTGAGAAAATCTAAGTATTTAGAGGAGTCTGGCCAAACACTGCAGCAACCAAGCAGGTTTACATTTCCATCAGGAAAATAAACCATTGTGTGTGCATGACTTTTCCACAATCTCCTAAGTTTTGTTGGGTATGAAAAACACTTTTTTTTCAATATTTTTTCATAAAACCAAGGAGAAGTGAATGCTTAAAACCACAGAAAAAATGCAACAAGAACACCCTGAGTGAATATACCCAAAGACATTTTGTCAGAAAACTGGACCATCCATTCAGTGATAAGATATCTGCATAGATGAGGTTTAATGTTGATAAATGTAGAGTAATGCACCAAGAACACAGTAATCCCATTGCTGCATATACATTAGTAAGAAGTAAACTTGGGACTAGAGAACAGGAGAAGGACTTGGGTATTCTGGTTATAACTAAGCTAAGCAGTACTCAATGTCAAGCAGCCGCTGCAAAAGCAAACAAGGTTTTTTTTAGATAAAATCCAGTTACCCCTCTATAAATCAGATTCTTTTAGACAGTTTCATAAATCATGTTTTTATATCTCATCCATCAATGGAAGGTTGTGCATACTATTCATGTTCATTGTTTGTACCTTCTGTGCCTACCAATGTCTCATGTTTACTGACTATAGGTTCAATTCCTACACAACACATATGCAGCATTGTCATTGTACTGCACAGCATATAGTTCCTGTGATGAACTTTTCCCTAACAATTTAGATAACATGCCTTCTATTTAGAGTTAATAAATAGTAATAGTTTATGGCCACTTTACACGCGGCAACAGGTAGATAGAAAACGGCAGGTGTCGGAGACAATTGTACCTTTTACCTTCAAAATACCTTGAAGTGGCTGCGTGTAAATCAGGTATCTGCAAGGTGTTTTGAAGGTAAAAGGTACAATTGTCTCCGACACCTGCCGTTTTCTATCTACCTGTTGCCGCGTGTAAAGTGGCCATTACATGTAGCTGCTAGGTTGATGCCTATGGTAAATCACTATTGTGAAACGGGAACCCTTTTTCACATAATCTGTAGTTTTTGGGGCATATCTATTTTGGTGATACTGTCTTTTGATATTTTAATAACAATTTGTGCAGCATTATACTCAGGATGCCACCATTGTCAACCAGTATATCTGAAGAATGACAGATGTCCCAAAACAGCTTGAGAGTGCCATTATGCCCTGTGCCCATGCTGCATTTTTGCAAAACATAAAACCAGAGGTGCACCCTTGAATAACACCCAGTGGTAAATGGGGTTATTTTTCTGTAGTGGGGGGTCCCCACCTGATGAAGACGGCAATTCGCCGTTGAAAAGCGTAATGAACACTTTTATATAAATAAAGAGGTTTGATACATTCTTTAATCCCCTTGGATGTCTTCTTCTTATGATTAGCGCTCCTAAACTGACCAAGAATAATTTCCTCCCATACTGCGTTTTTGACCCATTTTTTAGTGCTTGTTTTTTGGTGAAATCTGCACCAAAAATGTATCATTTTATTAAGATGCCAGAAATGCTGTTCTGACGGGCCGTTTTTGTGGCAGAACATGCATCCAGAAAATAAATGAGTGTGTCAATTAGTATTTCATTTTTTCCAACATTTTCTCCAGCTGATCCCATTGTAATAAAATGTAAAAAAGCATCAAAAATGGATACATAAAACGTAGTAAAAATGCATTTAATTGTAACATTTGTCAACATACAGACATGGTCAAAAGTGTTGGCGCCCTTCAAATTATTCCAGAGAATGACATAAAGTATTTCACCCAGGAAGTGATTCAGTTACACATGATTTGTAACACACATGTTTATTTCCTTTGTATGTATTGGAACAACACAAAAAAAACAGAAGGAAAAAAAGGCAAACTGGACATTTTACACAAAAAACAAAAAATGAGCTGGACAAAATTGTTTGCACATTTTTAAAATTGTGGGTAAATAACTTTGTTTCACGCATGTGATACTAGATTAAAATCACCCGTGGCAAGTTAAGCCTAGGTCTCACATAACGATATCGGTAACGATATCGTCCTATTTGTGACGTAGGAACGATATCCTTACCGATATCGTTGCGTGTGACTGATAGCAGCGATCAGGCCCCTGCTGTGAGGTCGCTGATCGTTGCACAGGGCTCCTGACCATTTTTTGGTCGTTGGCCCCCCCGCTGGTCACCACACATCGGTGTGTGTGACCGGCGGGGGCAGCGATCAGCGACCTGTCAGGATCCCCCGCCATGTCACAGCGCCGCACAGCAGCGCTGTAACATGACATCCAGGGTGACAAGCGGGCTTAGAGACCCGCTTGTTTACCATGGTTACCGGCACCCGCCCGCTTCCGGGTTGCGGGGAGCGAGCGGGTGCATCCTCTCCTATCCTGTCCCTCACTATTCTCATCTCTCCCTGCTATTTCCCTGTTCCCTACTCTATCCCCTATCCTAAACCCTAATCCTATCCCTCTCCTTGTTCTAAATAAAGAAAATCCCCCCCGAGGCTCACCGGCATCAGAGGCTCCCATACCGGCATCTCTGTAATGGAGATCTCAGGGGTAAAGGACCTGTAATGAGGTCACAGTCATGTGACCGGCCTATACTGTACAGTATAGGCCGGTCACATGATACTGACCTCATCATAGGTCCTTTACCCCTGAGATCTCCATTACAGAGATGCCGGTATGGGAGCCTCTGATGCCGGTGAGCCTCGGGGGGGATTTCTTTATTTAGAACAAGGAGAAGGATAGGATTAGGGTTTAGGATAGGGGATAGAGTAGGGAACAGGGAAATAGCAGGGAGAGATGAGAATAGTGAGGGACAGGATAGGAGAGGTCGGCACCCGCTCGCTCCCCGCAACTCGGAAGCGGGCGGGTGCCGGTAACCATGGTAAACAAGCGGGTCTCTAAGTGCAGGAGAGACCCGCTGTTACCATGGTTACCAGCGTCCGTCCGCTCCCAGGATGCAGGGAACGAGCGGACGCTGGGTACCAACGATCTGGCTGCCCAGAGGTCGCTGGTGAAGTCTGTCAGTGTGACAGCTCACCAGCGACCTGATAACGATGTGTCAACGATGCATCAACGATGCTGATCGTTGTCGGCATCGCTGACACATCGTTATGTGAGACCGGGGCTTAACAGGTGTGGGCAATATGAAAATCACACCTGAAACCAGATAAGAAGTAGAGAAGGTGACTTAATCTTTGCATTGTGTGTCTGCTTGTACAAAATAGCGAAGAGAAAAATGCCACTATAGTCAATATAAGTAATTTATATCTATGTATTTATAAGTTCAAATCTTCAAACAAGTGTGCAGAACTTCACTTCTTACTGGGGCTTTCAGAAGCTTAACCATACCTAATAGTTTTTCAGCAAGAAATATACGGTATACAAGGCATGGAAATAACACATCTGAAGTCATTATCTTGCAATTAATACACATGGCTGCATCTTTGGCACCTGTCTTCCGTGCAAACGTTCCTCACTGAGGTTCTGTGTGTGTGTCATGGTATATTGCACATATATCCATTGTAAAAAGACAAGTAAAGCAATGCAGACTCCTTCTGGAATTTTCTGAAGTGTCCAAGTGCTATCTGTGCTATTGAACAATCAGCTATATAAAACTTCCATAATTCCTATTTTCTTTTTTGGAAAGTCCATGCGCCTCAGCACTGTTAATGTATTGTATATCTCAGCTTATGAAGGACATAGAAAGTGAGTTCTTCAATATACAATACATACAGTGTAAAAAAGAAAATCAGTGTCTAAATCCTCTGTGGAGACTCCATGATGAAACCACGCTGACCAGCACACATCTGAAGTGACATTTCTTGGGTTCTCTCCCTTTCTGAAGCTAGTAACATGTCAGACTGTATTCCCACATAGCGTAAATGTCACACCTGCAGGAGCCGGGGTACTCTGAGCCGGACCGTACTGTCTCTTTTATGCTACGGCAGCGTTGCCTGGCTCCGTGGTCCCAGGTACGGCAATAAAAAGAAGAATTAATAAAGTTTATTTGTGACGCCACCCGTGGATCGTGGCCAATGTGGCCACCGCTGCTGTGGAATCCGCCAGGGATGTTGCTGGTGGCGGCAGCTGGGGATGGTGAGCTCTCCACAGGTAGGGCTGGGTCCCCAGATTGTTATAGGGAGACTCCGTGCCCGGGATGCTGCACGTATCTTCCCTCCGCAGCTCCTCCAGCTGGCACATGCAGGAATCAGGGTACTGCTCAGCAGGCACCCACTGCCTCCTACACAGCGGCTCACACAGTCAGTCTATGGCCCCACAGCCGAGCCCGGTCTCAACACTCTTGGAATCACACAAAAAGAGGAGAACAAAGTGGAGCCGTAATTGCTTATACTTTGCATATAAAACTTAATTTATTTAGAGAAATAGGAGACAGAGTATAAATACAAATGTGTTGGATAGTTTTATCCAGCACATATACCACAGGGTATCAACCAGTTACAATCTGCAAACAGTGATTAGAATCAACATATACAGCATGCAAGCTGATAATCAATGATTGGCATACAGAGCAAATGATATAATACAGATTAGCAGAATGCTAGACATGAATACACCTGATACATTTCGCAGTTTACATCATATTGTCCCCTAGGGGATCTCACACATAAGCATCTGTCAAAAGCATCACTGCATTGATATGCACAATCAACAGGTACTAGCCTGTATCTGACCCAAGCAGCTGATTGCATGTGATTAATATACCATACCATAAAGTGCAAGTGCTGAAGGTGGAGAGGGTCCCCCTGTATCCAAAGACTCCTAACGCATGTTTCGCTGTTATAAGAACCAGTGCTTCATCATGATGAGTACTCGGAATAACAGTCACACACAGAACTTGAGTTGACCGGGTACTTTATGTGGCGCCCCTGCGACCAGAAGGCCACATAGGGAACTGCAGCCAGGTAAGGAAGGAAGACAGTTTGCACCACAAACATCCTCACAGACATCCTACACACCACTAGAGGGCAGCACCCAAGCCGGAGCCCGGAACTCTAGGCGGGCAAGGGGTGGTGGGTTTAGATAACAGTTGGTGGGACAGCAAGTAGGTCAGGTGACAGAAGGTAGAAATAGAGGAAGGAGAGGAGGAAGGAGTTAGTAGGCCGAGGGTGCCGACCAGAAAAGACCAGAGTAGGCCGGCGTAGGCTGAATAGCCAAGACAGAAGCACACGTTCTGGAGGAGTGGGGCTGATGGAGTGCAGAATCCGAAGTGTCAGTGAAACCACGGAGAGAAAGTACGTCCATAGCCAGCACACCAGGAGTGTGAGGAAAGAGGCCGATCAGCAACAGTGAGTCTGAGGAACACAGCTGAAACGACCAACTACTGGCGGAGTAGCCTTCCATATTGAAACCAGAGTCACGCGGGACAGGAGGGAGTCTGATAGAGCCTTGCAGAAAAGGACTATTGAAGGCTAGGCTAGAAGCAGAGTGTCGGCTCTGAAGGGGACCGACGATTTACCCGGTTTCCCCAGATTCACCGACGGGGAGCTCTAACTCCAGGTTGGAGTTCCCACCCAAAGGACAGGCAGCTCAGTGGCGACCACGAGGACCCACAAGGGTCCGAGCTACCGCTATACTGTCCGGAGACACACACAAGGAGAGAGAGAATAAAGCCTGGAAAGGACGAGAGAAAGAGTGAGGGGTCACAGGGAGTAACAACCTGGCTGGAGGGAGTAGAAAGGAACCCGGAGGGAAACGTCTGTAACCCGTGTAAGAACTGAACTGTAACTGAACTGGTGTACTAAAAGAACTGCAAAGTAAACACGGTGAACCCTGCTTCTGACTCCCTTGTATGATTGTCTGCAAACAGAACTTAATAATAGCTTTGCTCCCTTGCCCGCAAATCATTCCTTCCAGCAGGACAACAGAGAGATCCCATCTGGAGAGCCACAGCCTGTCAGTTCCGGGCACTGGCTTGAAGAAGGCTGCAGCAGCAGGAAAGTAAGTGAACTGCACTTATCACAACCAACAATCATACACTTTAACCATCACTGCCCTGGGGAACCCAGCTCTACCCGCGGAGAGCTGTTCCATCTACAGATGCCTAACATCATCCCCGGAGGTTCTGCAGCAGCGGTGGTCTCATTACTGATCACAAACCGTGGGTGGCGTCACGACAAACATTTATCCCTTGTACATATTCCCTTTTACTTGTACGGGCCCGGGACACGGTCCGGACCAGGACCTCCGTGACATCCCCCAGCAGCAACCCGGTCCAGTACCGAGCACCCCGTCCCAGTGGGCGCGACATTTACTCCACTTGTTAACTCAACAGTAGCAACTCTAAAGCTACCGTCACACGTGGCAATATTGCTAGCAATTTCACTGGCAATTTGCTGGTTGCATTGAAATCATGGACACATTGTTTCATTTTGTTGCTGTGTAGAAATGGAACAATGTGTCCATGATTTCACTGCAACCAGCAAATTGCCAGTGAAACTGCTAGCAATATTGCCGCATTTGACGGTACCTTAACAGTTCCTTCCAGCGCTTCACACACCAGTTTTGGACACAGTTCCCACACCAGCTACGGGTACAATTTCTTACTGCAGCCGGGACGGTTTCTCTGCGTCACTCCCCTCAGTGTACCTCTCGGGCCTTCTGTTTCTTTCCGTCTTCCCGACTTCGGGTTTGGTTAGGCCATCACGGGCTCTACAGTGAGACATCCCACACTCGGGGTCACTAGCCCTAGTCCGATGGCTTTGTCTTACTCCGTACCGTTTGTTGGGTCTCGGGGACTAGGAGGTCCCAAACCCCGCCGGGTGTCTCGTGGTTAGGGGCTTAAAGCGTTCCCAGCCACATCTACAGAGCTGGCTCTCTGGTTTCTCTGGCCCAGCCACCAGTGACCCGGGTTAGTCGGGCTCACCTGGCTCCTTCTGCCGTCCACAGTTCTCAGCTTTTTGGGCTCCCAGCCGGCCATTGGCGGTGGAGGCCCCCGGGCCCCGTTGTCCTCAGTCTCTGTTAGTCAGTACTCAGCTAAAGGGTGTCTCGGCTTGGGGATGCTTTCCTTTCTCCTCCACCCTCCAGGAGATCTCTCCGTCTACTCATCTCCCATGGGAAGCTATCGATCCTCTCTCCCAACTTAGTGTTCCTAGGTCCTTTCTGGAGTCTAGTTCCTACACCCCTTTGTCCGGGTTCTCTCTACTTCCCACCCACACGTTGCTACTCCCGCCACCCCTCGCCCGGCATGAAGCGACTTAGGCTCAGGGTCGGAGTGTGTGGGTGGTGTTTGTGTGAGCTGACCATCTTACCTGTCCCGCTGCAGTTCACCTTGTGGCCTCCTGGTCGCAGGGGCACCACAAACGCTGCATTTTTCTTTGTACATGAAATCCACTGCGTTTAGCATTTCAAGTAAAGAGAATGTGATTTCCTGAAAACTCATTTCTACTGTGTGTTTAAAGGGAAACCATCAGCAGCAAATTACCTATTGATTAAATCAGGTATTTTGTGTTAAATGTTTTTTTTTAATATATTTGGCATTCTGTATTAAAAAGAATAAAAAATTAAAATCTAGCACTTCTCCCACAGGCCTCTAGGGTGTGTTTAGATTCGTACTTGCTTTTGTTTCAGGACATAACACATGAACATCAGCTGCAATTGATCGATCTCAACCTGACGTTTTGTACTGAAGAATCTAATGAGCCTGTGGAAAGATCATTTTGAAGGGAGGGGGAGCAGGTGAGCTGTGACATCATCTATTGTGATTGGTGGATGATGTACTATCAGCTGTATTTAGAGGTGTCGCCTCTCATTGTAATCCTGTCTCTAAGGGCACAGTCAGACGACCATATAACTCGGACAACAATTGCATTTCAGTGCTCGAGCTGGCTGTCGGCTCTCATGACTCAAACTTGATAGCTGCATAGTAATACATGGTGCTCTCACGCTCGGGTCAGGGGAGCCACCAGATAGTCTGAGTATTGCGATGCGATCATTGTCCATCTGATTGCACCTGTGTAATGAGACTGCTGTAAACTCTTCCTGAAATGAAGAGTATGAGTCTAAAAAAGCTCCAGGGGCTGTTGCAAAAAAATTGAAAGATTACTACTTTTATTTTATTAAATAAAGATTGTGATGTGAAAACTCTCCACCCCAAAAAAAACATTGACATGTTTTAAATACACATAAAAAATCAACCTGCGTTAAATAGTAAACCGGGCCGCCATCAGGGACTGACTGGCCTGACTTCTGTGAGGGCCCGGTGGTTGGCGTTAAGCAGAGAGGCAAGGATGTGGTTGCCAGGAGACGGGGCCATTTACCTCACATCAGGACCAGAGCAGACAGGAGCAGGCTGCAGAGACAGTAGGAAATCCCGGAGGCTCGCTCATTAGACTCATATAATATTCACTTCCGTCCCGCCCATCAACTCAGCCCTGAAGCTGATACTGAGAGGTGGGCGGAGGGAGTGACGTGAATATTATATTAGTCTAATTAATGGGCCCATATGACTTCCCGCTGCCTCTTGCGATCCTGTGCAGACGTTTTAACTGACCTCTACATCGTTCCCAGGACCACGGTGTCTACCTGTCTGTCCCGACATCTGGTCACATGAGCGGTGCAGGAAAGTAACGTCATCGCTGCAAGCATTGCTCACATGATTAGAAGCCTGGGACAGACAGGAGGATGTTGCGGTACTGGAAGGCGAGCGATGGTAAGGTAAGTTAAACAGTTTATTTTTTTGTGTGTGCCAGCATTGGAGCTATATACCAGCATAGGGGCCTAATACCAGAATAAGGGGGCCTAATACCAGGATGGGGGCTATATACCAGCATGGGGGCCTTTTACCAGGATGAGTAGTTATATACCAGCATGGGGGCCTAATACCAGGATGGGGGGCTATATACCAGCATGAGGGGCCTAATACCAGGATGGTGGGCTATATACCAGCATGGGGGACCTAATAACAGAATAGGGGGTCTATATACCAGCATGGGGGCCTAATACCAGGATGGGGGACTATATGCCAACATGGTCGTCCAATACCAGGATGTGGCGCTATATAACAGCATGGGGGGCTAATACCAGGATGGATGGCCATGTATCCAGATGGGGGATGATGTACCATGATGGGGGGGCCATGTACTAGGAAGGGGGGATGATGTACCATGATGGGAGGAGCTATATACCATGATAGGAGGGCTATGTACCAGGATGGGCTATACGAAGGACAATAGAGGCCACAGTATGCTATATGGAGGATTATAGCAACCACATTATGCTATATGGAGGAGTATAGAGGCTACATTATGCTATATGGAGGATAATAGAGGCCACAGTATGCTATATGCAGGATTATGCTATATGAAGGATTATAGAAACTATATTATGCTACATACTGGATTAAAGAGGCTACATTATGCTTTATGCAGGATTATAGAGACCACATTATACTATATGCAGGATTATAGAGGCTGCATTGTGCTATATGCAGGATTATAGAGGCTACATTATGCTTTATGCAGGATTATAGAGGCTACATTACCCCAAATAGAGGATTATAAACCATGTTCCAAATTATTATGCAAATTGGTTTTAAGTGTCATAGGGTTTTTTTCTCAATGAAACCCATTGATGGTATGGTTCCTCAAGGTTCTTTGGATCACTGAAATCAATCTCAGATACCTGTGATAATTAGTTTGGCAGGTGAGCCCAATAAATGGAAAACTGGATGTTCCACAATATTAAGCAGGCCTCAGTTTTCAAGTAACATGGGAAAGAAAAAGGATCTCTCTGCTGCCGAAAAGCAACAAATAGTGCAATGCCTTGGACAAGGGATGAAAACATTAGATATTGCACGAAACCTTAAGCATGAAGAGATTTGTGGCTGATTCTGAGCACAAACGTGTTCGTTCAGATAAAGGCAGAATGAGGAAGGTGTCTGCCAGGCAAATTCATCGGATTAAGAGAGCAGCTGCTAAAAAGGCCTTACAAACCAGCAAACAGATATTTGAAGCTGCTGGTGCCTCTGGAGTCCCTCGAACGTCAGGATGTAGGATCCTTCAAAGGCTTGCTGTGGTGCATAAACCTACTATTTGGCCACCCCTAAACAGTGCTCACAAGCAGAAACGGTTGCAGAACATTTGCATAATAATTTGGAAAATGGTGTAGAGACTACAGTGTTGGCCAAAAGTATTGACACCCCTGCAATTCTGTCAGATAATACTCAGTTTCTTCCTGAAAATGATTGCAATCACAAATTCTTTGGTATTATTATCTTTATTTAATTTGTCTTCAATGAAAAAACACAAAAGAGAATGAAGCAAAGAGCAAAACATTGATCATTTCACACAAAACTCCAAAAATGGGCCAGACAAAAGTATTGGCACCTCAGCCTAATATTTGGTTGCACAACCTTTAGCCAAAATAACTGCCATCAACCGATTCCAGTAACCATCAATGAGTTTCTTACAATGCTTTGCTGGAATTTTAGACCATTCTTCTTTTGCAAACTGCACCAGGTCCCTGATATTTGAAGGGTGCCTTCTCCAAACTGCCATTTTTAGATCTCTCCACTTGTGTTCTATGGGATTCAGGTCTGGACTCATTGCTGGCCACCTTAGAAGTCTCTAGTGCTTTCTCTCAAACCATTTTTTAGTGCTTTTTGAAGTGTGTTTTGGGTCATTGTCCTGCTGGAAGACTCATGACCTCTAAGGAAGACCCAGCTTTCTCACACTGGGCCCTACATTATGCTGCGAAATTTGTTGGTAGTCTTCAGACTTCATAATGCCATGCACAGGGTCAAGCAGTCCAGTGCCAGAGGCAGCAAAGCAACCCCAAAACATCAGGGAAACTCCGCCATGTTTCACTGTAGGGACCGTGTTCTTTTCTTTGAATGCTCTTTTTTTCTCTCTATGTTGATGCCTTTGCCCAAAAAGAGAGAACATTCTTCCAAAACATTTTAGGCTTTCTCAGGTAAGTTTTGGCAAACTCCAGCCTGGCTTTTTTATGTCTCGGGGTAAGAAGTGGGGTCTTCCTGGGTCTCCTACCATACAGTCCCTTTTCATTCAGACGCCGACGGATAGTACAGGTTGACACTGTTGTACCCTCGGACTGCAGGGCAGCTTGAACTTGTTTGGATGTTAGTCAAGGTTCTTTATCCACCATCCGCGCAATCTTGCATTGAAATCTCTTGTCAATTTTTCTTTTCCGTCCACATCTAGGGAGATTAGTCACAGTGCCATGGGCTTTAAACTTCTTGATGACACTGCGCACGGTAGACACAGGAACATTCAGGTCTTTGGAGATGGACTTGTAGCCTTGAGATTGCTCATGCTTCCTCACAATTTGGTTTCTCAAGTCCTCAGACAGTTCTTTGGTCTTCTTTCTATTCTACATGCTCAATGTGGCACACACAAGGACACAGGACAGAGGTTGAGTCAACTTTAATCCATGTCAACTGGCTGCAAGTGTGATTTAGTTATTACCAACACCTGTTAGGTGTCACAGGTAAGTTACAGGTGCTGTTAATTACACAAATTAGAGAAGCATCACATGATTTTTCTAACAGTGTCAATACTTTTGTCCACCCCCTTTTTTATGTTTGTTGTGGAATTATATCTAATTTGGCTTTAGGACAATTCTTTTTGTGTTTTTTCATTGAAGACAAATTAAATGAAGATAATAATACCAAAGAATTTGTGATTGCAATCATTTTCAGGAAGAAAGTGAGTATTATCTGACAGAATTGCAGGGGTGTCAATACTTTTGCCCAACACTGTACATTATGCAATATGGAGGATAACAGAGGCCACAGTATGCTATATGGAGAATTCTAGAGGCCACATTATTCTATATTCAGTTTTATGGAGACCACATTATGCTATATAGAGGATTATATATACATTATGCTATATGGATGATAATAGAAGCTACAGTATGCTATATGGAGGATTACAGAGACTACATTATACTATATGGAGGATTATAGAGACAAGCACAGGACTCAGTAACACCTGGAGCTGGCCCCGTGAATAATAATAATAATAGAATAAAAGTGTAGAATCCGGTGCCACAAAAATTCCTATTATTTCATGATTAAAAATTAAAAATCACGCATCCTCCAGAGGAGCTCTGGACGCGTTTCGTGGGTCTAGCCCACTTAGTCGTCAGTACATTGGCAATACAAACAACAGGAATATATACAATTTAAAAAGCAAAACCACCCCCTCTCGCATGTATGACAAATATACATAATTTATTTCTATCAAATCATATACCTGCAGATTTAAAAGAGAAAAAAAAAAGAAAAAAGGGGGAAAGGAGAAAGAGAGAAAAAAAGAAAAATAGGAGGAGAAGCAAAGACCTGATACCTGAAAGTAAAAGAGGAAGATAAGAGAAAAAAAAAAGAGAAAGGAGAAAGAGAGACTGAAGGTACCAAAGTTTTTCTTTCTTTTTATTAACTATTCACTTACTGGATTGGTAAAGGCCATGTATCAGAAGACGCCTGACATTACCAACCTAGGCCTTAATGACAAGCTGTCAATCATCAGCTGTCATTAACCCCTTCATTACATAGTTTGCCACTAGCACCAGGGCAACTGAAAGAGTCCAAGTACAGAGCCAAAAAATGGCACTCTAATGAATGCGCCATTTTCTGGGGTTACTGCAGGTTGCAATTCGCAGCGGGGGTGGGGGGCGAAAAACGTTTGGGCTTCCCCACGCTGAGGATTCCAACCCCCAGCCTAGTTGTACCTGCCTGATATCATGGTAAAGCCTCATGTAATTTAAAAAAAAAGTTTTGCACGAAAAAAAAAAAAAAATAATGTGGAGCTTTGCTGTATTTTTGTTGTGTTTTTAGGGATGCGTTTTACAGGTGATTAGAATGGCTGGCAATTGGAAAATGCACACCAAAAACTGCCAAGTTAGTTGACAGGGACTTTTATAAAATGCATGCATTTTTGCGCTGCGTAAAAGCGCAACATCTAAAAATGCACATGTGGGCACAGCTAGGGGCGCACCTACCATGAAGCAACTTGAGTTGGTCACCTCAGGTGGCACTATATAGGGAGGCGGCACTGCGGCATGCGCCCTGCAGATAGCGACTGCTATGGGACCAACCATCCATGATATGTTCACCGTGCCGGCCACTGTTTTACTTCAAATCCCCTGCCCACTGTCCTCTGCAGCACAGCATGGCGGGGAGTGCGATGACATGTACTCTTTCAATGTATGGCAGGGGTTAAGTTTCTTAAATTGGCTATCTCATGTTTGCTAATCCATTGTTTATTATCAGTCGTCTTGGAGCCCCATTCTCCAAGGTTGCGTATTGCTAATTTAATGTTAAATTATTTGACCCTCTCATCCCCTTTCTCAGAGACTCAAGACTCATAGGAATATTATGTATGTGGCTTAAAATTCAGCCAATGAGAGCACGTCTTATTCTACCAATCCTGAAATCCCCAATGTCCTCAAATGAGTGCTCAGGGGTATATATAGGAGGCCAGTTTGATTCACCAAGAGTTCATATGTTAGACGGCTTCAATCTAGGGTCTGCAAATCCAGTTGGAAGGCTATAGACCCGGCCTAGGCACTCCAGTGCTGGCTATGGAGTCAGAACCTGGATTACATTATTACATGAACTTCAGCATCGAATGCTAGGATTCGGCTGGAATATCAGAGACTACATGAAGAAGAAACTCAGGCTGAGACAATTGCTCATTAACAGGGGTGGTTCATATGCTTTGTGGCCTCAGTCTAGGGACTTCGGCCCCAACTAAAGGTGCACCAAAGATTACTTGAAGAAACCCAGGATGGATAATTCGATCACCTGGCGACAGACTATGTTGTGCTCAGTTAGCATCCTACACTTGCCACTATTCCTCTCTCAGTGGGTGCCTGCCAAAAGTGGTGTGCTGCTGGATTGGAGTAAGTGGCCCTGGAAGCCCCAAGGCATGAACATTGTAATCCCTGGTGAGCCAGCGGTAGGGTGAGACTCTGTTGCCTGTTATATTCTGTGTTTTGTTTGGTTATATGTTAAATGCCTTTAACTGTTGAGGATCCAATAAAGCCTTACTATTGTGGTTCCCACACCCTGTGTTGTCTGAGTAGTGTTCCACCCACAGTTAAGGAGTTCGGGCATTCAGTTGGGATGAGCTCTGGTATATGCTGTCTTTCTAAAGGCGGCTGGGCCAGCGGACAACAGCATCCATTGATCCCCATGTATCCACAGCAATGACATCATCATTGAGCGTCCCGTTGTGCAGAGTGTGGGACACAAACTGAAGAGACCAAAGCTGCGAGGATCGAGGTGAGTATCCTTTTTATTTATTTATGCAGTAACAATGTGCATTATAATATAGGAGGAATATGGAGGATGCTGTGCTGTATATGGTGCATGTGGGGCGTGCTGTGCTGTATGTGGGGGACACTATGCTGTATATTGGAGGTGCTGTGCTGTATGTGGGGGATGCTGTGCTGTATATGGGGGTGCTGTATATGGGGATGCGGTGCTGTATATGGGGATGCTGTGCTGTACATGGGAGTGCTGTATATGGGGGTGCTGTACTGTATATGGGAGTGTTGTATATTAGGGTGCTGTACTGTATATGGGGAGTGCTGTACATGGGGGCTGCTGTGCTGTATATGGGGATGCTCTGCTGTATATTGGAGTGCTGCATATGGGGGTGCTGTGCTGTATATGGGGTGCTGTATATGGGGAGTAATGTATATGGGGATTGCTGTGCTGTATATAGGGGGTGCTGTATTGTACATGGGGAGTGCTGTATATTATATGGAGGGCTATGGGGTGCATTATAGTATTTGGAGGACCGATTGTGCATTATATTATGAAGGACTATAGGGGGTGCATTATATTATATTGAGGGCTACGGATGGTGGGATTAATATATGGAGGAATATGGGGGTGCTTTATAATTTATGGAGGATTTTGGGGTGCATTGTAATATATGGATGACTATGGGTGCATTATAATGGAAAATTATGGGGTGCATTTTAATATATGGAGGACTAGGGGGATGCATTATACTATAAGGAGGCCTATGGGGTTGCATTATAATATATGGAGTTAATTACACTATATGGAAGCCATTATAATACTGGGAGGGCTATGAGGGAGCCTTTATACTTTATGGAGGGCCCTTTAAGAGCTGTGTTGGGAGCCATTATACAGTATGAAGAGATGTAGGGTTCATTATACTGCATGTAGCTCCATTATACTGCATGGGGGGCTGTGAGGGCGTTACAGTTTGGGATCATAATGTGTCGGGGTAGTTGATGGGGCTACGGTAGGGTCATCATATTGTGCGTGTGGAAGGTGCTGCGGAGGATGTCACAGTGGGAGGATCACAGTGTTTGGGGGGCACTTTTGTTGGCATTATACTTTATAGGGACAATGTAATGGGAATCTAGGGGCTTTAATAGGAAGAAAATTATTTGTAAGGGCTGCAAAGTTGTGAGCCATAGGTATGTGACACAGCCAAATATTTTTTGTGGGGGGAGGTAGGCTCAAATAGAACTTCTGCTATGGGGCCATATGATTTCTATGTATGCCCCTGGTGCAGGATGCATGGTCCCTTTCACATATGCCTCTGCTGGAGGAATGACAAGCCATAATATACACACCAAGTCCAATGCCGCCCCTCAGTACATACAGGCATTCCAGCCATGTTTCTCCCGACCGGCAGTTGGTCGGTGGCACTTTTCTCCCTTCCCGTTCCCACATTCCTTGCTCAACCCAATTGGAAGGCCTCTGCTATTAGCTTCAGACAGCCCTGTGTGTGGCGCTTGTGATTGCCTAAGCATTTCTGAAGAAGGAAGCGTGATCTGTTGGGGAAGATGCTCCATTGTACCAGCTTAGTGCAGTGGCTTCTTGTTGATGTTCAGACTGCAGGACGTTGCATGTGGTGTGTGGACTGTGCTCCGTGGTGGACATGTCTGACTAGTTAGTGCCAGGCAGCGGCCACATTGGAGCTGCCTAGAGTTTTGTAGGTGTGTGCCAGAGATAATAGGTTGGCAAGCAGTGCCTTCTCCTGTGTGTATGCTATAAGGATGCAAGACTGTCTCTGCCTACAGGACCACGCTCTGCTGTCATCATTGTGTGTCTGCTTGTGCCAAACCTGCCATTGCCATTAATGACCCTTGTTCTGGATTACTCTGTATGGTTCTTGTATGTCCATGTGATGACGGTGACATCCTTGTGTTGAGGGGGGCACCATTTTGCAGTTCCCCTCAGGCAGCAGAGAGGCCAGGTTCACCCCTGGGCACAGCTTCTGGAAAGTCACATTGACGCAATGCATTTGCTGCAAAAAAAACATGGCACAAATGCACAGTGGGCACATAGCCATAGGGTTTGTGCGCTGCAAAGGAAAGAGATGCCGGATCTCTGCTTGGATGACATGCCAGTATTAATAAATTTTGCTTACTAAGTTATCCCAACGTGTTACTAAAGCTGAATATGACACTCAATACGGGGTAAATATTTATAAGTAAATTACAAATACTTTTTTTTTCATTGTTCAGACTCAAACATATCAATAAAAAGGATTTTCCTCTTTCTCCAAATCATCTGTACAGAATTTCTTTTCAGTACATTTGTAAACTGTTTTTAGGCAGGAAGTGTTTAATCAATTCTGTGACATATGATAAAAACAGATAATACATATCAGGACTAAACACACAGTGGGAAGTTCATCATCACACCAGAATATAGAATTTGGCTTAAATTGCAAATATTGCACCAAGTTTATTGGATTAAGGCAAATGTCAGGATAAATTTGCATTACGCAGGTTACATCATTTTTTTTCTTTTACTTAAAACCTCCTGGCTGGAATGAAATATTATATGACTAGCTGGGTGCCCGATGCACATGCATCGGGATTCTAGCAGAGCGAGTCTCTGACTCGCAATGGCCGCTTCGCGGCCAATGCTTCGCGCTGCTAAGGCGACTCGCCATGCCCGCTGCGCGGGCATAGCGAGTCGCCTTAGAACTGTTCGCAATGGCCGCTGCGCGGCCAATGCTTCGGGCGTATCCACATGACCACGCTGACTCGCAACGTGAGCGGACTCAAAAGGGGCAAAAAACCCATTCGTGATTATATAATAGATAAGAAGAAAAAAAAAGGACATTTTAATGAAATCTGTTGTATTTTATGTCTCCTTGAACCATTTCATTTTTATTGAAATCAGATGTAAGGGTGGTTTCACACTGGCGTTTGCAAACGCTGCGCACCGAATGCAACCAAACGCTTGCGCACATGCGTTCCTATGTTTAACATGGGAACGCATGTGCCTGCGTTTGGCTGTGTTCGGTTGCGTTTGCGCTCGGATGCGCACAATTTTTGCACTCTCTGAGCACAGTCTGGACGCAGCCCTGTTGCATTTTTTGTGCGGTCGCGGGCGCTTGATTTATCAGCAAGCGCCCGTAAGCGCACAAACCACGCATAGAAGTCAATGGATCCGCAGTGTCCTCCGCATGACAGTGCAGGAGAACGCTGCGGATGTCATTGAAATCTCTGCCGGTGGCCGCCGGTGATCACCGGGAGATCAGCTACAGCCGCCGCAGCTCTCCCACCGGTGTCAGCGTGGGAGATTTGAAGATACAGCTGATCTGACAGCTGTTTAAATCTCCCGCGCTGACACCGAATAGGTGATGTCGGCGCAGGAGATTTGAAGCAGCGATCAGCTGTTTCTTATCTCCTGCACCGATATCACCCTATTCAGTGTCGGCGCGGGAGATTTAAACAGCTGTCAAATCAGCTGTATCTTTAAATCTCCCGCGCTGACACCGGTGGGAGATCAGCTGTGCCGGGAGGAGAAGATCTCTGCCGCTGATCTCCTCCTCCCGGCCGCCCCCGAGACAGCTGATTGGCTGTGTACTAATGTGAACGCATGCGGAGATTCTCCTCTGCGTTCACATCAGTATGGGCTGCGTTTGCACTGCGTTTGCGCCTGCATGCCATACGCATGCAGACACAAATGCCAGTGTGAAACCAGCCTAAATAGTTAAAAAAAAGCAAAGTAAGGCTAGGGTCACACTTGCGGATTTTACATTCTTTTTTGGAGACCTGCGTTTTTAAAAACGCATGTAAAAACGCACCCATAGGCCCCCATGCAAAAAATGCATGCCCTAATAGCAAAAACGCATGCCTAAAGTGCCATGCGTTTTTGGCATGCGTTTTTGCACTTATGTGAGGAGCTGCCATCAAAAACGCATGCAAAAATGCATGGTACATTAGTACCATTTAGTACCATCCAAAAACGCATGCGTCTTCCATACGGGCCCATGTTAAAAAAACGCATGCGTTTTATAAAAAAAAACATGCGTTTTTAAATCAGCACCAAAAAACAGTTCATGGACTTTTTTTGGGTGCCGATTCAAAAACGCATGGGTGCCTAAAAAAAGCATGCCAAATGTGACCCTAGCCTAAATTGTTTACAAAAGAGAAGGAAACAATGTTGCATTCTGATGCAGTTGTAGTAAATCCCATAGTGTCTGCTGTACAATGTTACATAACTGCTCCCAGTACTTATCTGATCACAGATCCCACACAGAGATTGCTCCCATTATTATTACAGGACCCATGCATTCACTGCCCATAATGGTTACAGGTAGGCAGAGGGGAAGAGTTGGCACAACCATGTGATGAAGATTAAGGAGCTGTAAGTGATCCCTGCTGCAGAAAGGGGGGACTGTAGATTATATGTCTGCAAGTTATTTCTGTCCACACAGTAGGAGCTGTGGCACACACAGTATATATGTATATATCTGTATACCCAGGCTCCTGGGTGATCGGTGCAGGTGCCTGCACTGTACTAAACTTGTCTTGTTTTCAATGGAGAAGGGAGAGGGGAAAAAAATAGCAACTCCCTCCAAGCAAGATGGCGATCCGAGCTGCTATGCTCTTGGCAAGTCAATTTACAAGGTTTGACATCCTTAAAAATCGGCTTAATCTGTGTGTTTAGTGATGGAGCAGAGAGGCTGAGATTAAGCAGCAGCAGCAGCCATCCTGTATGTTGTCAGCTATATAGTCCTAATCCCCTCCATAATCGTGCCCTGCACTCCTGGAGCTGTGCCCTCAGTGCCACACACACAGCAGGTGCCCAGGGAGAAGGCTACCCTCATTACTAGTCACATATTACATTTATATAAAAATGTCAATATTATAATAAAAGTATGAAGATCATTGGGTGCAAAATATGAATGTAGTGTTGGCAATAACCTGCCCCACTGCAGTTTAGTTTAGGGGTTCCGGTGTGAGACCCCTCAGTGATGGGGGACAGATGACACAAACGCAGAATGTACATTGAGCCATAGGATAAATAAGGTGAAATGTCCTAGAGTCCCTAAAATGAGTAAGATTGGTGCCCCTGAGTGTGAGGCACAGTGCTGCTCCCTGGGGCTGGGGGCAGCTGCCAGCCTGCTGTGGGGGCCCCTGTGGTATTGAGGGTCCTCCTGTGGGGGGCCCCGTAGTATTGGGGGTCCTCCTGTGGGGGGGTCACCTGCTCTGTCCCCCCTCTTTCCAGCTCTCCTGTCTGCAGCACAGTAATGGCAGCCTATGCACAATGCAAAAGTCAGCTGGAAAGTTTTGCCAGTGAGCTGTGAAAGTGTCTCCGGGGAGGGCAAGGGCCGGCATTTTGGGGGTGCAGGTGTGCGGAGTGTTGGGGGCCCCCCATGCCGGGGCTGTGTCCCCCAGGAGGGCTGCAGACCCTCCCACCTCTCCCTGATGGACACACTGTGCTCTCAGGGCTGTGTGTTAGTTGGGGTCGCTTCTGCCCCCCTCAGTGAGGACAGGGCAGGGGCCAGCAGTCACTTTGTGGCCCCCACTCATGGCACAGGGTTACACCTACACCCTGACACAGTCTCACGCCGAACGGGCCCCCAGGGGCCGCTCCATAGGGGCCAGAAACGACCAAATGACTGCGATTCCTGCAGCACCACGGCGCTTTTCGGGGCTCTCCCGGGGGCTGCACGATGTCCGGGGGCTGGGAGACAGGAGGGGGCGAAAGACCAAAGACTGGGCTCCCGGGGGCCACAGCTGGGAGGATGGCAGAGCCGCCGGGGGCTCAGGGAATGGACACTTTGTGTGCGGGAAGAAACACAGATAGCAGCAGAGCGGCGCCATGTCTGCCTCTTCCCGCCCGCAGCCGCCAGTCTTCAACTCGGTCCGACCCCAGCAAATAAAAGGCGGGAACCGGCGGGAGGGGCCAACACAGGGAGGGAAGGTGCTGAGGAGAGAGCGCCTGTCACCGCGGACACAGCTGAGAGGAGGACAGACAGCTGACAGGACAGACACCGAGCAAGCAGGGACACACACCGAGCAAGCAGGGACACACACTGACAGGTGCACACTGACGAGCAAGCCCTGACATTCCTACACTCCTGGGAATACTGCTTATTCCTGGATCAACTTGTCTGAGAGGAAAGTGTCCGCTGCTGTCCTCAGCTCCTCACCTCACAGCTGGGAACACAGCTTCTCCACAGCACAAACTTTATTCACCTGAAAAGATGGCAGAGAACGCAGCGTCCACCCCTGCCGCCAAGCCCAAGAGGTCCAGGGCAACCAAGAAGTCCACTGACCACCCCAAGTACTCCGACATGATAGTGGCCGCCGTCCAGGCGGAGAAGAGCAAATCGGGCTCGTCTCGACAGTCCATCCAGAAATACATCAAGAACCACTACAAAGTGGGGGAGAATGCTGACTCCCAGATCAAACTGTCCATCAAGAGGCTGGTGACCACTGGAGTCCTCAAACAGACCAAGGGCGTGGGCGCCTCCGGCTCCTTCAGGTTGGCCAAAGGAGATGAACCCAAGAAACCAGCCAAGAAAGCCAAGAAGGAAGTCAAAAAAGTGGCTTCTCCCAAGAAAGCAGCTGCAAAGCCTAAGAAAGCTGCAAAGTCTCCAGCCAAAGCCAAGAAGGCCAAAGCTCCCGAGAAAAAGGCAAAGAAGGTGACCAAGAAGAAGCCGGCCCCATCCCCTAAGAAAGCCAAGAAGACAAAGACTGTGAAAGCCAAACCAGTCAAGGCATCTAAGGTGAAGAAAGCCAAGCCAGCCAAACCCAAGGCGAAGGCCAGCCCAAAGAAGTCTGCAAGGAAGAAGTGAGCAGCTGGACAGCTCCCCGCAAGTCCTGTACATAGTTTTATAACCTTTTAACTTTTTTCTCCTCCTGTGCAACTTTCTTAAGATGATCCGCTTTCCTGTAATTTCTGAGGACAATACCTTTTATTTATGGACATTTTTTTTATTTGATTTTTCTTTTTTTGGGGGGAGGGGGGAGAGTTAAAGTTTGATGGCATTATTATTTGTTTTATCTGCACTAATTTTATACCTTTTAATTTATAGGCTGTAGTCACTGGTAATCAACCTCTAATAAGTAGAGATTCCCCACTAAGGGTAGGCTGTATACATCAGATGTGTGATTTGTATTGGTGACATTGCTGGAATAATAGCCTTATCATGTAATACAAGTCTGTTCTCCGGAGCCAAGTCCAGAATTAATTTAGTTTTTTGCTTTGTTTTCAGTTAGTCTCATCCCAAGTAAATCATAAGTATTTAGTGGGAGATTTGGGATCGAGTAGAAGTATACTATGTCAGTATTGTCTTGTCCGTTACTGTGTATTCTGGATTATAGTAATGTCCATCCGTCCTGGGCTGGCAACACTGAGAACAGCTCCTCTCCTGGATACTGGCTACGTCTCCACCATGCTATATTATTACTCATGTAATCATTGAAAATGAATTGTGTGATGCCGACTGTTTCTTATTCTTTGCCAGCGTTGACTACAGAACAATTGCACTTTTCCAATTTCAGCTCAACTCTAAACAGATCACAATCCGTCATGAACGCTTTACTAGAGGATAAGTCTTTGTTTTTTGGCGTTGATTTTTTTTTTTTTTTTTTATATATAAATGTGTTAAAAGGCGGGAGGTGATACCAGGTCTTTTCTTTCGATACATGACTTATTAATTATGGACTTAATGGGAGGATTATTTTGTCCTTAGCATTGACGTGTGATTACTTTGTAGTTTAGCATCGACAAATCCTAAACTTTGTATTCATGAATTTCAAAATAAAAAAAAAAAGACCTGATCCTCATCTGTCATGTATGTTATTAATGCTGTTATTTGGGTGGGCAATATTGTTACTGTAAATTTCCTTTAATCTGAAATCTGTCATCTCCAGCTGGTGCAAAACAGCAACTCCCAGCGTCTTGTAAGTAAATTCTTAATACCGTACTTTTTTTTTTTTTTTAATATTATCCTAGTACTTGTCAGTTGTAGGTAATGCTGGATTAAAGGAATTTTACTACATGCAATTATCCTGACAATATGAAATACACAATGAACATAAATTACAATGCTTTCATGCTAAACTTTACTAGATTTTTTTTTTCTTTTGCGAAAGATGTTTTCTTGCTATTGAACAACCCCTCATTAAACACCACTCCAGTGGTTTTCTTTTAAGCGCTAGAGTGACACTTTAAATGTATGTTCCCTGTCATATACTGTACTCAATGTCCAGCGATTTCACTTTTTACTGACACCACTTTGGTCCTGCGGTGCTATCCTGTATCGTAACTTCTGATTCGCCAGAAATTACGGAACATCACAAGTGCTCAATACAATTCTATGAGAGCAAGAATGAGTCTAAGGCGGCCGTCACACGCTACAATGTCGTGAGCGATATTGTAAGCGATCACGTGCACGCGCGATCGCTAACAATATCGCTCACATCGCTGGTGAGATGTCACACAGACAGACTCACCAGCAATGTGGGCCAGTGAGATCGCTGTTAACTATGGTACACATCGGGTTACTAGGCGCCGCGCGGCGCTTAGTAACCCGACGTTTACCATAGATACCATCTCCCAGCATAGGCTCTGCCGCTGGGAGATCGTTCATCGTGGTGTCACACACCACGATGAAGCAAATTGAACAAGCGATGATCGCTTGAAATGAGCTCCGGCTCCCATATCTGCGATGTAACGATCAAGCGATTTTACATTGTAAAATCGCTTGATCGCACGTAGCGATGCACAAACGATATCGCTTAAGCGATCAAAAAGCAGATCGCTTAAACGATATCGTTCGCAATATTGAACCGTGTGACGGCCGCCTATCATAGAGATGTATTGAGTTGTGACCTCCAGGGTGCTCCATTAAACACTGGAGCTGCTGGCAGGTCACAAACCACCAGAGACCAACTGGAGCCGTAGTGGTAGAAGATGAAACTGCTGGAAAGACTATAATACAGGGGGCAGGGGACTTGGACTATGTGCCCACTGGACATGTTTTTTTTGTGCTGAATTTATGCTGCGTTTGTCGGCTGTGAAAAAAACCCAGCACAAACGTATTGCACATTATAAATGCAGTATAAATAAGCGGACACACAGAGACAGACACACAGACACTTTCTCACCCTCTGCGGTGACTTCTTAATCCCAGGCATCAGCAGGACCTGTGTGTACAGTACTTCCAGGACCTTCCACCATGTGACAGCTTGAGTCACATGGGGCACAGGTCCTGGAAGTCGCCTTGCGCAGCTCATGCGGGTGCATGGAAGAGAATCACTGGGGATTGCCTGGGAGGGTGAGTATTGGAGCGTCTTTTGCTCTGGAAATCGCAATACAAAAGCATCACAAACAGACTGTGGGAATACCAATCTGGGATGCTTTTTTGAGGGGTTTAGAATGGAGGTAATGGGGAAAACAGGCATGTTAATGGATAGGGATATTAATTAACACAGGCAATTCCTGAAGCATCCACAAAAGCACTTGTGGGCACAACTTTTTGAAAATCACATTGATTTTACTGATAAAGCTGTGGGTGATGCATGTTTGTGGCAGAAACACAGCACAAATGCCAGGTGGGCGCATAGCCTAAGGCTATGCGCCTACTGTGCGTTTCTGCTATTTTTTTGCGTTTTCTGCACCAAAAACGCATGACCCACAGTTTTGTAACGAAAGTCAATGTGAGTTTCAAAAAACTGTGCCCACTATGTGCATTTTCCAGTGGTGCCAAAAGGCATGCGTTTTTAAAAGTCAATTATCTTGTGCTTTTTTGGGCTGCATTTTCCAGTTGCTAGCCATTGTAATGAGCTGAAAAAAGCAGCATTAAAGGGAACCTGTCACCCCAAATCACCCTTGTAAGCTGTAAATACATGTCCCTGAAGCATTACACTACAGTTCTACACATCCCTTTTTGGTGTTTTAGTTCAATATGAAAGTGCACTTTAGTCGTTTGCAAACTTACTAAATCCATGCCAGTGGGGCGTTCCCAAGCCTCCTTGTCTGCGAGGCGGTTCCCCTGTGTGCCGCTGTATTACGCCCTAATGGGCGTTTTTTCAAACTTTCTAGCGCGGGCACAATTCATAATCTCGTGCCCGCATCGTCACGGTCATGTGATGCCGTGACGCGTCATTTCCGGGCGGCTGGGTCGCTGCTGTCTGACGCGCACCGGCCGACTTCAGCAAGCGATCTGCGCATGCGCTGAAGTTGGCCAGTGCGCGTCAGACAGCAGCGACCCAGCCGCCCGGAAATGACGCGTCACGGCATCACATGACCGTGACGATGCGGGCACGAGATTATGAATCGTGCCCGCGCTAGAAAGTTTGAAAAAACGCCCATTAGGGCGTAATACAGCGGCACACAGGGGAACCGCCTCGCAGACAAGGAGGCTTGGGAACGCCCCACTGGCATGGATTTAGTAAGTTTGCAAACGACTAAAGTGCACTTTCATATTGAACTAAAACACCACAAAGGGATGTGTAGGACTGTAGTGTAATGCTTCAGGGACATGTATTTACAGCTTACAAGGGTGATTTGGGGTGACAGGTTCCCTTTAAGGGTATGTGCACATCAGTCGTTTTGTGGGCTGTTTTTGAGCGTTTTCCGTCGGCGGTTTCCGCTGAGTTTTATGTTAATTTATGTTAATCCTAGCCACCGGTTGGATTAACATGCTAGTCAATGGAGTTTAGAAAACGCTGTGTACATTAGAACGTTTTTTTTTTTGTCTCCTTTCCAGTTTCTTCACCGGTTTTCCACCGGTTTTCAAAGATAGAGCAAGTGACTTCTTTTGAGCGTTTTTCCAGCGGATCTAGCTTACAAGTGCACCAAAAACCAGTCTGGAAAACGCTAAGAAAAACCGCCGAGAAAACGCTGTATAAACGCTAAAAAAACCGATCGCAAAACGTTAGCAAAACGCTAACAAAACGAGGGACACTGCTGAGCTCAGAAAACTCAGTTTCTGCCATTCTCCACCGGTTTCCGGACGGTCTGCAAAGATGCAGAAACGTCAGATGTGCACATACCCTAAGGCTACATTCACACTGGTGTTTTCGCCAAAATGCGGCAGATTTCCCACATCTGCTGCCTAACAGCCGCACTTGCGGCAAACCCCATGCATTGTCTATGGGGCTTGCGGCAAGAGTGGTTGCAGCCACAAAAAAAACTGCGGCTGACCATGGTTTTTTTGCTGCTGCACCTTACCGCAAGCCCCATAGACAATGCATGGGGCTTGCCGCAAGTGCCGCGTTTTTGAGGCTGGAAAAATGCAGCCCAAACAAATATGCACAGTGGGCACTTAAGCTGGCTTCACACCACGGCACAGTCCAGTCCAGGGCTGTCAGGCATGAACCTGACAGCCCCGGACTGGATCAGCACACAGAACTGGAGGGCCAAATGTGTCCTCCAGTCCTGTGTACAGCCGGATGGCTGTAATTGCAGCTGCTGATTTTTCAATATCGCGGCTAGCATGGAGCTAGCCGCGGTCCTGAAACAACAGCGGCATGCAGCCGACCGGTATCCAGTTCCTGGATTCGCCCGGACCAGGACAATCCGGGCAAATCTGGGATCCGGCTTTTTGCAGTGATTTTTCTCCCCGGACACAAAAACGTTGCAAGCAACATTTTTGTGTCCGGTGAGAATAATGCGAATTCTCCCGGATTCCACCGCAGAGATGAAATCGGATGGCAGAGAGCTGCCATCCGGCTCCATCCGGCCCCATAGCCTACTATGGGGCCAAAAACCGGTCCGGGGCTGTCTGGTTTACACCGGACCTTGACTGGTGTGAAGCCAGCCTTAGCCTTAGATTTAAAGCAGCACTCCAGCAGTGCAATAAAAAAAAACACTGGAGTGGTGCTTCAACCGAATTGGAAATGTGGGTAGAAAAAACTTTTCTTGTCTCTTGAATTGGCACCTCTCCCCTACCTTGGTATCAATTGAGACCTCATGTGAATGCTGCATCCACTGATTGACTGCAGCGCTCATGGCCTCGCAAGATGTTGGTGCCTCAAGCCTGGCGTCCGAGGCAGCGATGAGTATGTACGAGCAATGTCTTTTATAATTGTTTTTTTTCCTCCCTGAACCCATTAATTAGCCTTTTATTCTGATGGTGGGTTTACACGCCGCGATATCGGCGTCCAACTCCGACCCAACTCCGACAAAAAGTCACGTGGGTCGCGAGTTGGAGCCGATATCGTGTGCGCGTTGTATGGTGGGTTTACACGCCGCGATATCGGCGTCCAACTCCGACCCAACTCCGACAAAAAGTCACGTGGGTCGCGAGTTGGAGCCGATATCGTGTGCGCGTTGTACTGTTTTAGCATACAACGCGATGCTGGAACGATGCCAAAACGATATCGGAGTTGAATAGCAGAGCTATTCAACTCCCCGATATCGCAAGGCCGTTGTACCAGCATCGCTGCGTGTGACAGCCCAACTCCGATGCGTACTCGCACCTCACCCATTAACTCCCATGTTAAATGGTCGTTACTGGGTTGGTGGGCGTACACATCGGAGGGACGTTGTTTCCCGATATCGCAGCGTGTAAACCGGCGATGCGATATCGGGAAAAGGGCTCCCAAAATGCGCGCTCCCGCGGCGTTGTATGCGATATCGGGACGATATCGCCACGTGTAACCCCACCAGATGGTGGGTTTACACAAAACCAATTTACTGTTCAAATCTGAACAGATCTCTGGTTGCAGTGAAATCATGGACACATAGTTCCATTTTACCAGGTGGCTGTGTACAAATGATACAATGTGTCCATGATTTCACTGCAACCAGAGATCTGTTCAGATATTGAACAGATAAATTGGTGTGTGTAAACCCACCATGACCCTTTAACACATTCATACCTCTTAATCTGATTTGATTTCACATTAACAATATTGTACACTATTGTTCCAACTTTCTTGCAAAACTTCAAGAACCTGTAATTTGTCACTTCCATACAGAATTTTGCATGAATATTTCGAAGCCAAAACCAAGACAGAATGAAAATGTTTGTACTCCTTGCATTTTTCATATCAATTTCTGGTTTTGGCACACAATGCTGATGCAAAACAATGACCAAGATAAAAAAAAAGTGTAAGGGGTCATTCACACAGCATTTGTGCTTGGTTTTTGTTGATTCATTTTTGGTGCAGTTTCCGCAGCAAAAAACGGATCCTCTTTTTAATTTTTTTGCAAAAAAGCATTACAAATGTCATCTGTTTGTGTTGCTCTTTAGCTTCATTTTCTAAGTGCTGTGCTTTTGCCTTTTCAAAGCAAAAAGCCAGTACTATTTCCATAAGGAGCAGTGGGGACACAGGCAGACACACACACTTTATCACTTCCCCAAGGCCCAAAGTGTCCAGCGATGTGTTATTTCTGGGTATTGGGTAAGAGGTCACCTGACTGGTTCTGTGAGTACTTGCAGGTCCTGATACCTGGTGCCCGGAAGGAACACATCACTGGGGCACTCTGCGGTACCGCAGTGGAGGGTAAGTAATAGAGCGTCTAGTGATGGGCAGTCTGGCTCTTTTTGGTGATCCGGCTCTCATGGCTCTGCTCACCAAATAGAGCCAGCTCATTTGGGATCCTAAATGGCCTCTTATTAAATAAGCATTCACCCCAGGTGAACACAGATTTAACATTACTGTAAAGACTTGCAATGAATGAAACCCCATCCACTTGCAGTGGACCAACTAAACCGAAGAGTGGGTAATGTTTTGTTCCAGTGGGTGGAGCTTTGTGCCTGAACACTGCAATTTTATGCAAAGTGAGAGCCATTAGAAAAAATGTAGTGGCTATCACTTGTGTGTCAGCTCCTGTCAGTCACAGCAGGGAGCTGACATTGTGTCGGATCGTTCACAAACAACATCACTAGAAGTGCTGTAAAAAAAAAAGCATCACAAACGGACTGTGTGAATACCACTCCATTTGTGATACTTTTTTTTCTTTTTTCTTTTATACAGTGAGTGAATGAGGAAAGCACAGCAGAAAAAGGTAGCACTAACTGACATGCTCATTATTTTCTAGATGTGCTTTCTGCACCACTAAGGCCGGTTTCACACCATGATTTTTCAGGTCCGGGGCTGTCCAGTGTGAACCAGACAGGCCTGGATCCGAATTTGCCCCCCATGTATGACAATGGGGCCAGATGGCTGTTATTTGCCATCCAGTTTGGGGCCTTTCCGGGAGGATCCAGTTTTGTCTGATTTTTGCATTGGACACAAAACCAGAGTCTGCAGCATTTTTTGTGTCCGATGTATAATCAGACAAAAGTGGATCAAGCGCTCATAGCATGGGAGTCTATGGGCACCGATCCGGCAGAAAATCCTGGTGCTGAATTTCAGCACCTGGAGAGCTCCACGGCTGAAATTTCAGCACTGCGGCCAGCACACTTGCAGCTGCGGTGCTGAAATTTGAGCACTGGGCAGTGGCACAAACTAAGGCTGGGTTCACATTTGCACACGATGTGCGCTGTGAACGTAGCGTATCTGAGCTCAGCAAGACGCAGGCACTATGCGCTCCTATGTTTAACATAGGAACGCATAGTGCCTGTGTGTACCTGTGCTCAGCTGCGTTTGCATTCGGCTGTGCATAATTTATGTGCATGGCGAATGCAAAATGCTGCATTTTTTGTGCGTAGCTGTGTGCGTGCTTTATGCGCAAGCAGACATCTGCGCACAGAAAATGAATGAAAGTGCATCTGTGTGCATTGCTATCTGCTGGCAAACGCACAGACGCAGCGGAAGATGAGCTCCTCCGAGGTCATCTGCAAGTGCATCCTTTCTCTTTCCTTCTTTCCTCTTCTTTCCTCTTCGCGGGGCGGGAAAGCCGGCAGTGAAGTGTTTTCACCACTGGCTTTCCCACTGGCTATTTTAAACCAGCGGCGGTGGCCAGGAGGAGGAGATATCCGCAGCTGATCTCCGCCTCCCGGCCGCCGCCACTGAGTGCTTGGCCAGGCACACTCTCACAGTGCCATTTCATGTGAACACATGTGGCCAATCTCCGCTGTGTTCTCATGAAAGTGTTTGCATTCAGCCCTGTGTATGGGTATGCGCAGCATACGCTGTAGTGCCGAATGTAAATCTAAACCCAGCCTAAGCCGATAAAAAGCAGGATCGGAGGGCAAATGCCTCTGCTTCTGCTCGTCTGTGGCTGTCAGATTCTGTCCGGTGCATCCAGCAAAACACCGGACAGATCATGACAGTCAAAAATTGTGGTGTCAAGCCAGCCTAACCCAGCAGTCAAACGCTGAAAATCCCATTCACTTTGCTGGCAGATGCAGTGACTGATCTGTTTTTGGTGCAAGGGTCCTCAGTAGGGCTCCACCGAAGGTAAGCCTCTGCATATAGTGAGAGCCATGATATCGGCGCAGAATTCGGTCCCTGGCCCTGTAGTTGTGGAGCCCTGCTCTGCCTCAGCCACTGTAAGTCCTGGGTGTGTGGTCATCCCATCCCCACATTGGCTAGGCTTCGTTCCTGCTCTCCCTGTTCTGTGTTTCAGGTAGCAAAGGACCAGGCACAAAGAAGGTCCAAATCCCAGCCCCGCAAGTGCGGCGTCTGTACTCAGAAGCTGTCATCTTCCTACACACTTCTGTGCCTGTGGTGTACTGACGAAGTCCTGAGAGGACGAACAGCTGTCCCTGAGGGACAACCTGAAGGATCACATCAAATCTGAAATCCGGTCCTCCCTGGCTGCGGCTCCGCACCCCCTCCTGCTCCCCCGTCAAAACACCGGAAGATCACACCGGAGAATTCGGGCCAGAGCTCTGAGGCCTCAGGTTCCGACGAGGGGTTGGCAGAAGACTCTGCTTCCCCTTTGCTTAGGGAACGGGAGCTGGATACCCCCAGGAAGATATTATGTTTGGGGGTTTTAGATCTACACAGAGGTCTGTTTCCCGTCCATGACAGTTTGGCGGTGTTTATTCTGGACGAATGGAAGTATCCAGATCGCCGTCCTGTGGTCCCAGCCGGGTTGAAAGGACGGTTCCCCCTAGATCAGGGGTCTCAAACTCCAGGCCTCGAGGGCCGCACACAGTCCAGGTTTTCAGGATTTCCTTAGAATTTGACAGTTGGTCATTTGATTACCAACTGTCAAATCCTATGGAAATCCTGAAAACCAGCACTGTGTGCGGCCCTCGAGGCCTGGAGTTTGAGACCCCTGCCCTAGATCCTGTGGTGTCCCCACTCTGGTCGGACGTCCCTAAAATAGCCATCCAGATTGCTGATGTGGTTTATAACACTACCCTGCCTTTGAAGACTCATCTCAGCTTAAAGTCCCTATGGACAGGAACGCTGATGGTCTGTTCTTGGGAGTCTTCTTCCTTTCTGGGTTCGGCTCACATCTGTGCTACCTGTGTCGCCTGAAGCATGCTTCGCTGGTTGGATCAGCTGGAAGCTCACATTGCCCGGGGTACTTCTCTGGATGTCCTTCAGGCTTCTATTTCTCTGCTGCAGATGGCTTTCTGTTTTCTGGCTTATTCTTCGGCTGTGTCCATCCGAGCAGCGGCCAGGTCTATGGTGCTGTCTAATGCCACACGCCGGGCTGTGTGGCTCCGTGCCTGGAGTGGTGACAGGGCTTCTAACTGCAAGTTGTGTTCTATTCTTTTCCAGGGCGAATACGTCTTCGGTCAAGTCCTGGCCCATCTGTTGGAAAAGGCGGCTGAGAAGGAAGGCCTCCCTGAACAAAAGGCGAAGCCTCGGTCCTTTCATCCCCAACATCCTTATCGGCTGCAGGCTGCTCAGCAGTGGGACACTGGGTAGAGTGGCCAATGGAGTTATCCCAAAAGTGGGTAAAGGGAGGAGCATCTTCTCCTGTCATCACCTGGATCGTAAATGACACCATTCCGGGTGGGGGGATGAGACTTGCCACCTTTTTTCCCAGTGGCGGGTCATCTCTTCAGATCCAAGACTTTTCGTCTCCTTCGAGACGGGATGGAGATTGTGTTCTCCTCCCCTTCTCCCCTCCATGTCCGCGTGTCCTGTCTTTCCTCTCGGTCACTCCAGTCATCCCTCTGGAAGGAGATCTAGTTCCCCCTCCACATGGGTGCTGTGGTTCCCGTTCCAGTAGGGGGGGTGGGGAGGGGTCATTGTTCTCGCCTGTTCTTGGTGAGGAAACCAAACGGCTCCTTTTGCACCATCATCAACTTGGAACCTCCGAACCGTCAGGTGGCATATTCCAGGTTCACAATGGAATCCATCGGGTCCACCGTTCCCCTGCTCGGGTCTGCATTTCTGAGGGCGACACTGGATCTCCAAGTTGCATACCGCCACATCCCCTTCCATCCGGCAGGTCAACGTTTTCTCCGCTTCGCTCTTCAGTTTCGGGACCGGATCCACCCTTTTCAGTTTCAGGTTCTCCCGTTAGGTTTCTCCTCAGCACCACGGGTGTTCACGAACGTCATGGCAGTAGTCATGGCGTTTGCCCGGATGCAAGACATCACGGTGGTGCCTTCCCTGGATGATTTCCTGGTCGCTGCTCCTTCCAGGGCCCTCCTTCGCTCCAGGTTACAGCTTTCTGCGGATCCTCACTTCCCTGGGATGGGGTTAATTTCTGCCAAGTCCAGCCTCACCCCTTCTTGTCGGAAGGTGTTCCTTGGATTGACTACTCGACTCTCATCGGCAGTCTTCCTTTCTTCCCCTGGACAAGCAACTCCAGCTGAGCTCCGAGTTCGACTGCTTCAGAGGCACGGTTCCGTCACCATCCGCACGGTCATGTTTAGCCCTGGGCTCCATCTCAGCCTACATCCAGATGATGTCCTGGGCTCGGGCTCATTCCCGACCTTTGCAGCTGTTCATCCTTTCCCAGTGGAATGGGGTTCCGTCAGATTTCCACCCCTGCATTCATCTTCCCAGTCTTGTCAAATTGTCCTTGGATTGATGGCTGGCCCACGACCATCTTCAGAAGGGTCTCTCGGGGTCACCTCCCCTCTAGTTCCTGTTTACACCGATGCCTGCAAGTGGGGCTGGGGTGCTCTGGTTTTCCTTCGCTTCCTTTCAGGGGCAATGGTCCCTCCTCACTCAGGTTCGGTCTTCAACCTTCCGGGAACTGCAAGCCGTGGAAGAGGCCCTCCATGCTTCTTGCTCCCTGGTCCGAGGGTCTCATGTTTGGGTGTTCTTGGACATTATGTCCACTGTGGCTCATCTCTGCCACCAAGGAGCCACGTGCTACAGGAGCCTGCAGACAGTGTCCTCTCATATTTTCCAGTGGGCAGAGATGCATCTCCTCTCCCTGTCTGCTTTTCACCTCTGAGGTACTACAAATTTGCGTTTCTCCATTCCATGAAGGCGATGGAACCCCTCCTCCTGCCAGTGTGGCCAGACCTCCTTCATTGGGGTCCATTCCTCCGTCCCGATCTGGATCATCTGCTTCTTTCGGCATGGTTACTGAAGCCCAGGTCTTAAAAATACGGGGTCTTTCCGATACGGTTGTCTCCACTCTCCGGAATAGCCAATGCATTTATACCAAACTCTGGATGGTGTTCAACTCCTGGTGCGGTGTCTCGCCTCCTAAACCGTTTTGGCCGCATATCGCCCGTATCCTGGTTTCCTGCAGGATGGTCTGGATGAAGGTCTTAAGCCGAGTACTCTGCCGGTCCAAGCTTCGACACTCAGCACCTTCTTCGTTCGACGCTTGGCTGCCCTTCCGTGGATTCAGAGGTTCTGCGATCGGCATCATGTCTCAGTCCTTTGGTGTTCAACCACTGTCCTCCGTGGGATCTTACTGTCGTCCTTAACGGTCTATCTCGGTCTCCCTTTGAACCTTTGTCATCGGTCCTATTGCATAAACTTTCATGGAACACGGCTTTCCTGGTGGCGATCACCTTGGCTAGACGCGTCGGTGACCTTCAGGCATTCTCCATTCTGGATCCCTCCCTGAAGGTCCTGGTTGATTACATAATTCTCCATCTGGATCTGTCTTTCCTTTCAAAGGTGTCTTCTGATTTCCACTGCTCCCGGGAGATTGTCTTGCCTTGCTTCAGCCAGGATCCTCAGAAGGAGAAGGAACGAGAATTAATCGGTTGGATGTCCGACGGCCTGTCCTCTTCTACAAGCACAGACCTCGAGGATTGATATAAATTTGTTTGTACTGTTTGGTGGTCGGAATTCAGGGAAGAAGACGTCCCGTTGTACGATCGCCACATGGTTCTAACATGCCATCTCCGACGGTTATTCTTGCCAAGTCCTTGCTGCTCCGGGCAATCTGACGGCTCATTCCACACGTGCCGTTTGTGTCTCCTGGGCTGAGCATGCAGCCGCATCCATCAAGCAACTCTGTAGGGCTGTCACCTGGTCTTCGATTCACACCTTTACCTGTCACTATCGTTTTGGAACTCCTTCAGCTTTAGGCTCTGACGTTGGGTCCGAAGGTCTTTCGAGCTGTGGTCCCTCCCTGATTTTGGCTTTGGTATTCCTCCTGAGGGCTGTCATGGTGGATAGAAGGAGAAAACGGAATTAGACTTACCGGGAATTCTCTTTCGGGGAATCCACCATGACAACCCGTGTAATTCCCTCCCTCTTTTGCTGTCATTTCTCCTTGTGTACGTGGTTCTTGGTTCTTAATTTCTATGGGTCCTTGTTAATCGCTGGTATGATGAGGTTGGGAGGGGCTATTTAACCTCTTTGTGTTCCTGCCTCTATTAGGGCCGAGAGGCAACCTCCTGAGGGCTGTCGTGGTGGATTCCCCGAAAGAGAATTACAGGTAAGTCTAATTCCGTTTTTCCTCATGTACAAAGCATTGCAGAATCTTAGGTGCCCATGGTTACAACCACAAGCAACTAGCGGACTGACTTTACCAATATGCATGGCCGTAACCATGGATTCCTAAGCTGCAATGTCCTGCACATGAGGGAAAATCTTTGCTTATCAGGAGGACTATACTACATTTCTAATTGGAGGTATTTGCTAATATTATAATTTATTACATTTACTATATAATGGGATAGCATCTTGGGGATGGGAATACCCCTTTAACGCCATTTTGTGTTCGGCATAATATAGTCAAATATTAGTTTATGTGCTAGAACTGCAGATATTTCATGCTTCGCTAATTCACATTAAAGGGATCTAGGGTATATTTGCTTCCCTCTGTGTTTATACAGCTGTATTTAGTAGTGATGGGCAGTCTGGCTGTTTTTGGTGATGTGGCTCCTTTGGCGCTGCTTACCATATTTAGGATGACATTAATGTGGTCGAAGCCTTGCCCACCCACAACCAAAATCCTGCATACGTGTAGACAGACAATTAAATTGATCAGTGGGTTTGGTTCTGGTGGCCCGGGTTTCACTTGCTGAACTCTGAAATTTTCACCCTCAGTCATTAAGAGAATTTAGTGGCTCTCAATAGGGTGCTGGGTCCCGTCATCCGCAGCTGGGAGTCGGCTCTTTGTCTGGAATAGGTTGGAAATAACCCATCAGTAGTGTTTAGTAATGTTTTGCTGCAGTTTTTTTTTTTTTACAATATTTTCCCATTTCAGTGTTGCAGACCTTAAAGGGATGTTCTCAAGTTTGAAAGTTATTGTCTAGCCATGTTGGTCTGGGGAACAGACTGCCATGGCTTCCACCAGACCCAAAAACTGGGGCTTTGAAGAGCAAAGTGGAGGTTGATCATGCACACTACTGCTTCAGTCAGACTGATAGGAGCACCAAAGATCAGTCGTGTTGTATTGCACAGGTTCGACCTGCGAATCTTTCAGCTATAGCTCTTCAGCACCAGAGTTTCTGGGAACAGTGGGGGCCACAGCACTCGAGCCCCCAGCAATCGGAAAGTGATCACTTATTTGACAGGGGAATAATTTTAACTTTAAGGCTCTATACACATTAGACTAAAGTCTGTTGAACCTGCTGATATTGATGGGTTTTGCAAACAGTCTAATGTGTATGGGGGTGATGCTCAGCTTTATTTACATTGAAATATTCTAGAAACACTCATTTTATGATACGGTAATCTTGGGAGTGTAAACTGTCTGCTGATCACCTGATGAACAAACAAAATGCTCCTTCATAGGGTGAAATATTTTTATCAATGGTTGTTGGTGCATCATTCTGTGTAAACAGGTCTCGCTGCCGATAATAAAGGCACCTAAACAACCTATAAGGCTGGCTTCACTCTGCAGTTTTTTCGCTGATCAGTGTCCATCCAGTTTGTGTGCCAAAACCAGAAGTGTCTCCAAAACTCAGAACAGGTGTCAATCTTCCAATTATACTTTTTCTCTGCAAGTTCTTCTCCTGGTTTTGGCACACAAACTGGATGGACACTGATCAGTGAAAAAACTGCAGTATGAAGCCAGCCTTACAAATTGCTCTATATTCCATCATTTACTGCTCTCTGCCTGTGTGAAGTACCTATTAGGCAACCACTGCTTGGTAAATATTTACCTATCACCAGTCGTTTTGTGCTAATGGTCAGAATTGGGTTAGTTAGTTGCTGCTCAAATGATCATCAACTACACCGTTTTTCCAATAGCCATCTAATATTTATGAGGGGTAATAAGGACCGTAGTATAAGAGCCGTAATGCAATATTCAATTTTACTGTCAAAAGATGGAAGCAATGCTGCTTCTAGGGGATCACAATGTGATATGTGGCATCAAATGGAACATGCGAGTCTGAATCTTCACTGATGTAAAATAATGGAGTAAAATAATGGAGAAAACCGTTTACACACCCCGAAGTACTGTTTGCTGAAAAGATTGACCTATTGATGTCAAGAACAAATTACCCAGGACATCTTTGTTATTACATGTGATACACCTGTGACCTTGACAACTGTTCCTTTTACCTCTGGAGAGAAGTATTTAAAGGGACCCTGCAGGCAACATCTGAAAAATTTAATGTTTAAGTTCTCCTCACCTGGATCCTGAGTGGCTTGTGAAGCTTTCTTTTCCTGAGTAGTTGTTATGAGCCGCCTCAGAAATCCACATAGGAAAAGACCCTTTGTATAATGTCTGCAACTGACTTCAGGAGTACCAAAGACCTCTGCAGATTCAGCTCTAAATATAGACACTCTGTTTCTGGTAAATCTGAGAAAAATCGTGGTTACAACAGTATCATGGGTTGTTTTCCTACTTTCCTGGTGTCCTAAATGAAAAATCTGTCTATACAACAAATGTAGAAAAAAAGACATGGACTGCACATTCAAATGTTATACATTGATCTTCTGTCGCTAAGCAAATTATTTCAAAACTATGATGTTCTTAGTTTACATCACATTGTGTAAGCTCACTTCCTTGTTACTGAGAACTATTTATAAGGGGTCCCTACTCTACTTAGGCTACTTTCACATTACGATTTTGAAGGGAGCCGATGCTGTCCGATAAATTCGGACAGCATCGGCTCCCTTCTGATGCCTGGAATCGGATGCCAAATAGGCATCCGATTCCGGCATTAAATCGTAGCCTCCGGGCTGAAAAAAAGAAAAAAAAAAAGTTTATTCTCACCTCTCCCCGAACCCCCGCTGTCTCCCGCCGTCTTCCTGCAGGCTCCCGGTGGCTCCCGCAGGCTCCCGGTGTCTGCAGAGGTCTTCTTCATATGTACAGGACCTGCGGTGATGCCACAGTCACGTGACAGCAGGTTACACCATGGTAACCTGCGGTCACGTGACTGTGACATCACCGCAGGTCCTGTACACATGAAGAAGACCTCTGCAGACACCGGGAGCCTGCGGGAGCCACCGGGAGCCTGCAGGAAGACGGTGGGAGACGGCGGGGGTTCGGGGAGAGGTGAGCATAAACATTTTTTTTTTTTTAACCCCTGCCTTCCAGTTAGGAGCAGTTTTACTGTACTGAGCATGCTCAGTACAGTAAAATTGGGTCCGAGGAGACATCCGATGTTTCCTCGGACCCTGCTCCATAGGGCCCCATGCTAAATTGATCGGACCGAATCAGATGTGCACTAAATGCCATCCGATTTGGTCCGATCCGATTTTGTCCGATTTTATTTTCGGTGAAAAAATCGGAGCATGCTCCGATTTTTGCACCGATAAAAAAATCGGACAGAATCGGATCGGACCAAATCGGATGGCATTTAGTGCACATCCGATTCGGTCCGATGCCCATAGGGCTGCATGGGGCCCAAAATCAGTCCGATGCTGTCTGATTTTTATCGGGCAGCATCGTATTTAAAAAATCTGTAGTGTAAAACCAGCCTAAGTGAAGTGCTGCACTGTCAGCCATCCCTCCAGCCAGGAAAGGTGCCCAGGGCTCTGAGCCTCACCACCTGATAGACTTAGCACCACAGCAGCAATGGCTGCCATAGCATTAGCCATATCTGCCATAGCATTAGCACCAAGTGAACGGTTCTAATAAACACCCCTTTCCATGTGGTCTCAGACAACAAACTGAGAATACATAGGTTGGACTATAGTTCCAGTCTCTTGCTAAATTTAAAATACTTGCGACAGATAGAAGTAGTGCCTAGTGAAAAGCTATGGGGGCTATGAATGGCAACATGGTTGCAGTTGGCACCTGATCAAACTTCTTCCTCATTTGGCTTCATGGCATGTTAGCAGTTCTACTAGGGATGAGCGAGTACTGAAATATTCAGACTCTCTAAACTCGTAACGAGTAGGTCAAGATACTCGGTACTCGCTACGAGTATAGCGAGTCCTATTTAAGTCAATGGTGAAGCGAGTATTGCGATTAATTCCTCTGTTGCTGGACCCTATAAAGAGGTCTGGCAGCAGAGGAAAAAACAGCAATTCCCTAATTCATTGTTTAGAAGCCTGCGGTAAAAAGCTGTAAGCTGTAAAATCAAACCGGATTCTCCCGGATTGCCCCGGTCCGGGACAATCCGATGCCCCATAACATGGGACTCTATGGTACCGGATTGCACCGGACCGGGTGAATCCGGTTTTGACCGATTTTTTTGAATCGTACCCTAACCAGATTCTCCCGGATTGCCCCGGTCCGGAGCAATCCGGCGCCCTGTAACATGGGACTCTATGGTACCGGATTGCACCGGACCGGGGCAACCCGGTTTGATTTTACAGCTTAAGGGTAAGTGCACATCAGTCGTTTTTGTGGCTGCTTTTTACCGGTTTCCGTCGGCGTTTTCCGCTGAGTTTTATGTTAATTTATGTTAATCCTAGCCACCGGCTGGATTAACATGATACTCAATGGAGTTTAGAAAACGCTGTGTTCATTAGAACGGTTTTTTTCTGGTCGTTTTCAGTTTTTTCACCGGTTTTCCCCCGGTTTTCAAAGATAGAGCAAGTGACTTCTTTTGAGCGTTTTTCCAGCGGTTCTAGCTTACAAGTGCCCAAAAAAAACGGCCTAAAAACGCTAAGAGAAACCGCCAGAAAACCGCCGACAAAACACTGTATAAACGCTATAAAACCGGTCGGAAAAAGCTCAAAAAACGCTAAAAAAACGATGGACACTGCTGAGGTCAGAAAACTCAGTTTCTGCCATTCTCCACCGGTTTTAGGATGGTCTGCAAAGATGCAGAAACGTCAGATGTGCACATACCCTGAGGGTATGTGCACATCACTCGTTTTGTGGGCTGCTTTTTACCGGTTTCCGTCGGCGTTTTCCGCTCAGTTTTATGTTAATTTATGTTAATCCTAGCCACAGGCTGGATTAACATGATACTCAATGGAGTTTAGAAAACGCTGTGTTCATTAGAACGGTTTTTTTTCTGGTCGTTTTCAGTTTTTTCACCGGTTTTCCCCGGTTTTCAAAGATAGAGCAAGTGACTTCTTTTGAGCGTTTTTCCAGCGGTTCTAGCTTACAAGTGCCCAAAAAAAACGGCCTAAAAACGCTAAGAGAAACCGCCAGAAAACCGCCGACAAAACACTGTATAAACGCTATAAAACCGGTCGGAAAAAGCTCAAAAAACGCTAAAAAAACGATGGACACTGCTGAGGTCAGAAAACTCAGTTTCTGCCATTCTCCACCGGTTTTAGGATGGTCTGCAAAGATGCAGAAACGTCAGATGTGCACATACCCTGAGGGTATGTGCACATCACTCGTTTTGTGGGCTGCTTTTTACCGGTTTCCGTCGGCGTTTTCCGCTCAGTTTTATGTTAATTTATGTTAATCCTAGCCACAGGCTGGATTAACATGATACTCAATGGAGTTTAGAAAACGCTGTGTTCATTAGAACGGTTTTTTTCTGGTCGTTTTCAGTTTTTTCACCGGTTTTCCCCCAGTTTTCAAAGATAGAGCAAGTGACTTCTTTTGAGCGGTTTTCCAGCGGTTCTGGCTTACAAGTGCCCAAAAAAAACAGCCTAAAAACGCTAAGAAAAACCGCCAGAAAACCGCCGACAAAACGCTGTATAAACGCTATAAAACCGGTCGGAAAAAGCTCAAAAAACGCTAAAAAAACGATGGACACTGCTGAGGTCAGAAAACTCAGTTTCTGCCATTCTCCACCGGTTTTAGGACGGTCTGCAAAGATGCAGAAACGTCAGATGTGCACATACCCTAAGGCTTTTTACCGCAGGTTTCTAAAAAATGAATTAGTTAATTGCAGGTTTTTCCTCTGCTGCCAGACCTCTTTATAGGGTCCAGCAGCAGAGGAATTGCATTTCCCTTGATTTACATTGGACTCGTTACTGTGCGAGTAATCGCTAGGAAAATCGCAGAGTAACGAGTAGCCCGAGTATCCTACTATTCGGCTAGTAACGAGTAGACTCGCTCATCCCTAAGTTCTACCCCTAATAAAGAAGGGCCTCCCTGATGAGGTCATCGTGACCTGGCAGTGGGATTATGCACTTTGATCAAAATGTTAACTAAGGCTATGTGCACATCAGTCGTTTTGTGGGCTGTTTTTTACCGGTTTTCATCGGCATTTTCCCGCTCAGTTTTATGTTAATTTATGTTAATCCTAGCCACAGGCTGGATTAACATGATACTCAATGGAGTTTAGAAAACGCTGTCTTCATTAGAACGTTTTTTTTCCACCGGTTTTCAAAAATAGAGCAAGTGACTTCTTTTGGTCGTTTTTCCAGCGGTTCCAGCATAACAAGTGCACCAAAGACCAGTCTGAAAAAACGGCAAGAAAACCACCGAGAAAAACGCTGTAAAACCGGGCGGAAAACGTGGAAAAAACGCTTGAAAAACGAGGAACAATGCTGAGCACAGAAAACTCAGTTTCTGCTAATCTACACCGGTTTTTGGACGTTCTACAGAGATGCACAAACGTCAGATGTGCACATACCCTAAGTCTGCCTTAACACTGCATAATTTTTAAATCCATGTGAATCCTTGAATTTCAAGGACCACACGGACAGGCACTGATCTGTTCAAACGAATGCCAACTGATATCTCCGGATCATTTTTTTAACGGATCAGTCATCAATTACTAGAGATAGGGGTGGGAGGAGCTGTAACTTGCTTCTGAGAATGCTCAGTACAGCAAAATGGATCCATATGGATCCGAATTCCATGTCATTTGACATCCAGAAAATATGGGAAGCAAGGTGTACCACGGTCCGCGCTGCTGAGTCCACAAAATCACCTGGGATGCAAGATGTTGTAGCAGTATACTTCTTTATTCCTTCCTACGAGTTTCGGCACCTTTCCTGGCACCTTCCTCAGGTGCCTCACATCTGAGTGTCACTAGTGATAGGGCACTATTGCGCCTCTTGTTCCCCACCTTTTTTGTATTGATGTCATTTGACATGGACATCTATGGATCCGTGTCTGTCCATTGGTGGCAGTGATTTTCAAGGCAGCCCAAAATCAAAACAGTCCTGATTCTGGGTGAGTGATAAAAACTGACACAAACGGATCAGTGACAAAACTGACACACATGGATAGCCACTTAGGACCAATCAGTGCCCATAGGGATACATGGGAGGCCAAAACTGATCCGTGGCTATCTGTTTTAAAACGGATAGACACAGATCAGAAGTTATGCAGTGTGAAGGCAGCCTAAGAATCCCATGTCCTGTTTTGAAAATGTTGCCTGTCGATTAATATATAATGTTTGGATGGACAGTTTAGGTCCCCATTCTCATGATGTATTTAAACCTCACTATAGTATACATCATTAGCACACAAATATGACAAATTTGTGAAGAATTTACTATTCTGATAATTTGATTTACTCACTGAACTGAAAAGGGTTAAGAAAGATGAATAGTATGGCTTAATATCTTACATGGGTTTGGCAGTGTTATTAGTGAATAGTAATGAAGTGTTTTCTACAGTGAGTGATAGATACTTAACATTCCATCATTACTTGTCCACCCTCAGATGGACACATTCCAGGTTTTAATAATCTAATAAGTGTGTCACACTGCGTAAGTGTGATCACATGACCGTGATCATTCCGACATCGTTAGTGCGCTGTCACACACAAGAATATCGTTAACGATATGCTATGCGGCAGCGCAACTGTTAAATAGGAGAGGAAGGAGTGAGCGATGTAGTAAAGCAGCAGGAATAGGAGCTTTTTGAAGGATATCGTGCACTTCAACCTGGGCTGTCACACTGAACGATTATGCTTCCTGAAGCATTGTTAATTGGACGATGAATGATAGATTTGAGGTCAGATTCTCAAATCTAGGATGAATGATCCAACGATCTTTTCATCCTTTATCGTTCGTTTACATGCAACGACGCCCGAACGATATCTTTTCAACGATCGCATATCTGTGACATTTCAAGGATATCGTTCAGGATATCCTAGCGTGTAAACTCACCATAAGGGTACCATTACACATCGCAACATTGCATGCAATTTCACTGGCAATTTGCAGGTTGCAGTGAAATCATGGACACATTGTTCCATTTGTACATGGCAACAAAATAGAACAATGTGTCCATGATTTCACTGCAACCAGCAAATTGCCAGTGAAATTGCCTAGCAATATTGCTGTGTGTGGAGGTGCCTTTACACCAGGGTTTTTGTGCAAGTCTCTGAAATACACAATACACCTTCAGGCTTTTCTTGAAAGCTGCCAGAAATAGTTTTTGGTTCCTCTGTCTATTTTGTTTTTGCATTTAATGTAATCGGTTTGACTTCTGCCTGTTCTTTCTCCAAGGGCGCCCAAACGTTTGCATAGGCCCATTCTCCTTTTTGTAATTTTAAAATGTAAATTATGAAAATACTTTCTTCTTTTTGCCTACAATACAAAGGAAATGTGTCATCTTTAACTTTAAGCCTTCTAGAGATCATTTCATCTTCAACTTGCTTAACTGATCACAATGACAGTGATTTTGAACATTTACGTGCCACTGTAATATGTATTTGACTACTGGCCATGTATTCTGTTTTTTTCTCCTGGTCCCATTTTTATTGAATCATTCCCATCACGTCTGCGCTTTGTTATCCGTCTTTTTGATTCATTAGTAAGTTTATCTATGAAATTTAACAAAAACACAACATCGTCCAGAGTAAGAAATGTTATCAGTTATCAGTGTTGTTACATAGCAGTCACTCATATACATGACTGTAGATGTAATGCATGGAATGGCCACCAGAGCTAGAGACTCTGCTTACAACCCTGGCCCTCTCTCTATCATATCCATGTGCACTAATAAGGCTACGGGAAGAGCCTTTCTGAGACAGCTTCTTGAACTTAAGCACATTACTAATTCTATTTGTAAAATACAAATATATCGGTAAACACCCTTTTATTGCTTTAGTTTAATTACTGTTCCAGAAATTACAACCTTCTTCAAATATTAACTTCATTTACGACAGTGCTTTTCAATGCTATGCATTTCAGTATATTGATATATTTACAATATAAATTATACCCCACATATCTTAGGATTTCTAATTATATGTGGTGGACTGCTGAGAATCATATTGCTGTCACCATTTATACTGGTAGCTGAACAGGATGACTACTATCACTAGGAGGAATAGCAAAAAAACACAAATATTGTTCAAGTTTCATATTAGACTGCAAAGACTTCTTTAGGATTAGGCTCAAATTTGACACAATCTCTGTAAATAGTATGATTATTGTTCATAGGAAGTGACAGATGGTCTTCCTCCTTAGTGGCTCTGTTGGAGCACTTATCCTCTGTAAGCTTAGGTATCTGGTATATAAATAATAAATAATAGTGTCAGAAATTGCCGACTTCCCAGGAAAATGCTGAAGATTACAGCAGCCGATCATGAGCGTACAATACCTTTGGAAACATTTTTCTCGCTTGGATTCGCTCCAGTCTTACATAGAAGAAAATAAAAAATTGCAACTGTTTGAAACAAGAGTTGCGAACCCAGACTAAATCCTTGAAAATGACAGAGGAAAGTCTTTAAGCCCTGAACAGGTGTTTAGATGGGTTTGTGCCCTGAAAGACTTCATCATATAGAGTTGCATTTGTCTTTGAGGATTTATATAGTATGTACTCACAGCTGCATCCCACAGGCTTCACAACCATGATGTGACATACTGACACTGACGCGCACTACTAACATCTACACCCATGGAATATGATGGACGTCCGCACTTAGGAAACTAGTCTCAGATTCTAAACTTTATTCAGTGATACAAATGCTATTGCAATAAAATACTGAATGTGTCAAAAGACTCAAAATTAATGAGGATGACGGTAAAAATCAATAGAGGTTGAGTTTTAAAATTGTCTTAAGTGATTTGTCTTGTTAATGTCCTTTTCTTCTTAAACTTGGGGGATAAAGAGAGGGAGGAATGAGTTCTATGCATAATGGTTAACCTTCTTCTTTTGTTAAAAGTTCTCTCTTTTATAGTGCAATTTTGCATTAAAAATTAAAAAACTGCAAAAAAAAGCCAATAAAAATGTATGGGTTCTTATACATTGCAGCAGTATAAGACAGTGTTAGGCATCATGTTAAGTCAAATTCCAACCGGAATTCAACTAATAAAACATTGAAAAACTGCTTGCAAAAACAGGCATAATGCACAGCAATGCAAAACTATTAGGCTATGCTGCAGATTTGGTGAAGAGGTTTTCTGCACCAAATCTGAATCTTGTGGTAGAGAAATGCACCCAGAAAGTGCAGTGTGTTTTTGGCGTGTTTTCCGTGTGCACCACCATGCGTTTTTATTACCTATGTTTTTCCAGTATTATGAAAATAAAGAATCCATGGTTAGGAGGCAAGAAGGAGGAGGAGATGAAGGGAGGAGGGGAGGAGGAGGAGGAGGAGAGGAGAGGAGGAAAGGATGAAGAGAGGAGGAGGAGGAGGAGGAGATAAAGGGAGGAGGAGAGGATGAGGAGCAGAGGGAAGGAGGGAGAATATTTCTGGTAGCCAGTAATGATTCCACATAATTTATGAAAGCATGTGTTTCTGTCAGAAAACCACACCAAATCCACACAAAAACCACACTGTGTGCACACACCTTTAGATTTGCAGCATTTTTTAAATCAAAATAATAAAGTGAATGGATAAAAAACGCTGCAATAATTGAGAGGCTTCAGATTTTTCTGCAGCAAAATAAAAAACGTGCACAACACTTCAGAATTCTCATTGACTTTGCTAGTATAAAGATAGGTATGCAGATTTGTCACAAAACTGCATAAAAACGCACCATCAGCACATGGCCTTATTGTTCTGCATACGCTTAGTATTTTAAAGCTTCTTTTAATGGTGTCAAAACAAAGGATCTAAAGGGTATGTCACACGCGTCGATATCGCTGTCAATGTCGCTCATGCGTCACGGATTTTCAGTTGCTCAAGCGACGTAAAAGTGACGCAGGAGCGACATTGAAGCGTGTGACCAAGCGATGCAACCAGCTATATGTCGCTGATCGCCGATCGCAGGTTTCACTGCCAGACGTAAAACCTGTCGCTCATCGCTCAGTAGACCTTGTGCATCGCTGCGTGTGACACTAAACTCAGCGACGTATTTTCTATTTTGACACCGTACAAGCGACTAAATAAAATCGCTCGCAAGATGGCGACATCACCGCATCGCTGGGTCATATTGACGCGTGTGACATCTTACCTGCGATAATTCCACATCGCTCAGGCGACGAATAATATGTGACGCATGAGCGATATCGCGGGCGACACTGACACATGTGACAGGCCCTTAACAGATACCGTGTGAACATAACTACTGAGAGTAAATTCTCCAAACAGTGTTAACTCCAAACTGAGGAAGACTGCAAGCCATCGTCGAAACGCGTAGTGCAAAATCTAATATATAAAGCTGAATGTGTGTATGTATGTGTGTATGTATGTATGTATATCCGGGATTGGCATCTACACCATCACAACTACAGCCACAAAAGTTTGCACAGTCACACGTCTGGACCCCGAGAACGTCATAGGCTATGTTGTGAGGCGAAATTTTAACCCTGCACGTTCCAGTTCACCAAACAATTTTGCCCCTATCTACATAATGGGGAAAAAGTGAATGGAAAAGCGTTGGAGGAATATCAACAGCTGTCAGCTATAGCCACAAAATTTTGCACAGTCACACGTCTGGACCCCGGGAGCGTCATAGGCTATGTTGTGAGGCGAAATTTTAACCCCGCGCATTCCAGTTCACCAAACAATTTTGCCCCTATCTACATAATGGGGAAAAAGTGACAGTTAAAAGTTGACAGTTGTGAATGAAAGGGGCTTAATGATAGCGCCAAAGACTAACAGCACATACCAGCATATAGTCACTAAGGTGGGGCCCCAACATGAGATATTCACCACGCACGGGGACATGTATACACACCACACACACACAAAGAGTAACAGCAAAGTGTATAGTCGCTAAGGTGCAGCCCCAACATTGGATACTCACCACGCACCCGAACAAACACACACACACCACAAAGAGACACACACACAACACAGAGACACACACCCCCCCACGGGGACACACACACCCAATAGCGACACATGCACTCACCTCACAGGGACACACACACACCACAAAGAGACACACGCAACACAGACACACACGCCACATGGACCCCCCCAACAGGGACACACACACATAGCCACCCTATAGGGACACATGCACTCACCCCACAGGGACACACACCACAAAGAGACACACACAACACAGAGACACACACACCCCACACAGACACCCCCCCCCACACACACAGGACACACATACATACACACCCTATAGGGACACATGCACTCACCCAACAGGGACACACACACACCACAAAGAGACACACACAACAGAGACACACACCACACGAACCCCCCCACAGGGACACACACACATACACACCCTATAGGGACACATGCACTCACCCCACAGGGACACCACACAGACAGACACAGATGTGCACTAATCACCTCACACAACTAGCCTCTTACGTGTGTTATCTTTAATTTCCAAACATAAACATCTGATTAAAAACAGCCAATGTGCAGCACATGTGCCATATAGAGAATTAAGGCAGATGTCAGTCACATGAGCTGTATTTTATGTGTATGTGTGAGGTAATATATACTGCCCGGTCGGGGGGAGGGTTTACTGTTGGCTGGAGATTTATTAGGCTTCCTATAGCAACCAATCACAGCTCAGCTTCTATTTTCCTACAGGTCATTAATATGACATATTCAAATTCTATTTTGTTATAGCTAACAGCAGTTATTTATTAACCCGGGTGTAGCCGGGTAGTACAGCTAGTTGGATATAAAATAAAAACAGGGTTGACTATAATTATATCCATGTTTATAGCTCTCATTGTTGATAGTGCTCCGCACTGTCCAAAAAAACCCTTTATACATCGTTACCTGCTTCCCTGTCTGGGGAATTTTGGTTGGAGCTGCTTCAACACGGGGAGAGGACTCCAGGACCTGCCGTGACGTTAGACGCTAGGTCAGGTGATCGGATCATGTGATCGTACCAGGAAGCAGAGGATCCAACACTGCTGCGTCTGTCCCGCAGTTCTCCTGCACTGGGCAATATGCCAGGGTAGTGCAGGGCTTGCACAACCAATAAAGGCGAGAAGCTTGACCCCCCACTTCACTAAAAACACCCCACTAGACCAGCGGGTACTTTTCATGTCTGCGCCTCCTATCTTTTTGTTTTTCAAGCTCAAAGAAGAGAGCACACGAGGAGAGAAGATAGCACAGGGGCGGAGAGAGACTGCACAAATGGGGAGAGCACACAGGGGAAGGCATCTTAAAAGAGAGAGTACATGAGGGAAAAAGACAGCACAGAGGGGAGAAGACAGCACACAGGGGAGAGCACATGGGGGGATGAAGAAAGCGCACAGGGGGAGGCAGGTCAAAGGAGAGAGCACAGAGGAAAGAAAACAGCGCAGGGGGAGACAGAGAGCAGACAGGCGAGAGTGTGCACAGTGGGGAGAGACAGCTGCCGCACCCAGTGCCACAGAGCCCGCCCCAATCGTGATGTCACCACCCTCCTTATGCGATCACACCCATCTAGTTGTATCATAATAATGATTGAAAGCCTGATGTTCACATTGTACTACAGGATGGGCCATTTATATGGATGCACCTAAATAAAATGTGAATTGTTGGTGACATCAGCTTCCTGTTTGTGGCACATTAGCATATGGGAGGGGAACAACTTTTCCAGACAGGTGGTGACCATGGTGGCTATTTTGAAGTCAGCCATTTTAGATCCAACTTTATTTTTTTTCAATGGGATGAGGATCATGTGACACATCAAACATATTGAGAATTTCATAAGAAAACCAATGGTGTGCTTGGTTTTAATGTAATTTTATTCTGTCATGAATTATTTACAAGTTTATGACCACTTATAAAATGTGTGCAAAGTGCTGCCCATTGTGTTGGATTGTCAATACAACCCTCTTCTCCCATTCTTGATACACTGATAGCAACACCGCAGAAGAAAGTATGCAACGATCATCCACCACTGTTGTCATCCGTGGACGCCCAGGCCTTTTAGAGTTCCCAAGCTTACCAGTCAATTCCTTTTTTCTCAGAATGTACCAAACTGTTGATTTTGCTACTCCAAGCATGTCTGCTATCTCTCTGATGGATATTTTCTTTTTTTTCAGCCTCAGGATGTTCTGCTTCACCTCAATTGAGAGTTCCTTTGACCGCATGTTGTCTGGTCACAGCAACAGCTTCCAAATGCAAAACCACACACCTGGAATCCACCCCTGACCTTTTAACTACTTCATTGATTACAGGTTAACGAGGGAGACGCCTTCAGAGTTAATTGCAGCCCTTAGAGTCCATTGTCCAATTACTTTTGGTCCCTTGAAAAAGAGGAGGCTATGCATTACAGAGCTATGATTCCTAAACCCTTTCTCCGATTTGGATGTGGAAACTCTCATATTGCAGCTGGGAGTGTGCACTTTCAGCCCATATTATATATATAATTGTATTTCTGAACATGTTTTTGTAAACAGCTAAAATAACAAAACTTGTGTCACTGTCCAAATATTTCTGGCCCTAACTGTACTTTCTGCTTTCAAAAATCTCGAAAAATACTTAATGTGAACAGCTTTAGGACTGTGCAGATAGGGGAAGTGGATACAGAAGTAGCTCTGTTGCCTTTGTTGACCCTGAGGGTACCTTTACACGCCGCTACTGGCGGATGGATACAACCAGGTACATGCTACAAATGTAGCTTGTAGCGGCAAAATACCCCGTAGTAGCGGCGTGTGAAGACAGTAGGAGGCACCCGGCAACAGATGCATCTGTTTCCGAGCACTGCCCGGAAACAGGTGGCTACACAGGTGATTGTAGCGAGCTGTATCGGCGTGTAAAGAAGGAACAGAAGGGATGTGTCGACACCAGGCAATGTACCTGGTATGTAGCTCGGGCGTGACACAGGCTCCGGGATACCGCCCCCCTTCAGCGATCATTGGTGGAAGCTCCTGCGTTACGATTGGTAGTCGCTGCATAGGGAGGCATATTTAAGGAGCTGACCAGTCACACTACACAATTGCTCGACCGTCATGTATTAGTCAGCCTCCTGCGATGCCTGGCCAATCATGGGTTTCTTGCTTTGTCCTATCAGCGTACGGACGTCTCGTAATCTACAATTGTGGCACGCCTATGTGCTGTCCCTGCTGCACCAGGTCCGCCCATATTAGCTGGTTGTAGCGGTGTGTAAATGAGGTAAGATGAGCTACAGAAGGTGACTTGAGACACCCGGCGGTGTATCCAGAGATAGATGTAGCGTAGCGTAGCACACCTTGTGGCGGCGTGTAAAGATGGTGCGTTTACCGTTTGTAACCGTTTGTGCGTGCTCGTACACGTGAAGTAGCTGGTTGTATCCACCCTCCAGTAGCGGCGTGTAAAGGTACCCTAAGGTCCCCTTGTCCCCAGTACCATAACTTTTCTACATTAAGCTTGATTTAAGTCTAACCATTCAAACCTGTTTTACAGAATCTGAAATCTGTTTACATTAGCCATTTACACCAACAAAAATGTTCACATCTTCCTCATCTGTTGTGATCTTGTTAGAACAAAACCCTCCCTATTCCTTATAATAGAATTGCCATTACAATCAAACTAAGAAGAATTGCAAAAACATTGCTCTTGGCTTTACTCAGTTCAAGGACCACAAGGCTGATGTATATAGAAGCCTATAGAACGTATGGAGTTGTTGGGCAATGTACTGTGTGACTTGATTGTCCATATATACTGTACTTGTCTTTGTTTGCCCTTTTCACATGTAAAGTGCCATGGAATTTAATGGTGCTATAAAAATAAATAATAATAATAATAATAATAATAATAATAAGCAGTCATGCTTCTGCATCAAGTGAAACAAAGCTATTGGAGGGTTGCACTTTCTTATATATCAGAATTCCTGTCCATGTGGTACTAGTGTGCTGTGCTGCAAAGGTGGTAATATGCTTTCCTTGATAATGCAATAGCTAGTATTTTTGCTACAGATGTGATCGGACTTATTTTTGCATACAAAGAGAGGACACAAGAAGCCTAATCTTTGTTTATCAATTTATGTCTGTGCAAGAAGCAGCAGAGGGCGCTCTTGTGACAATAAGTCCCTGGCAATGTTTGTTCTTGGGATATAATAAGGTATGTGTATGTTCAGCATTTGGATACAGAAATTTCTACACCATTTCTGCATCTTTTTGGCAGGAAAAACACAACTGCAAAAATACTGTTTTTGGTACTATTTTATGTGTTTTTTTTTTTTTATGGTAAATATGTTTTTATTAAACAAAGGTATAGAACGTTCACATATCAAGTAGAATACATCAAAAAATCAAGAACACTTTAATGTTTTTGAATCATGACCATTCCATGAGTTAAAGTACACAGTATGTTTTGTCCATAGTCCTAGACTCATAGAAAGGTTAATAATAAATCAAAATATAACAAAAGAATACTTTCCATACTTTCACCATAGGTATGAAATTAAGATGAAAATGTTAAAACTGAAAAGCTCTGTTATTATTTTTATTTGATCAAAAAAGCATATAATGCTTATTGCCGTCCTCCAACCAAACCATTGACCATAAATCATAAATCATAAATCCGCCCAGGGAGGGGTGGGGGAGAAAGGGAGGGAGAGAGAGAGAGAGAGAAGAGAAAAAGAAGAAAGAGAAAAAAAAAAAAAGGGGGGGGGGGGAGAAAGAAAGAAAGAACAATATATTTACTGGATTCATATACATGTCAGATAGACGAGAACAGTCGAAAGAGTTCCCCTAAAAGGGATGGGGGGAAGATCCGGACTCCCTTTAAGAGAGTACAAGATCATAATTATTGGAGTCTTTAAAAGTTATCCAGTCAGACCAAGTGACAGAGAAAGAGGGCAGAGTCTGAGACAGTCCTGCCGCTATCTCTTCCATTCTATAATACAATTCCACCTCCGAAAACCATTTGATGACGTTTTTATGTGTTTTTGATGCGTTTTTTTCATCTTTGTTTTTGTAGCATTTTTCGATAGTAATGAATGCTACAGAGATAAATAATGCATATATGTAGATATAGGCAGACATATAATTGCAAAAACTCCGCGACATAGTAAAATTGCACCCTACAGAGCTTATTGGATAGCTTTTTATGATTAAATAAATTGAAAATATGATGTGGTTGCCCAAATTTTTGTAACCAGCAACGGTAAAGCAGACAGCAGCATGCTGATATTATCAGGCTGGAAAGGTCCATGGTTATTTGGTTCTTCCCAGCCTGAAAATAACAGCCCACAGTGGCACATCACATTAGATACTCCAGTTCTGGTGCTTCCCCTTGTCGCTTCCCCACTACCCTGTTGAGGAGGATAGGGCTATTTGTGCCCTATCTGTCCTATGGCAGGACACCACAGCTCCATTGTCAAGATTCCCAGAGGTGTCATTTACACTTCCATACTGCTGAATTTTAAGAATAGAGCTGTGACATCTGTTATGGGTCAATTGGGCACACATAGTCCTATCCTCCTCTACAGGAGAGGGGAGGAATATAGAATTTTACAATTTTTTTCACCTGGACTTCACCTGGATTTTCCAGTGGTCTGGTTGCCACAGTGGCATTGCATCCCTCACAGGGGGTGATGTCATGCCTGGGGAAGCAGGAGGAGATCCCCACGCTAGTAAACACTAGCATGCAACTGACTAACCCAGGGTATGGGGACACCGGGTATCTGGGCCTTCCACTTGCGGTAGAGATGTCACTGGTGGCCTGCCCAGACCCGTGGCCATGGTGTTCAACTAAAAAGGGATAGTTAGAATGGGAATAAAAGTTTATAAGTTTATCGTGACGCCACCCGCAGATTCTGGTGATTAGCACCAGCGCCGCTTCAGACCTCCGAAGGCGATGGTATAGCAGCCAAGATGGTACAACTCCCTGCAGGTAGAGCTGGCCCTCCGGGGCAGGGATGCACTTGTAGTGATGGACATGCTGATGATGGAGATAAGTAAGTTGCAGTGCAGTGAATAAGCACAAAGAGACTCTGTCACTCTACCCGGTACTTTACTGGAACAATGCTGATGGTGGTACAGTTCACAGAAAACAGCCGTTCTTAATTAGGGATAGTCACAGTGGGCTGCAGGATCTCCTGGAGTCTCAAGTGGTATGGCTTCCTTGTCTCTAACCTGTGTCCTGCTGCTACTACCTGTCCGGGAACAGGCCGCTTAGTACCAGGCCCTATTGGGGTGCTTTCTGATTGTCCCAGCTTCCCGCTCTCCTCTCTTCTGTACTGGATCTCGACCCTGGTGGGTTATCCTGGTGTGACTGGTTTCCTATCTGATGTGGTGTCGGGGGCCGGTAGACGGACCCGCGACTGTCAAGCCCCAGGCCGTGGGGTACTTGGGTATCAGGTGGCAAGGGGTTAACTTTGTCACGGGAATGGCAGCCGCGCCTGATCCCGTGTCCTGGGGGACTATTCTTTTGAAAAGGGGTTATGTACAGGGACTATTTACAGTTTGTTGTCGTGACGCCACCTCAGTATCTGGTGAGATGCCACCAGCGCGCCACAGTCCCGGAGGTGGATGGGATTGCGGCTGAGATGGTGAAGTCCTCCGCAGGTAGGACTGGACTTCCGGGGCAGCAATCCTGTGAATAGAACATGTTCATGCAAAGTAAGATGCAGTAGAGGCAATTTCACTTCACTCCGGGTACTTTACTGGAAACTTTAGCATCAATTGTTACAGTTCTCAGTTCAGCAAGATGTTCAATGACAAGTAGCTAACGGGTGGCTGCAAGCGGATCCCGGGTGGTAGGATGGAACCCTTAGTGTTGCCTTCTCTCCGTCAATTCACCCCTGCTTCCCAGTAGCTTGTGTGAAGTCTGACCCCATAAATCGGATCTGGCCTCCTGCTGTCTCTCACTGTCTTGCTCCCGTCGGGTTACCTACTGCTGGCCACGCCTGCTCCTTCAGCTGTGTCTGGTACCCTCTTTTGGTTGCTTAAGAGCCTGGGCAGTATATAGATATACCCCTCAGATCGCCGGATTTTCTGTGGTCCTTGGAGGATCCCACAGGTGCAGGCTCCGGTGCCTGGTAAGCTATTGGTGTTAGACCTTCTCTAAACCTTTCCTCCCCCAACTCGCTGTCTTCGCCTGGGATAGATTTCCTTCCTCCATTCTCCTGGTCCCTCAGCAGAGAGACCTCCATGTCTCCTCAGGCTCACTGCCTGAACTCTCCAACTCTCACTCCAGCTCCAACTACTCCCCCTAGAGGTGGTTTTGTTCCCTCCCGGGTACCTCCCACTGTGTGATCTAGTGTGGGGGTGCCACCCATCATCCTAAAATCCACTTGCAGCTGGAGTATCTGCACCTCTTTTACGGGTGCAGTACCCTTCTGTGACGCCTGCTTGGCGGGGCACCACACGACCTCCAGTGTTACGGCTCAGGGGCTGAACTCCCTTTCGCTCCAGTGTATGGACCAGGGTTCCCTCCCTGAGTATGGGATGATGGGAGTGATGGTGTGTCACGGTCCGCGCTGCTTCTGGATTCAATAAAACTCACCAAAGAGCCCAGCAATCTTTCATCCTCTTTATTCCTTATTCCTACGCGTTTCAGCGCCACACCCGGCGCCTTCCTCAGGGACATTACAATCCTATCAGCAGAGGGGTTTTTATAGCCCCTGCTTACAGAAAAAAGTTGTCATCTGTTTACATGATGATGTCATCCTCATCATCAAAATGGGTGGATCTGCCCATTTTGGCGCTATTTTTTACAAAGAGAATAAAGAGGATGAAAGATTGCTGGGCTCTTTGGTGAGTTTTATTGAATCCAGAAGCAGCGCGGACCGTGACACACCATCACTCCCATCATCCCTTCTTGGAACATACCACGATCCAGTGGTAGGTGGAGGTCCTGCAGCAGCTTGGAACATTGATTCCTAAAACGCGATTAAACCAGTTGTGGGGACCACAACTGGACCAGGTGAGCGGCCACACAGCATCACCATTTACACACTAGTGTCACTAGTGATAGGGCACTATTGCGCCTCTTGTCCCCTCCCTTTATATTTTGCAGCTCCCTGAGTATGGACGCTCAGGGGGCCCCTCCTTCGGACTGGGCTGCCTGTTCTCTCTCTCCAGGCCCCCTCTCTGGGAGTCCCCTTCACTCTCTCAGGGCTCCCGTGCTCCTCTGTTCCTCAGAGCAAACTAAAACTGTTTTTTCTGCCTCCCTCCCCCCCCTAACTCCACCTCCCTTAGGGTATGGGCCCTTATCATCTGCATAGGTGGGTATGTGGGAGTGCTAGGATGGGATCCTCCTACAAATCCTACATTCCACTGTGACAGGGATAACCGCACACTCATTTATGGGTGCAGTACCCCAACTGTGACGCCTGACCAGTGGGGCGCCACACAACACTTTTCCTGACTCCGGGGGAAAAGGGGGAGCCTTAGAACCCGACTTCAGGGGAGCTGTCCTGGTTCTGGCCAGGAGGAGGGGTTACGTCTGAGGAGAGGGAAGAGAGAGGAAGTGTAGAGAAGAGCTCTGGGGAGTGGAGCTGTGACTGGGCTCACCCCAGAGCGGAGCGCTAGGAAAAGGACGCCAGAGTCCTTGGTTGTGCGGATGCTGTATGCCCTGACAGCTGTGTCTGGAGGGCAAGGGACTGCAAGTCTCTTGGCCGCACCAAGAACCCAGCGGTACAGTGCTGAGAGCCTGGAGCTGCCTTCAGCAACGTGGCACCGGAGAGATGCTCGTGCTGCCCGCCATACGGGTCAGAGCCATCAAGCAGGAGAAGGGCTGCAGCTTAGCTATAAGACGCAGGGACCTGAAGAGAGAGCGCAGCAAGAAGGACTCCAGTCCCGCCTGGTGAGGAGGATCCCCAAAATGCTTCCAGGCCGACCGGATCCCTACTAACATCTGTAACCAGTATCCCCGACTGCAATATCATCTACCAAGTAAAGTTAATGGAAACTGTGCCCTTTTGTGTCCTCCAATTATTGCCTGCGCCCTCAATCCTGCTCCCCAACAATCATTACCACCACTATAGACCATCCCTGGGGCCCAGCTCCACCTGTAGGGAGCTTTACCATCGCAGCTGCACCACTGTCTGCTCCAGCGGTCATATCCTGCAGCGTCGGCCACCCCTGGCCGAGTACCACAGGTGACGTCATGAACTATCCCCTGTAAATAATCTCCTTTTACTGCACGCCCAGGGTCATGGAGCAGGATCACTGCCTCCATGACCTCTTACCAAACTGAAAGGCCCAGTTGCCGAGTACACCCGGCCCTAGCAGGCGTCTCAGATACATCTTGCCTATTTCGTGAGAGAGAACGTGTGAGGATCGGTTATTTCAGGGAGTGCAGCGCAGTTCAAACTTGCTTGATAGCCCCTGTGTGACCCCTCGAGTCTAAACTGCAGTAATGTTTGCAATGGCATCACTTGTCACACACTCCCGCAAGCCTGCTCTCACAGCATATGGAGGATGCTTTTTGTGAACTTGACCCCACCATATTGTTGTAAGGCTTGGTGCCCAAGGTATATTGTTTGATGCTTCTTTTGAAGCAGATTTTGAGAATCTGCATCAAAATCTGCATGTCTATCCTGAAACCAGCAAAGTCTGAGAGTTTAGAAGTGCTGTGCCAACATGTTTTTTTTTCTTGCAGATTTTGGGGCAGAAAAAAGAAATCTGAGCCATATGTGCAAGGAAAAAAAAAGTAACGAGGGCAGAGCACCTGTCATAGACTTTTTTTTAATGCAGATTCTCAAACTTTGCTTCAAAAAAAGCATCAAACAATGCACTGTGGGCACAGGGCCTAAGAGGGTCCAGGGAGAGCCGCAATTATGGTGAAATTGCAATTGCTCCTGGCTACTGCCACAGAGATTTCTAGTGCAGGGTGGCCAACTACAGTCCTCAAAGTCTGAAAATAATGCATGTTTTCAGGATTTTCTTAGCATTGCACAGGTGCTAATTTCATCAAATGCAGAGGTGATGATTCCAACACCTTGTGCAGTGCTAAAGAAGTCCTGAAAACGTGCACTGTTTGTGTCCCTTGAGAACTGAACTTGGCCAGCAGTGTGCAAAGTGCAAAAAAACAAGGTATATATAGTGCTCTTTAAATTTACAATTCATATAACTCAATTAACATCATATTTCATAATACAGTGCATATTACAAAAATCCACTTATTTCATACATAAGCTGTGCCGCCCCAGGGTATTTGGGGACTCGGATATCTGGGCCCTTGCTGAGGATGGGATGTCACTGTTGGCCTGCCCAGACCCGTGACCTGGGTGCTATGCTTTTAAAAAGGGGTAGTATAAATGGGAATTGAAATAAAGTTTGTCGTGATGCCACCTGCAGATTCTGGTGACTAGACACCAGCGCCGCCTCAGTCCTCCGGAGGGCGATGGTATGGCAGCCTGGATGGAACAGCTCCCTGCAGATGGAGCTGGGCCTCCGGGGCAGTGGTGCACCTGTGGCGCCCCTGCGATCAGGAGGCCACAAGAGGGAAGTGCAGCCAGGTAAGCAAGGTTGAAAACACACCCACACAGCACAAGCACCGACCCTACGCCTACGACTCTAGGATGGGCAAGGGGTGGCAGGGTGTAGCACAGTGGGTGGAGTGTAGGCAAGACACTGACTGAGTGGGTGGAGACACTCAAACAAAACCCAGGAGCACAACACACAGGATTAGAATGAGTTGGACAGGAGAGCAGAACGAATTAGTCGGACAAGGAAGAACAGCAGAGCAGAAACAGAAAGACACTTCCCAGGCAGTTTCGGGCTCCCTGGAGGTGCAGAATCCTGTGAGGCACAGACCCCTGGAGAGAAAGCCCGCTCCACAGCCTGGAAGTGAAGGGAAGGGGAAAGACTGGAAAGAGACCCCACAGCTAAGGACGGTGGGAGGAAAGGGCCCGGCAGCCTGAGACCCGTGCTGCGTGGAGGAACCCTTAGCACAGTGACTGAAGGAAGGAGCCTGGTGTGCCCAAAGACAGAAACCTGGGACACTGGAGGGCTAGGTCAACACCAGAGAACCGGCTCTGATGAGGTAACCGGGGATTCTATACCCTAATCACGAGACACACCGGTGGGGGGCAGTGACTTTACGTGCTGCAGCCTAACTTACCACTATGGAAGAGGAACACAGTTCCCACAATAGGACTGGTGACCCTGACTTTAAGGGAAAATTCTTCACCCGTGAATCCGAGACAGCCAGACCAAACCCGTGAGTGAGGTACTACATGAAAGTTGAGAGAAGGGCCTGAAAGGACTTTGAGGGATCAACACAGAAAGCTACCTGAGCTGCACAGTTGAGAGTAACCCAGAGCAGTGTTAAAGTGTTAACTGGAAAGAACTGTAAACTGTACTGAAAGAACTGTGACCCCTTGTAACTACTGCCAAAAACTGAGTAAAGTACCCTGCGAGCTCATCTGTGTGTGGAAATTGGATTACTTTCACTCCTGCTTGAAACTGCTTTGTTTTCAGCACTGAGACACCCAGCACTGTGGAGAGCTGCAGCAGCAAATATTGCAATTGAATCCCACCTGAGGAGCTACAGACGGTCGTCCCTGCACACTGTCTGCAGGAGCAGCAGCAAAGAAAGTGACTTGTACACAGCACAGCCCCTCACTACATCCATCCATCCCAACTACACCTGCCCTGGGGACCCTCAGCCCTACCCGAGGAGGGCTTACCATCCACACTGCCCCAAGTCACCGTCCCCAGCAGGAATACGGCAGCGGTGGTTCTACTAACCACATACCCCGGCTGGCGTCACAACAAAATCCCCCTTTTTGGACTGATCCCATGCCACGGGACCGGGTCACAACTACCGTGATCCCAGACAGCACCGGCCCGATTCCCAAGTACCCCATAGCCTGGGGGTGCATCACACCGATGATGGGTATGCAGTCTGTAAAAGTGAATTATCAGCAATGCAGTATTACTTTACTGGAACAATTCTGGTGACAATGCAGTTCACAGTGAAAAAACAGTCTTTTTCATGAGGTAGCCGGCCGGGTAGTCACAGCGGGCTGCAAGACCTCTCGGAGACTCCCGTGATATGCCTTCTCTTGACTATCCAAGGTCCTGTTGCTGATTCCTGTGCTTGCACTACCCCCTTAATACCAGGCCCGCTGAGGTGCTGTTAAGTTCCCATGCTTCCCAGCTCTTAAAAAGGGGGCTCGACCTTTAGTGGGTGATCCTGGTGTGGCGATGCTGTGTGGGCAGGGTGTCGGGGCCGGTAGACTGACCCGCGACGGCCGGTATTGGCGGCTCAGGGGCTAGACTCCCTGCACTGCGTCCTCGGAGCCAGCTCCCAGTGGTGGACCAGGGTTCCCCCTGGAGTATGGGCGCTCCTGTATGGGGGTTCACTCTCTCTCTTCCTGGCCTGCCTTTTCTTCTCTCAGGCACCCTCTCTCGGAAACCCCTTTACTCTTTTGGGGCTCCCTTTCCTTCTTCTCCTCGGGGCAAACTAGAAATCGCTGTTTTTCTACCTCCATCCTCCCCTAACTCTCCCCCGAGGGACTGGGCTCCAACCATTTGCCTAGGCTCAAGTGTGGGAGTGCCGGGAGGGGAGCCTCCTACAAACCTTGAATTCCCACTGACAGGGATAACTGCACACTCTTCTATGGGTGCAGTACCACGATTATGACGCCTGACCAGTGGGGCGCCACTCTCCCCCTTGGTTTAATACACTCATCTGCGAGTGTGTCTACCTGGGGACTTGGTAGAGCAACATTTTCATTTTCAATAAACAATATTAACTGGTAACATATTTACAAAGTTTATGCATTCTTTTTCTTCCCTTCATGGGAGGCACCAAACTTAGAATGTTGCAAAAGAGAAAGAAAGAAAAAAAAACATTGTTTAACTCTTTCATCGGTCACACGGGGAACGGTAACTGTGCGGGCCCAGCAGTAATTATTGTCCTTCATAGTCCAGTGTGCTTTATCACCAGTGGGCCGCTTTGGATAAAACACATATCACACAAGAGTCTCTGGCTTAACAGCGACAGTCCAGGCTCAAAAGGCAAAAAAGAGGTCAGCGCGCATTATTCAAAAAGGGGAAGGCAAAAATAAAGCTATGTACAGTTTCAAGAAACAGTCAATGTTCTGTTGCTTAGGGGCGGGATACCCTAATGGTGAACCATCCCATGGGTCCTGCATGCCGCTCATAGGTGATCTGGTCTCCCTGGTAAAGGTCCCGGTCCAGGTGACCGCAGCGTAAATGGGGTTCAACGTCTCGTCGCCCAACAAATATCTCGTCCTTTAGATCAGGTTCACGCACAAACCCCCACTCATCCGCATAGCAAAAGGACACCACAGTACCTTGTTTGCAAAGTTCAAGGGGTAATGGGGGTTGTCGGCGGGCGACATCGCGGGCATGGCGGCTCTCCATTTTGCATTGCCACCACTGCTCATGGTGACGTTGTCGGGCCGCCTAGTCTGCTTCGCTGACTTGGGGGAAGTATGCTGGAGGTGGCGAACCAGATGTCGGGGTGCTCGCAGCCGCACTGACCTCGGCGCGGAACCCAGGCATGATTTCATGCCGGTACTCTCTGGCACTCCACCACGCTGCTTCGGGTGTATCACCTCCTGTGGCTTCTGGCATCCAGGTCGGGGTCCTTCACGGAACCGATCTGGTCGTCGTCGTCCCCTTCCTCAGCCTCGACGACAACATCTGACTCCTGGACAGATTCTCCGGAGTCCTGGACCTGTAGGGCATTGGTAGGGCCTGCAGGCAGGTCCACAGGATCATCAGTCTGGACCCCTGCCTCCCGGGTCTGAACGGGTGGCGTTCCTGCTAGGATCTCTGCCACAGCCTGTGCAGTGGCTGCTGCCTCTCGTCCTTCCCGGTACATCACCCGGGCCATGAACTCCACGGTCTGATCGGCACTCCAGCTGCGGACCACCCATTCCATCGTCTCTGCCAGGTTGTCCCGTAGCTCCCTGAAGGCGTTCCTCCAATACTCTGCGTCTCCCTCATGAGTTAAAAGGGAGACTGCCTCCGGATCCCCACGGGCAATGCAGGCCTGCTGTTCCATATCTCTCATGAGATCTGCCCAACGGGTGGCTATTACACTGGGTATCAGAGTCTTTTTGTCGTGTCCTTCTCTTCCGGTTGGTGTTATATTGGCTTTTTGCAATTCCGCTGGAACCACTTCCTTTGGCCCGCCCCCTTAGTTGATTGATGGCCATAGGGGCGGGCAAACAGTTTTGTGCCTCTGGCTAGGCCCTCCCATGGCAAGGGGCTGAGGCACACCCCTGTGCCTGCATATTGTCCTTTCACATGTTTAAACCGCCATCTTGGGGTTCCCGGTAAAATGACGGGAACCAGTTCTCCGTGCCTTTTTTAAAGACGGTGACTTGCGAAAGTTCTCTTTAAGCCAAGTTTTAAAGTTCATCAAGGCACACAATACCCATTGAGTACGGGTTGATTCGAATCCTGTTTGTGATGCCAGAAAAAGCTGTGCCGCCCCAGGGTATATGGGGTCTCGGGTATCTGGGTCCTTGCTGAGTTTGGGATGTCACTGTTGGCCTGCCCAGACCCGTGCCCTGCGGGCTATGCTTTATAAAAGGGGTTGTTTAAATGGGAATTGAAATAAAGTTTGTCGTGACGCCACCTGCAGATTCTGGTGACTAGACACCAGCGCCGCCTCAGTCCTCTGGAGGGCGATGGTATGGCAGCCTGGATGGAACAGCTCCTGTGGCGCCTTGTATCCACAGGTACCCACAGGGCTTCCTAGAACACAGATGAAAATCCACAGCAGGTACATCAGTACAACCAACACCTTCCACCCCAGCACAGTAGGGGGAGCTCCACTTGCTGCCCTTAGGCAAGATCCCCTATAAATACTGATACTGGAGAAGAGTTAGTCAGAGTGTGCAGACGCTAGGAGAGCTGTGAATACGTCCTGGTGATCAGTGCCGTGTTAGGCCCGAACCGGTGACCCTGAACAGCCTCTGAGGAGTCCTGCCAAGCCAAGAGTGGGTACGGAAGGCAAGGAGAGAAAGGGGAGGAAGAAAAGTGGGAACCGAGGAGCCAGAATAGGTTCGCCCAGACAACACACCGGACATCGGGGTCCGCGTCTGCAGGAGAGCTACACGCCCAGCAGAGAACCTGGCAAACCGCGGAGACTTCAGTCACCCGGTCACCTGCTAATCAACGTTCAGGGAGCCAGACACCGTGGAAAGAGAAGCGGCGGTAGTCATCAGAGGTTGCCCATTGACAGCGCAGGTGGAGAGAGAGGGAGTAGTGGAGACCAACCAAGTTCTACACGTGGCAGGGGCCTCAACACGGAGAAAAGAGAACACGGAGGCCATACACCCACTTGCTGTGAAGATTCAACTGTGTTTCCTGATCACCCGACAGTGTTCTGGACTTTTACCTGATATACCACCAGTAAAAAGGTAAAGACACATTCAACAGCGTGTGTGTGCGTTCTTCACCCCCTGTCCCTGCTACCCGCAGTGACTATCCCGTTAACCCACAACCTGGCCAAAACCCGGCTCCATCCCTCACAATCAACACTGCCCCGGAGGATTAGCTCTTCCTGCAGGGAGCTGCTCCACCCCAGCCGCAATACCACCACCCTCCGGTGGACTGTGGCGGCACTGGTGTCTATTCACCATGCACTACAGGTGGCATCACCAGATAAAGACTTCAACCCCTTAATTGGCGGCTGTCTCCCCCTCGGGGCCACGGGTCTGGGCAGGCCATCTGTGAGATCCCCCACCGAAGCTGAGGGCGCAGACATCCGAGCTCCCATACCCTGGGGCGGTACACTTCTTGCAGGTGAGCTGGGCCTCCGGGGCAGTGGTGCACCGATGTTGTGGATGCAGTCTGTAAAAGTAAATTATCAGCAATGCAGTATTAGGACAAACACGCAGAGACTCTACCCGGGTACTTTACTGGAACAATTTTGATGACAATTCAGTTCACAGTGAAAAAACAGTCTTTTTCGTTAGGTAGCCGGCCGGGTAGTCACAGCAGACTGCAAGATCTCTCGGAAACTCCCGTGATATGCCTTCTCTTGACTATCCCAGGTGCTGTTGCTGATTCCTGTCCTTGCATTACCGCCTTACTACCAGGTCCGTTGAGGTGCTGTTGAGTTCCCGTGCTTCCCAGCTCTTAAGAAGAGGGCTTGACCATTAGTGGGTGATCCTGGTGTGGCATTGCTGTGTGGGCAGGGTGTCGGGGCCAGTAGACTGACCCGCAACGGTCGGTATTGGCTGCTGAGGGGCTAGACTCCCTGCACCGCGTCCTCGGAGCCGATTCCCCATGTTGGACCAGGGTTCCCCCCGGAGTATGGGCGCTCTGGTATGGGGGTTCCCTCTCTCTCTTCCTGGGCTACCTTTTCTTCTCTCAGGCCCCCTCTCTCGGAGACCCCTTTCCTCTCTTGGGGCTCCCTTTCCTTCTTCTCCTCCAGGAAAACTAGAACTCGCCGTTTTTCTACCTCCCTCCTCCCCTAACTTTCCCCCCAGGGACTGGGCTCCAACCATTTGCCTAGGCTTGAGTATGCAAGTGCCGGGATGGGAGCCTCCTACAAACCTTGCATTCCCACTGTGACAGGGATTACACTCTTCTATGGGTGCAGTACCTCGACTGTGACGCCTGACCTGTGGCGTGCCACAATAACATGATAGTGTGTACAATGTTCTATTACATAAGAGTTTACAGTTCCAATATTACAAGTGTAGACTGTGCTTTACAGTGTACATAAAGTTAATTAACCCATGCGTTTTTAGTTATCACAAGTGTGAACTGTTATCATAATAGCTTGGACTCACCCATCACATAACTTTCCTTAAAAAAAACGGTATGGAGCATCTTCCAGGTTCAAGTGGGCATGCGCGGCAGTTCACCAATCCTGTTTAACCATCGGCCCCTTTTCCAGCAGCGTACACTGTAAAGCACAGTCTGCACTTGTAATATTGGAACTGTAAACACTTATGTAATAGAACATTGTACACACTATCATATTATATGAATGAAATAACTGGATTTTTGTAATATCCACTGTATTATGAAATATGATGTTAATTGAGTTATATGAATTGTAAATTGAAAGAGCACTATTTATACCCTTTGTTTTTTTGCACTTTGCACACTGCTGGAAGAAGTTTCCCTGTGAACCGAAACGTTGCGGTTGTCTATGGGCCAATAAAGAAACAAAGAGAAGTATATGGATGAGTGTTGTCCCTTTTTGATACATTATCTGTGTATATGATGCGCTCACCAGGGCCGTGGGATATTCGGAACCGGGCCTTCAGTTCTCTTGGGGCTGTCACAGAGGCTCTCCCGGCTCCGTGGCCCCGGCAGCATCAGTAAATGGGGGACAGTTTATTATGGGAAATTAATTTGTGACACCACCTGTGAGTTTCGGCAAGTGATGGATGGATGGCTGACGCTGCAGTGCAGATCCTCTGGGGCTGTTGGTATTCCAGCTGAGGTGGTGTAGCTCTCCACGATTAGAGCGGAGGCCCAAGGGCAGAGGTAGTCTTTATTGTAGGGTCAACAGAGAGGTAAATAATGTGAGGACACAGCAGAATTCTGTCTTTGAAGTTTACTCATAGTTGATACACGGCTCCAGGTGGTTCCAGCCCACAACAAGGTGCTGTGTTCTCCGGGTCAGGGCTCCATACAACTCTCAGATAATTCAGGGATTATCTACCAAGACCCCCTGCTGGTGTTCCTTTCTTGGCCATCTCTCTGTGCTGGATTCTCACCCTCCTTCTCAGCGCCTCACACCCAGTGTCTTGAGCCAGTAGCCTCGGGCCCTGTCGGGGAACCTCATCTTGGCCCTCTGACCATACGCAGCCACATTTTCAACAAATGAGTGTGAACTTGGACCGTGGTACTTGAGGTCACCTCGGTCCCTGGTTTGCCAGTTAAGTCGTTCAGTTGCTTCACTAGTCTGGGGCTGGTCCCACTTCTGCGGCCCACTCCCTCTAGCTGACCTCAGATTCTCTGTCAGTTTCGATGCGGGCGCCATGGGTGGATCACTCACTTCCCGAGCCCCTGGGACTCCTTCTGTCTCTCTTGAGCCCTTTGCTGGCTCCTCTGTCGGTTCTGTCCTCTGTTTGTCTCGGGACGAGCTCCACCGGCTCCAGTGCCCCCAGGACGTCTCTCCCACATGTCCGTTCATCTCTGTGTCATCTCTCTAACTATCCTTGACGTTCTCCATCTCCGTCCTCCTACATCAGACCGTTCTGTACATGCTCTTGTCTACTTCCCACTTTCTGGTGCTCCTGTCCCACTTCCTCCACCCACACCCCCTACCTGTCTCCCCTCCAGGATGGGGCCCTCCCTAAACAGGGTCCACTCGAACCCCAACCTGAAGTGTGTAGTGATGGGTGTGGGTGAGCAGGTGCCAGGTAGTGTCCCCTTCTTACTCGAGAGTGGGGTACCACACCTCTGACTGAGGTGCAGTACCTTTGTGGCAACTGGAGCCTCAGGGGCACCACATATATATATATACACATATATACACACATACATACACACATACATACATACACACATACATACATACATACATACTCAATTAAATATATGTGTGCGTATATATACACAGCTAAACACTACTGTGGACCTTGCACCAGTCTGAATGCAATTGGTTTCCTTCTCTCTCTCTCTCTCTATATATATTGTGAGGTAGCAACCGGGGAACCCGCTTGCATAACGACAACAAACACGTGTTTATAAGTTTAACCAATGTCTACCCGTTTATTTTCACATATTAACAACATAACCCGGGTAGCATGTTTGACACATATCACATTGATTAAAAACACCATACATAAACACATCATACATTTACATATAACATTACATAATACATATATTGCACATAACGCTTATAGTAACCCGGGACCTGTAACCATCTCTCTGTCCCCATTGGAGCTCTACTAACCGCTCCCGTGGTGGCTACGGCCTCCGGCCTATATACATTTCACATACATTTAACATCAAGTACCATATCAACGGGCCCTATGGGTCCCAATGGTGGAACCAGCCGCCTGGCTCTATTTCCCCAGCTTCATACTACCCCGGAATCAGGACTCCAGCCTGACCGGGTTCTTACATACCCTATGTCATCCATCCTATAAGCCACCATGGACCACACACGTCCTTTCACTCGCTCACAGCCCATCATACACATCCATGGACTGTGGCTCCTCTGGGCTCAGAACAGGGATTGGCAAACCCTAGTAACCTGTGAGGTGAACCACACGTTACCCAGCACGGGAGCCCTTCTAACCCCTGCTTCTGACCTCTCGTACACACATTCCGGTTCATCAGGTCCTTTAACTGAGTACTCCGACTCGGACCCAAAGGCGGTCTATGCCCGCCTGGCACACTACATAAAATCGTCTCCCGAAGGGCTACATTCAATCGCCTCCCGAAGGGCTACATACAATCGCCTCCCGAAGGGCTACATACAATCCGGTTCATCAGGTCCTTTAACTGAGTGCTCTGACTCGGACCCAAAAGCGGTCTATGCCCGCCTGGCACACTATACACGATTGCCTCCAAAGGGCTACATTCATTCGCCTCCCGAAGGGCTACATTCATTCCGGTTCATCAGGACCTTTAACTGACTCCACTGAGTCGGTCCCAAGGGCGGTCTATGCCCGCCTGGCACACTTCATACATCAGCCCCTATAGGGCTACATTCACTCGCTGGTCTTTTAAAAAGCCATACAGTACTTATAAGGTTCAACAGGTCCTTCACTGGACCTAATGGCGGCTACACTCGCCTAGCATGATTTACACACAAGGTGCACAGTTCACACAATCATTCAGGAACTGCTTTCTTACCGGGCACGGATCCGGGTCTCGCTACCTGTGTCACAGGTTCCACCAGGCATCCCCACGGGCCCCTTCCCGGACGTGTGGTGAACCACGCCCGGACCAGCGTCCACGGGTCAACCACGGCTTCCCCCTCCAGGTGCGGACACGACCCCGGACCTCGGCACCGGCATGGAGCTAGCATGCTCCCGTCATTTACTCAGAGCCTCTAGACTGCTCTGCACTTGGCTGGTCTCAGCTTCCATCTGAATCAATTCTCTCAATCACTCAGCTGGCTGCCTCTTATCGTGCCAGCCACTCCCACATGGACACACCCCCTTAGCTGCCGGTAATCAGCCTTTCACACAGCTCAGGTTAACTCCCTGTGTTCCGGGTTGTCAGCACTCAGCCCTCATTCCTTAGGGCTTCCTCAATCTCATCCCACTCTCACTGCCGCTCATTAGTAACATGAAACCTTGTGTTCACAGTTGGTTCACACAGCATTATCACAGTCAAACCGGCCAGTGTGCACAGGACCATACCTTGATCCTGCATGTGACGCGCCCCGGCCATGAGGACCATGCCAGCGGTGCCTCACAATATATATATATATATATACTGTATAAATAAACAAACATGTGGATATGTATGTGTGTGTATGTGTGTATTTTTATATATATGGGATCATCTTTATGGCTACTTTCACATCAGCATCTTTCGCCATTCGCAGCAGATACGCAATCGGCTCCCCTCTGTCAGACTTTTGAAGGATGCCCAATGTGCCCTCCCGCTCTCAACCTCCGGGGTATCCACTGGGCTCTCGCTGCTCTCCAGCTCGGCAGCATTACCCTCTGGCTTCGCACTGGTTCAGGCAGGTCTGGTGTGGCAGCCGGTGGCACTTCGGTCGGCTCCAGCACCTGTGCTCGTTGTGCCGACATTTGTAGTGGGGACCGCTTCCAGGCGTTAATGGCCCACAACTGCGTACTGCTTAGTATCTGTCTCAGTCCTTTCATCTTTGAAGTCGTCAGATCCGGTAAACTGTACCCAGTCTCTAGACTCCCCAGTTGCATCAGGTGCTTTTTCGTTCTTGTGTCCGCCAGCCAGAGTGTTCATCCTGCTGCTCGCCATAGTCAGCAACCATACACAAGCAGGCCCCATTGGTTTTCTTTAGTACTCTGGGCGGGCCCACTCTTTCACGCCTCTACCAAGGTCCCTCCCATGATGAGGGCCTAGACACACCCCAGACCTACACGGGACACTTGTTCTTTCTCTCCGCCATTTTTGCCAGCTAGTTCTTACAGTCTCTTAATAGTTCTTTAAGGCGCACAAGACCCGATGTTTCTGGGCCGCTCGCATCCTGTTCGTGACACCAGGTTTACACGCCCCACTCCAGGGCCGGGGGTACTCGGGCAGCAGTTGTTCTTCACTCTCGGTTCTTTTCACGGGGATAGATGGGGGCCGAGACACGGTCCTGTGACCCTGGCAGTGTTATGTAATAAAAGGGGATTGATGGGGAAGACAGGAAAAAGGGATATTCGTGACGCCACCTGCATAGCTTGGCCATGGGCGGCCGCCGTTGCTTTAGAACCTCTGGAGATGATGACCGGCAGCTTGAATGGCTTTGCTCCCTGCAGGCGGAGCGCGGTCCCCAGGGCAGCTGGGAGGGTTCAGCTCGTACCTTGGCAGATGTTCATTTGGTCATCAGCACCCCGGTGTGCCATGTGGCCTCTGCTGCTGGTGGTCGCCGCTAAAGAAAGTCTCACACACCACAGCTGGATTTGTTACTTTTATTCAGTTGTTTCAGTATGGGTGTCTTTCTCTGGTGGTCCCTCAGCGCTATAAGGTAGTTTCTCTTCTGTGGAGAGCGTGACACCGCTCTGCCCCCCAGGGTCTCAGTTCCTCCGCACACAGAGCTCAGGTACCGACAGCCACAACTGCTCAGTTGTACCCCTCCCGAGTACTGCTTCCTAGTTCGTCTGCCTTCTCCAAGTTGTGTCAGGTGTTCAGCCACAGCTCCGGGGCCTCCGGTTCAACGGTTCGGGTGTACAGCATACGTGCTATGTTCAGGGCCGGTTCCCTGTGTCGTCCACCAGCCCCTCTGTACCCTCGCCAGATACGGGTGTACGGGGATCTACTTCTCACTCGAAACCCATGGGGCTCTGCTCTTCATCCACCTCTGTCGGTCGTTCCTCCGTGCTCCAGCCCGTGGAAGCTAACATCTCCTCATCCTTACTCCTGCTGCTACTCCACTTCTCTCTTCCTCACTTCTTCTACCACTCCTCTGCTCTGTTGTTCTCCAGCACTTTAGTTTTCCCTCCCGGCTACTCTTGAGTCCTCCCACCGTCCCGGGGTCCTAAGTGGTGTGTGTGTGTGGCTCGACTGCGCCATCCCAGCACCTGGAGACCAGAGGCACAACTCTCCCTCTAATGGAGGAGTGCAGTACCTCAGGTGGCGGCCTACCCGGTGGGGCGCCACATATATATTATGTGTGTATATATTATATATATATATGTGCAGGTTTGGATTTAAGAGGTAGGTGGCCCAGGGCCCATTTTGGAGGGAGGCCCATTTTTCAAGGTGTTGCAATATGTAATGCAAAAACACAAAATGAAACGAACGCAAGTTTATTCACAAAAATCATTTATGCAGAGTAATTCAGGTAAAATCATTCTTTCTTTACAATCCAGGCAATTTCCTTGATTTTCGTGCTGCAAAATCACTAATGATGTGACTAAACTCTGCTCCAGCCACTGAGCATGATGTCGGACCGTGGCCAGGTCCCTGCACTTTCTATAGGTTCTCTTTTGTTAAATGTTCCTTATCATTAGAAACAGTTCACAGCAAAGAGATGTGTATTTGACATGTTTTGAGATATTTATCCCTATATTGGTGGGTGGCCCCTGCTTGGTGGGTGGCCCAGGGCCCGGCCCCTTGGGCCCCGCAACACGACTGCTGGAGATGAGCTGTGCTCCATTACTGTAGATGTCTGCGCTGGACAGTGTGGGGTTAAGTAGGAGAGCAGTGATAGGAGGGGTCCTGGGTGTTCTGGCAGCTGATTGGCTGCAGCGGTACACACCTCCATCCACATGGCATGACAGTGTGTGCAGCAGCTGCAGTGATGTGGAGGACGTGGGCTTCAGCGCTGCCCCTCGGGCCAGGACGGGCACACTCCACTGTTACCCAATTTAGGGGGATTTTGAAGAAAGAGATTGAGAATATAAAGGAGGCTGGAACGTGGAAGAGTGAGAGGATCATCACCTCCAGGCAGGGGCCGCACATCACAGTACATGGGAGGAACTCAGGTATCACTGTGCCAAACATACAGTGTGTGTGAGCAGACAGTGTGTGCCCTGTATCCCCAGTGTGATCAGACAGTGTGTGCCCTGTATCCCCAGTGTGATCAGACAGTGTGTGCCCTGCATCCCCAGCTCCAGTGTGATCAGACAGTGTGTGCCCTGCATCACCAGTGTGAGCAGACAGTGTGTGCCCTGCATCACCAGTGTGATCACACAGTGTGTGCCCTGTATGACCAGTGTGATCAGAAAGTGTGTGCCCTGCATCCCCAGTGTGATCACACAGTGTGTGCCATGTATCCCCAGTGTGATCAGACAGTGTGTGCCCTGCTGTATCCCCAGTGTGATCAGACAGTGTGTGCCCTGTATCCCCAGTGTGATCAGACAGTGTGTGCCCTGCTGTATCCCCAGTGTGATCAGACAGTGTGTGCCCTGCTGTATCCCCAGTGTGATCACACAGTGTGTGCCCTGCTTTATCCCCAGTGTGATCACACAGTGTGTGCCCTGCTGTATCCCCAGTGTGATCACACAGTGTGTGCCCTGCTTTATCCCCAGTGTGATCACACAGTGTGTGCCCTGCTGTATCCCCAGTGTGATCAGACAGTGTGTGCCCTGCTGTATCCCCAGTGTGATCACACAGTGTGTGCCCTGCTGTATCCCCAGTGTGATCACACAGTGTGTGCCCTGCTGTATCCCCAGTGTGATCACACAGTGTGTGCCCTGCTGTATCCCCAGTGTGATCCACCACAGTGTGTGGTGCCCTGCTGTATCCCCAGTGTGATCACACAGTGTGTGCCCTGCTGTATCCCCAGTGTGATCACCCGTGTGTGCCCTGTATCCCCAGTGTGTCACCAGTGTGTGCCTGTATCCCCAGTGTGATCAGACAGTGTGTGCCCTGTATCCCCAGTGTGATCAGACAGTGTGTGCCCTGTATCCACCCAGTGTGATCAGACAGTGTGTGCCTGTATCCCCAGTGATCAACAGTGTGTGCCCTGTATCCTCCAGTGTGATCAGACAGTGTGTGCCCTGTATCCCCCAGCTCCAGTGTGATCAGACAGTGTGTGCCCTGTATCCCCCAGCTCCAGTGTGATCAGACAGTGTGTGCCCTGTATCCCCAGCTCCAGTGTGATCAGACAGTGTGTGCCCTGTATCCCCAGCTCCGTGTGATCAGACAGTGTGTGCCCTGTATCCCCAGCTCCGTGTGATCAGACAGTGTGTGCCCTGTATCCCCAGCTCCGGTGTGATCAGACAGTGTGTGCCCTGTATCCCCAGCTCCTGTGTGATCAGACAGTGTGTGCCCTGTATCCCCAGCTCCTGTGTGATCAGACAGTGTGTGCCCTGTATCCCCAGCTCCTGTGTGATCAGACAGTGTGTGTGTGCCCTGTATCCCCCAGCTCCGTGTGATCAGTCAGTGTGTGCCCTGTATCCCCAGCGTGGCAGCAGTGTGTGCCTGATCCCAGCGGACAGGACAGTGTGTGCCCTGTATCCCCAGCGTGACAACAGTGTGTGCCCTGTATCCCAGTCCGTGATCAGTCAGTGTGTGTGCCCTGTATCCCCAGCTCCTGTGTGATCAGTCAGTGTGTGCCCTGTATCCCCAGCCTGTGATCAGCAGTGTGTGCCCTGTATCCCCAGCTCCTGTGTGATCAGCAGTGTGTGCCCTGTATCCCCAGCTCCTGTGTGATCAGACAGTGTGTGCCTGTATCCCCAGCTCCGTGTGATCACAGTGTGTGCCCTGTATCCCCAGCTCCAGTGTGATCACAGTGTGTGCCCTGTATCCCAGCTCCAGTGTGATCAACAGTGTGTGCCCTGTATCCCCAGCTCCTAGTGTGCCCTGACCTGTTGTCGAGAGTGTGTGCCTTATCCAGTCCATGTGATGCAGTGTGTGCCTGTATCCCCAGCTCCAGTGTGATCACACAGTGTGAACTGTATCCCAGCTCCATGTGAAGAACAGTGTGTGGCCCTGTTATCCCAGCTCAAGTGTGACAACAGTGTTTTCCATGTCATCCAGCTCCATGTGCGACCCGTTTGGCCCTGTAGAGAGCTGTGTTGATTATCTCACACTGCTGGTACTGTATTCGGCAGCTTCTATTTGCTTTATAAAACCAACAAACAGCTCCAAGAAATGCTGGATTACTCCATCAGTGGTGTTTTGTATACAACTAATGGTTGCTAGTTTATTTCCACTTCATGTGCAGAACATGTAAGGCTACACCTGACCAGTAGAGTTGCAATGTTGTATCTTCTAGCTCATTTGCTGTACAGGTGTAAGTGCAGCTCACATGCTTGCATTAAAAACGCAACATGTGACAATGCACCATACAAGAAACTCGGATAATACTCCATCGAGATGGTTTTTGTATGTAGAAATCTGAATGAGGCTTTAGGATCTAGTTACTTGTGACTGATTTGTAGCAGAACTATGTAAGGCTACACCATGCACCAGAACGGAGATTGCATGCTAGTGGTATCTGTTTCCATTGCAGAATACAGGAGTGCTGAGTGCACGTCCACATGCTGCAGACAACCCCATTCACATGAATGGAGCACATTTTGGCACGTATTAGCACAGCCTGTGTTCTGCAATGGTAATAGATACCACCAGCCATGTTTCTCACCAGTTCCCTCCTTTTCTGTCATCTGGGGTGTTAACACTTTATTGAAAATGAATCTTCACCTTCTTGTATGTGATGTAATCAAAGAGGCTCAAACAATTATCATACATATTTTACAAGTGAAAAAAGCATTGCTGTTAGGCCGGCTTCACACCACGGTAAAATCCGATCTGGGGCTGTCAGGGGTGAACCTGACAGCCCAGGCCCGGGTTTCGGCCCCATAGTATACTATGGGCCCGGTTGGAGCCGGATGGCAGCTATCTGCCATCCGTCTTCCATCTGTCCGGGAGGGTTCTGATTTTTCTCCCGGACACAAAAATACTGTATGCATCATTTTGTGTCCGGGGGAAAAAAGCTGATCCTCCCAGATGCTCCCGTTACGGTGCGATCCGGCGCCCCCTAACATGGGGGGTCTATGGCGCCGAAATGCACCGGAGCCGCATCCAGGAGCTGGACGCCGGGTGCTGAAGCTCAGCGCCGCTGGGCGCTGAACTTCAGCACCACGGAGCTGTCCCCTGCTGAAAGTTCAGGACCGCAGCTCGCTAGCCGCGATTTTGAATTATCAGCAGCTGCGGCTGCTATAAGAAGAATCCGGCTGGACACCAGACTGGAGGGCTTAATTGGCCCTCCGGTTCTGTGTCCTGATCTGGTCCGGGGCCAGTGCTTTTTTTGTGGGGGTACATACCGGTACGCTGTACCGGAAAATTTAGAGCAGCACTGACCTGCTGTGTCACAGGCTGTGTAGTACTAGCACAGTTTCCCTTAGCTCCGGAGGACCTGTGATAATGTCACAACATGTGACTCGGGTGGGCGGAGTTTTGCCCAGAGGGAAAGAAGATGGAGGAGGATGACTAATGCAGGCTGCAGTGCAGGGTATGTGACAACAGCACTGACGGACTGTCAGTGACAGTGACTGTGATGAGTGCAGAGGGCGGCAGGCTGTGCAGGGGGAGAGGATGCAGGGGGGATAGAGATCAGGACAGGCAGGGTATGGAAAAATTGAGACAAGAGGGATGGAGGATGGAGAGATCAGGGGGATCGAGGATGGAAGGAGCAGGGGGATGGAGGATGAATTGAAAGGACTCGGAGCAGGGGGATGGAGAGACCAGGGGGATGAAGGATGAAAGGAGCAGGGGATGGAGGATGGAGGAGAGCAGGGGGATGGAGGATGGAAGGAGCAACGGGATGGAGGAAGCGTTGGATGGAGGGAACAGGGGAATGGAGAATGGAGGGCACAGAGGGATGGAGAGATCAGGTGGATCATGGAGGATGGAGGGATCAGGTGGATGAGAGAGCAGGGGGATGGAGGATGGGGAGACCAGGGGGATGGAGAATGGAGGGAGCATGCGGATGGAGAATGGAGGGAGCATGGGGATGGAGAATGGAGGGAGCATGGGGATGGAGAATGGAGGGAGCATGGGGATGGAGAATGGAGGGAGCATGGGGATGGAGAATGGAGGGAGCATGGGGATGGAGGATGGAGGGAACAGGGGGATGGAGGATGGAGGGAACAGGGGGATGGAGGATGGAGGGAACAGGGGGATGGAGGATGGAGGGAACAGGGGGATGGAGGATGGAAGAAGCAGGGGGATGGAGGATGGAGAGACCAGGGGGATGGAGAATGGAGGGTGCAGGAAGATGGAGGGAACAGGTGGATGGAGGATGGAGAGACCAGGGGGATGGAGGATGGAGCTAGCAGTGGGAGCAAAGGACCCAGGCGGGAAAGCCGGCGGTGAAAAGTGTTCACCAGCGGCTTTCTCCTTCTGCACTCCCCGCTCCCTCCTGCCCCTTCCTGCTCCCTGGAGCTGCGCTCCCTGCCCGGTCCTAATTTAGGATCAGGTGGGGAGGCGGCGGGGGGAGCAGAGGATCAGGTTGTCATGCAGCGGGGAGCACAGAACCCAAGGAGAAAGCTGGCGGTGAAGCCTTCTTCTGACTGCCAGCTTTCCCACCGGTAGTTTCAAATGAACAGCTGATTCTGATCAGCTGTTCATTTGAAGTAGCGCAGTGCTGTCAGGGTTCATGTGAGGGCTGCACCCCTCCCCAACTCTTCAAGCTCGGCCGGCGCATGACAGTAACGCGCCCCCCGCTCTCACCTCGGGTATGCGTACCAGGAAATATTTTTTTACAAAAAAAAGCACTGTCCGGGGCTGTCAGGTTCACCCCTGACAGCCCTGGATCGGATCTAGCCATGGTGTGAAGCCGGCCTTAGATCAAATTTGCTGCAGATATTTTTACAGCTGTCCAATACAACTGTATAAGATTTGCAGAAATCTATAGACCTGCCACAGAAACTTCATTCATATGAATGGAATAGATCTTTCACTTCACAAGTCTGCCTTGTGTGGAAGGTATTAAAGATAAATTTACATATCCAATCCGCTGCTGACACATGGGATTACAGGAACCTCCCCAATGCCGAATAACATTGATGAATAACCAGAAAGACAGACGAATGACCAGCCCAGGCGACGATTGGAAAAGATGGCCATGAGGCTTTAATTAGGGTAACCAAAGATAAATATTTGATTAAGACTTCCATAAATAATAAATAAAATTCATAACTAAAAATGAGGCGGTCGACAGGGTAGGGGGTACTGGTATCAGAGTACCCCCTACCCTGTCGACCGCCTCATTTTTAGTTATGAATTTTATTTTATTTTATTTTAGACTGATGACTACTTGGATGGGGAATCACAGCTGGTCGGTTCCCGATTCCGTGCCCTGGACCCTCAGTGGCGGGGATGGTGGGGGGAATGATGGTGATGGGGAATGGTAACGTGACGCCACCTGTGGTACCTGGTAACGTGGATACCAGCGCTGCGGCCGGACGCTGAGGTGATGGAGGTGCAGCTCAGTGTAGTACAGCTCCCCACAGGTGGAGCTTTACCTCAGGGCAGCGGGCATGGATGAGGGAGTCTTAGTGCGAGGAAGCAGGCACACACACAAGTCTTTGTTTCGGTACCTTTTACTGATGACTGGTAACGGGTACAGTCCAGGAGGGTAACCAGTTCCTCGGTGCAATTCGTTACTTTCACCTTGGAGAGTTGTGAGGCCTCCTCTGTCACTGTTTACGGTGGTTTGGGGTATGCTCTGCCTATAACTGAGCTCGACGCTCCTTCTCCCTCTCAGGGTATCACTCTATAACAGACTTTGAGGATCACCTGTGGGAACCCCTATTGTTCTTTTGGGCCCCTGGTCCTGTGCTTGGTCAGGTTTGAGTGTCTTTCTTTGTTACCTCAGGGGCATTAGTTCCTCCTGGTCCTTACGGGCTTCTCCTGCTGCAATGAAGGCCTAGCAGTGTCAGACTCTGGTGTCCGGGTGAGCTAAAGGGAAGCTTGATGTGTTCCCTTCCTTCTTTCCCTTACGTCCTCCACTGGCCTCCGACCCTCTTCCTAGGGTGCAGCACAGCTGGGTCAGTGTTCCCTGGTCCTGGGCTTGGCTTGATCCCAGTGACCCGCTCCTTCACTCTGCTCTCTCCTCTGCTCTGAACAGACTAACTAACTGAACTGAAACTAACTACTAACTGACTCCTCCCCTCAGGCCTGGATCTTTTATAGGGGATCTGGCTTAAGGCAGCCAGTAGAGCTCCCACTCCAGGTCTGGGGTGGAAGGTGTTGTTTGCTGTGTGTACCAAAGTGTAAATCCCTCCTTGCATCGGTGGGTCCTGTGGCAATCCCCAGCAGAGGTACCACACAAACATGCATCGCTATATCAACCGGAAAACGCCCAAATATATTAGGCAAATTTTCCCCTCAAATAAAGCCAAACAACAGTGAGGGCTACCAGCCATAAAATTTGGATGGGCATAGGCCCGGTGCCAGGAGCCCGGGCAGATGCTGGGGCCCTGAAGAAGTGAGGGGCCCCACTCACTGTCCATGAGTAGAAGCAGTGAGGAGAACTGCTCACAGATAGCTGCCCTCTCTCCCTCTCTCCTCTCCTGCTCTGCTCTGATCTATGATGTAATCAGTACACAGGAGAGAAAGCATCGGGGGCTGAAGGACCTTCCAGTTCCAGTCATGTGACTGATCAACACATGACTGAAATCAAGGCCCTGAAAGAAACTGCTTCTGCTTAACTTCTGCAGCCTCATGCAGCTCCCAACTGCTCTGCACCGATCATGATCAGCTGGATGTGGCAATATGTGTGTGTGTCTGTATGCATGTAGCTGTATGTGTGTATCTGTATGTGCTTGTATTGACCATGTAACAGATCTGTGGGTGTTTGTATGTTCATGTAGCAGAGCTGTGTTTGTCTGTATATGCATGTATTGTGCATGTAGCAGAGCTGTGTGTGCTTGTATGTGCATGTAGCAGAGCTGTGTGTGCTTGTATGTGCATGTAACAGGTAACAGAGCTGTGTGTGCTTGTATGTGCATGTATTGTACATGTGAGCAGAGCTTTGTGTGTGTAACGGCTATGTGTGTGTTTGTAAGTGCATGTACTGTACATGTAGCAGAGCTGTGTATGTATCTGTGTTTGTCCAGGGCTGTGGAGCGGCGTTGGATGAAAACGCACCTGCCAGGCAACTTCACTTTTTCCAAACAAGCTACACTCGCCTTCAGATCAGCCCTCATCTCTGCTAAACAGACCTATTTCACAAACCTTGTATCTTCAATATAGTACAACCCGAACAACTGTTCATCACTTTTAACTTTCTCCTCGGCCCACTGCTGCCCCTCCTACCTCCCTCATCTCTGCTGAGGACTTCGCCACATACTTCAAAAATAAGATAAACCAAACAAGTCAAACCTTTTTTGTTCCACCACCCCAACCCATCCATATACCAGACCTCTGCCCTCTCCAACATCACTGAAGGAGAGCTTACTTGTCTCCTATCCAGATCACACCTCACCACCTGTGCACTTGACCCCATCCCTTCCCACCTCCTCCGCAACCTCACTAACACGCTTATTCCAGCCCTAACCCACCTGTTCAATCTATCGCTATCTTCCGGTACCTTCCCCTGGGCTTTCAAACATGCCACCATCATGCCCATCCTCAAAAAGCCAAACCTTGACCCGACTGCTATGACTAACTACTGCCCCATATCACTGCTCCTGTTTGCTTCCAAACTCCTTGAGCAACATGTCCATGCTCAACCTTCCTCCCAGCTCTCATCTAACTCTCACCTTGACATCCTACAATCTGGCTTCCGCCCCCACCACTCCACCGCAACTGCCCTAACCAAAATTACTAACGACTTACTCACAGCCAAAGCTAACAGACAATTCTCCATCCTCCTCCTTCTAAACCTGTCCTCTGCCTTTGACACAGTTGACCACTCTCTCCTACTACAGATCCTCTATTCCCTTGGCATCAAAGACTTTGCCCTGTCCTGGATTGCCTTCTACCTTTCCAATCGCACATTTAGTGTTTCCCACTCCCACACTACCTCCTCATCTGGCCCTCTCTCTGTTGGAGTCCCACAAGGCTCTGTCCTGGGGCCCCTACTTTTCTCCATCTATACCCTTGGCCTAGGACAACTCATAAAGTCCCATGGCTTCCAATACCACCTGTACGCTGACGACACTCAGATCTACCTTTCTGGCCCAGATGTCAACTCTCTGCTGTCCAGAATCCCGGAGTGTCTGTCAGCCATATCCTCCTTTTTTTTCCTCTCGCTTCCTAAAACTCAACGTAGACAAAACCGGACTCATCATCTTTCTTCCATCCCATCTTTCATCTTCACTACCTGATCTTTCTATTATGGTAAATGGTATCATGCTCTCGCCCACACCTGAAATTCGCTGCCTCGAAGTAACTCTTGACTCTGCCCTGTCCTTCAGACCTCACATCCAAACTCTTGCCACCTCCTGTCGCCTCCAGCTCAAGAATATTTCCAGAATCTGTCCTTTCCTCTAGTCCTCAATCTACTAAACTTCTTGTACATGCCCTCATCACCTACTGCCTTGACTACTGCAACATCATCCTCTGTAGCCTCCCTGCTAACACTCTTGCTCCTCTCCAGTCTGTCCTCAACTCTGCTGCCCGATTAATCCTCTCTGCAAATCCCTCCACTGGCTCCCAATTCCTTAACGAATCTAGTTCAAGCTACTAAAGGTACCGTCACATGGGGCAATCTTGCCTGCAACATCGCTGAAAAGTCGCAGGTTCAGCGATGTTGCAGCTACATCGCAGGTGCGTTGTTCCGTGTAACAGCACAATGCAACTGAGCTAAATCGCTGGATCGCAGTTGACAGGTTTACCAACATGTTGGTAAACCTGGTGATGTTGCTTCAATGATCTGCAAACATCACTCCGTGTGACACGGCGATAGTGATGTTGCCAGTGATTTCACCTATTAACAACATAAATGCGTATCGCTTGCTGGGTTGTGCACAACCCAGCGAGCGATAGCTGCTGCAACATCACGGCGGCGTGGCTGGCAACATAACCCTGTGTGACACCTGAGGCAGCGATGTCGGAAGTGAGCGCGCACCCGCGGAATCGCTTTCGATATCGCTGCAACGTAGTACCGTGTGACAGTACCTTAACACTGACCTACAAAGCCATCCATAACCTGTCTCCTCCCTAGATCTCTGAACTAATCTCCCAATATCTTCCCTCAAGTAATCTTTGGTCCTCCCAAGAGACCTCCTCCTCTCCTCCACACTTATCTGTTCCTCACACAACCGCCTCCAAGATTTCTCCTGAATATCCCCCACTCTCTGGAATTCCAAATGTCCAATTATCCACCAGCTCAGATCCTTCAGACAGAACCTTAAAGCCCATCTCTTCAGGAAAGCTTACAGCCTGCAATGACCGAGCTGCCGCATCACCGCCACCAGATCTGCTGCCCCCCTGACCTACTGTCTCTCTCCCCATTGCCCTGTAGAATGTAAGCCTGCAAGGGCAGGGTCCTCTCCCCTCTGTACCAGTCTGTCATTGTTAATTTGTTTACTGTAAACTAGATCTATAGTTTATGTAACCCCTTCTCATGTACAGCACCATGGAATTAATGGTGCTATATAAATAAATAATGTGCATTTAGTAAAGCTGTGTGTGTATCTATATGTTCATGTAGTAGAGCTGTGTGTGTACTATGTGTAGTGTGCATGTAGCAGAACTGTGTGTCTACATGTGCATGTAGCAGAGCCATCTATGTCTATGGGCATGTAGCAGAGCTGTGTGTGTCATGTATAATTTGCATAAATTAAGAGAAAGGAAGCGCACATAGAGTAATACCGCTATTATACAGGTCCCTCAGACCCCAAATGGTTAAACTCACCTGATGTAGTTGTGAGTGTCACAACTACAATAAAAGCACACGAGGTTGCTGCAGGCTCCCAGCTGAGAATTGAAGAATCCAGAAAACAGTGATAAAGAGCTGGAATCAAATGCCGCACTGACCACAAGGATAAAAACAGTCAGCGCGGCATTTGATTCCAGCTCTTTATCACTGTTTTCTGGATGTATAATTTGCAGAAAGACACTAACTATAGATCTATTTCCTCTGTATTCCACCCTGTTATATTAAAATTAGCGCTAATGACCCCTCCCTTTTTACACCGCCGGGGAAGCTTCCATTAATAGGAAGAAATGTTTTATTTTCTGCAGTCTATACTTGAGGTATGGTTTAGGCCGGCTTCAGACTGCGTTTGAGATCCGATCCGTAGCTGTCCGCTTTAAGCAGACAGCCGCGGACCGGATCTGCACACAGGACTGGGGGGCTATTATGCCCTCCGATCCTGTGTGCAGCCGCTGACAGGTGAGGACTGCGGTGCCCGCCTTCCTCACCTATCAGCAGCAGGAACTGCGTGCGGCTGCACACAGGATCGGAGGGCATAATAGCCCCACAGTCCTGTGTGCTGATCCGGTCCGCGGCTGTCTGCTTCAAGCGGACAGCTACGGATCGGATCTCAAACGCAGTCTGAAGCCGGCCTTAAGGTGCGGACGTGCAGCAGCGAGGAGGGGCGAAGTGTGAAAAGGGCCCATTAAGACTCTTTCGCCCTGGGCCCACAAAAATCTGGAGCCGGCACTGGATGGGCAGGTGGGTGTCTCCTCTTCTCCTGGTGATGAAGTGATGAAAGACCAGCTCCTGAGGGGAATAAATACCCCTCATTCCCACACTTTTCTTTAACCAATCACTGACCACTGCAGGCAAGCAGGTGACCAATAATCTCATGACCTGCTTCTTGTTACCAATCCTTAAGGTATTGTCACACGCTACGATGTAGTGAACGATATCGTTAACGATGTCACGTGACCGTTGTCGTTTCGACATAGTTAGTGCGTTGTCACACGCATGAATATCATTAACTATGTTAAATTTGGCAATGTGCCAGCTACTTCGAGAACTTAGTGAACGATTTTAGAAAGCGGCAGGAATAGGAGACTTGTGAACAACATCGTTCAAAACGGTGTTACACTGAACGATGTTGCTTGTTCAAAGAACGTTTATTGGACGAGGAATGATAGATTTGAGGTCCGGATCTCAAATTTTTGATGAACGATCCAACAATTTGTTGTTTCAAGATCGTATGTTTACACGCAACGATGCACAAACGACATCGAACGGTCAAAAAAGCGTGACGTTTCAACGATATTGTTAACGATATGAAGCGTGTGAAGTAGCCATTATAGTCCATGGACTTTAATAGCACATGAGATATCCTCACATGTGACTGCTCAACACCTGAAACACAAATAGAATTAACAGTACCACTCTCATATAACATACAGCTTCAGGTTTTATTTACTACAATAGCTCTGGGCAATAAGGAAGACTAATGACCATGACAGGCCATAAAAGGAGATGAAGAGGGGAAAGTCCATGATCCCATGCAGCCCCCTTCACTAGCCGCTCTGGGTGTTTGGGTGGCTGTGACGTTTTGCAAATAATCTGTAAAGGCCACTTTACACACATCAACTTATCTGTCCAACTTCTGACCAACTTGCTGGTTGCAGTGAAATCATGGACACATTGTTCCATTGTACCAGTCACAAAATGGAGCAATGTGTCCATGATTTCACTGCAAGCAGCAAGTTGGTCAGAAGTTGGACAGATAAGTTGGTGTGTGTAAACTGGCCCTAAGTATCTGCAGTAAAGTCATTGGCGTCAAATGTGTGCAAAATTATGTTGATCTAGTTTTAGATTGAGGCCACATGCAGTTGGTGCGTTTTTTACCTCTGTATTTGTAAGGCCACGTGCACACGTTCAGTATTTGGTGAGTTTTTACATCAGTATTTGTAAGGCCACATGTACATGTTCAGTATTTGGTGAGTTTTTACCTCAGTATTTGTAAGGCCACGTGCACACGTTCAGTATTTGGTGAGTTTTTACCTCAGTATCTGTAAGGCCACGTGCACACGTTCAGTATTTGGTGAGTTTTTACCTCAGTATTTGTAGGGCCACGTGCACACGTTCAGTATTTGGTGACTTTTTACCTCAGTATTTGTACGGCCACGTGCACACGTTCAGTATTTCGGGGTGTTTTTACCTCAGTATTTGTAAGGCCACGTGCACACGTTCAGTATTTGGTGAGTTTTTACCTCAGTATTTGTAAGGCCACGTGCACATGTTCAGTATTTGGTGAGTTTTTACCTCAGTATTTGTAAGGCCACGTGCACACATTCAGTATTTGGTGAGTTTTTACCTCAGTATTGTAAGGCCACGTGCACATGTTCAGTATTTGGTGAGTTTTTACCTCAGTATTGTAAGGCCACGTGCACATGTTCAGTATTTGGGGAGTTTTTACCTCAGTATTTGTAGGGCCACGTGCACATATTCACTATTGGGCTGGAAACACACTGGCGAGTGCAAAAACGGACCGATTGAGGGATCCGAGAGTCAGACGAGTGTTGTCCGTGTTTTGGTTCGTTTTGCATCCAACTGCTATGCGACTGTCCAACATTTTTTCAGATCACATCAGAGTGTTGTCCGAGTGCAATCCGTTTTTTTACCAGCAGCTATTACTGTGTAATTGTTTACAGGAACGTTTTTACAGGTGTCTGCACTACAGAATAATAATGTATCAATTAAAAATCGCATCCGACTCGGATGGTCTGTGTGCAGTCCGTCTTTTTTGCCGGACTCATAGACTTGCATTGGCGAGTCTCATCCGACACTCGCATACTGTTGCAGCATGTTGCAACTGACTCGTCATCTGTGAATCGGACGAAAAAAAACGTCCGACACTCGGAAACATGCTTTCGGACATTGACTAACATTGGTCCGACTGCAATGCGATTTTTACTTGCATTGCAGTCGTCCGAGTTTCACGCCAGTGTGTCCGAGTGCTTTGGTGAGTTTTTTTACCTCAGTATTTGTAGCCATAACCAGGAGTGAAACAATCAGAGGAAAAGTATAATAGAAACACATCACCACCACTTTTGTATTTATCACCCACTCCTAGTTTTGGCTACAAATACTGAATGTGTGCATGTGGCCTTACATATACTGAGGTGCACAACTCGCCATATACTGAACATGTGCATATTACTCTCCGTATGGGCTATTAGCATAAGTGATTCTTTTGTCCCAGTACATCCCAGCCTCTGACAGCATTGTGTTGCCATGTGATCACTGTAGTTTATAGTTGGCTGAAACATGCACAGGAGACCTGCAGCACAGGGTAGCATGTTATTATTATTACTACATTTTATCTACATATTCTTTGGAGAAAATGTGCAGTAAATTTGCATAATCTTCGTAGGTGAAATTAACATGTTGCAACATTAAAAATGAACAAGACTGGTCGAATTCTGGCAAATACAATGGGGTAAATCGTTATGACTCCTGTTGCACATATCAGTCTTGGCGCAGAGACACACTTATGTGAGCTGCATGCGAGTTACTTGCATACATCTCGCATGACTCACCCTGTCCAGCTGCTGGCTGTCTGGATGGGAGCGTGGAGGTGCATAGAAACACAATCCGCTCCATGCTCCTGTTCAGAGAAGCAGGGGCCGGGCCAGGTGACTCATACGAGATGCATGCAAGTGACTCGCATGCAGCCCGCATAAGTGTGTCTCTGCCCTTAAAGGCTTTTTTCCAGACTTTTATATTGATGGCAGATAGGGTAGGTCAGCAATGTCTGGTCAGTGGGGTGCAGTATCCAAGAAAGCAGTTTTATCTGTTCACAATTCTGGTGGCCAGATGTGATAATCTGCACCACTCAGTCAACAGAATAGTGGCCACAGTGGGGTGCTGCATATCCACCCCTTATTTGAATCAATAGGAGGTAGATGTGCAGTACTTGGCTGCAGCCACTATTCCGTTGATGGAGCTGTACTGCGCAGCTCTGCAAATCCAGAACAGCTGATTGGAGGGGATGCAGGATATCTCACCCCCACTGATCAGATATTGATGTCCTATCTAAAAAAAAAAAATAGAGCAGTATGTTCAGGGAATACAGACTTTCCAGTAATCACCTGTGCTGTTTGGGATTCAGTGTCTGCATTCTATGCACCCATTCTGGCATTAACTCACTTCTGGCAGCTGGGTAGTGTTCACACAGGCACAGTTTAGTCATCTTATGGTGGGTTTACACGCTTCAATATCGTTGCGATATCGCAACTCAATGGCGCGGGAGCGCGCAATTAGTGCACGTTTCCTCCGCATCGCATTGGATGTTTACACACTGCGATATCGGAATACAACATCCGTGCGATGTCTACGCCTCCCAATCCAGGATCGCACACTTAACGTGGGAGTGAATGGGTGACGTTTCAAATCGCATCGTAGTTGTGCGTTTACACAGCACGATCCGACTTCAATCTTCCTTCAATATCGGGGCATTGAATAGCACGCTCATTCAATCCCCGATATCGCATTGACATCGTTCCTGCATCGTATTGGACGTTCACACCATACAACGCAGGAACGATTTCGGCTCCGACGATTGAACCACGTGACTTTTGATTGAAATCTTACTACGATATCGCGACGTGTAAACCCGCCATTAAGGCAAAAACTGATAAGTACACCACAGGCCTTTCACCTCCACAAACAGACACTTCTGAGACAGCTCAGCTGTTTTCAATAGGACCTGCAGACAGTAGAGATGACAAGGGTTAAAGGCTGCGCTGCCGTTTCACAAACAATGTTCCTGGGAAAATGATTTGATTCAATGCGTTTCAGAGTTGATACTCCATCATCAGGATAATAACTATAGGACCTGGACAATCTGGAAAAACCTAAGCTGGTGGTATTGCTGCAGTCAGTCCCACCCTGCACTTCTGGCCACTCCTAGGACCTGGACCCATAAATGCAGGCCCCATAAAAACCCTCTTGGCACTTGTGCGTTTGTGCTGGAGCCTGCTTTCCTGGTCTTGCATCACTGAGACTAAGCACACAGTGGCACTTAAGGCCGCTTCACACGCTAGGATAACGTTAACAATATCCTTGAAATGTCACGGATTTGTGAACGTTCCAAAGATAACGATAGTGCGTCCTTGCGTGTAAACGAACGATGTAGGATGCAAAAATCATTGGAACGTTCATCCAAAAAATGATATCCTGACCTCAAATCTATCGTTCGTCGTCCAATTAAGGAACTATTAAGAAGCCACATTGTTCAGTGTGACACCTTTCTGAACCATCTCGTTCAAAATTCTCCTATTCCTGCCGCTTTAACAGATCGTTCAGTCCTTGCTCTCCTATTTAACTGGTGTGTTGCCGAATGGGGTATCGTTAACAATATCCTTGTGTGTGACAACGCACTAAAGATGTTGGAACGATCACTGTCACGTGATCATTCTAAGGCTGGTTTTACATCACGTTTTTTGTAGATCCGGCCGATCTGATGAGAACCGGATAGGCCCGGATCAAATTTCAGCCCCATAGTTAGCTGCCATAAGCGGCCCCATAGGCAATCTGCCATTCCGATTTCCATGTGTCTGGGTGAACCCGAACACAAAAATGCTGCATGCACGATTTTTGTGTCCGAATAGAAAAATCTCCCCAAACCGGATTCTCCCGGATCCGGGGCAATCCGGCGCTCCCTAACATGGGAAGTTATGGGGCTGGATTGCCCCGATCCGGGAACTGGACATCTGCGACCGCACGCCGCTGTTATTTCAGGACTGCGGCTAGCTCCCTGCAAGCCGCGGTCCTGATTCATCAGCAGCTTCAGCTGCGTGTGGCTGCACACTGGACCGGAGGGCATATTAGCCCTTTGGTTCTGTGTGCTGATCCGATCTGAAGCTGTCCGGTCCACAACGGACAGCATCGGATCGGATCAAAACATGATGTGAAACCAGCCTTAGGATATCATTAACGATATCCTAGCATGTGAAGTGGCCATTAGACTTTTCCAGCTCAGGACCAGGATTTCTTTGTATGCCCAAATCCCCTTTTATGATGTACTTGAATTAATTTTATACACAAACACTAGGGTGTGGTCCAGATTATGTTCCTTTACCAGGACATTTACTGATTGCAGCATAACTGCTTTACATAATAGCAGACTGTCCACAAATCTGCTGATGCAAATATGTAACATTCTTTTGGCTTGTACAATCCACCAATTGAAGAATGGTTTGTGGCAGCTCAAAGAGATAAGCAGGGTCACATTCCACCCCTACAGAGGCGCACATTACTCCCATTAAGGCTGGTTACACACTGCAGGATTTTCCCTGATTCAGGTTCCATCCAGTTTGTGTTCCAAAACCAGGAGAGGAACTTGCAGAGAAAAAGTATAATTGAAAGATTGACACCTGTTCTGGGTTGTGGAGACACTCCTGGTTTTGGCACACAAACTGGATGGAACCTGATCAGGAAAAAAACTGCAGTGTGAAACCACCCACAGGATGTTTTTCCAGCAGTCCTGAACACAGCAAAACCGATGCTAGTTTCAAGGATTCTAGAGTCCTTGCCTGGAGATTTTCTGCATTCAGGTCCTGCGGTTTTATCGCATTTTTTGTGCATTTTTACTGCGTTCTTGATGCTGTTTTTCCAGCGGTTTTGCCATTGTCTGCATCAAAACCGGAGGAAAAAATAGAACATGTAAATTCTTTCCCATCCGCAGCAAAACCGTAGGGATTTGACAGTTCTTGACACTTGCAAAACCAATGTGTGTGAACAGCGTTTCTGTGAAACACAGTGGTTTTGCTGGGAATCCCAACCACAGAAACAAATTAACATACATTACCATAAAACCAATGGCCTGTGGGCACATACCCTTAGCCATCTTTGAATGTAATGCATATGTCCAAACGAAGACAGCGCTTTACCTGGCCGGTTGTATACAAAGTAATCCTTTATTCCACAATCTCCAATGCAATGTTTCGATCTTCACATACAAGATCTTTTTCAATCATATACAACAACCAAATAACCCCTCTTTAGTACACAAGTGAATAACCATCACCCCCTCATTAATAAATGACCTCTCATAGTACAATGTAAATAAACATCTAAACATATTCTTCAGTTATACTAATACACTCACAGCATCCCCCACCTAATACAGCATGTTGCCTGTCCCAAATCGCCATATCTGATAACTTAGTAGCGTTTCATAGTACTCAACTGCCCTTAATAAATTCAGCACCGCAAGAGTGTCCATAAGTAAGGTAGCCAATCGTGTAATGGTATAGTGTTTGCCATAGTAACCAGATGACTAATTGGATGAGTCCTTGAACTCCGGGGTAGAGCTCCTCCAATTGCATCCCTCCAGATATGCGCATGCCCCGTTGTCTTCCATTCATTGGCTCCGGTGCGACCGAAAGTCAAATCCACGTCACCGAGGACCACCTATTCAACCGCATGTCATCTGCCATGTGCAGTTGTCAACAGCGTCCCTGGTTACCAGTGTCCGGAGCTTCAAGTGTCAAGCGGAACCGTCCCTCTCTAATATGTCACAGACCTGCGCACTTTCCAGCAGCTTAATTTAGATCTCCAAGCCACCATGGGTTCATATAGAACATGTAATATTCCACAGAAGACTCCCATCCAAGTCTAGGCAACCTATGCACCGGAAACTAAACAAAGGATCACAAGCATATCTGTCTTGCCCCTGGTGGGGACTTTGGGGTACTCGGAACCGGGCCCCCTCGTCTTCGTCTGGGGCTGTGTGATGTCACGGTGTCGTGACCTGGTCTGTGATCCCTAGTCTGGCAAGCAGGCGAAAAGGGGATTGTAAAAATGGATGAATATAAAATAAAACAAAAATAAGAGTGTCGTGACGCCAACCCTGGAATGCGGCCTGTATAGTAGCTCCTGCAGTTGGGACCTCTGGAGATGATTGGAGTAGCAGCGAGGATAGTTGAGCTCTCCACGGGAAGAGCAGGACCCCAGGGCAACCATATAGTCTATTGTAGTGCAGGGCTTGTTGGGGGTGCAGGGTTCACTGTACAGTCAGGCAGTCTCCGGCTGCTGGTTCACGAAAGCAGTCTATCTCCTTTCAGGCGCAATAATCACAGTCTCACACAGCATCGAGCTTTAACCAGGTTCACTCTCTCAGCAGATGTTAGTTTACAAACCGTACAGTGGCGGCCCCGATGTGGTCTAAGCAGCCGGGATATGCAAATAAAGGAAAAAAGGTAGTTTCCAGCGAGCGTTGAAAGAACAGTGATAGACGTTTTTGCAAAAACTCTTCAATATTTAATGGATCCAAACATGTTACACATGTATCAAAAAGAAATCCACCCCTCACCCCCCTAAAAGCTACGCTACATCTGTGCTGGAGCGTCTAAAATGTCCGTCAAGGTGGTGAGCTGAAATTTTTTTCTTTATCCATTTTATTAAGCAGCCGGGATGGCTCATCATTATCACCCACTTTTGTATTCCTTTCATGGGCCTTTTCAGTCTGTCCGCACGCTAGCTATGATCCAGCGGTCATGGGCTTTCAGTGGATGACCTGCCTGGTCCCCTAACCCTAATACAATGGCCTTCTTTTAGCTGCGCTGGAAGTTGGGTCGCAGGACATAGGGACCCTCCCCACCCTGCTGGTGTTTGTGGTTGGAGAGCTTCCTGACCACTTCAGCAGAGCTGACACTCTGGTTCCGGCCCAGTCCCTCGGTGTCCCCGCTGACTCGCTCACACCTTGGACTCCTTCTGTCTTTCACCTCGGTCTACAGCCCGGGACCTGGACAAGCCTAACTGTGGCACAGGCCGCCGGGTCCGTGTCCTCTCAGTCCTGTATGATGGTGTTTCCGCCTCTCCTTCTGACTGAACTTCACTCCTCCATCTCCCTTGGCTAATTGCTCTCTTTGAACTTGGTGTTATGTCCTTTTGTTACCTCCCCTCACCGGGTTCTGTCCTAACCTTCCCACCCTCCACTTGTCTCTTCCCGCCATCCCGTTGCTGGGCATAGAGTCCCTAGTCTTAGGATCGGATTGTGTTGGGTGTGTGTTTGGGGTGACTGACTTACCAATCCCGGCTGCTGCGCCATCTAGTGGCAATCAGTCCACGGGGTGCCACATATTGATTACACGATTAGCTAACGACCAGGGGTTAGTACCCATATGGGACAGTAACTGTCTCAAATCCACTAAACTTAAATGGGGATGTCCAATCCACCTTTCACAAGGGTTTGTTTGTAGATATTAGCTGTAATTTTGTCGAACAATACATGCTTTCTGTCACACTTTTTTTTTTAAAATGACTTTTTTCCCATGAATTGTTAGATCCTATTTATGGACCTAACCTTACAGATTACCGCAGCTCGCAGACCATGAGGCCATTACACACACTGTGTTATTGCTCAATTGAAAAACAATTGCAATAAATGCAAATACTGATGCCTCATGTTTCATTGCATGTCTTAATGGAGGATCTGTATTATGGATTTATAAAATACACTCTCTTATGTGAGCATATGCTGGACTTTGGAAATGATGCAGAGGCTGACCACTGTATTTGCATAGTGAACAGTGTACACAAAAGAAAAAAAAACACACTCAAAATGGCATATCAATATGACAAGCACTGTGCACATGCATACTTTCTTGCACACATACTCACAATTCTATATACATTCCCAAAGGGGCTATTGTCCCTGACTTGGAAGAGCCAAATGGGAATAACGGCAATATATACAGTTAAATTCTGCTATAGAGCAGGGAGATCATGTCTGGACTATTGCTCCCTGTTCTGTAGTCCGCAGTTCGTTGTAGGCCTGCAGCATGGCATGGTGACACACTGGACAAATCCCCACCAGAGTGATGTGGTGACGTAATCGCGCTTGGACTCGGATGTTGTGTGCATATGTCCCGCCACGATAACATCACCTATCTGGTCCGCCCGTGCTTTACCACTGTCTGGCAGGTTTGCCAGAATTCAGGGATAGGTAGGTTAGTATATGATAGGTGGTTGTTGGTGACAAAGCTAATTTTGCCCTTCATGACCAAGCCAAATTTTGGAAATCTGCCCGGATTCATGTGGTAATGACTCGAATGCATCAACGGATCCCAGTGATTCTGAGATTGTTTGTTTGGATTTCTTCATGACACATTGTGCTTTATTTTTGGTAAATTTATTTTGCATTTATTTATGAAATATGAAATATCTTCATAAATTTTTAAACTTAATTTAATTTTGTTAAGATATTAGAAGGGTCAAAAGTTTAGCAGCAATATTTTTTTTTTTGGAAAGAAGCTTACAAAATTAGTTTCTTTAGGGATTTAATTGGATTTTGAGGGGCCTATATATTGGAAACTCCCCAAAAGTGATAACAATTTTTAAACTACACCCCTCAAATACCTAAACTGCTGTCAAGAAATGTTTTAACTCTTCAGGTGGTACACAGAAATTAAAGTGAACCTGTCACCTCTTTTGGGTGTTATAACCTGTGCCCAGCACCTTAAAGATGCTGTAATTGGGGTTCTGGTGACCCCTTTCTACACCCAGACTGGCCCCTGCATAACTCAGAAATTAACTTTTAATGTGTCCAGCGCTGGATGGTAATTAGCTGTAAAACCCACCCCGCTGCCTGCAACATGCCGCCCCTCCAGTGTTTGTATATGAATCAGTGGCGGCATTCGCGCCTGCGCAGTGGCGCGGGTCACTGTGCTCTAATGAAGCTGCACAGTTGTCAAAGTCTCACGAGATTTGTGAAGTCTTTGTGTGGCTTCAATAGAGCACAGTGACCCGCACCACTGTGCAGGCACGAATGCTGGGGCCAGTCTGGGGGTAGAAAGGGGTTACCAGAACCCCAATTACATCATGTTTAAGGTGCTGGGCACAGGTTATAATGCACAAAAGGGGTGACAGGTTCACTTTAATGTAAAGTGGAATGAATAAAAAAGATTACATTTTACCTCTAAAATGTTGCTTTAGCCCCAATATTTTCACTTGTACATGGGATATGATGACAAATTGAACCCAAAATATGTTTACGAGTTCCTTCTGATAGAACCGATACCCCACATATGGTCAGAAACATCTGTATTTACAAATGGCCGGACTCTGAAGGGAAGGAGCTCCATTTGGATTTTGGAACACAACTTTGGCTAAAATAGATAGTGAATGGCATGTTGCATTTGCAGGGCCCCTAAGGTGCCTAAAGAGCAGAAACCCCACAAATTACCTCATTTTTGAAACTAGATCCCTCAAGAATTGTATCTAGGTGTATAGTGAGCATTCTGACCACACAGGTGCTTCACAGAATTTGATAACATTTAGGTCGTCATATTGAAGTTTTTTTTTTCTTCACAAAAATGTTGGTTTAGCCACAAATTTCTCACTTTTGGAAGTGGTAAACACCAAAAGTGGACCTCAGTTTGTTACCCACTTTCTTTTGAGCGTGGCTACACCCCACATTTGTTTGTTTACTTTTGTATTAATTCTTAACCTTTTTTTTTTCCTCAGGCATCTTAAACTTTTGTGCCAATAACTACCTTGGTTTATCCAGTCACCCCGAGGTCATTCATGCTGGACATGAGGCACTGAAGGATTATGGCGCTGGGCTGAGCTCAGTTAGATTTATCTGTGGCACCCAGGTGAGTGCATGGAAGGAACAGTTCTTTTATATTGGTAAGGTTCCATTTACTTATATTTTTTTTTGTCTGGTGGTTTAGATATGTTGAAACCAGACAAAGGTTTAGACAAAGTGGGGCCCTGGGCAGTCGTTTAAAGGCCGGGTTACACGCTGCGACCTCACTACCGATGTTGCTGCAACGTCATAGGTTTTGTGACGTTGCAGCGAAGTTGCCAGTGACGTCGCTGCGTGTGACATGCCGCAATGACCAGCAATCAGCTCGCTGATCGTTGCGGAATGGCCAGGACCATTATTCAATCGTTGGTCTGCCGCTGTCACGCATGCATTGGCATGTGTGACAGGGGCAACGACCAGTGACACCCAGTGTGTGCCTGACACCCTGAGCGATCCCAGCGACTGCCGGGTGTGAGCGCGTCGCTTAGTGATCGCTGGTGAGATCTGCCTGTCTGGCATTTCACCAGCGATCACATAGCGATGTTCCAGCGATCCCGATCGTTGGTCGGGTCGCTGGAATTTCACTACATGTAACCCCAGCTTTTCATAGGGCCTCAAGTACTCACATATTGCTCTATCAAACTCAAATGTTTAGGTTACATTTACATGCACAGAGTTCAGACCGTTCAACGAGCACGATCCATAATATTGAAGTCGTTCAGCGCTTGTTTCTGGCCTCTTTACACAAGATCACAAAGATCTCATCTCTGCTGAAGACTTTGCGACCTTCTTCAAGGAGAAGATCGACAAGATCAGAAGCAGCTTTGGTCCACTATCCCCACAACTCCCCTTCCCACCTACACTGCCCTCCTCCTCCATCAGCCACTTCCCCCCCATAACTGAAGACCAACTCTCCTCCCTCCTGTCAAAATCACACCTCACCACCAGCGCCCACGACCCGCTCCCATCCCACCTCATTCCCAACCACACCTCCATTTTCATCCCAGCCCTCACCCACCTCTTTAACCTTTCACTTAGCACTGGTACCTTCCCCTCGGCCTTCAAACACGCCCTAATCACGCCCATCCTAAAAAAACCCTCACTTGACCCTACCTCTGTCTCTAACTATCGCCCCATATCTCTTCTCCCATTCGCCTCTAAGCTACTTGAACAACACGTCCACTCCGAACTGTCCTCTCACCTCTCCTCGTGCTCCCACTTCGACCGCCTACAGTCCGGCTTCCGACCCCTCCATTCCACCGAAACAGCCCTGACCAAAGTCACCAACGACCTACTGACCGCCAAGAACAAACACCACTACTCCATCCTGCTACTCCTTGACCTGTCTGCCGCTTTCGACACGGTTGACCACTCCCTTCTTCTCCGGATCCTGGAATCCCTTGGCATCACCCACCTTGCCCTCTCCTGGATCTCCTCATACCTAGCGGACCGGACCTTCAGCGTCTCCCACTCCCACACCTCCTCCTCACCCTACCCCCTTTCTGTTGGAGTCCCCCAAGGTTCGGTCCTGGGACCCCTACTTTTCTCCATTTACACTCTCAGCCTAGGGCAACTCATCGAGTCCCATGGCCTCCAGTACCACCTCTACGCCGACGACACCCAAATCTACCTGTCCGGCCCTGACATCACCTCCCTACTCTCGAAAATCCCTCAATGCCTTTCCGCCATCTCATCCTTCTTCTCTGCCCGCTTCCTTAAACTCAACATGGACAAAACTGAATTCATAGTCTTCCCCCCAAGAAATTCCACCCCACCTCCCAACCTATCCATCTGCATCAATGACTGCGCCCTCTCCCCAGTCCCCCAAGCCAAGTGCCTCGGGGTAATCCTCGACTCCTCCCTATCCTTCAAACCCCACATCGAGGCCCTCACCACATCCCTCCGGCTCCAGCTCAAGAACATCTCACGGATCCGCTCCTTCCTCACCCACGACACCGCTAAAACACTCATCCATGCTCTTATCATCTCCCGCCTTGACTACTGCAACCTCCTTCTCAATGGCCTCCCGGCTAACTCCCTCACACCTCTCCAGTCTATCCTCAACTCCGCTGCCCGACTCATCTATATGTCCTCCCGCTACTCCCCTGTCTCCCCCCTCTGCCAAGCCTTTCACTGGCTCCCCGTCTCCAAGAGATCCCAATTCAAAACACTAACCATGACGTACAAAGCCATACACAACCTGGCCCCACCATACATCTCCGACCTGGTCTCCCGATACCTACCCTCACGCAACCTCCGCTCCTCCCAAGAACTCCTCCTCTGCTCCCCCCTCATCACCTCTTCACACAACCGAGTTCAGGACTTCTCCCGGGCATCTGCCTTACTCTGGAACTCCCTACCCGAACACGTCAGACACTCTCCTACCCTGAGTAACTTCAAGTGTCACCTGAAGACTCACCTGTTCCGTCAAGCCTACAACCTGCCATGAGACCCAGGCGAACGCCCCATACCTGACATTCCCCCATCCTACTGTATCCTAACCCACCCCTCATAGACTGTGAGCCCTCGTGGACAGGGTCCCTGCCCCTCCTGTACCTGTACGTCCTGATCGCCTAGATTTAGTGTACTTGTTCTTGTCTCCCTCATCCTCATGTAAAGCGCCATGGAACCCAATGGCGCTATATAAATAAATAATAATAATAATAATAATGGACACAGAATGATCACTAGTACGCCAATATGTCTCCTACACCAGAGTTCCTCAACTCCAGTCCTTAGGAGCCACCACCAGTGCAGGTTTTCAGGATTTCTTAGTATTGCACAGGTGATAATTTAATCACCTGCAGTGGAGATGATTCCAACACCCATGGATTGCTAAGGTGATCCTGAAAACATGCACTGATGGGGAACACTGTCCTACAGTATCCTGTGATCAGCAGCACTTGTGCAGTTTGCACTGGGCAATGCACTACTGAGAACAAGGATTATGTTACACCATAAAAAATCCAATCACCTGAATGAGCAGCAGTTTGCTTGTTCATTGGGCAATTGGCGACATGTTTACTCCTTTAAATGCTTATCTGTGCATCTGGGATTTATAAATGTGAATGCTACATATACACAGTATGTTATTAAATACATAGGGTTCAATATCATCGTTACAAATATTGGCTAATCTTATATAGCACCTCCAAACATCAATTTGAAAATCAGGAGAACAGAGGAGTTGTTTTGTGCAAAAGTATATCAAAATTTATTTAGTTAATAAACATCATAAAATCTTTGTACAGTAATAACAGGTTACAGAACACATTCAGGAACGTTACACTGTCCTGTCCTTCTGTTTGTTCTGAACCTGCCTCTCCCACAACGGTGGACAACATGGGTAATTTCATCTCTGACTTTTATACTCTGCAAAATATCTTCTATTTGCCCTATAGAAAACTATGTCTATGCCTTACCCTGATGATTGTTGTCCACAGGCTGTGGTGAGCTATACCAAATGTACCCCTGAACTATATGATTAGACATCACTGGTGCTCACTTGGCATTAAAGAGAGATATAGATATGTAACTTCCAAAAAACATGTTCGAGGAAAGTATCAATGTATTAGTCCTCTTATAAAGAATTTTTACAGAAGTTTTTTGGCCTCTGGTATACAATTTCTCTCTATCTGGTCACTGTACCAAACCTGGTGTCTCTCTTTTTACTGTTGTTCAGAGGGTCCTTATATCAGGTTCCTATATGTTCTATGTGCCCACCAAATGTAACGTTCCTGAATGTGTTCTGTAACCTGTTATTACTGTACAAAGATTTTATGATGTTTATTAACTAAATAAATTTTGATATACTTTTGCACAAAACAACTCCTCTGTTCTCCTGATTTTCAAATATACACAGTATGTGACTCAAAAACTGTATGTTACACCATGTGTGTATACACACACAACACCTTCATACAGAAACATGCATACAAGAAGCACGTACATACAGACACATGCATACTAAAAGCGCATACATGAAAGCACATATACTTACCAGGAGTTTAAACATTTTTGGTTCAACCACTTACACAGTTACCAGTCACACACACACAGCTGAGGACTTGCCACCATTCCATCTCCTCCTTAGCTTTCCTGATTCCTGCAGAGTCCAGGACCTGCAGTGACATCACAGTCACATGATCATGATGTCACCAAAGGTCCTGAAGTCGCGTAGAGTACAAGACCTCTGGTAACTTCATAGTTACATGCAGTGGTGTAGCTTGACGCTCATGGGCCCTGATGCAAAAGTTCAAACGGGTCCCCAATTATTGCACATTATTAATAGCATTAATCTTTTTCTATAGCCCAAAGGGACTTTTGCGGCCACCTTGGCCCCAGTGCCCAGGTGCAACTGCAACTCCTGCACCTATTGTAGTTACGCCCTTGGTTCCATAATCCTAATGTCACCGAAAGCAGCTGCTACATTGGATTCTGCACTATTAATGCTATTATCAGTGAAGCTCCTGTTGTAGATGCTGGGGGCCCCCAAGATAGTATGGGACCCTGGTTAATTGCCCAGTTTGCCCTGCCCTCTAATGCTGGCCCTTTTTGAAAGTAATACAAAAATAATGAATCCACTTACTGCTTACATTTTCCACAAAATCTTTAAAATATTTTTGATCCCTTGGTCATTTTTTTCCATTTAAAACTTTGAATGTTTTAAAATTTCTTTGATTGTAGAGTTGGTTGAAAGGCAGTCATCCTACACATTGTTACAATAACAATTTGATTTACCATTTCCAAGATTCAGTCATCCAAGAGGAGGAGCAGCCTGTGAAGTGAGAGGATATACAGGTGCATCTCAATGAATTAGAAGATCATCAAAAAGTTACATTTATTTCAGTCATTCAATACATAAAGTGAAACACATATATATATATATATATATAGAGTCATTACAGAGTGATCTATTTCAAGTGTTTATTTCTGTTAATATTGATGATTATGGCTTACAGTCAATGAAAACCCAAAGGTCATTATCTCAGGAAATTAAAGTAGGGAGGATGAAGGGTCTGAGAGATAAAATATGGCTAACAAATATTATTGCATTGTGTGAACAGGAACCAAGAACATATTGGAAAGCTACTGAAAGCTATCTAAGATTAAATGTGAAAAATTTTAATTGCACACAGGGCATTATCCCATTCACATATCCAGACTGCAAACATGAGGTTTTTAGATAGGACGCAGTAGAGTGAAAAAACCTTGAAAGCGGTTACTGGGCTTCCGGATGTCATGGCCATTACATTCTAACTAATTTTTCACATTTATTCTTAGATAGCTTTCAGTAGCTTTCCAATATGTTCTTGGTTCCTGTTCACACAATGCAATAATATTTGTTAGCCATATGCTTTTTCCTGTGAACATGAAGTGCTGGTGTGCAGCAGAATCTTCTTCTAGTAAGTATATATATTTTCATGCTAGCACCCACCACTAGAGGTGTGCGCCCATCTTATATATTATATGAGAGATAAAATATGACCTAAATAGGTATCGGAGCCTTCACCTTGTGCGGTTGTGAGAGTCCCGACCACTATAAAAGCAGATCACAACTGCTGCAGTCCCCAGCATAATGCATATAAAATGGGGAGGATGAAGGGTTAATAACCGTGCTGCCATATTCTAAGAAACCTCAAAGGGTGAATATAATATTGATTTATTAGTCAATGCATTTCAGGGCTCCCTGACACATGGCAATGATATTGATTTGTCCTGAAGAAGGGTCAGGGAGCCTGAAACGCATTTGTTAATAAAGCAATATAATATTCACCCTTTGAGATCTCGTGGAATACAGCAGCGCAGTTTTTAACCCTTCGTCCTCCCTACTCTATATGCACTATGCTGGGGACTGCAGCAGTCGTGATATGCTTTTATAGTGGTTGTGACTCTCACAACCTTACTAAGTGAAGCCTCTGATACCTATTTAGGTAATATTTTATCCCTCAGACCCTTCATCCTCCCTACGTTAATTTTCTGAAATAATGACCTTTGGGTTTTCATTGGCTGTAAGCCATCATCATCAACATTGACAAAATTAAACACTTGAAATAGATCACTCAGTTTGTAATGACTCTAATATATGCGTTTCACTTTATGTATTGAATTACTGAAATAAATTTATCTTTTTGATGATATTCTAATTCATTGAGATGCACCTGTACAATGCAGAGAGAAAGAGGACACTTTATTTTTTCAGACATGAGTGGGTAAAATAGGTTCCAGAAGCAGACATTTTTCAGTCTTTTCACTTTCTCAAAGAACGTTACATAAATTCGGTATACCTACACTATATTCCATTGGTGCGTTTGGATGTATTTATTTTGTTTTTATTTTTTTTTTAAGCAGTGATGATCCATGTAAGATAAAAAAAAAAAAAAACTCCTGCCAGAGTATCAGATTAGACGCATGTATGTAAATGGGTCCGTGATGTACAGTACAGCGCTCGGATATCTGATAAATTTGATGGCCATGTACGCTGGGTCCTACTTATGTTATATGTGTCACTTTCATTCCCCAGAGCATACACAAGACTCTTGAGGAGAAGATTGCACGGTTCCACCAAAGAGAAGATGCCATCTTGTATATCAGCTGTTTTGATGCCAATGCTGGCTTATTTGAGGTGAGATATTAATTTAAGAACGAGGTTTGCACAATTCCCCAGAGCTTACGCTTTAATTTCCCAACAATAAAAGCCCAATCTTTGCTAAAACCAGTTAAACATCTATTACGTTATTGTAATAAAAAAGGAAAAGTAATATGTGGAAGCTGCAAACTCTACACTATACACTATATGTAATGTGATCACTCCAATGACTCTGCATGTACATTACTGCATCTCCCTCTGCAATAGTTTACCTCTGCATGGCTTCTGTAATTAAATGGATTTTCCCATGAACAAAGTTAATGGTAAAATTGATTTTAATCAATAGATCTTGGAATAATAAGTTCCACAAGAAAATGTACTTTTGCTGAGATAATCTTATATGTGTCCCTACTATGTACTGTGTAATGGTTGTGTCTGACCGTGCAGATACATTGTATGATCATACCACATCTCCTGTGCTGAGATAATCTTATATATGTGTCCCTGCTATGTACTGTGTAATGGATGTATCTGACCGTACAGGGACATGGTCTGATCATACCACATCTCCTGTGCTGAGATAATCTTATATATATGTCCCTGCTATGTACTGTGTAATGGATGTATCTGACCGTACAGGGACATGGTCTGATCATACCACATCTCCTTTGCTGAGATAATCTTATATATATGTCCCTGCTATGTACTGTGTAATGGATTTGTCTGACTGAATAGGAACATGGTCTGATCATACCACATCTCCTGGGCAGGGGAGGATGAAAGAGTATATAGACATTACGGCACAGGAAAGAGTATACAGACATTACGGCACAGGATAAAACTCATTGATGATTCTTTCTGTGAAGTAAAACATTTCGATGCCTGTATTTTAACAAAAATGTTTTAGCTCAAAGGAATATGGTTGTTATTTGCAATCCCGTGTTGTAACGTCTGTATACTGTTTTTTCCATCCTCCCTGTCCCAGGAGATGTGGTATGATCAGACCATGTCCCTGTACAGTCAGACACATCCATTACACAGTACATAGCAGGGACACGTATATAAGATTGTCTCAGCACAGGAACATTTTATATAACATCCAGTTGTGGAAATTATTCTTTTTCCAAGATTTATTGATTAAAATCAACTTTGTTCATGGGAAACGCCTTTTAAGCTTTATTTGCATTAACCAGAAAAATGGCTTTCAATTTCTCTTTAGTTTTGTTCACGTGATAATTTTCTGGGCCGCAAACCGCAGATTAAAACGCCAACAAAGTGTATAACATTTGACCAAATCTCATCTATGTACGGTGTAAAATAAATATTTGTGGATTCCATGAAGAAATTGACATACAGTTTGTTTTAAAATCAGCAGGGTGTCAATTTATCGTGCGGATTTCACCTTTTGGGCTAAATATAGTGCATACTCACAGCAAAATACATGACAACCCTGCAAAGCAAATTTTACCATGGAATCCTTACATATTGCCATTGATTTGCTGCAAAATCAACAGCAGATTGTTAAAGATCAATTTACACTCCGTGTAGATGTAGCATGTTCCTAGAAAATAATATGTAATAGATGTCTGATTGCTGGGGCCACCACCCCTGGGACTCCATGATCACTAATGGTGTTTGCAAACCTAAGTTCAAATGTAATGGTGGTATCACGACGTATTGAGTGATTTTTTTCTGCACTATGGCATTAGGGATGTGCTCAACTGACAGTTTGGAGAGTGACACCTCAGTCATCCAGTCTGGGATTGCAAGGTGCTGGGCTTGTTCAGGTGTTCTCCGATTGCCCAGCTACTTTGCTGAGCAGAGCTCTGCCAGTCATAGCATTTTGCTCATTGGTGCTTGTTGGCTCCGTTCTTCTGTGCTCTGTGTTCTGATCTATTGCTGCCAGACTTTGGACCTCCTTGAAACATCCGTTTGTCTTGTCTCTTTGCTTTGATCCTCTATCCTCTTGGTATTCTGACCCCAGACCTTAACCAGACTATGCCTTTGTTTATTACCTTAGTCCATGATGTACTGTTTTGGTATCTGACTCAGGAATGTTTGACTAACCAGCCTCATGGCTTATCAGTGTAGTGACTCGAGTCACAAGTGGTCTTGCATGCGACCTGCCTCATTCAGTGTCTATGAGAATGACGGAGATGGCAAAGCGCCATTCCTCTTCCATTTATCAATATTCTAGTTCTGGTTAAAGGGTTGTCCACTACTTTGACAACCCCCTTCTCATTTCCCATATTCGTGCCAAAAAATATACTTATACTCAAGTCCGCTGCTGGTGCTGTTCTAGCAGTGTCGGAAATCGCATTCCTGCGGCTCTCATTACAATGTTATGACCGGTAAGCTGTACCCCAAATCAGTGCCGGCTTCTTTCTCCCTGTCTCCGGATATGTAAGTATTTAACAGGAAGTGAGAGCTGTAGCTGTGGGTAATTTCCTGTTAATTACTTGTCTGAAAGCGGAGAGAGAGAGAAGTCGCTGCGGTCAGGGGGCTCGCATGTCATCAAGTTACGTGTACTCTGGGGACGCGACTTCCAACACCACAAGAACCACGCTGACAGCGGAGGTGAGTATAAGTGTATTTCAGGGGGGTGAATATGGGAAATGAGAAGGGGTTGTTCCAGTAGTGGACAACCCCTTTCAAGATTTTTGTAAATTTTTGACTGTGTTAATATGAAGATATTATGAACAATTCTTGGCTGTGTGGTTTCTGCACATGCAAGTTGTACACTTTCAATTTTTTTTTTCTAGGCCATGCTGACCCCTGAAGATGCAGTGCTATCAGATGAGCTGAACCACGCCTCCATCATCGATGGCATCCGGCTTTGCAAGGCCAATAAGTACCGGTATAAACACATGGACCTGGAGGACCTAAAGGCCAAACTGAAAGAAGCTCAGGTAGCAGCCCTGGGGTCATATCTGGCCACTTGATTAATCTATAGCCATAAATATTACCTTATATACTCGTGTATAAGCCTACTTTTTCAGCCCAAAAATTGGGCTGAAAAGTCCCCCCTCTGCCTTATACTCGAGTCATATACTTTTGTGTGAAGTGGGGGCTGTGTCCGGGAGCAGGAGGAGGCTGGAGGAGGTGGGGGAAGGCTGTAATATGAGCGGCTCGTCACGTGGAGCCGCTCATAACTTATTCATGATATGTACTGCATCCCCCGCCCATCCACGGGGGGAGCAGTGCATATCGCATTACAGGCTCCCCATCACAGTATGGCGCCCCCCGTCACAGTAAGGCCTCCCCATGCTGCCGCTGCTCACTGTACAATGCATACTGTTATTAGCTCTCACCCACCGGCGGATCGCTCAGTGCATCCTCCCTCCACCCTGCGTGTCATGTGACCGGCTGGTGACGTCATCGTGGTGAGCCCCGGTCACAGGACAAGAAGCAGGAAGGAGGGAAGATGCACAGCCAGGAGCAATCCGCCAGCGGGTGAGAGCTAATAACACTGTATTTATTGTACAGTGAGCAGCGGCATCATGGGGGTGTTCCATACTGTGAGGGGGAGCCTGTATACCAGGGATGGGGTCCTGTATACACTGTGCTGGGAGCTGTATACACTGTGCTGAGGACTGTATACACTGTGCTGAGGACTGTATACACTGTGCTGAGGCTGTATACACTGTGCTAGGCTGTTGTATACACGTGCTCGGGCTGTATACACTATGCTGAGGGCTGTATACTGTGCTGAGGGCTATATTGTATACACTGTGCTCGGGTTGTAACCTGTGCTGAAGGCTGTATACCACACTGCGAGGACTGTGTACCTGTGCTGGAGTCCACCTCGCTTATACGCGAGTCAATAAGTTTTCCCAGTTTTTGGGGCAAAAGTAGGGGGTAGGCTTATACACGAGTATATACGGTATATGGCGCAGTGAGTTTGAACATTAAAGTTTTTGTTCATTTTGCAATTCTGCATTCACACAGCCCTGTGCTGCTCCAATCTCTCCACTATATCCAGTGCAATCACTTAGGCTAGGTGCCCACTGTGAATATTTGTTTTGCATGCTTTTGTCCAGCCTCAAAAAAAGCCTGCATGCTTTTCTGTTATGTGCACACTGTGCTTTTATGCTGCGTTTTTGTATGAGCTGTGTTTTTCAGCCCATTAGAATGCCTGGAAACTGGAAAACACAGCCCCACAAAAAAGCACAAGATAATTGACAAGGACTTTGAAAAACACATGTTTTTGGCACCACTGAAAAACACACATACTGGGCACAGCTTTTTGTAAATCACATTGACTTTCATTACAAAAATGTGTGTCATGAGTTTTTGGTGCAGATAACGGACCACAAAAATGCAGCAGAAAAGCACAGTGGGCACATAGCCTAAGTTACTGTGCTGGGTAATAGTGGAGAAACCACAGCAGTCCCCCCTTCCAAAGCAGGTCCCAGTTTTCAGACCTTCACCAATCACACAGCCCTTATCGTGTGCCTAGGTAATAAAAGGGTATCCTGGTTATAACTTATTAATGGGAATCCATCACCAGGTTTTTCTCACCCATGAGAGAGCAGCATAACATAGGGACAGAGATCCTGATTCCAGTAATGTCACTTACTGGTCAGTTGCTACACTGTGTTTTTTTTTTTTTTAAGCTTCTACAGACTTAGAGGACCTGTCACCAAACCAGGCATGGTGATCTAATTACAGCACTGGATTCAGCATGTCTGCAGCATGCAGGCAAGGGGTCTCCCAGCCCCCAGAGTAAATACACTTAGAAAACTTACATCCTGCAGCCAGAAAGGAGGCGGCTAGAGGCTGGAGCCGAAGGGCAGATTCACACCCCCTGCATGTTTAATCTGCCCACCGCTGCCAATCGTTCTCTCCCTCGTCTGCAGTATAACACAGCGTTTATTTTACAAATAGCCGCTTAGCCCCGCCCCTGCGGTGATGTCACCGCTTATACCCGCCCTGCTCTATGGCTGTCACCACAGGGGCGGGGCTAAGCAGCCATTTGTAAAATAAACTCTGTGTTATACTGCAGACGAGGGAGACAATGATTGGCAGCGGTGGGCAGATTACACAGGCAGGGGGTGTGAATCTGCCCTTGGCTGCAGCCTCTAGCCACCTCCTTAATGGCTGGAGCATGTAAGTTTTCTAAGTGTATTATCTCGGGGTACAGGGCTGCTCAAGTGCTGGGGGACCCCTTGCCTGGATGCAGCAGACATGCTGTATCCAGTGCTGTAATTAGATCACCACGCCTGGTTTGGTGACAGCTCCTCTTTAACAGTTTTCTCAATGCTGAGCTCTGTACAACCCCACTCACACCACTGATTGGCAGCTTTCTGGCCCTGCAGAGTGTACACAGAAGCTGTCATTCAATGGTGGGGTCATTATTCAGAGCTCATGAGTATGGAGGACTGCTTGCTGCAGAATAACTAGTCCAGATAATCTGCTGATCGAACTGTGGTTTTATCAAAACTACAGCAAGTGACAAATCACTGGAATCAGGGTCTCTGTTTCTATAGTAGGCTGCTTTCAAATTAGGTGTCAGATTCTCTTTTGAGTGGTAAATCCTAGCTGTATTAAAATTAGACACTTGTAGAGAGCAGATTGAAGTGGGGGGGGAGGGGAAGTAATTTTTCCTAAACTAGATGTGGGCCCAAAGCTATCACATGGGGAGGGCGGTGTCTTTGACAGTCTGTCTCCCCTCTGTGGCAGTCTGTCTCTCTCCTTTTCTGTGGCTGTCTGTTCCCTCTGGCTGGTTGTCTGGCCCCTCTGGCTGTCTTTCCCGCTCCCTACTTACCCTGTGCCGCGCTGGTGCAGTGTGGGGCGGTCACACACCTGTAGTGATGTCACAGTCACGTGATCAGTCATGTGACTGTGACATCACCAAAGGTCCTAAAGGCACCGAGAGGTGAGCCGGAGGCGGGGCAGACGTGTGAATGGAGGGAGATCGGGCGGAGGGGAGGTGCGGAGGACACCGGTAGGACTGCTGGGAGTGGGTGGGGGGAGCGCCAGTAGTCTGCGGTGGTGATGGTTGGCATTAGGATCCATATTCTTACACCAATGTCTTGGGTGTACAAATATGGCGGTCAGAAGTGACATAGGCGGACATCCAGATGGAAATGGAGCCACTTCATAATTATATAGATAAGATGCTACTTCGGGTATAAAGCCTGGGATCTTGAGCACTGGCCGCCAGGTTCCTGGTCTATTTAAAACAAAGTATTCGGCTGGGGTAACGTGACCGTAGATTCTGGCTTGTGAGAGAATCTTGATGAGTATGCAAATGGCACTCTAATGAAATATCATTCTATGAGATCTGATTTCTCTTGCATGTGAGAGTCCGTGCACAGGTGAGGAGAAGGTCAGCTTAAAGGGGTTGTCAGGTTTAAAATGATTCTGCAGTCGCTTTATGTAACTGCAAACATTTCAACCCTCACACTGACAACTGCAGTTATGCGGTATGCATGTTCCCGGACACTAGGACAGAATCCCCAGTTAGGAGGCATGACCTCACTCAACGCAGGTGTATGGAGCAAAGCTGTGTCCACTAGACTGCCACACCTACTAGTCACTCCATACATTTGCATTGAGTACCCACTAGCTGGGGGTTGTGGCTGGGAACATGCATACTGCATAATTGTGATCCTCATAGCGCACAGTGTGGTCACTGGGAGGTTTGATTAGTCTACAGTCACATGGAATGACTGCCCAATTATCATTTTAGACCCGACAAGCCATTTAATTAGTCCACTGTCTGTGTTGACATAAACGGATGACATCTGAGTGCAGTCTGATGTTTTGCATACACCCATAGACTTGAATGGGTGTGCGCCATCCGATTATAGTGGCATGCTCTGTGTTTTTTTTTTTTAAATTACCGGTACTTTCTCATGCCAAATCTGCATGACAAAAAAAGTGCCGATCAGTAGATCCCAGAGCCCAACATTGGACTGAGTCCTGAGCACTAATGCTGTAGTGTACATCTGAACGTCAGCTGGATCTTCCACTATCCACTATGGACTTTTTCCTCTGTGCCTGATTAAGTACTCATGTGCTCATGGACAGCCATGTTTTGCCATGCCCATTCGGGTTGCATACTTATCCATTTTATACTCTCGTCCTTGTTGTGCGCTTGTGTGAACAAGCCCTGGATTTCAGCTCTAGGTTACTGGCAGGAGTCTGACTCGGCTGCTGAGCCACAGCTTCAGGGTTCTTTCACGATTTACATTTGGTTTAGTAGAATCGCAGGGAGTCCGAGCTTTGCATCATACCAAAATGTGCCGCATTAAAGAGGACCTGTCACCAAAGCAGGCATGGTGATCTAATTACAGCACTGGATGCAGCATGTCTGCAGCATGCAGGCAAGGGGTCACCCAGCACTTGAGCAGCCCTGTACCCCGAGATAATACACTTAGAAAACTTAGGCTACTTTCACATAACGATTTTGAAGGGAGCCAATGCTGTCCGATAATTTCGGACAGCATCGGCTCCCTTCCGATTCGGGCATTAAATCATAGCCTCCGGTCCTAAAAATTAAAAAAAAAAAAAAAAAAAAAAAGTTTACGCTCACCTCTCCCCGAGCCCCGGCCGTCTCCCGTAGGCTCCCGGTGTCTGCAGAGGTCTTCTTCATCTGTACAGGACCTGCGGTGATGTCACAGTCACGTCACAGCAGGTTACACCATGGTAACCTGCGGTCATGTGACTGTGACATCACTGCAGGTCCTGTACAGAAGTAGAAGACCTCTGCAGACACCGGGAGATGGCGGGGGCTCGGGGAGAGGTGAGCATAAACTTTATTTTTTTTTTTTTATTTTTTTTTTACTCCCTGCCTTCCAGTTTCGGAGCAGTTTTTACTGTAAAAATCGGGTCCGAGGAGACATCCGATGTTTCCTCGGACCCTGCTCCATAGGGCCCCATGATAAATTGATCGGACCAAATCGGATGTGCACTAAATGCCATCCAATTTGGTCCGATCTGATTGTCCGATTTTATTTTCGGTGCAAAAATCGGAGCATGCTCCGATTTTTGCACCAATAAGAGAATCAGACAGAATCGGATCGGACCAAATCGGATGCCATTTAGTGCACATCCAATTCGGTCCGATGCCCATAGGGCTGCATGGGGCCCAAAATCGGTCCGATGCTGTCCGATTTTTATCGGACAGCATCGGATTTAAAAAATCCGTAGTGTGAAACCAGCCTTACATGCTCCAGCCACTAAGGAGGTGGCTAGGGGCTGCAGCCAAGGGCAGATTCACACCCCCTGCATGTTTAGTCTGCCCACCGCTGCCAATCATTCTCTCCCTCTTCAGCAGCATTTAAACAAGTTTTTTTTCAGAACTTGCCATTTGACTCCGCCCCTCAGGGGGCGTGGCTAAACTGACATTTCTGGGAGAGAGAAAAAAAACTGTTTAAATGCTGCAGAAGAGGGAGAGAATGATTGGCAGCGGTGGGCAGGTTAAACATGCAGGGGGTGTGAATCTGCCCTTGGCTGCAGCCCCTAGCCACCTCCTTAATGGCTGGAGCATGTAAGTTTTCTAAGTGTATTATCTCGGGGTACAGGGGGGCTCAAGTGCTGGGGGACCCCTTGCCTGCATGCTGCAGACATGCTGCATCCAGTGCTGTAATTAGATCACCATGCCTGGTTTGGTGACAGGTCCTCTTAAGGACATTTTTGCAACTTCTTTTTGGTGTTTTGCAATTGAGTATTTGCTTTACAGTAAAAGTTGATGTCACAAGCTACATCACAAATGGTTAAAAGGGTTTTCGCACAGATTTAAAGATAATTTTCCTCAATATATTTGAGTAATAATAATGTCAACAATTGGATGGTATATAAAATATTCCTGGGCTGAGATAATCTTATATATGTGTCCCTGCTATGTACTGTGTAATAGATGGTTCTGACCATACAGGGACATGGTCTGATATACCACATCTCCTGTGCTGAGATAATCTTTATATGTGTCCTTCTATGTACTGTGTAATGTGTGTCTGACCGTACAGGACATGGTCTGATCATCCCTATCTTATTCTGTATGACTGGTAATAGATGTGTCTGACCGTACAGAGACATGGCTGATCATACCACATCTCCTGTACAAGGGAGGATACAAATGCGTATACAGGCTTTCAGCACGAGATCACAACTGATTCTTTTTGTGAGGAAAAACATTTTCCTTCCTGTCTTTTAAATTTTTTTTTTACCTCAAAAAAAGAATTTGTGATCCTGTGTTGTAATATCTGTATACTATTTGCGTCCTACCTGGCCCAGGAGCTGTGGTATATTAGACAATTTCCCTGTACGGTCAGACACATCCATTACACAGTACATAGCAGGGACACATATATATAAGATTATCTCAGCACAGGAACACTTTATATTGCATCAAACTGTGGAATTATTATTCCAAGATCTTGGGGGGGATCCCCTTTTAAAGGGAATAATTTTGCAGGAGTTAGGGCTATAAAGTGAAGCCAGTGCCTTAGGCCGGCTTCACACCATGATTTTTCCCTGTCAGGTTCTGTCCGGTGTTTTGCAGGATACATCGGACAGAACCTGACAGCCCCGGACAAACAGAACCGGAGGGCAAATCTGCCCTCCGACTGTTTTGTGTCGGAATCAGCGGTAGCTGCTGTCCAGTGCTGAGATTTCAGCATAGCGGCTGGAGAGGAGCTAGCCACGGTGCTGAAATTTCAGCGTGGCTCTTTCAGCTGTGCTGTCCAGGTGCTGAGGGAGCGCAGCTTGAATTTCAGAGCCTCCGTTCTTTCAGCACCCGGTGACCGGGAAGTGGATAATTTTTCTGCCAAATTCGGCGCCCATAGACTCCCATGTTATAGGCGCCAGATCACCCTAGATCCGGTTTTGTTCGATTTTTGCCCTGGACACAAAAAATACTGCAAGCTCCAATTATGTGTCCGGGGCAAAAAACGAAAACAGCTGGATCCTGCCAGACAGACACCTAACTGGATGGCAAATAACTGCCATCCAGCTCCATTGGGATACAATAGGGGCAAAATCGGATCTGGGGCTGTCCGGTTCACACCGGACAGCCCCGGACCCGAAAGATCGTGGTGTGAAGCCGGCCTTACAGGCACTAGGATACTGAATGCAATCATACCTTTACTTCAATGATTCCATGTTTGATTGCAGAGAAAAAGAGTCCTAAAAATCCTGTAAAACAGGGCAGCAGATGACTGATGTGTGCAGCACTGCCTCACCATTTGTTTTTTTTTCTTCCTCCCCTGTGGATATGCCCTTCGGCTGTAAAGCTGAACCCTCCCCCTTCTCTCTTATCTCTTTCAGTTTCTGGCTCTTCTGCACTGTCACTATATTCCAGCCACAGGATGCCTGACAAAACTGAAACTACAGATGAAAGGGAGGGGAAAGGTTTGGCTTACAGCCAAAAAGCATGGCCACATGGGAGTAATTTAAAAAAAACAAACAAACACCCAAATGGTGACGCAGTGCTGCAGACATCAATCATCTGCTGCCCTGTTTTCCAGGAATTTAATAACGCTTCTCTCTGCAATCAAACATGAATTCATTCAAGTAAAGGTATGATTGCACTCAATATCCAAGTGCTTGTAAGGCACTGGCTTCACTTTGTAGCCCTAAATCCTGTTGGTTGGTTCTCTTTGGCTATGTGCGCACTGGGCGGGTTTTCGGCGGTTTACCTGTGTAAACCGCCGTTTTGTTTACATTAGTTTTATTTAAATTTATGTTAATCCAAACGGGCGTTTGGATTAACATTAAAACTAATGTAAACCGCCCAAGGCAGTGCACACACCGGCGGTTACACAGCGTCATCCGTTGCTAACCCGCAGGTTTCCCAGCGGGTTAGTAAAGAATGAGCATGTTCTAAAAAACGGCGGTTCTGCAGCGGCTGCAAGCAGAATCATGTGCTGCTTCCAGCCGCTGCAGAATCGCCGCCGAGAACACGCTGTGCATCCGCCGGCTACCGCCCGGCTCCCGCCGCACATACCCGCCAGGAAGCCGGTGGACGGCGCCGGAGCTTCCTGGCGGGTTCCGCCAGCTGCCGCCGACCAAACCGCCGGGTAAGTGTGCACTTACCCTTTAAGTCACAGTGTTGCAGCTGTGCCTTATAAGATGCGTACATATGCTGAATAGCTACAACACATATAGCTTTTTAAGAAAACAACTTTCTCTTTCTAGTATTTTTCATGCTAGCACCGAGATGTGCAGCTATAGCAGAGCATCAATTCTCAGCCATGTAATCAATAGCGTTCTGTATGCACTGAAGTGGTTATTTATTGCTGGGAGCTCGGCTTTTAAGGTTCAGCTTTCTCCACATTTTCCATTTGCTGTTGTGTACTAGGCTCTACTGCTAACTGCTCCTGCCATACGTCATATTAACCTACACAATGTATACAAGCACTAAAATGTATAGAAAAACCTACATAACTGATGTAATTATGGGTATAATCTGCATATATAATTTTATTTCTGGATTTGTTTTTCTTTTTGTTAGTGTAACATATGAATCTGTTGACTTTCAGTCCAAGCATGGTTGGATGAATTGGAGGTTTTTCTAAATGTATAATCCAGTTGTTGTTTGCCTGAACTCTGGGATTCTACATAACAGTATAGAATGTGAAAGCATAATAAGCACATTGATTATAGAATATGAAAGCATTATAAGAATATTGGGTGATGTACACTGGTATGATGTATTCTCAGGGTGCCACCTCTGGACCATATCTCTACATACTAAGCTCTCATTTTTTTCCAGAAACACCGCCTTCGTCTTATAGTTACCGATGGGGTCTTCTCCATGGATGGGGATATCGCTCCGCTTCGTGAGATTTGTGACCTTGCAAAGCAATACAATGCCTTAGTATTCATAGATGAATGCCATGCCACTGGTTTTATGGGGCCAAATGGACGGTAAGGCACTGATATGTAAAGTTTTTAAGTCTGTTGGACATGACCACAGTGTTATTTGCAGGCACATTAAAGGGAATCTGTCATCAGGTTGCTGCTGTATAATCTGAGAGCGACATGAGAGCCTGTTTTCAGCAATGTCCCTTACTAAACTGTGTTGCTGCTTCAAAACTGTGTTTTATCAGCATGAGATTATCACTACAGGACTAGACGTCTCATGCCTCCTAGTAAACTGCTGTATAACCTGACCCACACCACTGATTAGCAGCTGTATGTCGATCACTGAGGTGGGCAGGGTGATACAGATCAGCAGTTTGTGAAAACAGTGATTGTATCAAAATGACAGCACATCTCTGGAATCAAGGAATGTGTCCCTACATCATGCTTCTCTCAGATTACATAGAAAAAGCCTGCTAACAGGCTCCTTTAATAAAGGCATAGCAAGTTGCAGCTCTCATTTGGGTAATGACTCCTGAACATGAGCAGAATACATGTCTATATTCTTGTCACATTTCCTCCTACCGGTGTGTCTGGATGCAGTGAGTGACATTTCAACCATCCAATCAGAGACAGGGGCATGCTGACCTGTAAATGTAATGATGGACAGCTCATCTGTCCAATCAGGGCTGGGGCATGTGAGGTATCTTCCATGTATCTCCTGTTTGGAGTGATTACCTGGTTATTTAACCGCCTCTCTGCCTTCAATTACTGACACTTGTAGCGTTAGCTTGGTGGTGTCTGTGTGCCTAATGTTCCTGTGTTCAGTATATCTATTGTTACTCGACCTTGGATTTTGGCTTCTGACTATATTTGTCTAGCCCCTATGTCTTGATCAACTACTGATCTGGAATTTTGACTTTGGACTAAAGGCCCCGTTACACGCTGCGATGTGGCAGCGATCTGACCAACGATGTGGATCGCTGACACATTGTGAACTGTTCGCTGGTGAGCTGTCACACAGGCAGACTCACCAGCGACCAGTGGACTAGCGACATTGTGGAAAAGAATAAAATATTCTTTCCACGATATCTAGCTCCTGCTGCCAGGCTGTGGTAAGCGGGTGCAGGCTGGTAACCATGGTAAACAGCTGGTAACTAGGCAGCGCCCGGCTCCTACGGTAGTTACCCGATGTATACCCTTGTTACCAGACTTCGCTGCTTACAGGCTGGTATCCAAGGTACAATGCGGGTAACTATGGACTAGGCGCTGGGCGCTGCCTAGATACCCGCTGTTTACCATGGTTGCCAGCTCCCAGCACTTGCTGTGCAGCGCTGGGAGCTCGTCCATCCTTTGTCTCCCGCTGTCACATGCGCGGATGCAAAATGTGGGGAAAAAATTCAGTGTGTGAACAAGCCTTTACTCTGAAACTCCAGGCACTTTTTGTAGAAGCCAAATATTCTCCGTTAGAAGCGGCGTGAAACGAAACAATGCAATTTTTCGCAACGGAGTTGGTGAGAAACATAGCTGTAAGTGGCGGTGGAAGGTCACTGTATACAAGAAATATTCAGAAATGTTAAATTATGGCCTTGTTATGATGCAAAACTGAAATCCTTCTATTTGGACTATGACACATGTTACATATACAAGAATCACTCTATCCACTATTACACTGCAGCATAATACAGATGAATGGGATCAGATACTGACCTGCAGGGTGCAGTGACCATGATAAGGAAGCCACAACTATGCCAACTGATTCTGCCTTCTTCACATTGCTTGTTGTAGGCGCCGTACCCCGTGAGTCACAATGTAACACTCATTCACCTGCTTTATGCCGTGATGTAGCAGTGGCCTGGATGTGAAACCTCCAACTGGGCCCCCAATTATTGCAAATCTTTAGTCTTTTTCAATAGGTCAAAAGGACTTTTGGGACTTCCAGGTGCGATTGCAACCCCTGCACCCTTTGTAGCTACGCCCCTGCTGACACACAAATGGTATCTCGTATGCAGTCGGCTCTTTCCTATCTGTACATTTTCATTTATATAAGGGCTATAAAGCAGAAATAGGTATGGTAATATGGAAGTGTGCGAATCTCACCTAAAATCACTTTTCATATGAAGTATTTTCAGTGGACGAAAAAACGCAGCGTCTTCGAGTTCCAGCAAAGTAGATGGGATGTACATGGATTTTATCATTTTTATGCAGCGTAAATTGGACCTACCATGTCAACAATTGGAGTGCCCACAAGGGAAATTAGTGCTGATTTTCCCCATAGGATTGCATTACATACGGAAAATCTGCATGTAAAAAAACCACATGACTATCAAAAATGTTATCAAAGGCAAACACAGAGTAGCAATGATAGTATAACACATAAAAACCGCAGCATCAAGAAAGTGATACAAATGTATGTAAAAATCGCACTCAAATGCAAGTAACCTCATTGGTGCAGAAATGCTGCAACATCAAGTACTCATGGTTGGAACGTAGCCTTAAACGTCATCCCTCAAAGGACTGCGAGGTAATTGTAGCAGACGGCGACCATCTGCATCACTATAGACTTCTGCCATTTTACATAATGCATGAGCTATAGGGAAGGGGAAGAATCCTATGCAATCCCCAGTGCAGAATAACAGCCGTGCTGAGAGGCATTGGCTATTCCAGGCTTTTCCAGGTCAGCATTTGCACAATACATTTACTGGGAGCAGCTACAGATCAAAACCCTGGCGGCTATGCCAAGTAGAGCTGTCATTGTATACTATAGCCAGGCCCTGAATAATCTGACATGGCATTACATCTTCTCAACACTTAAGTCTAACCTTCTTCTGATAAAGTAGTAGATTTCAGGAGACCCAATAAAACATTTGACACCTTCTATTTATATAGTCAGAGGTCCATATACAAGTGTGGCGCCCCGCAACGAGTGCGTCACAAGAGGGTATTGCAGCCATAAAAGCAGCCGCAATATTCTCTGACACAGCAGTGACCTGGTTAATTTAGAAATCCAACCCTGCATGCATCACCTAGAATAGAGGGCCAATCCTAGGTCCTGGTGGGCGGAGTGCTAGGGTAGTGCAGGAGAACAGACACATAGTCTGAGGAAAAAGAAGAGTCTAGAACTCGAAGAGGAAGGGTCTAGAACTTGAACTTGGAGAGGAGCGGGGGCTCCGCACCCCGTGCGGGCCCCTGGGCCGTCACCGGTCGGGTGTCAGCACCTGAGGCCTTACCAACCGGGATTGGGCATCATTCACACGGGTTCTCAAAAGACTCCCGTGCCCACAACTCACAGCCGGTTCACTGGTACCGAAGCTGGCAGCAGTTCACCTCTGCTACGCGAACCAGAAGAGTGGAGGAGCAGCTTCACAGGAGCACCCCACCACCAGACAACTTCCAGTCGTCTAACCAGCGGTGTACCCACTGAGGGATCCAAGGCTCCCCAAAACATCCAGAACGTACATCATGGATAGGGCATTGAAGCAGCCTCCCCGTACCCGATCTGGTATTCCTGGGCGACATTGGCAATCACTTAGTTAGAAATGGAGGAACACTACGGATTTCTAAGAGACACCATCACTGCTGAGTCCACCCGGTCTACTACTCAACCACTGTATGCCATGTACTGCCTGCTGGTTACAGTAAAGACCCGTTGCAGAGACTTTCTGTGTCCGTGCTTCCTTATGAACTGTCCGTCCGCACTACAAGGTAACCGCAGCTGCCGCACAACATCTTGAGCAGCTCCAGCCTCCGGGGATCACCGCTCAGCCTGTGGGGAGCGTAACATCTTGCTGCTGTCCATCCCCCGGGGGTTCCGCAGCGTCGGTAGCCCTTACCGAACTACTCATAGGTGGCGTCACGAATAAATTAAAAAACCCCTTTAATCTGTTCCCGCAAGACGTCTTCACTTTTGATCTGCACTACACCGGGCCCCACTACCGGCAGGCGCGGTCCACCCGTGACAAGGAAGGAGAAGAAGAATCGCCTGTATCAACCGGAGTCAGCCGGCCGCGGCGAGTCAGAAAATGGCGTCACGAACAGGATACGAGCAGGCCCGTTACCCAACGGGTATATTGTGCTTAAACTGGACTTTATTGAATACAATTGGACTTTGTTCGTCCCTAAAAGAACTTTCCCGCCTTTACACCATTGGGTCAAGATGGCGCCCAAGATGGCGTTCCCGCCACAAGAAGCCGCCACGTGCAAGCCCAGGAGTGAGTCGACCCCCCCCCTCATCGTGGGATGGCTAAAGACAAAAGGCGCCAAACTCTTTGTCCGCCCTGATTGCTCGAATCAACCATGGGGGCGGACCCCAAAGACTTTTCCCACGATTGGACTACAAAAGCCCAGAGGAAATGGGAGTGTCACAGACAGACAGACAGAGAGAGACAGACTTCTTCACCAGCTCTACCAGAACGTTTACCGGTTGAACGGGTGTGGTTTCCCTCCAAGAAGAGAATGGCCAGCACAAGACTCCAAGACCTGATGCGAGAGGTCGAGGCGGAAGCCAGAGCAGCCATAGGCCAACCGGGTCCGGATCCTGCCCTTACCATAGACGGCAGCCCCGACTTCTGGCTAGAGGCTCTACAAGACCTCCGGGTGCGGTTACTAGAGACAGTGGAATGGACGGTTCGCAGCTGGAGCGCGACCCTAGGCAGAAGACTCCATCATGCGATGCAGCGGAGCCGACCGGGTACAGCTTCTCCAGGCCCAGACGACATCGCCAGCTTCTCAACCGCCTCACCGTCGCCCACCACCTGTCCTGCTTCGTCACCGGAGCCCATAGACTGTGTTATTCCAGTGAGGACCACAACTCGACCCGTTCCAGCGGACGAAACCGCAGCCGACCCCGTTCCAGAGCCGGAGCTTCCAATACGCTCCCACGAAGAAGCTGACATCTACCTGGTTCCACCTGCGGAACCCGCGACTAGTTTCCAAACTATCGAGACTGTCGCCCGTTTCTCCCCTGAACCGGAGGCCTCCTCTGCAAATACAGAGGCCTACCTGGTGACCGGGATCGAAACGCCACTTCCCGCTGCTACAGAAGAAGAGGCAGGCAGCCTGGAAGTCCTGCACAACGACCCCGAGGAGAACTTTGCAGCACAGCCACCCACCGATCCAGAGGATTCCATCCCATCGTCTTCGCCAGCCGAGCAGCCCGACGTTGTCATCGAAGGAGAGGTCGAGGAGGATGACGAGGAGACCTACAGTCCAGCTGAGGATCTCTACACCGGGTTCGCCTGGGGAGACACAAGGAACCCTTCTGCCGGGCGATCAGCTCGGGTGCACTGGTCGGGTGCCGCCGCAACAGCATCTTCTCCGGTTCCGTTGAACCGGGCTCCACTCCAGACTGCCCACCAAGCTCGAGCGGTTCAACAACCAGCACGCCGTAGTGACTTTATCCACACGCCGCATCACTCCGACGAAGAGGTACGTCGTATCCGGAGAGAGGAGTGGCACACTCGACTGCAAGCCAACATGCAGGCTCGTGCCGAGGCTCGCCGCCAATCTCCATTACCTGAACAATTCCGAAAAACCGGGTGGGTAAGCACATTTAACTTGTCCACCGGGTGGGGATTCGTAAGGGAGGAGGGTGTGAGTACTGAAGTGTTTGTGGGGCGCCGTGATGTGGAATCGCACCTACCGCGAGGTCATCCAAGCCGAGACTTGTATAGAGGGGACATAGTAACCTATGAGCGCCATATATGCCGTGATGGGTGGTTCGCTATACGAGTCCGGAACACTGCCATTCATCAGTGACTTAAGTTGTTGTTTGAACTTTGCTATTAAAAGAGACTTCTTCCTGTTTGCACCGTAACACCGCGACTTGGCGGCTACAGCCTGAACTTTTATTCTAAGGACAGCCGACCGCCCGCCGGGTCCGCGCAATGTGTTAACCTGTTTATTTACCTTTTCACTTTTATGCATACAATGACTTGTCATTAATAAAAGTGTATTACCTGTTATAAAATATAAAAACCTCTGTAATGTGGGTAGTGTGACGCTTGGGGACAAGCGTATTCAACCAAGGGGGAGTGTGGCGCCCCGCAACGAGTGCGTCACAAGAGGGTATTGCAGCCATAAAAGCAGCCGCAATATTCTCTGACACAGCAGTGACCTGGTTAATTTAGAAATCCAACCCAGCATGCATCACCTAGAACAGAGGGCCAATCCTAGGTCCTGGTGGGCAGAGTGCTAGGGTAGTGCAGGAGAACAGACACATAGTCTGAGGAAAAAGAAGAGTCTAGAACTCGAAGAGGAAGGGTCTAGAACTTGAACTTGGAGAGGAGCGGGGGCTCCGCACCCCGTGCGGGCCCCTGGGCCGTCACCGATCGGGTGTCAGCACCTGAGGCCTTACCAACCGGGATTGGGCATCATTCACACGGGTTCTCAAAAGACTCCCGTGCCCACAACTCACAGCCGGTTCACTGGTACCGAAGCTGGCAGCAGTTCACCTCTGCTACGCGAACCAGAAGAGTGGAGGAGCAGCTTCACAGGAGCACCCCACCACCAGACAACTTCCAGTCGTCTAACCAGCGGTGTACCCACTGAGGGATCCAAGGCTCCCCAAAACATCCAGAACGTACATCATGGATAGGGCATTGAAGCAGCCTCCCCGTACCCGATCTGGTATTCCTGGGCGACATTGGCAATCACTTAGTTAGAAATGGAGGAACACTACGGATTTCTAAGGGACACCATCACTGCTGAGTCCACCCGGTCTACTACTCAACCACTGTATGCCATGTACTGCCTGCTGGTTACAGTAAAGACCCGTTGCAGAGACTTTCTGTGTCCGTGCTTCCTTATGAACTGTCCGTCCGCACTACAAGGTAACCGCAGCTGCCGCACAACATCTTGAGCAGCTCCAGCCTCCGGGGATCACCGCTCAGCCTGTGGGGAGCGTAACATCTTGCTGCTGTCCATCCCCCGGGGGTTCCGCAGCGTCGGTAGCCCTTACCGAACTACTCATAGGTGGCGTCACGAATAAATTAAAAAACCCCTTTAATCTGTTCCCGCAAGACGTCTTCACTTTTGATCTGCACTACACCGGGCCCCACTACCGGCAGGCGCGGTCCACCCGTGACAAGGAAGGAGAAGAATCGCCTGTGTCAGCCGGCCGCGGTGAGTCACAAGTCATAGCCATACCTTAATATCCACCATGCAGCTGCTGTGGGGGGCAGTGAACCAAAGATCTCAACTCAAGGACTCCGTGCTGGCACCCTAAACCAACATTGAAATTCCCAAAAGTTGAAGGAACAAATATGTTCTCGCTATGTGGGGTCCTAATTTGAACAGACACAAGGTCTACATATGGAGGCAAAGATTTGTTTTTCACTTCCTAAACTTCTTTTATAAGACAGAGAGAACAAAAAGAGTTGTAAATGTGTGTGGAATATCTTACTCACCCGTCTTTTCTCATTGACAGGGGCACAGATGAGCTTTTGGGTGTCATGGACCAGGTGACAATTGTAAATTCCACTCTTGGCAAAGCTCTTGGTGGAGCTGCAGGTCAGCACTCGTAAACCTTCCTTATTGTCACGAATGTACCTATATTTGTCTATGTACATGGACAACACACTGACCAAAAATCCTTGACTCTGAACCCAGCTTAAAGGCCCAGTCTCACATAACGACGCAATAACAATAACGATGTGCAGAGATCGCTGGTGCGTCGTTTACACATCGCTGGTAAGATATCAAACAGGCGTCTCACCAGTGATGTGGAAAAACGACACACTAGCGACCCAGAATTATACTGAGGTCGTTGTGAATTTCCTCTCCATAGCATAGCATTGAGATCGTTGCTCATTATCTTTGTCATACACAACGATGTAACGTTCCCAGTGGGAGCACAACGATGCAGGAATGACCCAGAGCAGTGTGTAATGATCAACGATCTCAGAGCAGGGAGCAGATCGTTGGTGCGTGTCACACAGAACGACATCGCTGTTGCGTCACGGATTTCGAGACGCAACAGCGATCCCAATCTCGTTAGCGATCTCTTTATGTGTGACAAGGCCTTAAGGATGGTGTCACTTGGCCGTATGTTCTCTCATGCGAGAGAATCAGGACCATTATGCAAATGACACTTGGCTCAAACTCTGATCTGAGCTTGAGATGAATGTCATTTACAGTGATCTGATGCCCTCACTTGTGAGAATTGTATCAGATGTGAAGAGGACAGAAAACATACATTTTTCCATTGTCTGTGTCCGAGTGCAGTGTGATGTTTTATGCACATCCATAGACTCACATGGGTGTATGCCGTCTTTTCATATATATAGTAGTGTCGCGGCAGATATCTATTGCTGTAAGTATAATTATTTTCTGCCAGCACCTACGCATACGGTTGATGCCAGTCTTATATATTTTACATATTGTCTTTTTTGACTGAGCTCCCATTATATAATTTTCCCCTTTCCTCTTTTCATAGTCTGGTAACCACTCATGGACTCCAGTGTGAGGTCCTAGCACACACCTGTTTTTAATTACATCTTTAGACATATAAGCCCACACAGATTCCACCAGTTCACCATATCACTAGGGCATAGTGTCAGGACCTGGCAGTAGGAGGCCCCTTGAAGTGGGTGCCAGGCTTGATCCTCAGTGGCCGCTGATGAGACTAAGACCTCTGTTTTCAACTTAAGCACAGGGCAGTTTACTGCATTACACATTTTCACATTGCAGTTTGATCTTCTCTTTTCAGTGCCATTCATTAATTTGAATTTTTTCATGTATATAGTAGTGTCGCGGCAGATATCTATTGCTGTATGTATGCCGTCTGATACACACTGTCATTTCTGTCATTTGCAGCATGCTGTGACTTTTTAAAACATTTTTCAGCATAAGTAAAAAAGCACTGATTGGCACTGCCCACAGTCTAACATTGGACCGTGTACTATCTGATAAAACATTGGATAGCACTCTTCCGCTGTATATGCTCATGTGGCCTAACCCTAAAGCTTAGCGTATGCAGGAACATCTGCTGGGTCTTCTGATATCCGCTTAGTAGTCATGTATTTTTACCCTTGTTTTGCCATGTCAATTCGGGTTGTATACAGAAAAGTTTGTTCTCGGTCTGTAATTTACATACCCTTGATACGATGTTTGGCCAGTCTACTGTAACATACTTCTATATCTTTCTAGGTGGTTATACAACAGGACCAAAACCTTTAATTGACCTGCTACGGCAACGCTCACGACCTTACCTCTTCTCGAATACTCTTCCCCCCGCTGTGGTAGGCAGCGCCACCAAAGCACTAGACCTCTTAATGGAAAGCAATGAAATTGCACAATCTGTTTCTGCAAAAACTGCACGGTAAAGACAGAGTTTTGGACAATTTATGGTTACAGGTAGAACATCAGAAAAGGCCAAAGTGATTGACTAACATAATTCTTACAGAACATATATCACTCCTATGAATATGATGTGCACACAGAATATTAAACGTAAGGTGAAGGTCTAGAAATAGAGATGCAGAGGATCAACCATTCCCTGGCATATTGACATTTAGAAGTAGCAAATTGATGCCAGAAATGTACTGGCAAGTAATAATTGTGCTCATACAGCAGCAACTCTATTGGTACCGTTACACACTGCTACCGAAAGGTAGAAACCGGCCGGTGTCGGAGACAATTGTACCTTGTACCATCAAAACACCGCGAGGTAGCGGTGTGTAATTCAGGTAACACCCTTCTGTCTCTGTGGACACCTGTCTTTCAGCCGTGCTCAAAAACAAGCAGGGATAAACCCTATGGTAGTGACGTATAATCGGGGCACAGGAAGGTATTTTCGAAACCTAGTGAATTTCCTGGGGCGTGACACAGCCTCCGGGATACCGCGCCCCTTCAGCGATCATTGGTGGAAACTCCTGTGTTACGATTAGTTGTCCCTGCATAGGGCGGCATATTTAAGGAGCTGACCAGTCACACTACACAATTGCAATAGCATCATGTATTAGCCAGCCTCCCTGCGCTGGCTGGCCAATCATGATGCTATTGCATTGTCCAATCACCGTACCAGAGGCGCGTAAGACACAACTCTGGCACGATATGTACGTCCATATTACCTTGTGGTAGCGGCGTGTAAATGAGGGAAGGTGCTCTACAGAAGATAACCTGTGGCACCCATCGGTGCTTCCAGAGATCAAAAAAACCTACTGTGGAGCACCTTGTAGCGGCGTGTAATTGTGGTATCAGGTACCGTTAGGAACCGTTGAAACGTGCATGTGCACGTGCTACACCCGATGGTTTCTAACCTTCGGTAGCGGCTTGTAAAGGTACCATTTAAGTTAGAATATCATCAAAAAGTTAATTTTTTTTTTCAGTAATTCAATACAAAAAGTGAAACACATTATAGAGTTCAGTAAGAGAGAGAAGCTGGGCACTACTAGGTCACGCTTTACCAGTAAGCCAAGACCCCACAGCGGTCAGATAGGGTATGCTTACTTCTGGGATGCACACATAGAATGAGCCAGTCATATACTCCACGTTATTTAAGAAAGAAAACTGCAGCACTCACCCAGTAGATGTTCAAAGTCTTTTTTATTGCAGTTAAGCCATTGCAAGCTGTGCAGGGAGGGAGAAAGACAGGAGTGATGGACGACGGTAAAGGTTTCACGCCAACTGGCGCTTCTACGGGTTCTGAATGGTCATTACAAACATAGTGATCTATTTCAAGTGTTTATTTCTGTAAATGTTGATGATTATGGCTTACAGCCAATGAAAACCCAAAGGTCATTATCTCAGAAAATTAAAATAGGGAGGATGAAGGGTAAAAAAGTGAGCTACCATATTCCATGAGACAAGGGTGAGTATAATAATGATTTATTAGTCAACGCATTTCAAGGCTTTCAGAAGCTCCCTGAAACATGGCAATATGATATTGAATTGTCTTGAGGAAGGAGCAAGGGAACGCTGAAACGCGTTGACTAATAAATCAATATTATATTCACCCTTTGTCTGGTGGAATATGGCAGCACGGTTTTTAACCCTTCGTCCTCCCTACTTTATGTGCACCTCGCTGGGGACTGCAGCAGTTGTGATTTGCTTTTATAGTGGTTGTGACTGTCACAACCACACTAGGTGAAGCCTCTGATACCTATTTAGGTCATATTTTATCTCTCAGACCCTTCATTCTCCCTACTTTAATTTTCTGAGATAATGACCTTTGGGTTTTCAGTGGTTGTAAGCCATAATCATCAACATTAACAAAAATAAACACTTGACATAGATCACTCTGTTTGTAATGACTATATAATGTTTGTAATGACTATATAATATATGCATTTCACTTTATGTATTGAATTACTGAAATAAAATTCTCTTTTTGATGCTATTCTAATTCCCTGACATGCACCTGTATATTCAGCTTGGAGTGCTACTTGGCGACCTGCGGTCCTGTGATCGGTTGCAGAATTGTTGCCAATATTGCTGTAGAACATAGCACCCAATAAAATCATTGGTGTGTTAAGATCGATATCTATCTATCTTTAAAAAAAAAAAAAACCTATTACCCTATTTCATTATAATATGAATCTGTCATGTCCGCTTTCAATTCTGCATTTTAGGTTCCGTAACAAGATGACGGCTGCAGGCTTCACCATTTCTGGGAAGGATCATCCAATCTGTCCAGTGATGCTTGGCGATGCCAGACTGGCTTCATGTATGGCGGATGAGATGTTAGAAAGAGGTATGAATTAGTGAGTTTGGTGGTTATAAACTGAGTGGGCAATATTCTGACCCACAACTTCAATGATTGTGTAGATGCCTGAACTATCCTATGTGGGTGTTTGTATTGATCATACTCCCGTTCATATGAAGGAGTCTCAGATTGCTTAACTCAGCCACACATTGTAGTAAGACTCTAGGAGTAGTGATGCTTTTGCTGAATAAGGCTACTTTCACATCAGCGGTTTGTACCACTTGCAGCAGATCCAGCAGTTTTGCCTGATCTGCCAAAAGCCGGAACACTTGCAGCAAGACTGCAGTTTGACCCAATGCATTCCCTATGGGACTTACGTACATGTGTGGTACTTGTGGTTTTACTGCGATTTGGACAATCCAGCACTTGTAGCAACAGACAAACAACACTTCTAGCAGCGGTTTTTCAACATGCCGCAAGTACTTCACATGTCCGCAAGTCCTATAGGGAATACATTAGGTCGGATGCAGTCTTGTCGCAAGTGTTCTGGCTGCTGGTATATCAGGCAAAACTGCCTGATCATCTGCAAGTGATACAAACCGCTGATGTGAAAGCAGCCTAACGTGTGTTAATCTATAATGCAGCAGGTAAAAAGGTGGTTCTTCAAAGACAACCAAAAGATGTGTCTAACTAAGTTAACTGCAAGATGATTACCTGGTGAAAAATGACATTAAGGGTGCGTGAACACGATCAGTGAACACAGCGTTTTGGACACAGCATCTTACAGCGTCTGTACAGTAGAAGCATAGTGGATGGGATTTCAAGCAATCCCATCCTCACTATGCTGTTCCCGACCGCAGCGTTTTCACAGTTGAGGTGCGAGTGTCCACTCCTTCACAGCATGTTCATTTCAAGCCGCTGAGTTGGAAGCGGCTGCCATCGGTTGCACGCAGGGAGAAGCCGTCCTGCATCTACCACACATGGTGAGTACAGGACGGCTGCAGTCTCCCTGCAGCCACCCATGGGTTCCCTCAGGTCAGGAGGATCTGCATCCAAAACATAGCTCCTCCTGATTGTGAGCACATACCCTTAAGGGTATGTCAGACGTGTCAATATAGCCTGCACGATCACGGCTGCACGTGACGTTGCAGCGATATTGACGTGTGTGACATACTGAATCAACCAGCGATAAATCGCTGGTTGATGATCGCCAGGTTTTAGAATCTGTTCTAAAACCTGGCGATGGTCGCCCGGTGGACACGCAGCATCGCTGCATGTGACACCGGGAGTAGCGATATTCCAGCTCCCAGCGCCTCTCACAAGCGCTGGGAGCTGGTATCCAAGGTAAACTGCGGGACCCTAGTTACCCGCTGTGTACCTTAGATACCAGCCGGTGAGCGGAGGAGGCTGGTAACTAAGGTACACATCGGGTATCTAGGCAGCACGCGCTGCCTACATACCCGCAGTTTACCTTGGAGACCAGCCTGCTCCCGCTTCCAGCAGCCTGGCAGCGGGAGCAAGACATCGTGGAAACGATATTTAAATCGTTTCCACGATGTCTCTGGTCCATTGATCGCTGGTGAGTCTGTCTGTGTGACAGCTCACCAGCGATCATCCGTCAATGTCGTCAGCGATCATCTCACTGACGACATTGACGCGTGTGACACCCCCTTTAGAAGCTACAGGCAGAGGAAAGGGACAAAACACTAATAAAGCAATGCTTCTGCCTAGCAAAACAAAGTGCAATACACAGCAATAAGACATTGAATAATTCCCAAAACATGGGACATGACAAGCAGGGTGACGAGTCTGGTTCACAGGACAGTTTCAAGCAGTGTATTTAAATCTCTTACTTTTTCATCAAAATAGATTAAATTCACCACTCCAGCTTTTTTTCTGTTTTGTTCATTTTTTCCACCATTAGAGTGGTGCTGTAAAGTCCCCAGCACCCAGTCTTGTATTCGTGCTCCGGTGTTTCCATCCTTTTGTGACTGTAATTTCTGACTAGCAGGAAATTAGACGTTACATCCAAGCTCTCAATACATGTCTATGAAAGCCACAACGAGGCCATATAAGGCTCTTGTAGCACCCCTACGGGATGGTTGCCACAGGACCACCTGGTGCACAGAGGGATTTCCACATCAGGTACCCTACATGCAACACCTTCCACCCCAGACCTGAAGGGGGAGCTCTACTTGCTGCCTTCAGGCAAGGTCCCCTATAAATTCAGGCCCGGGGAGGAGTTGGGCAGTGCAGTTCCAGGGAGGACTGTGAAGACATCCTGGTGAACAGTGCCGCGCTAGGCCCGTACCAGAGGGAAGTCTAGCCAGTGCAGGAGCCCAAGAGTGAGGGTCTGAGGCAAGACGGGGAACAGAGTGGGGGCAGAGGAACCATACCGGTTCACCCCAGGAAGCAACCCCGACACCGGAGTCAGAGTTTGCCAGGGACCGTGAGGTAGACAGCTGGGTGACAGTTAGAAGGCGGGGTAGAGGGAAGGGTGCCAGGGAGGCTAGCCCTGATCTGGCACACCCTAATAAATTTGATATGTTGGCAGATGAGGGGGGTGTGAGTTCAGGTACAGCACTGCTGCAGCAGGGCATGACCTCTGAAAGCCAGAGGAGTGTCTGCTCCAGTAAGGGGGAAAACAGGAGAGAAGGGCAGGCCAGACAGGTGCTGGTAGTGGGGGACTCAATTATTAGGGGAATAGATAGGGCAATCTGTCACAAAGACAGGGATCGTCGAACAGTGTGCTGCCTACCTGGCGCTCGAGTCCGGCACATCGCTGATCGGGTTGACAGATTACTGGGAGGGGCTGGTGAGGACCCAGCGGTCATGGTGCACATTGGCACAAATGACAAAGTTAGAGGTAGGTGGAAGGTCCTTAAAGATGATTTCAGGGAATTAGGCTGCAAGCTTAAGGCAAGGACCTCCAAGGTGGTATTCTCTGAAATACTGCATGTACCAAGTGCCACACCAGAGAGGCAAAGGGAGATTAGGGAGATAAATAAGTGGCTCAGGAATTGGTGTAGGAAGGAGGGGTTTGGGTTCCTGGAGAACTGGGCTGACGTCTCTGTTGGCTACAGGTTCTATGCTAGAGACGGGCTTCACCTCAATGGGGAGGGTGCAGCTGTGCTGGGGGAGAAAATGGCTAGAAGGTTGGAGGAGTGTTTAAACTAGGGATTGGGGGGGGAGGGTATTCATTGTATAGGAGGGGAAGATAGTGTAAATAGTAACCTGGGCACAAGTAATAAAATTGGGGGTGGCATGGGGGGTGGGGTTAGAACAGTCAATCTAGTAGGAAGGAATAGAGGTAAAGACAGATGCATAAAGTGCATGTACACTAATGCCAGAAGCCTCACCAACAAAATGGAGGAATTAGAATTGATTTTGTTGGAAAATAATTATGACATGGTGGGGATTCCGGAGACTTGGCTGGACGAGAGCCATGACTGGGCTGTTAATTTACAGGGCTATAGTCTGTTCAGAAATGACCGTACAAATAGGCGAGGAGGAGGTGTATGTTTATACGTAAAATCATCCTTAAAACCCATCCTGCGTGATAATATAGGTGAATCTAATGGAAATGTAGAGTCCCTGTGGGTGGAGATAAGGGGAGGGGGAAAAAATAATAAATTACTGATAGGGGTTTGTTATAAGTCCCCAACAATAATGGAAGTGGAGGAGAATATCCTCATAAAGCAAATAGATGAAGCAGCGACTCAGGGAGAAGTCATTATTATGGGGGACTTCAACTACCCTGAAATACATTGGGGATCAGAAACCTGCAGTTCCAGCAAAGGTAATAAGTTTTTGAAAACTATGAGAGACAATTACCTTTCACAACTGGTTCAGGACCCAACAAGAAGGGGGGCACTGCTGGACCTAATATTAACCAACAGGCCGGACCGCATATCAAATATACGGGTTGGAGGTCACTTGGGTAATAGTGATCATAACTTAATAAGCTTTCAAGTATCCTTTACTAAGATGTGTAGTAGAGGGGCTACAAGGACACTACACTTCAGGAAGGCAAATTTCCAACGGTTGAGAGATGATCTTAGTGCAATAAACTGGGACGATGTCCTGAGACATAAAAGTACACAACACAAATGGGAGATGTTTATTAGCATCCTGAATAGGACCTGTGCACAATATATACCCTATAGGAATAAGCATGCTAGAAATAGGAGGAAACCACTATGGCTAAATAAAGCGGTAAGAAGTGCAATATGTGACAAAAAGAAAGCATTTAGGGAATTAAAGCAAGTAGGTAGTGATGAGGCATTAAATAAATACAGAAAATTAAATAACATTTGTAAAAAGCAAATCAAGGCAGCAAAGATTGAGACAGAGATACTCATTGCCAGAGAAAGTAAAAAGAATCCCAAAATATTTTTTAACTACATAAATAGTAAGAAACTAAAACATGATGGTGTTGGCCCCTTTAAAAATAGTCTGGGTGAAATGGTGGATGAGGATGAGGAAAAAGCCAATATGCTAAATGACTTTTTTTCAACAGTATTTACACAAGAAAATCCCATGACAGACAATATGATCAGTGATAACAAAAAGTCTCAATTAAATGTCACCTGCTTAACCCAAGAGGAAGTACGGCATCGTCTAAAAATCACTAAAATTGACAAATCCTCGGGCCCGGATGGAATACACCCCAGAGTGCTGCAGGAATTAAGTACTGTCATAGATAGACCATTATTTTTAATATTTAAAGATTCCATAATAACAGGGTCTGTACCACAGGACTGGCGTATAGCAAATGTGGTGCCAATATTCAAAAAGGGGACAAAAACTGAACTTGGAAATTATAGGCCAGTAAGCTTAACCTCTACTGTGGGTAAAATCCTAGAGGGTTTTCTAAGAGATGCTATACTGGAGTATCTGAAGAAAAATAACCTCATGACCCATTATCAACATGGTTTTACGAGGGACCGTTCCTGTCAAACTAATCTGATAAGCTTCTATGAAGAAGTAAGTTCTGGACTGGACCAAAGAAATGCAGTGGATGTGGTGTATATGGACTTTTCAAAAGCTTTTGATACGGTGCCACACAAAAGGTTGATACATAAAATGAGGGCAATGGGGATAGGGGAAAATATGTGTAAGTGGGTTAAGAACTGGCTTAGTGATAGGAAACAAAGGGTGGTTATTAATGGAACACACTCAGAATGGGTCACAGTTAACACTGGGGTACCACAGGGGTCAGTGTTGGGCCCGCTTCTATTTAATATATATATTAATGACCTTGTAGGGGGCATACAGATTAGAATCTCAATATTTGCAGATGACACTAAACTCTGCAGGGTAATCAATACAGAGGAGGACAATTTTATATTACAGGAGGATTTATGTAAACTAGAAGCTTGGGCTGATAAATGGCAAATGAGCTTTAATGGGGATAAATGTAAAGTCATGCACTTGGGCAGAGGAAACAAAAGGTATAATTATGTGCTTAATTGTAAAACACTGGGCAAAACTGTCACTGAAAAAGACCTGGGTGTATGGGTAGATGACAAACTCACATTTAGTGGCCAGTGTCGGGCAGCTGCTGCAAAGGCAAATAAAATAATGGGATGCATTAAAAGAGGCATAGATGCTCATGAGGAGAACATAATTTTACCTGTATACAAGTCACTAGTGCGACCACACTTAGAATACTGTGTACAATTCTGGTCTCCGGTGTATAAGAAAGACATAGCTGAACTAGAGCGGGTCCAGAGAAGAGCGACAAAAGTCATTAGAGGACTGAGGGGTCTGCAATACCAAGACAGGTTATTAAACTTGGGGTTATTTAGCTTGGAAAAACGAAGGCTTAGGGGTGATCTTATAATAATGTATAAATATATGAGGGGACAGTACAGAGACCTTACTAATGATCTCTTTACTCTTAGGCCTGAGACGGGGACAAGGGGGCATCCTCTACGTCTGGAGGAAAGAAGGTTTAATCATAATCACAGACGTGGATTCTTTACTGTAAGAGCAGTGAGACTATGGAACTCTCTGCCACATGCTGTTGTAATGAGTGAGTCACTACTAACATTTAAGAGGGGCCTGGATGCCTTTCTTGAAAACTATAATATTACCAGTTATATATACTAGATTCTTTGATAGGGCGTTGATCCAGGGAATTAGTCTGATTGCCGTATCTGGAGTCAGTAAGGAATTTTTCCCCCAATGTGGAGCTTAGTGTTGCCACATGGGTTTTTTTTGCCTTCCTCTGGATCAACATGTTAGGCTATGGGTTGAACTAGATGGACTTAAAGTCTTCCTTCAACCTTAAAAAAAACTGTTACTATGTTACTTAGCCCAGCAGAGAACACCGGTCAACCAAGGAGACTTCAGTTTTCTGGGACACTTGTAGCAGAGCAACCACGAGAGCCAGGAACCGCAGGAGAGAAAGCGGCGTCCAGCAAAAGGTTCTCACCGCCTGCAATACAAGTGAGAGACACAGGGAAGGTCAGGCCAGATTCCAGACAGGCCATGACTTAAACACACACACACACACACACACAATGACAAGGAGGCTTCAAAACTCACCAAGTGTGGAGATCCTGAAGTGCCTCCCGACCACCTGGAGTGTACCCTGGTTGTTACCCTGCAACAACATGAGTAATAGGTACGGAAACAACTGTAGGTGTGTGTGTGTGTTATTACGGCCCCTGATCCTGCCCTTAATACAGACTGCCTATCAGCATCTCCACCTGATGAGCCGATTTCCCCCCCCCCCCTTCCTACCCCCAGCACCAGAGTCAAGGCTATGTGGAGAGCTGCCTCGGGGAGCATTATCATCTGGCTGTGGCATCACCATCCCAGTAGGTCTGAGAGCAGCGTCGGTATCATTATCGGGTACCGTAGGTGGCGTCACGAGACTTTTTCAATTTTATTTTTCCCCGAAATGCCCTTTTTTTTTTTTTTTTTTTTTAGCGACCACCAGGGCCACGGGTTCGAGCAAGCCACACGTGACATTCCCCATTGCAACAGTCCGGGACTAAGTACCCCAAGGGCCCTGGGGTGGGTCACTCTCATAGACTTGTATTGAGTAGTGACCTTCGTCGTACTCTATTTAACACTGGAGCTGCCGGCAGGTCCCAAATCACTAGAAACCAACAGGAGCATCGGTGATAACAGATAAAGATGCCAGAGGGTGAGTATATCACTGGGGTAAGGGACTTAGATTTAAAGCACCACTCCAGTAATGCAATAAAAAAAGAAATAACACTGCAATGGTGCTTTGACACAATTGAATGATATAAAGGAAAAAGCAGACATCCTCTCTCTTTTGTGCCCACTCTTGTGTTTTGTTTTCTTTTTTTTTCCCCCCCCATTTTAGGAATTGTAACTTCAAGGAATCTATCAGGTCCCCAATTCCAGTCATGTGCACTACATCTCTCTGAAGCTGGGATACAGTCACCCGGATTCAGAGTAGTGCACATGACCGAAAGCGCTAGGACTTCCGATAGTGCACATTGATCCTCTGTGCAGCCAGGATGCATACACCCGGTGTGAGAGAAGCTCAATGGTGAGGTATACAAAGCTGTGCACATGCGCGGCTTTGTATGGTGATGCAAATGACGCTGCTATGTATGTTATCACTCACTCAGGGGAGTGATAACATGCTAAGGGGGCTGACTAGTCGAGAGAACTAACGCCCCCTCGACTAGTGAAAGCCTTACTCCGCATCATAAACAGTCTTTAGAAATACTTTTTCTAAAGATCTGTTTCTGAATTCTACTACATGCTGGGACTGTTAGTCAGAGAATATAGGTAGGTCCACAGAACTGCTCTTGTTTCTGGGTGTCCAGGGGACCTGACACCTTTTAATATGCAGATTTTCCCCGTAAACTTGAATTAGATGCAGAAAATCCAAAGGTAAAAAGGGTATGTGCCTTTATAGCACACACACTCTACACAAATGTATCAAGGTTTAGTCAGGTACCAGTGTGTAAATAATAATAAAGCAGCCTGATGTAAAACATGACATGCCAAAAAGACCCAAACCAAAAATGTGATAAAAATGGAAGTAACCTAATTTAGCCAATCTGTGCAGAAAATCTGCAACATCATATACAGTACTTATTGGGGGAACAAGACCCTAATGTGTGCGTGGAGCAAAGTAACCCTGCATTACAGGTTCACAATATGTTTGAACACTGACTCCCACTGGAAAAAAAGAAAGGGAGAATATGTGTTTGTGCACAGATGCATTGACTATTGCAGTCGGCTATGTACAAACAGACACAAATTCAGACAATAATAGGTTTTAGGTTTTTCCTGTGTATTCGCTGAACATAGGATTCACACTGTATGTGGGCATTGTCTAATCACAAGGATTTGCTCAGCTTTGCAGCAGAATCCAAAGTAAAAATAAAGTGGCCATGACCAGGCACCTAGTTGTGCCAGTAAATGACCATGCTTTTAATCTGAAAAAGATCCATAACGGACATTAACGCTGTGTTCACACAGTCAGTGCTTGCAGCATTTTGGTTGCAATGTGTTTTCGCTGCATTGTACAGTACAAGTGACTCACCGCGGCCGGCTGACTCCAGTTGAAACAGGCGATTCTTCTTCCCTCCTTGTCACAGGTGGACCGCGCCTGCCGGTAGTGGGGCCCGGTATAGTGCAGATCAAAAGTGAAGACGTCTTGCGGGAACAGATTAAAGGGGTTTTTAATTTATTCGTGACGCCACCTATGAGTAGTTCGGTAAGGGCTACCGACGCTGCGGAACCCCCGGGGGATGGACAGCAGCAAGATGTTACGCTCCCCACAGGCTGAGCGGTGATCCCCGGGGGCTGGAGCTGCTCAAGATGTTGTGCGGCAGCTGCGGTTACCTGTTAGTGCTGACGGACAGTTCATAAGGAAGCACGGACACAAGAAGTCTCTATAACGGGTCTTTACTGTAACCAGCAGGCAGTACATGGTATACAGTGGTTGAGTAGTAGACCGGGTGGACTCAGCAGTGATGGTGTCCCTTAGAAATCCGTAGTGTTCCTCCATTCTAACTAAGTGGTTGCCAATGTCGCCCAGGAATACCAGATCGGGTACGGGGAGGCTGCTTCAATGCCCTATCCATGATGTACGTTCTGGATGCCTTGGGGAGCCTTGGATCCCTCAGTGGGTACACCGCTGGTTAGACGACTGGAAGTTGGCTGGTGGTGGGGTGCTCCTGTGAAGCTGCTCCTCCACTCTTCTGGTTCGCGTAGCAGAGGTGAACTGCTGCCAGCTTCGGTACCAGTGAACCGGCTGTGAGTTGTGGGCACGGGAGTCTTTTGGGAACCCGTGTGAATAATGCCCAATCCCGGTGGTTAAGGCCTCAGGTGCTGACACCCGACCGGTGACGGCCCAGGGGCCCGCACGGGGTGCGGAGCCCCCGCTCCTCTCCAAGTTCTAGTTCTAGACCCTTCCTCTCCGAGTTCTAGACTCTTTCTCTTCTTCTGACTAGATTATTGTGTCTGTTCTCCTGCACTACCCTAGCACTCCGCCCACCAGGACCTAGGATTGGCCCTCTGTTCTAGGTGATGCATGCTGGGTTGGATTTCTAAATTAACCAGGTCACTGCTGTGTCAGAGAATATTGCGGCTGCTTTTATGGCTGCAATACCCTCTTGTGACGCACTCGTTGCGGGGCGCCACACAAGCACTGTGGATGGATTTATAGAAATCCTGTGTCCGCTGTGCTTGTTTTCTCAACATAAATGGACATGCGGCACGGCTTCTTGTGCCTCAGCATGTCAATTTATTCCTGCGGAGATGCGAGTGTTCTCGGTCGGAGAACACAGAGAATATCTGCCGCACCCAATATACAGATTGTGGGCACGGACTCTGTGTTCTCCTGTGGAGAATACTTCTTCCATCTCTGCAGGAGAGGAGACACCATGTCCAGAACGCAGTGTCCCTGGATCGTGGGAATGCAGCCTAGGACAAGCAGGAGTCTCTTCTTGTTTTCTGCTATGTAAACTGCAGTTTGGGTATAATTATCTCATACTTCTGAATGCAAGTTTTTTTTTTTTGTTTGTTATACATTTAGAGTAAAATGGGAGTGGAAAAAAACTTGACTGAAAGTAACAATCAAAAAAAAAAAAACGTCCTGGGACATAGCTGTAGAAAGACATGGACCGCACATTCAAAAACTACACGGTAATCTAGTGCCGCTAGGCAAAAACTTAGAACCCCATGTTCAGTTTTATAAGTTTAACATTCTGTTAAGACTGTATATGAGAAATTAGGGACCCAGACGTGACCATGTTAGGGGCAGACTACTTAAAAGACTTAAAAATTACGTTTAGTTACACGGGCAATAGAACTCTTGTTTCTCTGGTCTTTTTATTCTGTTCAGACTGTATGAAGCCCACTGCCACCTCTCAGGGGGTCCCTAACTAATTAATAGGCTTAAAGGTGCAGCATCACGCACGATACCACCACAGAAACAATGCATTAACTGGACGGGCAACCTGTTGCCCCACAGCACCTATTCTGCAAGGCTAAGGCTGCTTTCACACCACGATTTTTGCATTTCCGATGCTGTCCGAAAAAAATCGGACAGCATCGGACCGATTTTCGGATCCTATGGATCCCTATGGGGATCGGACCGAATCGGATGTGCACTAAATGCCATCCGATTTGGTCCGATCCGAATCTGTCAGATTTTGTAATCGGATGAAAAAATCGTTGCAGGCAACGATTTTTTTCTCCTGAAAAAAATCGGCCAAAATCGGGCAGAATCGGATCGGACCAAATCGGATGGCATTTAGTGCACATCCGATCTGACCCGATCCCTAACATGGGGCCCTATGGAGAAAGGTCCGAGGAAATATGTGATGTTTCCTCGGACCCCATTTTACTGTACTGAGCAAGCTCAGTACAGTAAAAATGCTCCTGGGAGCACAAGGGTTAAAAAGAAAAAAAAAAAAAGTTTATTCTCACCTCTCCCCGAGCCCCCGCCGTCTTCCGCCATCTTCCTCTAGGCTCCCGGTGGCTCCCGCAGGCTGCCGCAGGCTCCGGTGTCAGCAGAGGTGTATCTCTGCTGTACAGGACCTGCGGTGATGTCACAGTCATGTGACCGCGGGTTCACCATGGTGAATGGTGAACCCGCGGTCACGTGACTGTGACATCACCGCAGGTCCTGTGTACAGCAGAGGTACACCTCTGCTGACACCGGCAGCCTGCGGGAGCCACCGGGAACCTAGAGGAAGATGGCGGAAGACGGCGGGGGCTCGGGGAGAGGTGAGAATAAACTTTTTTTTTTTCTTTTTTTGCAGCCCGGCGCCGATTTTATGCCGGAATCGGGTGCCTATTTGGCACCCGATTCCAGGCATCAGAAGGGAGCCGATGCTGTCCGATTTATATCGGACAGCATCGGCTCCCTAAAAATCGTAGTGTGAACGCAGCCTAAGGCCGGTTTCACACTGCAGTTTTTCACTGATCAGTGTCCATCAGTGTTTGGGTGCCAAAACCAGGAGAGGAACCAGGAAAGGAACTTGCAGAGAGAAGCTATAATTGAAAGATTGACCCCTGTTTTGAGTTTTGAAGACACTCCTAGTTTTGGCACACAAACCGGATGGACACTGATCAGTGAAAAACTGCAGTGTGAAGCCAGCCTTAAGGTGCCGTCACACCTGCCGACGTCGCTAGAGACATCGCCGAAAAAGTGACGTATCAGCGATGTCGCTAGCGATGTCGCGCTGTGTAAACGAGCGGCGCGACCGCGTTTTGTCGCAGGTTGACAGGTTTACGGGAAGAACCGTAAACCTGTCAACCGACGACCTGAGATAAGGCTGGATCGCGCCGTGTGACATCGCCAGAGCGATGTCGGCGGCGATCCAGCCTATACCGCAGCGTCGCTGCGGTTCGCTCGCTGGGCTGAGCTCAGCCCAGCGAGCGATGTCACCGCCCGCATCGCTGCGGTGTCGCCGGCCGCAGTGATGCTGTGTGACAGCTGGCCAGCGATGTCGGAACCGAGCGGGCACCCGCGCATCGCTTCCGACATCGCTGGCCAGATCTTGCTGTGTGACGGCACTCTTATGGCGGGTTTACACGTCGCGATATCGCAGTACAATTTCAATGAAAAGTCACGTGATTCGATCGTTGGACCCGATATCGTTCCTGCGTTGTATGGTGTGAACGTCCAATACGATGCAGGAACGATGTCAATGTGATATCGGGGATCGAATGAGCGTGCTATTCAATGCCCCGATATTGAAGGGAGATTGGAGCAGATCGTGCTGTGTAAACGCCCAATTACGATGCGATTTGAAACGTCACCCATTCACTCCCATGTTAACTATGCGATCCTGGGTTGGGAGGCGGAGACATCGCACGGACGTTGTATTTCGATATCGCAGCATGTAAACAGTCAATGCGATGCGGGTGAAACGTGCACTAATTGCGCGCTCCCGCGCCATTGAGTTGCGATATCGAAACGATATCGTGGCGTGTAAACCCACCATTAGTCTTCATGACTCCAGGCCACACCGCCCCACATGATAAAAATCCCATTAACAATGGCTGAAACACAGCACCAACACCTGGTGAATGGAGCTAAAAAAAACATCACCTTCCACCAGCCCTCAGACTATGAACAGAAGGCAAAAATAGGTGTAACCCATCTCACAGTTTCCTGCTAATTAAAAAGCACTTGTGCCAAACAGGAGGAGTGCTAGTCCAAGTTAGGCCTGTTTCACACATCCTTGGAAACCATGGACATGTGAGACAGGCCGTATTTGGGGGAGGTGCTTCTGTGGTGTCACACACTGTGTGACATTTGTGTGCTGCCAGTGTGCTATTTGTGGATAGCACACAGAAGACCCGTTATTGCATACTCTCCCCCCTCCAGCGCTGCTGTTCCTCTCACTTCCGGTCCGTTGTTGGGCTCAGTGAAGTGAAAGTTCATGAGCCTTATGAGCGGCACCGGAAGTGAGAGGACCGGTCAGCGCTGAAGGAAGGCAAGTAGGAAATTCTTTATTTTCACACTTTTAACTTTTGGTCCTGGTCCATGCACATGAATGCCACATGGATGACATCTGTGTGCATAGATGTTTTGGGCCAAAAGCGGTCCATGTTGCCGGCAAAAAAAAGGACATTGTACACCGTGTGGAGGACACAGGGCTGTTCCACACGGCGACACAGTCTGTGCCGAATAACTGACATCTGAAGGGGGCCATAGAGGATCATATGTCCCCGTATGTCCATGCCTCTGGCATGTGTCGGCACAGACCTTACACGTGCAGGAGGCACAGATGTGTTAAAGAGGCCTAACACATGGACATATGACACAGGCCGTTTTTTGGGGAGGGGGGCGTGTATCCGTTTGTCACATGTGACACATACATGTGCTATCCGTGTATACGTACCTGCGCTGCATAGACCAGAAAGATCAGGCGGTGTTCATCATTCATTTCTGGTCTATGTAGCGCAGGTCCATATACACTGTCCACCCTCTGCAATTTTAAACTACATGCACACGGATGTCACACGGAGGACAGCCGTGTACAGGATGTTTTGGGCCAAAAGCAGTTTGTGCTGCTGGCAAAAAACGGATATGTCGCCGTGGGGAGCACACAGACACGCGTCTGCTCCACAAGGAGACACTGACAGTGTCTCTATCCTACACATGTGAAGGGGGCCATAGAGAATAATGTGTTTCCGTATGTCCGTTCCTCTGGCCTAATACGCCTACTTTTGTTTTCAGTTCACAGTCTGGTAGAGGTGAGTTTTCTAGCTCCTTTCACTAGGGGGTGGTGCTATGTGTTGGTCATTGTTTCTGTTTTTATGGTTTTGTGCCTGTGGGGTGGTGTGGCTCAGAGTCATAAGGACTAAACCTTGCAGCATGGGTGCAGTATGGCATCGGGTCGCCCACCCTTCTGGTTCACTATCACTGTGGCGGTGGTTGGCCCATGATGCTGCACCTTTTAAGGCTATTTAAATTAGGGACCCACTGAGAGGTTCGCCGTGACGTGGCAGTGGGCTTCATACAGTTTGATCAGAATGTTAAACTAAGAACCTCATGTTGGAGTTCTATACATTTTTGCCTAGCAGCACTAGATCCACATGTCATTTTTGGATGTGTGATTCATGTCTTTCTCTACAGCTATGTTATAAGAAATATGTCTTTAGGACTACAGTCCCCTTTTTTTTTTAGACAAAGACCTGGTGCAAAAGATTCAGCCTAATGCTGAATCCATGCTTCTCATGATACATAGTTGGGAGATAAGCGACTGCTTTGAATGTCATCTAGTCTCTATACTACTGCTGTACAGTAATTTACTGGGGAGTGGAGCATGGTGGTAATATAAGAAACGACACAGAGTCCAGTACCAGGCAGTCACTAGCAAAAGGACCTCCTGGAGAAGAGAGACTCGGAGAGCTCCCTGATTTGGGGGAAGAAAGCCGGTGAGATCCTTCCTTTATAGGGGGGGGCTTATTACTTCCCATATACAGGGGTACATATGCCAGCCTAATCAAGGGGATATATGTGAAACGACCTTGAAAACATCTGTAGGCTGACGTATACTAGGTTGAGGTGGATTGGAACTGAGGGTAACATAATCCTTATAGTTAAAACACCATAACCTATCTACAAACTCCTAGAATAAATAGAGGGGTTTTTTAATTTGTGATATGACACTTGAGCACGTGTGTATTTGTGTAGACAATCTAGTCTTTTTAAGAACGTTTATTATTAAATGTTAAGTTTTAACCTCTTAACACACTTGGCTGTAAAAAACTGACCAAACCCAGTTCCCCAAAGGAGAGGGTGTAACCCCCTATGAGGGAAAACATATATCCTGCTGAGTAATATGCTGTACAGTAATGTATAATATTAACCATACTTCTTGTTTTGTCTTCACCCCCCATCCCTCAGGCATCTATGTAATTGGATTTAGCTTCCCAGTGGTCCCTAAAGGTAAAGCTCGCATTCGTGTCCAGATTTCTGCAGCTCACAGTGAGGAGGACATTGACCGCTGTGTGCAGGCATTTACAGAGGTGGGCCGCAAACTTGGTGTCGTGCCTTAAGGAGCAGAGAACATCCCTGACCATTGCAGATGTGCAACGTCTATCTAAAAAGCAGTTGCTGTGATACAGATGAACAAGGTTTTATGCAAAAAGTGCCATTTGGGGACAATGTGCCAAAGCAAACATTGCATCAGCAGCCAAATCTCTCTACAGCATGGTGTACATTGGTCTCTCACTATAGCAGAGGATCCTGCTCAGCAGTTTGCATTAGTGATGACTTGTCCAATGACTCCTCATTGTGACCTCAATAAAAGCAGATCTGCTCTATGACGTGTATTTTAATGCTTTTGAACCTATATTACGAGCTTTATATGTTGTATTTAATCGCTCTAAACCTGTCCGTGTTGTTATAGCATGATTCAGGGTGTGTCCTCTCCTCTTACTCATTGTACACAACTGCTTGACATCTGACTCGCAGCAAATATTAGCATGGGGAACTTTTGGGGGTTCTCTGCTTGAGATCAGTGTATTTATTAATGGGAATCTGTCACCAGGTCTTTGGTCAAAAGGCAGCATAATGTAGAGACTGAGTCCCTGATCCCAGCGCTGTGTCACTTACTGGGCTGCTTGCTGTAGTTTTATACAATCATTGTTGATCAGCAGAATGTTATCACTAGAAGCCCACTAAACTTGCTGCAGCAAATAAATACAATACAAAAACTGCAGCAAACAGGCCAGTAAATAACACATTGCTGGAATCAGGGTCTCTGACCCTTCACTATACTGCTCTGATTGGGTGACAGATGGCCTTTAAGTCTCTGAAGAGTTATGAGGATAATATCGAACTTGGCTACATTTGTGTCAATACACCTCACTTTAATCCTGAAATATTTAACAGGCTCCATGTTGAGTGTTCATACTTGTAAAGTGTACTGCTGAATGTAAGGCCCAGACATATGCAATAGTCTTCTATTTTTTTTAAACAGAAAACATGGTTGAGAGTTGCAGAAATATATACTAGATGGGGACCTGATTCTATAGCATTGGGTGATTGTAGAAAATGTGTGATTATATATTATGCGGAACAGGGGAAGCAGAGAGGGTCCATACCCCCCTTTCATGATTGTAGTGGATGGGAGGAAGTGTCAAGACGCCTACCAATGAAGCTGGTCTGTGGCGCTTCTATGGGAAGGCGCCACAAGGAGGTACTGCACCCCAAACAGAAGGTGTATTGCCTCCGTAGTCATGAATACGGGGTTTCATACAGAGTCTGTCATAAGCACACATACACTGGGCCACCTTAGCATAGGGACCGTATATTCAGTAGGTTCAGGGGGTGGAGCCTAGAGTAGAGCAGGAGACTTGAGTGACAGTTGAGTGAGTGCCAGTCAGACAGTGCTGGGAAGGCAGCAAGTGAGGACGTGCCTGACAGCGTTGATGACAGGAGGGCACTTCTTTGGAGAGGGTTGACCTAGAAACCAGAGGGGACAATCCAGGTCTGGTTGGAGCCGGCTGGGGAGTCCGGGGTCGACACTGGCATACCAGAGCAGAGGCGGTCAGTTGTCTATCCCTGACTGCGAACTGACAAGCTGTGGGACCGACAGAAGGGATCCATAGCACCACAGACTGTAGCTCTACCTCAGTTCCAAATTTGGCCAAGGACACTCTAGGGAAAGGACGGAATTCCGGTGGCGGGAGGATTACTGTACTGTCGCTCCCATCTGTAGCGGTAAGGAACCGACTGTATCTAATGGTAGCAGACAAGGGGACTGGCGAAGGAGCTCTTCAGAGTGGCTAATGCGAGTAAAGAGGAACAAAAACCCCGATAGTTGTAAGAGGGTACCACTGGCAGACTCTGCAAAGTTACCTCAAAATCTGTGGCTAAGTCCCCGCTAAATCAGACTGTGACTGTGCTGTATCATCTGCCCGGGACCAGTAATGAAACGTTTGAGTTGAAGCTGTGTCTGTGCTCCTTTTCTCCGGTGCCCAGAGGGCCTCAGCATCAAAGAGGTGAGGACAACTACCCCCCTCATCCAACCCCGCTGCCCTGAGGTAAAGCTCCACCTGTGGGGAGCTGTACTACTCTGAACTGCACCTCCATCACCTCATTGGCCGGCCTCAGCGCTGGTATCCACGTTACGTTACCATTTCCCCCCCATCCATCATCCTCCTCATTCCTCACCATCCCCACCATTGAGGGGCCAGGGCACGGGACCGGGAACCGACCAGCCGTGATCCCCCATCAAAGTGACCATCTGTCCCGGTTTCTGAGTACCCCCTACCCTGTTGACCGACTCAGGTCACACCACTAACCAGGAAGTAGCCCATACATTCCAGGCACAACCATGATATCAGCCTATTGTTGTAATAAGTGGGGGACACCAATATGACCACCACGTTAGTTTACAGTGGTACTGCGTATGAGCTTGAGAAGACTTTTTTTTTTTTTTGTTCTTTTCTACAAACCTGGCCCATCCTCACACACCTGGGTGTACCTGCACTGCGATCAGTGTCCCGGATAGCGAGTGAGCCAGTCTGTGCTATAGGTGGCGCTATATCGGGGACAAACTTACAGAAAGGATAGGACTTTTGTGTAAGTTGATGATGTTTGAGAAATAAATTTTGCATGGGACCATCTAAGATAGTTCATCAAAGGGTTTCTGGGTTACAAAGAGGACAATGTAGTATAACACCAGGAATCTTAAAGATCCATTTATACTCCATGAATATCATGAAGAAGTGTTCGGATTAAAGCTTGCTTCACAATGATTGTGTAGTGTTAACAGGTTGCAGATCACATCACGAACAAGCAAAATGCTTGTTTGTCAGGGGAAATGATGTTTTGTTTTGCATAAAAGATCATCGTTCTCAATAGCACAACATTCTGAATAAACAGGATAAACCAGCGGTGGCAGTCATGACACACAAAATGATATAATCATTCAGTATGACACGCCCCAGGGCCTTGCAACCGGGCTTCTGATGCTTCCAGGGGAGTCAAAGGGGTCGAGGGCCTGGCTACGTGTCCCCGGGTGTCGAGTTAAAAGCACTTGGGGGAAGTGAATTAAGGATGGTTGTCATGACGCCACCCGGGGTATATGGCTCTTAGTGGCCGTTGCTGCGGTGTGGGACCTCTTGGAATGATGGGAGTGCAGCGGTGATGGTTTCACTCCCCACAGGTGGAGCAGATCCCCAGGGCAGCCGGGAAAGTCTATGGCGCCATTAGGCCGTTCAGGGTGCAGGACTGAGGGAGCGGAATAACCAACAGATACACAGGTTAAAGTCTCCGTTACCTTTACCGGTAGTAGTAGCAGGTTTAGTCCAGGGTACTGTCCACAAGAGATGTTGAGAATCTTGATGGCCTGGAAGCACGTTGCGGATCTCCTCACCCGGTGAATTCTGAGGCCTTCCCATTGCACTACTCTTGCCTGATCCTGGCTGCCTGTAGCTACAGTAGCTGCGACCCTCTCCTCCTGCGTAAAGTCTTTCACCCGTATGGTAGGCAGCTCGAGCCTTGCCCGTGTACCACTCCTCTGGCTACTGTCTCTGAGCTCTTTGGTGCTGCTGTGCCTCCTGGACTTCGTTGTGGATGGAAGACTTGGAATCTCCCGCCCTCTGGGTGTTGGCTGCTGGGCCTGGAATACCCTCACAGCCTCGGACCCCAGTGTCCGCTTCCAGTCCACAGGACCTCTTCACAGTTCTCCTAGGAACTGAACTGTCTAACCCCGCCCCCAGGCCAGAATTTATAGGGGACCTCCCCTGAACTTGGGTTTCAGAGCTCCCCCTTCTGGTCTGGAGTCAGGAAGGTGTTGTGTGTGGTGGGCTTACTTGGTGTGTATATCTCTCATTGCTTCCAAGCACGACATGACCCCCCAAGGGAGGCAATGTTATTGTGGCTATCGGACTCTGGGGTGCCACAAGTGCACCTCTGAAGTGGGGTTGACCCGTGTAAACAGGCTATTAAATGACCCCTGACTAGCAAGCAAGTTGACATCTTGCAGCGTAAACGCATCACAACAGTTTGTAAAATATTTACTTTGGTAGGATTTGCTTTGTTTCACATTCTGATAGTTATCACATGACTGCTCCTAAAGTCTGTTTCACACATCCGTGAATCCACAGACGTGTGAGACAAGGCAGTTTGTGGGTGTGGAGTGTATCATGTGTCACAGATCACGTGACACGTGTGCTATCCATGGATAGCACATGGACAACCTGTCACCGCATACTCACCTCCCTCCAGCGCCGCTGTTCCTCTCACTTCCAGTCAGCTGTCAGGTTCAGTGAAGTGAATATTCATGAGCCTAATAAGCGGCACCAGAAGTGAGAGGAGCAGGCAGCGCTGTAGGTAGGCGAGTATGAAATTCTTTATTTTGACACTTTTAACTTTGGTCCGTGCACATAGATATCACACGGTGAACATCCATGTGCAAGACTTTTTGAAGCAAAAGTGGTCCGTGCTTCTGCAAAAAAATGGATATATCGCCGTGTGGAGCACACTGACACGCATGTGCTCGACACGGCGCCATGTTCCATGCGGAATAACAGACATGTAAAGGGGGCCCGTATGTCCGTGGCTCCGGCATATGTCAGCGCTGACCGCATACATGCCAGAGGCACGGATGTGTGAAAGAGGCCTAAGCAATCTGCAGATTTACGGCCATATGCTGAATCCCCCATTCTCTACCTCCCTAACTCCCCCCCACCCAGGTTATGTGCCCTTACCATGCACCTAGGTGCTACAAACCCTGCATTCCTACTGTGACAGGGGTGACCGCACACTCATTTATGGGTGCAGTACCCCTACTGTGAAAGCCTGACCAGTGGGGCTCCACAAAAATGCTATTTACATGCATTTATGGGATTAAACTGCAGGTATCTACAATGCTTCCTGGCCAACCTGCTAAAGAATGGTTACCTAGATCCTTCCCAGGAGTTATCAGCTTTACTGTGTGTGGTGTTAGTGCGCACCGGCATTTTGACAGCTCGCTCTGCAGAGATAGTTGCAAAATAAGATGTCAATCAAAATGCTGGGGCGTTGTTATAGCCACCGTTAACATGATGGTGACTGATGACTGAGCCTGCTCCATGCACACACCCTGACAAAGTCACGTCAGGAGGTAATAATTTTGTTTTCTCCATGTAGCCACATGTTCTGCATTATTACTCTATATATCTACAGATTCACCCTATATCTGCAGGTACATAGCATTTTCTGTGGTGACAGGTTCTCTTTAAAGGGAACCAAGCAGAGGTTTTAGGCCTCTTTCACACATCTGTGCTCTGGCACGCGTGCGGTCCGACACATGCAGGAGGCATGTATATATGCAGGCTCATCATATTCTATGGCCTTCTTCAGGTGTCCGTGAATCCGAATGAACCGTGTCTCCGTGTGGAGTAGACGCGTGTATGTGTGCTCCACACGGAAACATCTGTTTTTGGCCAGCAGCATGGACCCGCTTTGGCCAAAAATGTCCCGCACACGGATGTCATCCATTGACATCTGTGTATACAGACCAGAGCCAAAAGTTTTCAGCTTTAAAATAATGAATTTCATACTTGCCTGCCTCCAGCACTACCTGTTCCTCTCTCTTCCAGGGCAGCATATTAGACTCATCTAATATTCACTACACTGAGCCCAACAGCGGACCAGAGATGAGAGGAACAGGTAGTGCTGGAGACAGGCAAGTATACAATGACAGGCTGTCTGTGTGCTATGTTACACGGATAGCACATGGACAGCAAACATATGTCACACAATCCGTGATACATGCCACCCCCAACTCCCCCCCAAAAAAACTGCCTGTCTTACACGTCAATGTTTTGCACAGATGTCTGAAACGGGCATTACCCATATGAAGTAAAGATATTAAGCTACGTTCACACACTGCGTAATAGCAGTGTTTTTTTTTTTTTTTTTGCATTTGCTTTCTTTTGCAGCACTTTCTACAAAAAAACGCAACTGCATTCACATGCTGCATATTTTGACCTGTGCTTTTCCCGCGCCCATTTTATAATGTTGGCTATGGGAGAAGCGCACATAAAAATGTGCAAGAATTGACACGTTCATTCTTTTTGCGGACGCACTTTGAGGTGAAGGCGCATCCGCAAAAAGATGGAACATGTGAATGCATTTAAGCAAAATCCATTGCCTTTTCTGGGATGCGTTTCACTGCATTTATGCAAGCGCTAAATAGCGAATTACACAGCATGTGAATGCAGCCTTAGGGTATGTGCACATGGTCCGGAGGAGCTGTGTGTTGGACGCAGCTCCTCCGGACCTGAGGGAAGCCGCGGGTGGCCGCAGAGAGACCGCAGCCGCCCTGTACTCACCGTGTGCGGCGGGTGTGGGGCGGCTTCTCCATGCAGTCTCTCTGTGGCAGCCGCTTCCGACTCCGCAGCATGAAATGAACATGCTGCGGAGGAGCGGACTGCCGGCAACCCGCACCGCAGCTCCAAAGATGCTGCGGGCGGGTTATGCATAGTGAGGATGGGATTTCTAGAAATCCCATCCACTATGCTACTACTGTATGACGCAGCGTTGGACGCATCGCAAGACGCTGTGTCCAAAACGCTGTGTGTCCTGATCGTATGCACGCACCCTAAGTATACTTAAGCAGCAAGGGTGGGACTGTGTGGGATAATAAAAGACTTGGCTCACACAGTCCCGCCCCTGCTGCTGTGATTTCAGGACCTTTGAGAAAGTGTTTTACTGCAATGAAAGATTGAATCTAGAAACTGAAGGTATGATTTCATTCACTATCCCAGCCCCAGTATACCAGTACCTTTACTTCACATGTGTAAAACCTGCTGGTTGGTTCCCTTTAAGCGAACATCATTAGAGCCTGACTGTAATGCCTGAAGCTTTCTTCTGTGGTAATCACTTAAGGGTTAGCTGGTTAAACAAATAAGCTTCATTTTAAAGTGGGTTGTCCTACTTTTATTTAAAAAAAAATAAATATTGGGTTTATGATGGTCTTAAATAAAGACTATACTCCCCTTAAGAGACCCTTCGCTTACCCTCCTGGCACAGAAGTTATGACTGCTGTAGCCAATCAGCAGCCACAGATTGGATATAGTGGTCACATGATTTTCCCAACAGAAGGCAAGAAACCAGTGGGAGCCACAGGCTGTGAGGATCAAGAAATGGTGGAGGTCAAGTAGTTGAGTTTTTCTTTCTGTTTAGACGTATTTCAACTTCACAATGCACCAACGTAACAGCATATTCACGCATCTATGGGTAGCGGAACAAGTATGGACTGTGATGCACCGAATGTCTGCAGGTAAACTGATCCGAACCTAACAGTCTCATATATGGCTTTGAGTGTCGGGACAGCCGCTCATGGTCTGTTCATCACAGTCCGTACTGAGAAACCGATATGTGGATGTATGAATGTGGCCATAAAATAATAAGAATTTGTCATCCCCTCTAATATATTTTATGTTCCAATTGACTTACAGCCAATGTCTATCTGGGCTGGCAAGGCCTCATCAGTGTAATGACTTTGGGGGCCTACAGTTCTACTATATGCAAACATTCCATTAACCTCATCCACAAATCTACCTCCTCTTCTATAGCAGGGGTGGCAGCCCAGGGACTGCAGTGATCGTGTCTGTGGCCAGGTTTTGCCCCTTGCACAAAAAAGGTTCCACACCCTTCCTCTATAAAGTGATAAACTGGATAGTTTGAATTGAATGAGTAGATGCTACCCTTGTCTATACATAATGATTGGATTGTGCCAGCTACAGCGTAGCTAGTGGTTGGGGGCAGTGGCGTAACTTCAGGCCTCTGGGCCCTGATTCGAAAGCTCCAACGGGGCCCCCAATTATTGCAAATCTTTAGTAGTATTAGTCTTTTTCTATGAGCCAAAGGGACTTTTGGGGCCCCCCTAGGCTGCAAGGCCCTGGTGCGATCGCAACCCCTGCACCTATTGTAGTTATGCCCCTGGTTGGGGGCCCACTCCTGCACAGGGGCTCACAGGGGGATTTACCTGTTCTTCTAGGGGCCAGTTGGAGCCAGCTTACAGTGTAAACACTTATCTGCATAAGCAGTAATGCAAAGCATGCTATGAATCTCCAAATTAGGGAAACGTCCCACACTGTAAATATTTCTGCACCAAATTTGCATCCTGTGGCAGAAAAACACATAAAAAACATGCAGTGCGGATTTGTTGTGTGTTTGGTGCAGATTTGTGCCCTGTGCTTTTCGTAATGAAGTCAATGGCTGGAAGGGCTGAAAAACTGAGGAGATCTGCACCAAGAATTGACATGATTCAGATTATTTTCTGCACCAAATCTGCAAGAACAAAATAAGCACCATGTGCACAACACTTCAGAATTATCATAGGCTTTGCTAGTATATGGATAGACATGCAACGTGTGATAAAACTGCACCAAAAAACGCACAATGTGCATGTATCCTAAAGGTGAAAATCCATACTGTTTTCAAAGCTGATGGGGATTGCTGCAGACTTTCACAGCAATTCATTAAAAGCAAAGTGTCAAATCCAAGATTTATAGCAAATTTCTATGTGGATTTTTAGCCAGGTTCCACAGTGTAACTGTTACAAGCGAGTCAGCCTCATTTATGCCGGAGAACTGTGATTTTAGTAGGTAGTACATTATTCCTTATTATACAGATCTTTTAAAAAGAAGAATTTCATTATCACTATACCTCAGCTGCTGCACACTTTTTTTTTTTTCTTTTCAAAGGAAAACTAGGAGGACCTGTCCACCATTTCTTAATTAATAATACACAAAAAGATGTAGCCGGACACAGTATAATATGATCTACATTGCAGCTGCTAAAGAACCTCTCGGGCTGTGTGCCAATGAAGAGTTTTGGGTGAATTTTTGACACTGCATCTTTCAAGGCCACGTTACACACACAAATATCTGTTCAGATATTGTTCACAGATCTCTGGTTGCAGTGAAATTATGGGACACATTGTTACATTTGTACACAGCCACAAAATGGAACAATGTGTCCATGATTTCACTGCAACCAGAGATCTGTGACCAATATATCTGTGTGTGTAACGTGGCCTTCACTGTCGACAGAATGAATGAATGAGTGAATGAACGAATTACCACTTTTTTTTTTTCTCTGTGTACATTGACCTGCAGTTCGTGTTTCAACTCTGCAACTGAGTTTTATGTAAAGGTACCGTTACATGCAGCAACTTAGGCTGCGATGTTGTAAGTGATGCCGCGGGTGCGCGCTCGCTTCTGACTTCACAGCCTGGTTGTCACATGGCAAGATGTTGCCAGTGATGACGCTGCGATGTGGGCACAACCCAGCGAGCGATCCGCAGGAATGCTGCGGAATAGGCTGTATCGCCGGCAACATCGCTATTGCGGTGTCAGACGGCACGATACAGCCAAATCGCTGGGGCCAGATTGCCAGGTTTGTGAACATGTTCATAAACCTGCAAATAGAGTCTGTGGAGCCTTGTTTAGGAGTCTCAACACCGGACTAGCCAGATATCCCTCTATGGAAGGACCTAGCCTTGGAGTGGCTCTTTGAGGAGACCACCATAACCACCATATTAAGTGGCCCTTTGAGTCAATATCCAGCTTTTTACAAGCTTAAAGATATGACAAGGGAATACCAAGGCCAGGTATCCATCCATGGCTAGCTCCTTACCTGGAGGGATATCTAGCTAGTCCTGTGTTGAGACTCCTAAACGAGGCTCCACAGACTCTATTTGCATATTCAAAATTCCCAGGGGGCAATACGCCTAGGAATTCACTGTGTTGAGCGCTTTAGCCGGCTGCCCGCAGTGTTTTCTTGGACTGGTCTCCCTGAGATCAGTGAATACTTTGTGATGTTCATAAACCTGGCAACTTGCAACCAGCGACTTATTGTAGTTGCATCGTGCTGTCATTCTGCACGATGCACCAGCGACGTTGCCTGCAACTTCACTGACTCAGCAAATTGTCAGTGAAGTTGCATGCAACATCGCGACATGTAACGGTACCTTAATGGTACCTTTACACGCCGCGACGGCAGGCTGGATACATCCCGCTACTTCACGTGCACGAGCACGCTCAAACGGCTACAAACGGTCAACGCACCCTCTTTACACGCCGCCATAAGGTGCGCTACGCCACGCTACATCTGTAGCTAGCTACATCACCGGGTGTCTCAAGTAGCCAGCTGTTGCTCATTTACACACCGCTACAACCAGCTACTATGGGCGGACCTGGTGCAGCAGGGACAGCACATAGGCGTGCTCCAATTGTGGATTACAAGACTTCCGTACGGTGATAGGATGAAGCAATAACATCCTGATTGGGCAGGCATCGCAGGAGGCTGAGTAATACAGCACGCTCGAGCGATTGTGTAGTGTGACTCGTCAGCTCCTTAAATATGCCTCCCTATGCAGCGACTACCAATCGTCATGCAGCAGCCTCCACCAATGATCGCACATGGGGCGCGGTAACATGGAGCCGAGGTCACGCCTTAGCTACATTGCAGCTACAGCCCGGGTGTCCAGAGTTCCCTTCCGTTGCTTCTTTACACGCCGATACAGCTCGCTACCATCGGCGATATAGCCATCTGTTTTCGAGCAGAGCCCATAAACAGATGTATCTGTCGCCGGCTGTAGCGTCGCGTCTTCAGACGCCGCTACGACGGGCTACATTGACGCTACAAGCTACATTTGTAGCCTGTAGCGCGATGTATCCAGCCTGCCGTCGCGGCGTGTAAAGGTACCATTAGAGCTACACTGTTCAAACCTATGTAACTGGAATAGTCAGGGTACCATGATAATGGGATATGTTATATCAGCCCATAACCACAATCATTATTAAGACCTATTGTATAGCAGTTCTATCTAGCAACCTTATAGCACTAACTAACCAATAGTGCCTGGGATAACACGGGTGTTCACGATTTTTCCTCGGGTTTGGAAGGGCCTTTAGTGTTTTTGTGCGTCTGTTTGTATGTGCCTGTTCATGTTAATTATACTTTAACTAGATTGAGGCCCGATGCTATCGCATCGGGAGGGTTGGATTGCGCCACATCCAAGATGGCATCCGGAAAGTCTCGCTTGACTTCCAGAACGCCATCTTGGATGTGGTGCGATCCAACATGGCGGGCGGGTAGTCTTGCGAGAAATCATCGTCGAGGATGGATGTCGCCAGACGGGGCAGATCTAACATGGCGTCGGCGGAGAAAAAGATGGGATGTTGGCGGAGAAGATCAGATGTCGGCGGCGGAGTGCAGGAGACGATCGGATGTCGGCGGTGTGTTAGCGGATGGGTGTCGGTGAGTATAGATGTCGGCGTGAGAGTACATAGGGGTATGAGTGTGGGGGTATGAGTGTGAGACTGTACAGAGAGCGAGGGGGTGTATGTGAAGTGGCCAGGGGATCGCGTGTGTGGGGAGGTGCAGAAAGAGAGGGGGGTGTGGTGAGGAGTGTGATGGTGTGTCAGTGGAGATTGTGAGGCACAGCAGAGGCCTCCGATGGCGGTAGTGGGGCTTTGAAAGCCCCGCTATCGCCAAAGGTCGGCCATGTTGGATCACCCACGACTGGTGTACAGTCAACTTCTGTCACGGATGTGACGGAAGTTGGCTTAGGGCTTTTATTATAATAGATAGAAGACATACAGCAGTACCGGCGAGCAGCGGTGCCAATGTGCAGCGGTGCCGGAGTCCAGGAGGAGGCAGCAGGCGGGTGCGGTCAGGAAGGGGCCGGGGGACAGTGGTCGGGTGCGGGCAGGAGGGGGCCGGGGAACAATGGCCATGTGCGGGCAGGAAGGGGCCGAGGAAGAGCGGCCGGGTGCGTGCAGGAGGGGGCCGGGGGACAGTGGCCAGATGCTGGCAGGAGGGAGGCAGGGAGACAGCGAACGGGTGCGGCAGGAGAGGGCCAGGGGGACAGCGGCCAGGTGCGGGCAGGAGGGGGCCGGGGAACAGCGGGCAGAAGGGGCCGGGGAACAACGGCCATGTTTCGGGTAGGAGGGGGCCGAGGAAGAGCGGCCAGGTGCGTGCAGGAGGTGGCCGGGGAAGGGGAACAGCGGCCGGGTGCGGGCAGTAGGGGGCAGGGGGACCCTTCCTGGCCACACCCGGCCGCTGTCCCCCAGCCCTCTCTTGCCCGCAGCAGAGTGCTTAGCAGAGTATACGGCGGCTCAGTGGTTAGCACAGTATACGCTGGCTCAATAGTTAGCACTGTATACGGAGCCTCAGTGGTTAGCACTCTATGGTGGCTCAGTGGTTGGCACTGTATATGGTGGCTCTGTGGCGCCCCCGCAACGAGTGCGTCACAGGAGGGTATTGCAGCCATAAATGCAGCCGCAATATTCTCCGACCCAGCAGTTATCTGGTTAACTTAGAGATCCAAAACCCTGCATGCATCACTTAACATAGAGGGCCAATCCAAGGTCCTGGTGGGCGGAGTATAAGGGTAGTGTAGGAGAAGTACAGTTAGTCTAGAGTAGTTAGAGTCGAGTCTAGACAAGAGAGAGACACAGATTTGAACTTGGAGTAGGAGCGGGGGCTCTGCACCTCGTGCAGCCCCCGGGCCGTCACCGGTCGGGTGTTAGCACCTGAGGCCTGAACAACCGGGATCGGGCATCACCAAACACGGGTTCCAAAAGACCCCCGTGCCCAACTCACAGCCGGTTCACTGGTACCGAAGCTGGCAGCAGTTCACCTCTGCTACGCGAGCCAGAAGCGTGGAGGAGCAGCTTCACAGGAGCACCCCACCACCAGCCAAATTCCAGTCGTCTAACCAGCGGTGTACCCACCGAGGGACCCAAGGCTCCCCAGAACATCCATAACGTATATCTTGGATAGGGATTGAAGCAGCCTCCCGTACCCGATCTGGTATTCCTGGGCGACACTGGCAAATACTTAGCTAGAATGGAGGAACACTACGGATCTCTGAGGGACACCGATCACTGCTGAGTCCACCCAGTCCACTACCCGTTAACTGTATGCCATGTACTGCCTGCTGGTTACAGTAAAGACCCGTTACACAGACTTTCAGTGTCCGTGCTTCCTTATGATTGCATCCGTCCGCACACAATGTAACCGCAGCTGCCGCACAACATCTTAAGAAGCTCCAGCCTCCGGGGATCATCGCCCAGCCTGTGGGGAGCGTTCCATCTTGCTGCTGTCCATCCTCCGGAGGTTCCGCAGCGTCGGTCGGACTGATCGAACTACTCATAGGTGGCGTCACGAAATAAATTAACCCCTTTAATCTGTTCCTACAAGACTTCTTCAACTTTTGATCTGCACTCAACCGGGCCTCACTACCGGCAGGCGCGGCCCACCCGTGACAAGGAGGAAGGAGCTTCAGCCTGTCTAAACCGGAGTCCCCGGCCACGGTGAGTCAGAGAATGGCGTCACGAACAGGATACGAGCAGGCCCGTTCCCTAACGGGTATAATGTGCTTAAAAATGACTTTAATGTCTACAAAATGGACTTTGTTCGTCCCTAAAAGAACTTTCCCGCCTTTTCACCGTGGGCCAAGATGGCGCCCAAGATGGCGTTCCCGCCATAAGGATCCGCCACGTGCAAGCCCAGGGTGAGCCACCGCCCCTCATCGTGGGAGGGCTAAAAGCAAAGGCGCCAAACTCTTTGTCCGCCCTGATTGCTCGAATCAACCATGGGGGCGGACCCCAAAGACTTTTTCCCACAATTGGACTACGAAAGCCCAAAAGGAAATGGGAGTGTCAGAGACAGTTCTTCACCAGCTCTCCACCAGAATGGTTACCGGTTGAACGGGTGTGGTTCCCTCCAAAGAAGAGAATGGCCAGCACAAGACTCCAAGACCTAATGCGGGAGGTCGAGGCGGAGGCCAGAGCAGCCATAGGCCATCCGGGTCCGGGTCCCGTCCTTACCATTGACGGCAGCCCCGACTTCTGGAAGGAGGCTCTGCAAGACCTCCGTGTGAGGCTAATCGAGACTGTAGAATGGACGATCCGCAGCTGGAGCGCGAGCCTGGGCCGCCGACTACACCATGCGATGCAGCAGAGCCGACCGGATACAGCTACTCCAGGACCGGACGACGTCGCCAGCTTCTCAACCGCCTCACCGTCGCCCACCACCTGTCCTGCTTCGTCACCTGAGCCAATAGACTGCCTCATTCCAGTGGAGGCCCCAGCTCAGCTCGTTCCAGCAATTAAAACCGCAGCCGACCCCGTTTATGAGCCGGAGCTTACAACATGCTCCACCGAAGAGCTTGACCTTTACCAAGTTCCCCCTAAGGAACCTGCCAACAGTTGCACTACCAAAGAGACTGTTGCCTGTTTCGTCCCCGTACCGGAGACCTCCTTTGCAATTGCCGAGGCCTACCTGGTAACCGGGATTGAGACACCTCTACCTGCAGAAACAGAAGAAGAGGCAGGCAGCCTGGAAGCCCTGCAGGACATCCCCGAGGAAGGATCCGCAGCACCACCGCCCCGCTGTACAGAGGAACCAGCTCCAGCATCTCCAACCATCGAGCAGCCCGATGTGGTCGTTGAGGGAGAAGAGGTAGATGACGACTACGAGACCCGCAGCATCCCTGAGGATCTCGACACCGGTTTTGCTTGGGGAGACACCGAGGATCCTCCGTCCGAGCAGCCAGCTCGGGTACACTGGTCGGGTGCAACGCCGACGCCTTCCCCTGTGCCGTTCCACCGAGTGCCGATCCAGACTGCCCGCCAAGCCCAAGTTTCCAGCCAAACCACCAACTCCACCGTTCATCTTCACACCCCGAGTCGTACCGACGGAGATGTACGCCAGCGTCGACGAGAGGAGTGGCAAGCCCGTGAACGCGCCAACATGCAGGCCCGTGCCGAGGCTCGCCGCCAGCCGCCGCTGCCTGATGAACTCCGCCGCGAAGGTCGAATTTCCACCTTTAATTTATCTACCGGGTGGGGGTTCGCTTGGGAGGTGGGTTTGAATGAGGAGGTGTTTGTGGGGCGCCGGGAAGTCGAGTCACACTTGCCCAGAGGATATCCCGATCGCGACCTATACCGGGGCGATATAATCACTTATGAGCGCTATGCTTGTCCAGATGGGTGGTTCGCTATCCGGGTGCGCCATCTTTCTCTACGCCAGTGACTTAAAAACTTGGACTCACTCAATAACTGACTCTGTTCCTGTTAATCACTGACTATGTGATCTGGCGGCTACAGCCTGAACTTTCACCAAGGACAGCCGACCGTCCGCCAGTCTCGCAAAAGTGTCACCTGTTTATTTTACCTGCCTCACTTCTTTTATGCAAAATAATGACCTGTCATTAATAAAAGTGTTTATTACCTGTTATAAAATATAAAAACCTCTGTAATGTGGGTAGTGTGACGCTTGGGGACAAGCGTATTAAACCAAGGGGGAGTGTGGCGCCCCGCAACGAGTGCGTCACAGGAGGGTATTGCAGCCATAAATGCAGCCGCAATATTCTCCGACCTAGCAGTTATCTGGTTAACTTAGAGATCCAAAACCCTGCATGCATCAGTTAACATAGAGGGCCAATCCAAGGTCCTGGTGGGCGGAGTGTAAGGATAGTGTAGGAGAAGTACAGTTAGTCTAGAGTAGTTAGAGTCGAGTCTAGACAAGAGAGAGACACAGACTCGAACTTGGAGTAGGAGCGGGGGCTCTGCACCTCGTGCAGCCCCCGGGCCGTCACCGGTTGGGTGTTAGCACCTGAGGCCTGAACAACCAGGATCGGGCATCACCAAACACGGGTTCCAAAAGACCCCCGTGCCCAACTCACAGCCGGTTCACTGGTACCGAAGCTGGCAGCAGTTCACCTCTGCTACGCGAACCAGAAGCGTGGAGGAGCAGCTTCAGAGGAGCACCCCACCACCAGCCAAATTCCAGTCGTCTAACCAGCGGTGTACCCACCGAGGGACCCAAGGCTCCCCAGAACATCCATAACGTATATCTTGGATAGGGATTGAAGCAGCCTCCCCGTACCCGATCTGGTATTCCTGGGCGACACTGGCAAATACTTAGCTAGAATGGAGGAACACTACGGATCTCTGAGGGACACCGATCACTGCTGAGTCCACCCGGTCCACTACCCGTTAACTGTATGCCATGTACTGCCTGCTGGTTACAGTAAAGACCCGTTACACAGACTTTCAGTGTCCGTGCTTCCTTATGATTGCATCCGTCCGCACACAAGGTAACCGCAGCTGCCGCACAACATCTTAAGCAGCTCCAGCCTCCGGGGATCACCGCTCAGCCTGTGGGGAGCGTTCCATCTTGCTGCTGTCCATCCCCCGGAGGTTCCGCAGCGTCGGTCGGACTGATCGAACTACTCATAGGTGGCGTCACGAATAAATTAACCCCTTTAATCTGTTCCTACAAGACGTCTTCAACTTTTGATCTGCACTCAACCGGGCCTCACTACCGGCAGGCGCGGCCCACCCGTGACAAGGAGGAAGGAGCTACAGCCTGTCTAAACCGGAGTCCCCGGCCACGGTGAGTCAGCTCAATAATTAGAGCAGTAATGTGACTCGGTGATTAGCACTGCATGGTGCCTCAGTGTTTGGCACTGTATATGGTGGCTCAGTGGTTAGTACAGTATGGTGGCTCAGTGGTTAGCACTGCGCGGTGGCTCAGTGGTCAGCACTGCGCGGTGGCTCAGTGGTCAGCACTGCGCGGTGGCTCAGTGGTCAGCAGTGTATGCGGTGGCTCAGTGGTCAGCAGTGTATGCGGTGGCTCAGTGGTCAGCAGTGTATGCGGTGGCTCAGTGGTCAGCAGTGTATGCGGTGGCTCAGTGGTCAGCAGTGTATGCGGTGGCTCAGTGGTCAGCAGTGTATGCGGTGGCTCAGTGGTCGGCGGAGGCCCGAGGGGGGGGGGGGCCAGAGTGGTCGGCGGAGGCCCGAGGGGGGCGGGGCCAGAGTGGTCGGCGGAGGCTGGGGGGGGCTAGAGTGGTCAGCGGAGGCCGGGGGGGGGGCAGAGTGGCGCCAACATGCTTACTTCCATCGCCATCTTGCATGTCGCCACTGTGAACAGGGCAAAACCAAGATGGCGACCGGGAGCTCTCGCGATACTTCCCGGCCGCCATCTTGGTTTCGCCATGTCCAGGGCGGTGACATAGAAGATAGCGGGCGGAAGACGGGGGACGGAGGAACATGCAGGAAGACAGAGGCGGGTGCGATCGGGTGGTAAGTATAATATCATCAGCGTGGAGGGGCAGAGCAGCACATTAGAATGGCGTGGAGGGGCAGAGCAGGACTTTAGAATCGGAAGTGGTGCATTGAAAGTCCCCAGTACTGACAAAGCGGCGGCCATATTAGTTAAGGGTGAAACATACCTAAGCCAGCTTCAGTCGGATGTGACGTCATAAACGTTACATAGTGACGGAAGCTGGCTTAGGGGAATTATTAGATAGGATAAAGAATTTGCATTTTTGGAATTTCTTTGCATCCTTTTTTTACTTAGTCAGATTGGTTATATACTGAGTTTTATGTGCAGATTTTCCCTATAGATTTGTATTCGATGCAGAAAAACCAAAGGTAAAAAATGCTAATTAAATTTTGTTAGTCAAATACCTGGAAGTATCAGAAACAAAGCAGCTTAATCTAAAACATGACCTTCCAAAAAGACAAAAAAGTGCAGGGTCAGAAACCAGATAAAAACATGTGACCTGATTTACATAATGGGTGCAGAAAATCTGCCCCCTCTGTGTATCACAAAGATGGTGGCAGCATGACTAGATGGGGCCCAGCATGCACAGGCACAGTTATGGGGCCGTGACACGCGTCAATGTCGTCAGCGATCTGATCGCTGACGACATTGACAGATGATTGCTGGTCAGCTGTCACACAGGCAGACTCACCAGCGATCATTGGACCAGAGACATCGTGGAAACTATTTAAATATAATTTCCATGATGTCTTGCTCCTGCTGCCAGGCTGCGGTAAGCGGGAGCAGGCTGGTATCCAGGGTAAACTGCGGGTATCTTGGCAGCGCGCGCTACCTAGGTACCCGCAGTTTACCCTGGATACCAGCTCCCAGCGCTTCCTGAGAGGCGCTGGGAGCTGGAATATCGCGTCTCCCGGTGTCACACGCAGCGATGCTGCATGTACACCGGGCGACCATCGCCAGGTTTTAGAACAGGTTCTAAAACCTGGCGACTATCAACCAGCGATTTATCGCTGGTTGATTCAGCATGTCACACGCGTCAATATTGCTGCAACGTCACGTGCAGCAGTGATCGTGCACGCGATATTGACGCGTGTGACGGCCCCATTAGTGTCCAAAGATTGCAGCGGTCTGACTAAGTGCGCCTGCGCACAGATAGGCGCATGTGCAGTTAGTCATTTGGCGATGTGCGGCGGTGATGTCGAGTGAAGTCTGCGGGCAGTGTGAGCAGTGGGTTTTGCAGTGATGTGTTCCTGGTTTCGGGTGACATTGGGTCCTGTTGTCAGAGACACCGCTGGCAGTATTGTGCAAGGGACCACTACTGCTAGCGGGTGACATGTTTGCACACCTATCACTTGGGTGTGCAAATATGGCTTCCACCAGCGGGTGATATGGGGACATCGGGACAGAAGTTAATCACAGGAAGTCCCATCTGTCATCATGTAAGAAGATTCCTGAGAAAAATACTTTGAATAAATCAGCCTGTATATACAACTTACATGAGGAGGTAAATGTGGACAGACTCGAAGCTCCGTATTACCCCATTTTTAGTGATATTCATTTATTCATGCACAGCTCGTTCCCTGTTCCTTCTAACCATAATATAACAGTATCCAAGTTTAGCTGATCATACAGAACTGTACTTACTCCTAGTTGCTCCTTTAGGACCTCAGTTGAGGTCCCTTAACAATTAGTTGTCATGGAAGGCTATGCCCATGGCCATTACTGCAATCGCTTATTTGAGATGCAGTGATTACCTGAGAGTCACCTCTGTGGTTTCTACAATTCCACAGTTACTGTAGTATGGAGTAGTAAAAAGTTCTCATCAGTATGAGAATCTGTAGTCAGGTGCAGGAATGAATGGCAGCCATCCTTGCAGGATTGAGGTAATGTTATACATGCCCTGAGTACTTGCACCCTGTGTGCTGCCAGCTGTTTGGGTTACCCTGTGACCTTCACTCTTATCCCAGACAGACTGTCTGACTGATTTCTAAGAAGCATCCTACTTGGGCGCACAGTGACCAGATTTAATCCTTTCATTGCCATGTATTACCCATATAAAAATGATACAAAGTAAAAGTTTGGAAAGCTGCTTTACTATGTAATGATCTTACATAAAAAATGTTAACAGTTCTACAATCATGGTAGTGAAGAGGTCATCCCCAAATAATATTAGGCAATGTAATACATTATTACCTACATGCACACTTGCAAGCAGCTACCACTGGGTAAGGTACTGCTCTCCACATGCAATTTTGTGATGCCCATCCTTTACCAGCATCCTGCATCCAGCAGTGCCACGCCAACAACTTAATATGAGTAATCTGCGCCTGGCGACACTCCATCCCTGGCGGCCAGGAGCATGCAGTATTACTCTCATCACAGTCAGTGTGCTTCACCCATCGTGGCCAAAAAACAGGTCCTATATCCACCCATGTGGATGTTAGCTTGCAGCTAGCTCGCTGCACCAACCAGCGCCGCAGTTCATGGAGTACCACATGGCTGCTGTTAGCAGAAAGATCTTCTGGCAGTTTCAGAGAAGCAAAATCAATGTTTTGAGCCTCCTGGGTAAGTTTCCTGCGGTAACGACTGGCACCATCCACGAGATCCTGGCTGAGAGCAGACATCTGGCTCCTGGTATCATTTTCAACAGGTTTCTCCACTGACATCCAGAATGGATCGAAGGAGGATCCTAGTATGCGAAGAAGACGAGGGGTTTTCAAATGCTTGGGCTTTGGAGAATAGTGGTAATCCAGTGGCGATCGGGAGAGGCTGTATGGCCGCGTGCCAGAGGAGGTTCTCCGTCGCAGAGTGCCCAATTCCGTGTCTGCTTGGGTTTCATTAAAGCGTTTGATATCAGCCGTAATATCCAAGTAAACCGGAGACCATTGGATTCCAAGAAGTATTAACCAGATGAAGAGTGAGAACATTTCCATAGATCCCATTTTCTGGTTCTATCAGTTCCTTGGACTATGCCGTCTCTTCTCTTGTATGTGTGCAGCTGTCTGGTTATTAGATGTAATGTCTTTAACGCTGCATATGCCTTTGCTTACAGCCCTCTTTCCACTTTTGTCTACCTCAGTTCTCTTATCTTCTGCGGTCTGTCTGACCCTGGATCTGTCTTCTGCATCTATCTGTTCCTTGACATAGTTTATACTTACTCGCACTCCAACTCCCCTCTCACCCATTATAACTAGTGTAGTGAGAGGAGGCAGGCTGTTTTTACAGCCACACAGCTAAGGCTGGTGTAGCGCCCAGGCTTTGGGGTACTCGGGTGTCAGGCGGCAAAGGGGTTAACTGTGTCACGGGGAATGGTGGCCGCGCCTGACCCCGTGTTCTGAGGTACCTTTTAAAAAGGGATGTATTTACAGGGGATTATATACAGTTTGTTGTCGTGACACCACCTGTAGTTTCTGGTGATTTGCACCAGTGCCGCCACAGTCTGCCAGAGGTGGATGGTACCAAACTAAGATGGTGAAGTCTTCCACAGGTAGGAACAGTCATTCGCAAAGAAAGCAGGCGGAGTCCATAGTCACTGTTCCTCCGGGTACTTTACTGGCATTTGTATTGGTTGCATACAAAGTTACAGTGCAGTAATCCTGATGGTGTGAGGGCAGGTAGCTGAACGGGTGGCTGCAGGCAGATCTTAGGTGGTACGGTGGACCCTCGGTGTGTGCCTTCATGTTCTACCCTCGTCTGTTCCTTTCCTATTTCCCAGTGGTGGTGAAGTCTGGTTCCTTAAAGCCAACCTGACCTCCTTCTTTCTCTCTCCTTTGCTCCCGTCGGATAACCCTCTGCTGGTGGACCGCTGAGCCATCAAGCGGTGCCTGGTACCCTCTTTTGGTCGCTCAGGTGCCCGGGAGAAGTGTAGACTCCACGGGTCTCCGGATTTTCTGTGGTCCTATAGTATCCCAAAGGTGTGAGCTCTGGTGCCCGGTAACTTTCTGCGCCTGGGAGCCCTTTCTCCTACTCCCTCTTCTGTCTCTCCCTGGTCCCTCAGCCGAGAGACCTTAGCTCACTCGCTTGGAGGCAAAGCCCAAAGGCCGCAAGACCTCAGGCCAAAGACCCAAAGGTCCGAACGACCTAGGGCAAAAGACCTAAACCTCCAGGCTACCGACGACCTTCTTGTTCCCCCCCCTTAGGTGGTTTTATTCCCTCCCGGGTAACCTCCCACCGTATGATCTAGCGTGGGAGTGCTGGTGAATGGGTACCACCCACCATCCTATGATCCACCTGCAGCTGGAGTATCTGCACCTCTTTTAGGGGTGCAGCACCCCTCTGTGACGCCTGCTTGGCGGGGCGCCACACTGGTTTCACATTTGCATTTGTGTCTGCATGTAGATTGCATGCAGACGCAGCCGCAGTGCAAGCACAGCCATACTGATGTGAACTCAGCGGAGAATCTCCGCATGCGTTCACATCAGTATGCAGCACAGCCAGCCAATCAGCTGTCTCGGCGGTGGTCGCCGAGATGCGGAGATCTAGTCCTCCCGGCCGCCGCTGATTGCCTGACGGTGTTGGCGGGGTGTAACAGCTGTTCTGACAGCTGTTTAAATCTCCCGCGCCGACACACAAGAGGTGTTGTCTGCGCGGGAGACTTAAACAGTGCAAACGCTGCCATACTGATGTGAATGCAGCGGAGTATACAGTATAGTGCCATGTTAGCCAATCAGGTGTCTCGGCGGCTGGGAGGCGGAGATCTCCTCCTCCCGGCGGCCGCCGCTAATCTCCCGAATAAGGAGATGTCGGCGCGGGAGATTTAAACAGCTGTCAGATCAGCTGTTTCTTTAAATCTCCCGTGCCGACACCGCTGGGGGGAGATTAGCGGAGGCTGCCGGGAGATCAGCGGCTGCTCCAGCTGATTTCCCAGTGGCCGCTGCTAATGTCTCGGGAGATCAGCGGCGGCCACTGAGAGGGTTCAAAGAGATCCGCGGAGGACACTGCGGATCCATTGACTCTTATGCATTGTTTGTGCGCTTGCGGGAGATAAAACAAGCTTCCGAGAACGCACAAAAAATGCAATATGTTGCATAAATTATGCACATCCGAACACAACCGCAACCGAACGCAGTCAAACGCAGGTACTGTGCGTTCCCATGTTAAACATAGGAACGCAGTGCGCATGCGTTTGGCTGCGTCCGATACACAGCAGTTTCATACGCAAGTATTGTATTAATCTACCATGCAGCTGAATGTTGTCCTGTTACTCCTTCTATGTGCCACACAGAGAAAGAAGCGGGAATCCCTCATTCCTCTGTGTACAGTGCATAAGAAACATCAAAGCTGCTAATCACCAATCAATATATTAGACAGAACTGACAACTAGAGATAAAGCTTGTGATGGGAAAAACTGGTAAAAAAAATTACATCTACATGTCATATAATGGCTAGAAATAGTGTTATTCCTCATGTTCACACACAACTGCTTATTCTGAAAAGTCACTTAAAATGACACTCTTAAATCATGACATTATTAAAGAGAATCTGTCAGCAGGTTTTTGCTACCTTATTTGACAGCAACCTAATGTAGGCAGAGATTCTGAACCCAAATATGTATCACTTAGTGTCAAAACAGATTCATCCAGTAAGCTATCGGGCTATCTGTGCATACTGCAGAATTGATGTGTTTTATTGGGCAGTTTTGATGCACATTTGCATGCCTATTCAGAATCCAGCAAAGTCTATGAGCATTCCAGTGTTGTGCACATGTTGTTGCTTATTTTTCCTTACAGAATAAATCTGCAGCATGTCAATTGGTGCAGATTTCCTGCGGTTTTTTTTTTCAGACCTTCCAGCCTTTGACTTCATTAAGGCTGCCTTCAGATTTGCAGATGCCTCCGCAGCGTTTTGCGGAGGCATCTGCAAGCATCTGCATGCAGACGGCAGCCCCTATCTTTATAATGGAGCGCACGGTGTCTGCAGATGCTTGCAGACTGCCGTGCGCTCCCATTGCCCATCATGAGTGATCTGTGCGCAGGCGGATGCCTGCGCACAAATCACACAGTCTCGTCCGCACCAGGGATCCAGCGATATCAGGATTCTACTGGATCCAGATGCTGGATTTGGGTTTTTAGTCTGAGCATGCCCAGAACCAAGTTTGAAATGACACGCTCCCTTGGAGGGGAAGCATGTCATTTTCCACTGAATTCAGCAAAAAAGGTATGAAACTGTCTGCTCCCACACCGATACTATCCCTGATCCGTGAGATGGATCAATGAGCATACCGGTGCTGGTGTATCCAGTTTATCAAATGCACTGGAATTCAAAAAATGGTAGTGTGAAACACGTGTAAGGCCAGAAATGATGGACAACAAACCAAAAAAATGACGTGGTTATCTCTGCACCGTTGGAGAGCAATGAAATTGCCAATGTGCTGGATACACATGAAGGGTGTGCCACCCTCTGTGCCTTTCCTGAGAAAAAAGTGAGGGTCACTTTGAAAGACTCCACCTCTCATCTATATCCAGCACATTGGCTATGTCATTGCACTCCAGTAGCGCAGAGATAACCATGCTGTTTTTCCTGGTTGTTGTGAAATAATTACCGTATATACTCGTGTATAAGCCGACCCCCCTACTTTTGCCCCCAAAACCTGGGAAAACCTATTGACTCGTGTATAAGCCGAGGGTGGACCCCAGCACAGGTATACAGCCCCCTCCAGTGGTATATAGCAGCCTCCCCAGTGGTAGTATATAGCAGCCACAGAGGTATATACAGCAGCCCCAGTAGTAGTATACAGCAGCCTCCCAGTGGTAGTATACAGCAGTCTCCCCCTGTGGTAGTATACAGCAGTCTCCCCCTGTGGTAGTATACAGCAGTCTCCCCCTGTGGTAGTATACAGCAGCCACAGAGGTATATACAGCAGCCCCTCCCCTGTGGTAGTATACAGCAGTCTCCCCCTGTGGTAGTATACAGCAGTCTCCCCCTGTGGTAGTATACAGCAGCCCCTCCCCTGTGGTGGTATACAGCAGCCCCCCCTGTGGGTTATACTGCAGCCCATCCCCTGTGGGATAACAGCAGTGCCTCCCCCTGTGGTATATACAGCAGCCCCTCCCCTGTGGGTATACAGCAGCCCCCCCCCCTGTGGTGTATACAGCAGCCCCCCCCGTGGGTATACAGCAGCCCCCCCGTAGTATATACAGCAGCCCCTCCCCTGTGGTAGTATACAGCAGCCCCCCCGTGGTAGTATACAGCAACCCCCCGTTGCTGCCGCACACCTGTAAAAAGAAGATCTTTCATACTTATCCTCCTGCTGTCACCGCGCGCATCCTTCGCTCTCCTTCTTGCTTGCACCCGGGCCCCAGCGTCCATCCACGTGACCGCGCACAAATAATGACGTCATTATTTGTGCGCGGTCATATGGATGGACGCCGGGGCCCGGGTGCAAGCAAGAAGGAGAGCGGAGGATGCGCGCGGTGACAGCAGGAGGATAAGTATGAAAGATCTTCTTTTTACAGGTGTGCGGCAGCAACGGGGGGGGGGCTGTATATACCCACAGGGGGGGCTGCTGTATACTACCAAGGGGGGGGCTGCTGTATACTACCACAGGGGGGGGCTGCTGTATACTACCACAGGGGAGGGGCTGCTGTATACTACCACGGGGGGCTGCTGTATACTACCACAGGGGGGGCTGCTGTATACTACCACAGGGGGGGCTGCTGTATACTACCACAGGGGGGGCGGGAGAGCACTGACAGTGCTATGTAATATGCACGGCTCCCCTGCCGCTGATGGACAGGGGGATGCAGTGCATATTGCTATACAGCCTCCCCCTGCCTCCTCCAGCCCCCGGACACCGGCCCCACACAGTCAGCCGTCACTGACTCGTGTATAAGCCGAGGGGGGCACTTTTCAGCACAATTTCTGTGCTGAAAAACTCGGCTTATACACGAGTATATACGGTAAGTAATATTGTTCTGCATTAGCATTGTTCTTACCGTGATTTTTTTTCATGTGGTGGAATGAAATTTTCAATATGTCAAGACAGAGGTGTATCTAGGTTTTCTGGCCCCCAGGGCAAGAGTTCAGTTTGGCGCCCCCACCCCCCCAGTGGTCTCAGGAAACGTCATGTGATCAATCATCCATATGCAATTTTTACACTTGCAGGTACAGTGACTGCTGGAACCAGCAAGAGCTGTTTCTGGCAGTGAGTGTATTACACGTTGTTAGGAGTGGGCTAAGGTCTTTAATGTTATAATTAATGGACTTGTCCATGACTCACTGTAGCCGGGTTCTTCATGTCGCAGGCGTCTGCTTCTCCTTGTCACGGAACCGCGCCGGCGGCTGTGGGGCCCGGTGGTCCAGATCAATAAAGGGGATGGCTGAACAGTAGGGGTTAGTTGTCTTCGTGACGCCACCTGTGAGTGTTCCAGTGATGTCCACCGGCGCTGCTTGGGTCTCCGGGGATGGAAGGCAGCAAGATGGGACGCTCCCCACAGGATGAGCGGGAGTCCCTGGAGCCAGGAGCTGCACAAGATGTTGTGAGGCAGCTTAGTCGGGCTGCTGTTAGATCCAGGAATTAAAGCGCAGACACACCAAAGTCTTTTAGGTACCTTTACTGGTGGAAAGCAGGTACACTCAGGCCGGGTGAGGGTGAAGTCAACACTCCTGGAGGTTCACAGCAAGCAGTTGGTGTAGGCTTCCTTTCTCTGTTTCTTTTGATAAGGTCGGGTGGATGTGGAATCCAGCCGGACCGGGCAGTATGTTCAAAGGAACTTGATTGACCTGGGTATCCGCACTGAGGGCACTGTAAAAGGGGTTAAGCAGGATCAATACTTTTCCCTGGGCTCTCGTAGGTGGGTGCTTCAGGTGGAACAGGGGGCTAGACTCCCTGTGCAGGATGCTGGTTCTCTCTGGTGGCTGGGTAGCTCTCACAGTAACCGGATGATGAGGAGAGTTAAGGTAACTCTGTTGTCCCTGAGAGGTGCTCTCCTTTCCTATTACCGCAATTACAAGGGTTTCCTCACTGGGCGGGTGTGCTGGTTGGGCCTACTATGGCTCCAGAACTGGTGGATGCACACGTCCTGCAGCTCTTGTAGCGTCTGCACACTCTGGTGTTTCTCCCTCCAAGACTCTATTTATAAGGGGAACTGGCTCAAAGTGACTAGTGGGGCTCCCCCTAGAGGCTTGGGGTGAAACCAGGTGTTCTAAGGTGTTGTAGGTGTTTTGTTTTGTTTATGAGTATTGCTTTGCTGTTACTGCTCCATTCATGTCCCAAGGGTTCTGTGGTGCCCAACAAGGTGCCAGGGTGCCACATTGAGGTTTGGGATGAAAGTCTATGTGACTGCAGGCCTCCGAATCATCATGGCGCATGCACTGCACACTTTCAGGATTCTCCCACATCAAAGGTAAGATAGGACTGCCATGTGAACATAAGTATGCGATTTATATACTTCTTGACACATTCTGACTAGACGTGTCCGGCCTCCCTCAATTTATTTAATTGATTGAAGCCTCGTATGTCTAGTCAGCACGTGACTGCATGTATGTAAATTGCGTATTATACACAAAGGAGTTGCCCTTACAATGTGTGTCAAAGATTTTGCCATTGGCCAGATTGGACCCCTCCTATGTATATACATTTAACCATAAGAAGAAAGTAGGAGGTTTAAGGTCCTATTCATACTATATATATATCAAGTCAATTGTATATGTTTTCAAAATATGAATTTATTAAATAAATTGTTGTACATATAAAATTCATCTCATAACATATAACATATATATCACATATACATAAATTTCATTTAATATTTATTATATGGGGGATCAAGGTTTAAAGTGACATTGTGACAAATAAAATTTCCATGTAGCTGGTACCTTCTATATGGATAGGGGGTGGTGGGCCAAAATGTGGGTATTGGTCTGATCTTATTCTATGTATGTATTATCTTTTAGGTTATCCAATCCAGTAAGGGTTAGGGGGAACATAAAGACCACTTGTACTAGGGGGAACCTGCAAGTAATGGGTTTCCCATGTATCAATCATGCAGTTTAAACCATCCCTAGGGGAATATTAATGGGCACCCGGTACTCCATCCCTTCATTGGATATGGGTAAGTGAGGACATGTGGGAGTTTGAGGTGACCTGTTCTAACTTCACTGAAACGGTTATTGCAATCAATATAGGGATGGTAACATTAATATTCCCCTAGGGATGGTTTAAACTGCATGATTGATACATGGGAAACCCATTACTTGCAGGTTCCCCCTAGTACAAGTGGTCTTTATGTTCCCCCTAACCCTTACTGGATTGGATAACCTAAAAGATAATACATACATAGAATAAGATCAGACCAATACCCACATTTTGGCCCACCACCCCCTATCCATATAGAAGGTACCAGCTACATGGAAATTTTATTTGTCACAATGTCACTTTAAACCTTGATCCCCCATATAATAAATATTAAATGAAATTTATGTATATCTGATATATATGTTATATGTTATGAGATGAATTTTATATGTACAACAATTTATTTAATAAATTCATATTTTGAAAACATATACAATTGACTTGATATATATAGTATGAATAGGACCTTAAACCTCCTACTTTCTTCTTATGGTTATATGTAAATTGCGTACCTATAGTTATGTGACCTTCCACTCTCACCGCCGGCCCCAGACAATCCTGACAGCAGGCAGTGTGCGCTCTGAGGGTGCCGTTACACGGGGCGACATCGCCGCCCATAACAGAGGCAACATGGGGGCGTGGCCTATCGCCCCTACGTCGCCTCATGTGAAGGGGCGATGTTGCCGGTGCCTGGAGGTCGCCTGGTTTCAGAGCAGTGCTCTGAAACCTGTCGACCATCATGGGGCGATGTGCACACGTCGCCCCATGTAACCAGGCGCCGGCGACCTGTCAGGCGATGGGAGCCATAGGCTCTCATTGTCCTGCATCGCCGCTGGGCCAAATACATGTTGCCTCCCAGTTGCAGCATGTATTTGGGGAATTTGGCGGCGATAAATCGCCTGGTTCCTGATTTTAGAGCACTGCTCCAAAATCAGAGGTAATCATGAAGGCGACATTCCCAGCTTTTGGCGTGTGATAGGGCGATAGTGATGGAATCTGTGTCGCCTAATGATTTCCCGTAGGCGTGCCACAGCGTGCTGAAGTCCGCACCCCGTCTGCGATGATTGGTGTTGGATACTGTGTTCCCATTGGCTGTCAATTGACAGCGCGCCATATTTGAGCGTGTATTTGGTACAAACTCTCATAGACAATGGCGTCATGTATTAGCCAGCCTTCCAGAGCAGGCTGACCAATCATTACGCTATTGCGTTGTCCAATGAGCATGTTTGGGGCGTGGTGTAAACCAGTCTGACACGCCTATGTTCTCGCCGCGCTGTTCAGACTCCATATATTATAATACATCATCCAGAATTCTCCATATAGTATAATGCACACCATAATGCACCCCCATAGTCCTCCATATAGTATAATGGGCCCCCATTGTCCTCCATATAGTATAATGCACCCCCATAGTTCTCCATATAGTATAATGCATCCCCATAGTCCTCCATGACTCCATATAGTATAATGCACCCTCATAGTACTCCATATAGTATAATACAACCCAGTAGTCCCTCAATATAGTATAATGGGCCCCAATAGTCCTCCATATAGTATATTGCACCCCCATTGTCCTCCTATATTATATTGCACATTACATAGTTTTCCATCAGTGTACTCACTGATTTAAAAAAAAAGGAAAAAAAAAGTACAGTATATACTCGCGTATAAGCCGAGTTTTTCAGCCAAAAAATTGCAGCACAAACCTGTAAAGGAAGAGATTAGTATACTTACCACTGTCCCGCCGCCGTCATCGCACTCCTCCATCTTCATCCGTCTTCTTCCGGCTTCCTCCGGTCGGCGCAGGCAATGACGTCATTGTCTGCGCGCCAGAGGAGGAAGCCGGAAGAAGACGGAAGACGCTGGATGAAGACGGAGGAGCGCGATGACGGCGGCGGGACAGCGGCAGCGGGACAGTGATAAGTATACTAATCTCTTCCTTTACAGGTTTGTGCACCAAGGGGGGGGCCCTGTATACTGATGGGGGGCTGTATACTACCTCTGGGGCTGCTGTATACACCACTGGGACTGCTGTATACACCACTGGGGCTGCTGTATACTACCTCTGGGGCTGCTGTATACTACCTCTGGGGCTGCTGTATACTACCTCTGGGGCTGCTGTATACTACCTCTGGGGCTGCTGTATACTACCTCTGGGGTTGCTGTATACTACCTCTGGGGTTGCTGTATACTACCTCTGGGGCTGCTGTATACTACCTCTGGGGCTGCTGTATACTACCACTGGGGCTGCTGTATACTACCACTGGGGCTGCTGTATACTACCACTGGGGCTGCTGTATACTACCACTGGGGCTGCTGTATACTACCACTGGGGCTGCTGTATACTACCTCTGGGGCTGCTGTATACTACCTCTGGGGCTGCTGTATACTACCTCTGGGGCTGCTGTATACTACCTCTGGGGCTGCTGTATACTACCACTGGGGCTGCTGTATACTACCTCTGGGGCTGCTGTATACTACCACTGGGGCTGTATATACCTCTGGGGCTGCTGTATATACCACTGGGGCTGCTGCTGTATACTACCACTGGGGCTGTATATACCTCTGGGGCTGCTGTATACTACCACTGGGGCTGTATATACCTCTGGGGCTGCTGTATACTAACCACTGGGGCTGCTGCTGTATATACCTCTGGGGCTGCTGTATACCACACTGCTAGGGGCTGTATACCTGTGCTGGGGTCCACCCTCGGCTTATACATGAGTCAATAGGTTTTCCCAGGTTTTGGGGGCAAAAGTAGGGGGGTCGGCTTATACACGGGTCGGCTTATACACGAGTATATACGGTAAATACGCCAAATACAAAAACCATGGGAAGGTTGTTAGGCTGGTTTCACACTAGTGTTTGTGTCTGCATGCATCTGGCATGCAGATGCAAACGCAGTGCAAATGCTGCCATACTGATGTGAATGCAGTGGAGATTCTCCGCATGCATTAACACAGTATAGAGGCGGTGAGCCAATCAGCTGTCTCGGCGGTCGGGAGGCGGAGATCAGCGGCGGAGATCTCCTCCTCTCGGCGGCCGCCGCTAATCTCTCGAATAAGGAGATGTCGGCGTGGGAGATTTAAACAGCTGTCAGATCAGCTGTCTCTTTAAATCTCACGTGCCAACACCGCCCGGGGAAGATTAGCGGTGGCTGCCGGGAGATCAACGGCTGCTTCAGCTGATCTCCTGGGGGCCATCGCTGATCTCCCGGGAGTTCAACGGCGGCCACCGGGAGAGATTTCAATGTGATCCACAGCTTTCTCCTGCGCTGTCATGCGAAGGACACTGCGGATCCATTGACTTCCATGCATTCTGTGAGCGCTTGCGGATGCTTGGTGATAAAACAAGCACCCACAAACGCACAAAAAATGCAACATGTTGCATTCGGAAGGTGCATAAATTATGCGCATCCAAACTCAACTACAACCGAACACATCCAAACTCAGGTACTATGCGTTTCCATGTTCAACATAGAATGCAGCGCCCATGTGTTTGGCTGTGTTTGGTACGCTGCGTTCAAAAACGCTAGTGTGGAACCAGCCTTAAAGGGAAACATACTGGTAGACCAAGGAAGACATCAAAGTGTCAAGACTGGAAACTTAAAGCAATATGTCTCCAAATCTGGATTTGCACAACAAAACAAATGAGGAACGAATGGGAGGAAATGGGAGTCAATGTCTGTGACCGAACTGTAAGAAACCTTCTAAAGGAAATGGGATTTACACACAGAAAAGCTAAACAAAAGCCATCATTAACACCTAAACATAAAAAAACAAGGTTACAATAGGCTAAGGAAAAGCAATCCTGGACTGTGGATGACTGGATGAAAGTCAGTGATGAATCGCGAATCTGCATTGGGCAAGGTGATGATGCTGGAACTTTTGTTTGGTGTCATTCCAATGACATTTATAAAGATGATGCCTGAAGAAACATGCAAATTTCCAGAGTCATTGATGATATGGGGCTGCATGTCAGGTAAAGGCACTGAGGAGATGGCTGTCATTACATCTTCAATAAATGCCCAAGTTTACATTGATATTTTGCAACACACAAAAGATAAAAGCGCTCCCATAGGGAGAACCTGGTGGTCTAATGGGGGCAAGTTATAAGTGAATGAGGGGTTGCCTCTCACCTGTGAAATGCAGCAAATGGCTCAGGGGACCTCCGGGCATCGGCTCCTCTATGATACAGCTCACATTGGCTTCCTAGCCCACTCCTGGATTTCTCCGATTGGATAAATCACAGTCATGTGACTCACAAGTCACTGGTCACAAGGTCTGACATCACCACAGGTCCTATCAGTTCAGAGCTGCTTTGCTAGGAATATCTGTGTCTCCCTGCAGCTTCCAGTAACATCACACCCAGGATGGGTGTTTTGTACAAGATTAAGGAAAGAAAAGATTACTGGCTAGGAGCGCTGGGGAGCCTGAGGAAAACAACAATCCGTTGTGGAAACACGTTGTGGAAAATAAACGTGTTAACCCATAAGTAATCTCCTTATTTGTGCACTACCATCTACCTCCGGCGGACTGTGACGGAGCTGGTGACCCATCACCAGACACTACAGGTGGCGTCACATGACAAAAACTCTTATCCCCTGTAAATACACCCTTTTTGAAGTGTCATCCAGGCCACTGGCTCAGGTGCTGCCGCCCGTGACATCCCGTTAACCCCTTGGAGCCTGATACCCGAGTACCCCAGGGCCTGGGGCTCGCCAGCAACAAGGGGAGGAGCCTCTACTTCAGGCCTCTCACATATGGCAACAAGGGGAGGAGCCTCTACCTCAGGCATCTCACACATGGCAACGGTGGGAGGAACCTTTACCTCAGGCCTCTCACACATGGCAACAAGGGAAGGAGCCTCTACCTCAGGCCTCACACATGGAAACAAGGGAAGGAGCCTCTACCTCAGGCCTCACACATGGCAAGAAGGGGAGGAGCCTCTACCTAAGGCCTCACACATGGCAACAAGGGGAGGAGCCTCTACCTCAGGTCTCTCACACATAGCAATGGTGGGAGGAGCCTCTACATCAGGCCTCTCACATGGCAGTGGTGGGAGAAGCCTCTACCTCAGACCTCTCACACATATCAATGGTGGGAGTAGCCTCTACCTCAGGCCTCACACATAGCAATGGTGGGAGGAGCCTCTAACTCAGGCCTCTCACACATGGCAACAAGGGAGGAGCCTCTACCTCAGGCCTCACACATAGCAATGGTGGGAGGAGCCTCTAACTCAGGCCTCTCACACATGGCAACAAGGGGAGGAGCCTCTATCTCAGGCCTCTCACACATAGCAATGGTCGCAGGAGACTTTACCTCAGGCCTCTCACACTTGGCAACAAGGGGAGTAGCCTCTACCTCAGGCTTCTCACACTTCCTGGAAATGGTTCACACAGGTTTAGTCAGTGTAGTCAGGAGAGAGGGGGGAAGCACTACTGCTCCCAGAATCTCCTCCCAGTCCAGGTTGAGGGGGACATAATTTTCTCCATTTAATTACCTCCACACGAGTGAAGCATTTTATAGCAAGGAGTGATAAGGCTGAAGTGTGTCTCCTCCATGCTGGTTTTATATGGACTTCCAGTCATGCAATAGAGAACGGTAGTGCCAAAATCATGAGTAGCTCCATACCCCATCACCACGGGAAGCCGTGCCGTGTAGGTCCCTCCATCAGTATAGTACTACCTGGACTGTGTGTAAAATTACTTCCTATACCAAGTTAAGACACCTGTACTCCAGCTACTTGAGAGGCCATAAATCTGCTTGTTCCATGAGGAGAAATCGCCTTCTTTCATACTCAAAATAAAGTGTATTTTACAGGGTGGGCCATTTATATGGATGCACCTAAATAAAATGGGAATGGTTGGTGATAGCAACTTCCTGTTTGTGACACATTAGTATATGGGAGGGGGAAAACTCTTCGAGATGGGTGGTGACCATGGCGGCCATTTTGAAGTTGGCCATTTTGGATCCAACTTTATTTTTTTTCAATGGGAAGAGAGTCATGTGACACATCAAACGTCTTGAGAATTTCATAAGTAAAACAATGGTGTGCTTGGTTTTAATGTAACTTATTCTTTCATGAGTTATTTACAAGTTTGACCACTTATAAAATGTGTTCAAAGTGGTGCCCATTGTGTTGGATTGTCAATGCAACCCTCTTCTCCCACTCTTCACACACTGATAGCAACACCGCAGAAGAAATGCTAGCACAGGCTTCCAGTGTCCATTGTTTCAGATGCTGCACATCTCGTACCTTCACAGCATAGACAATTGCCTTCAGATGAGGGATGAGGCAAACTTTTTTGTGAATGGTGAAGTTAACAAACAAAACCCCCGTTATTGGTCTGGCACTAACCCACAGTGGATAGATCCCTCCAAGACTGTTGGAACACAAAGATACCACACCATACAATCAATATGGGGTACAGAGATAGTGGGGCCATTCTTCATCAATAGAAACCTCAATGCCACTGGATATTTGCACATTGTCTGAACGGTGATGCGTAATTCCAGCGGGAATAATCGGCTCCTATGGGAGAAAGCGCAGGTGCGTAAAGAATTGACATGGTCATTCTTTTTATGCTTGCACTTTCTCTCATAAAAGCGCAGTGTATATTTATGCAGCGTCTGAACGGCAAAAGTGAATTTACATTCACTTTACCGGCAGACGCACTAGCGCTTATTTGAAAAGCACGAGCAAAAAAAACGCATAGTGTTAACGTAGCCGAAGAGTGCTTTCACATCTGCGTATGGCAAATCCGGTAGAATTTCGCCTTTTTTGCAGAAAACTGATGTGTCACAGTTGCAGCAAGACTGCGTTCTGTCTAATCCATTTGTATAGGAGTTCTGGACATGTGCAGTGACTTGAGTTTTCATCCAGATCTGGCAAGTCCGGCATTTCAATCTTGTCTTAAAACCGCAGTTAGGCTGCTTTCTCATCAGCGGTAATCGCTGTTCGCGGCAGTTGCGGTGAAAAAAATGCAACTGCCACGATTACCGCATAACGGCCGCGATCGTGGCACACTTGTGGCAAGCCCCATGCAATGTCTATGGGGCTTGCGGTAAGTTTGCGGCAGGTGCGGTTTCAGCACTTGCGGTATGCTTCGATTTTTTTCGCGGCTGCACCTGCCTCAAGTGCCGAAACCGCACTTGCCGCACCTGCCGCACACTTACCGCAAGCAACATAGACATTGTATGGGGCTTGCCGCAAGTGTGCCGTAATCGCGGCCGTTGCATTTTTTTCACCGCAACTGCCGCGATCAGCGTTTACCGCTGATGTGAAAGGGGCCTTAGCAGCAGTTTTTGTACGGTGCCAGAAGTGCTGGATTTTTTGGATCTGGATGAAAACATAAGTGCTGCACATGTCCGGAACTCCAATAGAAAATGCACTAAGCAGAATGCAATGTTGCCACAAGTGTGATGGATCAGTCTTGTTTTTTTTTGCAAAAATGGCGGAATTCTGCTGGATTTGTAAAAACGCAGATCAGGCAAACCTGATGTCAAAAGTTCAGGTTTGCCTGATCTTCTGGAACTGATAAGAAACGCTGATTTGAAAGTAGCCTAATATCTCCAAGTTCACCTGGGTGTCTGGCTGCCTATAATTGCACAAACTTCATGGGCACTACAACATCTGCATTCAGACATCATCAAAACTACTGGAGACCCCGGGAGCTAATAAACAACACCTGCACCCAGACATCTTCACTACAGGAGCGCCACCTGGGGGTCATATACTACAACTGCACCCAAACATCACCACTACTGGAGTGCCCCCAGGTGGTCATATACAGCACTTGCACCCAGACATCACCACTACAGGAGAGCCACCTGGGGGTCATATACTACAACTGCACCCAAACATCACCACTACTGGAGTGCCCCCAGGTGGTCATATACAGCACTTGCACCCAGACATCACCACTACAGGAGCAGTCCCGGGGGTCATGTACCATCTCTATACGTGCACCATCCCACTTTGACAATTGTTGTGAACACGAAGGAAGTGTTTAGGGGTTCAGCAACCCACTTCAGCCTCTGCAACATCTGGTGCTAAACCCGTGGCTCACCATATTTTAAGCAAAACCCAAGCGTGTTACACGCCCAACTCTGCTGATACTGTGTTACACTGTGTGTAAATTCTGCAGCAACTATGCAACCTATTAACATGCTAAGGAGCCCTGAGGTGTTTCTGAGCTCAGTAGTTTCAGATTACCAAGAGAGGTCACTCAGTATGAAGATTCACTGCCAGGAAACAGTGTGGATAGGATTTGTAGCTCAAACTAAAATGTGCAGCAATGGCCTCCAGAGGGCGCCACATACACAGCAATCACAATGACGACCTTCCCACACTGCAGGCAGGCACTCCTCCATGCGAATACAAGTCACCCAGCACCCGCTGATACACGCAGAGGCTCCGTGTGCGCTCTCACTGCCTAGCAACGCTGAGAGGCGGCCATTTTTAAGAAGTCTCGATGTGCTGTGAGTGGAGGACTATATGCAGGGCAGGCTGAGCGCAGTGTGGCCTCTGCTGCAGAGTGTGTGTGCACAGGAGGGAATACTTCTGCTGCTGCAGAGTGTGTGTGCACAGGAGGGAATAACTGCTGCTGCAGAGTGTGTGTGCACAGGAGGGAAATACCTGCTGCTGCAGAGTGTGTGTGCACAGGAGGGAATACTTCTGCTGCTGCAGATTGTGTGTGCACGGGAGGGAATAACTACTGCAGAGTGTGTGTGCACAGGAGGGAAATACCTGCTGCTGCAGAGACTGTGTGTGCACAGGAGGGAAATACCTGCTGCTGCAGAGACTGTGTGTGCACAGGAGGGAAATACCTGCTGCTGCAGAGACTGTGTGTGCACAGGAGGGAATAACTGCTGCTGCAGAGTGTGTGTGCACAGGAGGGAATAACTGCTGCTGCAGAGTGTGTGTGCACAGGAGGGTATAACTGCTGCTGCAGAGTGTGTGTGCACAGGAGGGAATAACTGCTGCTGCAGAGTGTGTGTGCACAGGAGGGAATAACTGCTGCTGCAGAGTGTGTGTGCACAGGAGGGAATAACTGCTGCTGCAGAGTGTGTGTGTACAGGAGGGAATAACTGCTGCTGCAGAGTGTGTGTGTACAGGAGGGAATAACTGCTGCTGCAGAGTGTGTGTACACAGGAGGGAATAACTGCTGCTGCAGAGTGTGTGTGCACAGGAGGGAATAACTGCTGCTGCAGAGTGTGTGTGCACAGGAGGGAATAACTGCTGCTGCAGAGTGTGTGTGCACAGGAGGGAATAACTGCTGCTGCAGAGTGTGTGTGCACAGGAGGGAATAACTGCTGCTGCAGAGTGTGTGTGTACAGGAGGGAATAACTGCTGCTGCAGAGTGTGTGTGCACAGGAGGGAAATATCTGCTCATGTAGAGTGTGTGTGCACAGGAGGGAATAACTGCTGCTGCAGATTGTGTGTGCACAGGAGGGAAATACTGCTGCTGCAGAGTGTATGTGCACAGGAGGGAATAGCTGCTGCTGCAGAGTGTGTGTGCACAGGAGGGAATAACTGCTGCTGCAGAGTGTGTGTGCACAGGAGGGAAACATCTGCTGCTGCAGAGTGTGTGTGCACAGGAGGGAAATACTGCTGCTGCAGAGTGTATGTGCACAGGAGGGAATAGCTGCTGCTGCAGAGTGTGTGTGCACAGGAGGGAATAACTGCTGCTGCAGATTGTGTGTGCACAGGAGGGAAATACTGCTGCTGCAGATTGTGTGTGCACAGGAGGGAATAACTGCTGCTGCAGATTGTGTGTGCACAGGAGGGAAACATATGCTGCAGAGTGTGTGTACACAGGAGGGAATAACTGCTGCTGCAGTGTGTGTGCACAGGAGGGAATAACTGCTGCTGCAGAGTGTGTGTGCACAGGAGGGAATAACTGCTGCTGCAGATTGTGTGTGCACAGGAGGGAAACATCTGCTGCAGAGTGTGTGTGCACAGGAGGGAATAACTGCTGCTGCAGATTGTGTGTGCACAGGAGGGAAATATCTGCTGCTGCAGAGTGTGTGTGCACAGGAGGGAATACCTACTGCTGCAGAGTGTGTGTGCACAGGAGGGAATAACTGCTGCTGCAGAGTGTGTGCGCACAGGAGGGAGGACTGCTGCTGCAGAGTGTGTGTACACAGGAGGGAATAACTGCTGCTGCAGAGTGTGTGCGCACAGGAGGGAGGACCTTCTGCCAAGAGAGGAGCGCTCCTCAGCTGCCGTTCTGTGCTGTCGACCAACGGGTAATGTTCACTACTTAGTTACTTCTTAATGTTGTCAAGGCTGGAAACACGCTGGCGAGTGCAAAAACGGTCCGATTGACGGATTGGAGAGTGTCATACAACTTTTGGTCAGTGTGGCTACCGTGTGTTGTCCAAGTGCAATCTGTATTTTTACTCAGCAACTATTTACTGTATTAGCATTTAGGCTGCATTCACATGTTGGGTATTTTTGCGTGCACTTTTCAAAATACGCAATGTGCCTTTTGTCTGCCGGCAAAGTGAATGTGAAATTGACTTTGCCATACAGCATATTTTTACGCAGCGCTTTTATAGGAAAAAGCGCCTGCATAAAAAGAATGACCGTGTCAATTCTTTACGCAGCTATAAGTGCAGGCGCTGCTGCATCTGATGTCACAGAGGGGGAGGAAAAATCCTGCTTCCTCCTCCCCACTATGACATGTGTGACCGCCCCCATTAGATTTCAGAGTGTATTAATATACACTGCAAAATCAAAATTAAATAAAGGCTGAGGTATGAAAAATAATAAAGAATATGTACCCTCCGACGGGTGTTCGGGAGCCGCAGCAGGAATTGACCTGCTAGGACCTGCCGTGATGTCCGAGGACGTTCTGGGCGCTGATTGGCCGCTTGTGGTCATGTGATATGAGCGAGTGGCCAATCAGTGCCCGGAACTTACTCTGACATCACGACAGGTCCTGTTGTTCTGGTACCTGCCTGTCTCTCCATGCCGGATCGCACAAACAGCAGCCGGAGGGTAAGTATTTAATTCTTTTTTATTTTACATACATTTGCCTTTATTTTGTTTAGATTTCACAGAGTATATTAATACACGGCGAAATCTAATGGGGGCGGTAACACATGTCACAGAGGGGAGGAGGAACCAGGATTATTCCTCCCCCTCTGTGACATCACCTGCGCTTTATGGGCAGAAGAAAGCGCGGTGTGTGAAAGCACCCACGTAATTTGTTGTGCTTTTTTGCGCGGCCAAAAAATGCGGCAAAAAGCACAACAAAATATGCAAATGTGTGAACGTAGCCTTACAGTAGCATTTTTTTTACAGTTGTCTGAGCTACAGAATGATAATGGTCTGAGTGTGGTACGTCTTTTATGTCGGACCCATAGACTTGCATTGGCGAGGCTCGTCCGACACTCGCATACAATCGCAGCATGTTGCGACTGACTCATCATCCATGAATCGGACGAGAACAAAATATCCAACACTCAGAAATGTGTGCTCAGACATTGACTAACATTGATCAGACTGCAATGAGATTTTTGCTCGCATTGCAGTCGTCCGAGTTTAATGCCAGTGTGCCCGAGCCCTAAATCACAAAATTGTTGTATCCTGCTCTGATAGACTAATATTTCATCTACTAATAAAAAACCCAAACCATCAACAGGTGTTTTAAAGGAACATATAGATACATATATATAATGTCCAACAATTTCTACCATGTGTTTTTTATATTTACAGTCATATGAAAAAGTTTGGGCACTCCTCTCAATCTTACTCTTTTTATTTTTTTTTTTTATTTAAAATTGTTTTTTTGCAACAGCTATTTCAGTATGATATATGTAATAATTGATGGACACAGTAATATTTCAGGTTTGAAATGAGGTTTATTGTACTAACCAAAAATGTGAAATATGCATTATTTCAAAATTTGACAGGTGCAAAAGTATGGGCACCCTTCTGATTTTCATGATTTGAATACTCCTACTTTTTACTGACTTAGGCCGGCTTCACACTGCGTGTGTGATCCGATCCGTGGCTGTCCGCTTGAGGCAGACAGCTGCGGACCGGATCTGCACACAGGACTGGGGGGCTATTATGCCCTCCGATCCTGTGTGCAGCCGCACGCAGTTCAGACTGCTGATAGGTGAGGACCGCGGGCGCCGCAGTCCTGAACAGTCAGCGGCTGCAGCTGCGTGCGCTGCACACAGGTTCGGAGGGCTTAATAGCCCCCCAGTCCTGTGTGCAGATCTAGTCCGCGGCTGTCTGCCTCAAGCGGACAGACACGGATCAGATCACACACGCAGTGTGAAGTCGGCCTTACTGAAGCACTAAATTGGTTTGGTAACCTCATTGAGTTTTGTACTTCATAGCCCGGTGTATCCAATCATAAGAAAAACTATTTCAGGTGTCCACTTGCAAGTTGTTCTCCTAGTTGCATCTTCTCTGAGGAGTGGCATCATCGGCTCCTCAAAACAGCTCTCAAATGATCTGAAAAAAAAAAGATTGTTCAACATAGTTGTTCAGGGGAAGGAAACAATAAGTTGTCTCAGATTTAACCTGTCAGTTTCCACTGTGAGGAACATAGTAAGGAAATAGAAAACCACAGGGACAGTTCTTGTAAAGGCCAGAAGTGGCAGGCCAACAAAAATATCAGAAAGGCAGAGAAGAAGAATGGTGAGAACAGTCCAGAACAATCCACAGACCACCTCCAAAGACCTGCAGCATCATCTTGCTGCAGATGGTGTCACTGTGCATCGGTCAACAATACAGCGCACACTGCACAAGGAGAGCTGTATGGGAGAGTGATGCGAAAAAAGCCGTTTCTGCATGCACGCCACAAACAGAGTTGCCTGAGGTATGCAAAAGCACATTTGGACAAGCCAGTTTCATTTTGGAAGAAGGTCCTGTGGACTGATGAAACAAAGATTGAGTTGTTTGGTCATACAACAAGGCGTTATGCATGGCGCCACAAAAACACAGCATTCCAAGAAAAACACTTGCTACCCAGTGTCAAATTTGGGGGAGGGTCAATCATGCTTTGGGGCTATATGGCCAATGACGGCATCGGGAATCTTGTTAAAGTTGAGGGTCGCATGGATTCCACTCAGTATCAGCAGATTCTTGAGAATAATGTTCAAGAATCAGTGTCAAAGTTGAAGTTACACCGGGGATGGATCTTTCAGCAAGACAATGATCCAAAACACTGCTCCAAATCTACTCAGGCATTCATGCAGAGGAACAATTGCAATGTTCTGGAATGGCCATCCCAGTCCCCAGACCTGAATATCATTGAACATCTGTGGGATGTTTTGAAGCGAGCTGTCCATGCTCGGCGACCATCAAACTTAACTGAACTGGAATTGTTTTGTAAAGAGGAATGGTCAAAAATACCTTCATCCAGGATCCAGGAACTCATTAACAGCTACAGGAAGCGACTAGAGGCTGTTATTTTTGCAAAAGGTGGATCTACTAAATATTAATGTCACTTTTCTGTTGAGGTGCCCATACTTTTGCACCTGTCAATTTTTGAAATAATGCATATTTCACAATTTCGGTTAGTACAATAAACCTCATTTCAATCCTGAAATATTACTGTGTCCATCAGTTATTACATATATCACACTGAAATAGCTGTTGCAAAAAAAATTTTTAAACAAACAAAAAAAAAAAGAGTAAGATTAAGAGGGGTGCCCAAACTTTTTCATATGACTGTATCACCTGAAGTAATACGTAGTGAAATATTATGTATCTGTTAGTACAAGTGTAATATGCATCATTGATTACCTGACTCACACGGAGGGTGACGGCTCCACACAGGAAAGTCGGAACGTAGGAACATCCCACACGAGACGGCCTTTCGTGCCTATCATTAGACATGGGCGAACCTTTTGAAGTTCGGCCAGTGCTGCTAAACCTTTTGGCACACTGTTTGTGTACCCGAACTTCAATGTAAGTGATGCACCCCCAGGGTCGTGGGATACTCTGAACCGGGCTTTGATGCTTCCGGGCAGTCACAGGGGTCAAGACCCCACTCCGTGACCCTGGGTATCAACGTAAAAGTTCGGGAATGGTGGTCGTGACGCTACCCTTGGTGTTTAGCTATGGGGCTGACGGTGCGGTGCAGGACCTCCTGGGGATAATGGGCTTGCAGCTAAGATGGATCGCTCCCCACAGGTGGAGCTGTTCCCTAGGGCAACCGGTAGAGTCTATGGCAATGGTAGGCTGTTAGGGTGCAGGACTGAGGGCGCAGAATAATGGACAGACACACAGCTGTAGTCTCCTTTACCTTTACTGGTAGTAGCAGGTCCAGACTAGGGTACTGTCCACTGGAGATGTTAGGAATCCGGGTGGCCTGGAAGCAAGTTGGGTATCCCCTCACCTGGTGAGTTTTGAGGCCTCCCTGCTGTGCGTCTCTGTGCTGGTCCTGGCTGCCTGTAGCTAACCTGCGACCCTCTCTCTGCTGTCATGTCTTTCACCTGTATGGCAGGCAGTTTGAGCTCTTCCTGGGCACCACTCCTCTTGTAACTAGCCCTGAGCTCTCTGATGCTGCAGTGTTTCCAGATGCTGTGGCCGGGAGACTTGGAATCTCCCATCTTCTGGATTTGGCTGCTGGGCCTGGAACCCCTCACAACAGTGGCGTAACTTGAAGCTCATGGGCCCCGATGCAAAAGCTCCAATGGGACCCCCAATTATTGCAAATCTTTAAGAGCTTTAGTCTTTTTCTATAGGCCAAAGGGACTTTTGGGGCCCCCTTTGCTCCAGGGCCCAGGTGCGATTGCAACCCCTGCACCTATTGTAGTTACGCCCCTGCCTCAGAACCTCGGACTCTGGTGTTCACTGCTGGCGCTCTGCGCTGGGGAGAACCGTTCGGCGGGCTCCACTCCCGAGGCCTGCTTCTCTCCTTCTTCAGACACTCTATGGGTTCCTCATGCTGGCTAGTTTCTGTCCTGGGACGAACCTTACACTGCTCCCAGTCCACAGGACGTCTTCACAGCCCTCCTAGCAACTAAACTGACTATCCCCTCCCCCAGCCCAGAATTTATAGGGGAGCTCCCTTGAGCCCAGGTTTTTGAGCTCATCCTTCGGGTCTGGAGTCAGGAAAGGTGTTGCATGTTGTGGACTTACCTGATGTGGATACCCCTTCTTGCTTCCAAGCATGACATTACCCCCTGAGGGAGGCAATGCCATTGTGGCAAATGGACTCTGGGGTGCCACATAAGTCACTGATTGGCAGTTCAGCTCTCCGCCCACATACAGCCAGCCATACGTAAAACATTTCCAGGGGTGGGAGGGCAGAGATGTTCGTTTTTTTTTTTTTTTTCCCCCCCAATTTAATTTTGGACACACACTAGACCCAAAAACTGTGCTTTTAAGCCCAGTGCGAGCCAATCAAACACTGCACGCGGCTTCCACTGGGCCAAGCACCAACTGTACCCAACCATAGGGATGCTCACTCCAGTACTTTGCAAAGTAAAGCTCCCAAACTCTGAACCTAAACAAGTTTGCTCAACACCGAGAGGTTTGATGACCCGAACCAAACATTGAAAGGTTCGCTCATCTCTGCCATAAACTAGCCCCAGTCTCTGACACCCCTATAAGAGAATTAAATATGCTTCATGATGTTGAGGGAGTAATTATAACATTCCTCTTTTAAGTTAAAATATTTAATTATTTGTTTTAAAAACCTGATCTTTAAATAAAAAATAGGGAAACCCCTCAGTCACTCCCCCTTCCGTCTCTATACTTCCTTACAGCTGATCACTACTTTGTCTAAAGCTGGCCTTGGTTGGGGAAGGTGAGTAGAGCGTTTTTCTGCCACTGAGTTTTGTATTATGAGGTTTTGCAGTGGATGGTGTGTTTTGAATTTCGCTGATGTGTCTATTATGAGGCTCTGCAGCAGCTGAGGTGTGTACTATGAGCAGCTGAGGTGTATTATGCACATTGTATTATCTTTTTCTATGGATTTCCAAATCATTGACTTTTTCTTTTTATAATTGATTTTGTTTTACATTTCCCACAAAATAATTTGCACTGCAGTAAGGCCGGTTTCACACATCCGTGTTACCACGGACGTATGGAACAAAGCCGTTTGGGGGCGGGCATAGACCCATTTGTCACGGACATGTGACACGATGGGTGCTGTCCGTGTGCAATCTGTGAATCCACGGATAGCACACGGACAGCCTGTCACCGCATACTCGCCTCGCTCCAGCGCTGACAGTTCCTCTCACTTCCGGGCCGCTCTTGGGCTCAGTGAAGTGAATATTCATGAGCCCTAATGAGCGGCACCGGAAATGAGAGGAGCAGACACCGCTGGAGGGAGGTGAGTATGAAATTCTTTATTTTGAAGCTGTTTGCTTTTGTTACACTGTGAACATCTGTGTGCAGGACGTTTGGACGTAAATGCGGTCCATCACTCCGCATAAAAAACGGACTTGTTGCCATGTGGAGAACACGGACACGCATGTGCTCCACACGGAGACATGGTCCGTGCGGAAACACGGACGTCTGCATGGGTCCACAGGGGAACATGTGTCCCCGTACGTCCGTGCCTCCGGCATGTGTCGGCACATACTGCTTACGTGCCGGAGGCACGGACATGTGAATGAGGCCTAAGACAAACTGTGTGACCCCAGACTGATTAATACAGGGATGACAGTATATATGCTGCAGTTCTTCCATGAACAGCGCCCCCTTATCCTCAGGTTGTGTACGTGGTGCTGCACCAAACCCTGGTCAGGTTGCTTTAGCTGAGTTGCAGTGAGACACATACCATATTTTTGTGGTTATAAAATGAACTTGATTATTAAAGACGCGCTCCAAATTAGAGAAAGAAATGAGGAAAAAAAAAGTAGTCTGTCTGATAATCCCTGCCTATTAGACGCAGCGGTAGTTTACCCGAGAAGGAAGGAGGGCGGTGGAGGTGGGTCACTGGAGGTAGGGGTGCAGATGGGACGGCGGTGGTAGGGGGCCTGAGGCTGGAAGGAGGGGCTGTTCACTAAGGTTTTCACAAAGTACATCGCCTGGCAGTTCATGCTATGGCCAAACAGAAAATGGCTGAGAAGGCGGCGCAGGTGCAAATGAAAGCATAATAGTGGGCTTGATTGGGGTAGCTGAGACCCTAAAGATTATGATTTTGGAGTTTTATTACCGGTACTGATCACATGATCGCCGGTATGCACCGCATGCCAGTAACAAATTATTTCTATGCCATCTGACACAATAAACCTTGTTAGGTGACAAAGAAATATACTTAGCTAGTCTCAGAACCTTCCGGTACTGCCAAAGTCCCCCCCCCCCCCCCCCTTCCCGTTTCCAATATGTCGCCATGTGCAGAGTGCTCCAGAAAAACCCTGCCCCCACCCTCCAATCTGCTCCCCCACCCTCTGATCTGCCCACCACAACCCTCGAGCTGCCCCCACCCTCCAGTCTGAGCCCTGTTATCTCCGGTCCTGCTATCCTGCCTCCGGTCCCGCGCCTCTCCTCCTGTCGGTGCGACTTCCTGCAGGAAGATAGAGCCAGCACCTCCGCATCTTCTTCCAGGATGGCCACCTGCAGAGTCACTTATGCCCTGCCAATGAGTTCATGACCGAGCACAATCCTCTATTCACACAGGGATCAACTGTGATCTCATGGCGATCTACTTTAAGGTACCTTTACACGCCGCAACTGCGGTGTAGCAACTGAGAGGCAATCGGGATTTCCGTCACTGTTGCCTTGAAATTGCTACGAAGTTGCGGCGTGTAATTGTGGAACCCAGTGGTGATTTTCGAAGTTGCTCCCAGTTGCGGTTTCAGAGCATTGTTCTAAAACCAGAGGCAACCCAGACAGTGAATTGCCCTGTTTTGGTGTGTGAACGGGCGATAGGGATGGAATCTGCGTCGCCTAGTGATTTCCCAGAGGCATGCCACAGCGTGCTGGATACCGTGCCCCATCAGCAATGATTGGTGGGGGCTACTGTGTTTCCATTGGCTGTCCCTAAACAGGGCGCCATATTTAAAGAGCTGTCCATTTACACTACACAATTGCAATGGCGTCATGTATTAGCCAGCCTTCCTGCGCAGGCTGGCCATTCATGACGCTATTGCGTTGTCTAAAGAGTGTGTTTGGGGCACGGAATACACAACTCTGTCACGCCTATGTTCTTGCGGCGCTGAACATGTACGCCCACATTCCCTTAGTGATTGCGGCGTGTGAAGCGGCGTCGGGATTCAACCGGATGTTTCCCGCAGGATCTGTTTCAACTTCTGGGGAACCACGTTCCCTTAGGTTGACGACGCAATTGTGGCGTGTACATGCGGCATCGGTATCAACCGTCAAAAATGTGCACGCGCACGTTCGGTTGCTACCGATTGCCGGTGATAGTTGCGGCGTGTAAAGGTACCTTTAGAGAGCATTGTGCATTCACAGTTAACCCCTGTGTGACCTGAGCATTGTGACCTATCATTTCCCTCTGAACAGGGCACCTGCTCTTATAGCATATAGGGGTCATCCCATATATGCCCAATTTAAAACCTCACATAAGAGAAACTGCTTTGCTAACTGAGAAAATAAACAGGTCTGGTCCATTATCCTTCACTAGCAGCCATTTTCTAGTAGGATATTTAGTGTTAGCAGTTTATTTTCCATGTCCGGCCTCCACCTCTGAGATTCTATTGAGGTTGTACTAGGTTTAGGATATGAGGACCTGTCATCCATTTCCACTAGTAACAGCTGATCGTCACATCATTAGGAGACACGTCGTGCGGAAGGAGATTGTCCAAACAAAGCAGTGCTTTAATTTGAGTTTAATAATTTGTACACTTTGCTTTCTCAGCTCTTACATAAATAATCTAATTACCTACAGCTCGCTTAATATGGACGGGCATGAAGGAGACTTCCCTGCTGAAGAGCCCAAGAAAAATCTCCCAGAGGACAGTAAAGTAAAAAGACGAACCAAGAAAGCAGGTATGGGGGCTTATTATGTGATTATATCATGGGTACACTGACACCCAGGGCAAAAGACTAGTTGTATCTACTCTTCTCCAACATGGAAGTAGTGGGGAAATAATCTAATATCTGTGTCTAAGGCGGCCGTCACACGCTTCAATATCGATAGCGATATTGTAAGCGATCACGTGCATGCGCGATCGCTGGTGAGCTGTCACACAGACAGACTCACCAGCGATGTGGACCAGCGAGATCGCTGGTAACTATGGTACACATTGGGTTACTAGGCGCCGCGCGGCGCTTAGTAACCCGACGTTTACCATAGATACCATCTCCCAGCACAGGCTCTGCCGCTGGGAGATCGTTCATCGTGGTGTCACACACCACGATGAGGCAGATTGATCAAGCGTTTATCGCTTGATATGAGCTCCTGCTCACCAATCTGCGATGTCACGATCAAGCGATTTTACATTGTAAAATCGCTTGATTGCACGCAGCGATGCACAAACGATATCGCTTAAGCGATCAAAAAGCAGATCACAAGCGATATCGTTCAAGAAATTGATGCGTGTGACGGCCGCCTTAGTAATATAAAGGATATAGGGATACATTCTCATGTTATTTGTATGTAAAATCTGGAAAAAAGATTGTTTTTGCAAAAAATAATACTCTCTTTACATTTTGTATTCAGAAAATGTAAAATCAGAGCTTTACAAGAAGCCAAAAACAAAGACTAGAGAAACTATAAGCAAATCTCAGATGCAGAATACAGAATTTATACCAAAGGATAGGAAAACGGAAAAAGGTAAGTGCTACTGACAGGTTCATAAATCACATTAACCAGTGCCAGCACAAGATCGGTGGTAGTCGGCTCTGAGCAGTGGCTGCAGAGATGACTAATATATGGTGGGGTGTAAATACCGTTGGTCGTGGGAGGGTACAGGGGCCCGCCGACCCCAGTGACTGCTTCAGGACGCCAAGAACGCAGATCCAGCTGAAAGGCATCACGGTGCATAGACCCATCCCTGCACTGAGATACAAACTGTTGATGCAGTGGCCGGGAGCTGATGTCGGAGGTGCAGCGACAGGGGGCGACTTCATGACAGTGACGTCATCCGCCTTGGCGCGGAGTCGGATGTCAGTGACCGGCCTATGTGCTGGCTACAGAGGACACCAAGGAACAAAGAAAAGGTGAGTAGATTGTTTTTAATTATGCTTTAGAGACAGATCAGGACACATATAATAGGATTGGGACCATGTAAATTAAGACAGACATACAGGTGCATCTCGATGAATTAGAATATCATCAAAAGTTAACATTTTTTTTTTTTAGTAATTCAATACAAAAAGTGAAACCTATTATATAGAGTCATTACAAACAGCGTGACCTATTTCAAGTGTTTATCTTTGTAAATGTTGAAGATTGTGGCTTGCAGCCAATGAAAACCCAAAGGTCATTAGCTCAGAAAATTAAAGTAGGGAGAATGAAGGCTTAAAAACGACACTGTCCTATTCTACAAGACCTCAAAGGGTGAATATAATATTGATTTATTAGTCAGCGCGTTTTAGGACCCCTTGAAATGGACTGAAACATGGCAATATATTGATTAGTCCTGAGGAAGGGGCCAGAGAGCCCTGAAACGCGTTGACTAATAAATCAATAGTCACCCTTTGCTGTCTCGTGGAATACGGCAGTGCGATTTTTAACCCTTTATCCTCCCTATTCTATATGCGTTATGCTGGGGACTGCAGCAGCTGTTATATGCTTTTATAGTGGTTGTGACTCTCACAACCACACACGATGAAGCCTCTGATACCTATTTAGGTAATATTTTATCTCTTAAGGCCACTTTACACACACCAACTTATCTGTCCAACTTCTGACCAACTTGCTGGTTGCAGTGAAATCATGAAAACATTGCTCCATTGTACACAGCCACAACATGGAGCACTGTGTTCATGATTTCACTGCAACCAGTAAGTTGGTCAGAAGTTGGACAGATAAGTTGGTGTGTGTAAACTGGCCCTCAGACCCTTCATCCTCCCTACTTTAGTTTTCTGAAATATTGATCTTTGGGTTTTCATTGGCTATAAGCCATAATCATCAATATTAACAGAAATAAACACTTGAAATTGATCACTCTGCTTGTAATGACTCTATATAATATATGTGTTTCACTTTATGTATTGAATTACTGAAATAAATTAACTTTTTGATGATATTATAATTTATTGAGATGCACCTGTATATACCAGGATGGGGACATACATGCCAGGATGGGGAACATATACCATGATGGAGATATGTACTAGGGAGGAGGACACCTATACCAGGATGGCCCCATGTATAGCTGGACGGGGGACATTTAAACCAGGATGGGGATAGACGTGTATAACAGGATGGAGGACAGTAATACATAAACTTTCCTTGGCATGGAGGTCGCATGCAGGTCTTGGCTTTGGTACTGTCACCTTCTGAAATGACTTTCTTTTTCGCTCCATTGGGAGACCCAGACATTGGGTGTATAGCTTCCGCCTCCGGAGGACACACAAAGTATTACACTGAAAAGTGTAACTCCTCCCCTACTGCCTATACACCCCCTCCAGGAGGAATCCCATCAGTTCTTTGCTTTGTGTTGAAGGAGGCACACTCTGCACTCATGCATTCTCACTTAATCTTACTCACTCTCCCTGGAGAGTGTCGGATGGAAGCAAAGAGGATTCATAGGGTCCCCAGCATGTCTCCTTCCTCACCCTTGGGCAGAGGCGGTTGAGGTACCCTTGGGGTACAACGGGCTGGAGCCCTCATGCTGTTTTTCCTTCTCTATCCCCTCGGGGCTCTGGAGAAGTGGGATCGTTATGGGCTCCCAGAACTTCTGGAGCTCTGACTCCATCCACAGCTCCTGTGGGATCCTGTCGGCTGGAGTTGTGGACCTCAGGGCCCGGCCCCCTGCACCTAAAGGTACTCTGGGGGTTATGCTGCGGCTGCAGCCCGGTCCAAACACCTGGGGTGTTCCCTGGGCCCTGTTTATTCAGGGGTTCTTCATGGCTCCCCTGGCCTCCTGCACCTAGTGCTTTGGGGGTCTGTACTGCGGCTGCTGCTCGGCCCTTTCACTGTGGGGGCCCCTGGTGGGTCTCCCCCGGTCCCTGGCGGCCTGTCTGTGCAGCGCCGCGATTTTCGCAGAGTTTCAAGGAGTACCGCGCTCGGGTGCTCCCGAGCGCCGGCCGTCTAAATTGAGGCCCCGGCTTCATTGCGGCCTAGTTTGGAGCCTGGGTTCCACTGGAGGCGGGCTCGGCCGCCTTGGTGGGCGGTCCGGGAGCGTCGGCCGCTCCCATCTCTTTGAGGTGGCAGCCTCCTAAGCCTGTTAGGATTGCCCTCCGGATTCCCGCCCCTCGTTGGCTCCGCCCCCTCTCTAGGCGTCGGCGGCCATCTTTTCTCTGGGCAGGGGAATACTCTCATTCTCTCCTGGATCCTGTGGCTGCTAGGAGGGAGCGCGGCTTCCGGAGGGCACACAGTCCACTCTGTCAGGCTGGTTGGTCACCCAGTTTATCTGGTGGTGTCTCCCTCTCCCTGGGCCCCCCTCTAGTGTATCCCCTCTCTGAGGTTACTGCTTGGGGGCGACATGTCTTCCACCAGGAGCAAAGCCCCTAAGGTGCAGACATTCTATTCCTCTTGCACTGCTTGCAAGGTTGCGCTGCCTGCTGGGTCTGTCTTTCCTCATTGCTCAGCCTGCACTTCGCATGTGAACAAATATTGAAGGAACTCCGGCACCAGACTTGTTGCAGTTAAAATTCCAGATCTTTATTCAGACATTTCGCATGTGTCTGAGGTGGATCATGGGGCTCCCCCCAGCTCTGCAGCTTCGGAGCCTTTCCCTAGCCAGGGGGACCTGGCAATGCCACCTCCTTGGGCTGTAGCTTTCACTAAGTCCTTTTCTGACTCTTTTTCCCAGTCTATGACTGCTCTGACCAGAGTCCTGCAGGAGTCTTTACAGGCTAGTCACCGGGAAAGTACCCCCGGTCCCTCTGCCTCACGCCGCAGGCACTACAGCGAGTCGTCCCCTTCTAGGGGAATGGACTCTGGAGACAATGCAGGGGTCTCAGACTTGGCTCCCTCTCCCCGGCCCCCCAAACAGCCACGCAGAGCAATCTCTCCTGCTTCCTCGCGTCACATGGAGTCTCATGCTGAGGGCTCTCAGCTTGAGGGCGAGGATAGGCAGGATTCTGTGAGATCTCCGGTCGAGTCCTTGGAAGAGGATTCCTTGGTGGATGACTTAGTGTCCTCCATTAATACCGTGTTGGATCTGACTGCTCCCCCTTCCACGGTGGACACGTCGCTCTCGGAGGAACTTTATCAGTTTTCCTTCCCGTCCAGGTCTCGGGGTTCATTCTTCGATCACTCGAACTTCAGATCCACTGTTCAGGCTCCTAGGGCTTGTCCTGATAAATGGTTTTCCAGGAAGCAGAAGGATACCCGTTATCCTTTTCCTCCTGACGTAGTGAAGGGTTGGTCGGTTTCTCCTAGGGTGGACCCCCCAGTCTCTCGACTGTCGGCCAATACGGTTATGTCCGTTGCGGATGGGTCCTCTTTGAAGGATCCCACTGACAGGCAGATTGACTTCTGCAGAACTTCGATCTATGAAGCCACGGGAGCCTCCTTTGCTCCGGCTTTCGCGGCAGTTTGGGCCCTGCAGGCAGTTTCTGCCTGCTTGGCAGAATTAAATGTTGTAGCTCAGGATATTCCGAGGTGACCACCCTTTCGTCTCAAGCCTCTGCGTTCACTGACTACGCTAGGTCGGCGATTATGGAATCTGCCAGCCATACTGCGGTTGCCTCGGCTAATTCGTTGGCAGCCCGTAGGATGCTGTGGCTGCGGGACTGGAAGGCTCCAGGGCCTTCCCTTTGCAGGAAGCAGGCTTTTTGGAGAGCAGCTGGACGATCTCATAAGGGAATCTACAGGTGGGCAGTCCACCTCCTTGCCCCAGTCGAAGGTGCAGAAGTCTGGCCAACGTCAGTTGCACGCCAAGTGTCGGTCCTTTCGTCCCTCCTCGAAGTCCGCTTCCTCCTCCTCTTCCCGTTCAGATAAGGAGCAGAAGTCAAATCGGACGTGGAGATCTAGGTCTCAGCAGAAGAAGCCTGCCGGCACCTCAGCCGCCAAGGCTGCCTCTGCATGACTCGCCATCTCTCCCTGCAGCATCCTCGGTCGGTGGCAGGCTCTCCCACTTTGGAGACGTCTGGCGCAGTCATGTCCGGGACCGATGGGTAGTGGATGTCATCTCCCACGGTTACAGGATAGAGCTGTCCTCGCGTCCTCCGACTCGGTTTTGCCTCTCTTCGCCCCCGTCGGCGAGGTTTTTGGCCTTTCGTCGGGCGTTGGACGCCTTGAGGCAGAACGGGGTCGTGGTCCAGGTTCCCTCTGGGGAGCGTTTCCAGGGGTTCTATTCGAACCTCTTCACAGTTCCGAAGAAGGACGGCTCGGTGAGGCCGGTCTTGGATCTCAAGCTTTTCAACCGGCACGTGAGGGTCAGGCCATTCCGAATGGAGTCTCTGCGGTCTGTGATCGCTTCACTGTCTCAAGGGGACTTTCTAGCTTCGGTGAATGTCAAGGATGCCTATCTACACGTTCCCATCGCTCCTGCTCATCAACGCTGGCTGAGATTTGCAGTGGGGGAGGAGCACTTTCGGTTTGTTGCTCTGCCCTTCGGCCTTGCCTCTGCTCCAAGGGTTTTCACCAAAGTGATGGCCGCCATGGTGGCTGTCCTGCATTCCCAGGGCCATGCAGTAACGCCATACTTGGACGATCTGTTGGTCAGAGCTCCCTCTGCGGAACTGTGTCAACTGAGTCTCTCAGTTACTCTGGACACTCTCTCCAGCGCTTCGGTTGGTTGATCAACGTACCGAAGTCTGTTCTCCTCCCTGCTCAGACGATCACTTATCTGGGCATGGAGTTTCACATGGCTCAGGCCCTGGTCATTCTGCCATTCCACAAGCAAGTGTCGATTCAGGAAGAAGTTCAGTTTCTCTTGCAATCAGACTCGGTTTCCATCAGGCGTCTGATGAACGTGCTGGGGAAAATGGTGGCGTCCATGGAGGCAGTTCCCTACGTGCAATTTCACCTGCGTCCACTGCAGTTGCAGATCCTGCGCGGATGGGACAAGAATCCGGCTTCTCTCGAACGGTGCATTCCTCTATCGCCGTCGACGAAGGAGTCTCTCTATTGGTGGTTGCGTCCCACGTCGCTGTCTCGAGGCAGATGTTTTCTGCCCCCCTCTTGGTTGGTGGTGACCACGGACGCCAGCCTCTTGGGCTGGGGAGCCGTGTTTCTTTACCACAGGGCTAAGGGCTCATGGGCGGAACGGGAATCCTCCCTTCAGATCAATGTCCTGGAAATTCGGGCCATTTACCTGTCTCTTCTGGCTTTTCAGAGGTTCCTGGTGGGGAATCATATTCAGATTCAGTCTGACAACGCAACCGAAGTAGCGTATATAAACCACCAGGGAGGCACTCGCAGCCCTCAAGCCTTAGCGGAGGTCCAGCGGATATTGCAGTGGGTCGAGGACAACGGCTCGTCCATCTCGGCAGTCCACATCCCCGGCTTGGACAATTGGGAGGCCGACTATCTAAGTCGGCAAGATATGGACGTGGGCGTATGGGCTCTTCACCCAGAGGTGTTTTCGGCACATCTGCGACAGATACGGAACTCCGGACGTGGATCTGATGGCCTCCCGGTTGAACCATCAGGTTCCGATCTTCATGTCTTGCTCTCGAGACTGCAAGGCGGTAGGGGAAGACGCTGTGGTCCAGGATTGGTCCCAGTTTCGTCTCCCCTACGTGTTTCCTCCTTTGCCTCTGTTGCCCAAGGTTCTGCGGAAGCTCAGGGTGGAATGTCGGCAGGCCCTGCTCGTCGCTCCAGACTGGCCCAGGAGGGCTTGGTATCCGGACCTGTTACAGCTCTCGGCGGGGGATCCTTGGAGGCTCCCGGCCCGGCCAGACCTCTTGTCGCAAGGTCCGTTCTTCCACCACAACTCAGCGGCCCTCAGCCTGACTTTGTGGCACTTGAAGACTGGTTGCTGACATCTCGTGGTTTTTCCTCTGAAGTTGCCGCAACCATGAGACAAGCCAGGAAACCTGCTTCGGCAAGGATTTACCGCAGGGTTTGGAAGATCTTCTTCTCCTGGTGTCGTCTCCACGGAAGTTCTCCCTGGCCTTTTTCTCTCCCAACCCTTCTTGCTTTCCTTCAATCAGGGTTAGCTAAGGGTTTGGCTCTCGGCTCCATCAAGGGCCAGATCTCGGCACTTTCTGTGCTGTTTAGCAAACGTCTGGCTAACCTTCCTCAGGTAAAGACGTTTGTTCAAGGGGCGAGTCACATTATTCCCCCCTACAGGTGTCCCTTGGACTCCTGGGACCTTAATCTGGTGCTTGCAGCCTTACAAAAGCCGCCTTTCGAACCTTTGAGAGGTTTCCCTCTGCAGACTTTCCCAGAAGGTTGCCTTTCTGGTCGCCATTACCTCTCTTCGAAGGGTTTCAGAGCTGGCAGTCCTGTCTTGCAAGTCTCCATTCCTGGTGATTCACCAGGATAAGGTGGTGCTTCGACCTGTGGCAGAGTTCTTACCCAAGGTGCTTTCTCCGTTTCACCTGAATCAAGACATTGTTCTGCCATCTTTTTGTCCTAATCCTGTTCACCATTATGAGAAGTCTCTCCATACTTTGGACCTGGTCAGGGCTGTCAGGATTTATGAACACTTACAACAAAATGTTAAGGAAGTTGAACAAGCAATTACGGACATTAAGAAAAAGAAGTTCTTGAGGGACTGTAAAGACTATGAGGACCAAACGGTCTACGTCTGGAGAAAATCAACTCCCAGACGTCCCAGGTCAATCCTCCGTAACGGCCAAACTCCGGGTCGTGGCAATCGTGTGAGTTTTTCAACACCCCTAAGTAGAGACACAGGTTCAGTATTTTTCTCCCCCAATACCCCATATGCCCCCATAAGTAACAACCAAGGTTCTCCCCATCCACCACAATATGCAAAAAACGGAGGACGCGGAGGGGGGGCAAAAGGAGGAGGCAGAGGTCATCCTTACTCCCTGCGGAAGAGACACTAACCAAAAATGATCAGGATATCTACTCTGTCATTAATTTGTCTGCTAGTATCTTATCTGATGCGGAATTACAACTGTTGGGTAGGGGGTTAAATTATGCTCCGACATGTAGAGCTTATTTTGTGACAACAATGTGTGATATTAATAAATTTGTTCGTGCACTCACAGTTAAGAAACACTTCTTTCAGGAGAGTAGTGATGATGAGGGTCCAGGTGTGCAGGTGGAAAATTCATTCACCTGTCCTGTGATACCTCTATCTGCCCCTTTAAAGGAACAGATTGCACTGAAGGATTTGACCTGTCTATCTAGCGGGGAAAATCATGGACAAAAAAGTTTGATCAAAAAGAACCCACACATTCCTAACCCCAATTTTATCCAATAAATTCCAGGGCTCCAGCGATGGACAATTTCCAGCAAGTGCTAGAGCGAGAAATTAAAATTATTCTTGACTCTGGCACTACTGGATATGACAATTTAACTGAACTAGAAAAAGCCTCAATTAAAAGCCTAAAAAAGAATTCTCGTGTGGTGGTGCGTTCAGCGGACAAGGGAGGGTCAGTTGTAATTATGGACAGTGCCTTATATCAAAGAGAAGTCCTGACCTTGCTCGCCGACCGCACCACCTATGAACAATTACCATCTGATCCCACAGCTAAGGTTCAATCTGAACTACAGCAGTTGCTATTGGACGGGAAACAATTGGGTGTAATATCAGATAAACTACAGGAATATTTATTGCCAGAGAAACCCTTATGTCCAATTTTCCACGCTTTGCCCAAGGTCCATAAATCTATCTTCACCCCCCCTCCTCTCAGACCGATTGTGGCTGGGATTGGAGGGGTTAATGAGAGTATCTCCAGCTGGCTGGACTCGATGCTCCAGCCACTATTTGAAGGTGCCTTGGGCACAATTCGGGATACTAAACAACTCTTAGGCGTAGTGGGGAATATGATATGGAGACCCAAGTATCAATGGGTCACATGTGATATTGTTTCCTTATATTCCTGCATCCCGCACGAGAAAGCTGTTGCTGTGGTGTCTGAGATATTAAATGAAAGTGATCTTTATTCTGTGGATGAAAACATGTTTATCATTATGTATGTTACCTATCTTCTCCGTAATAACTACTTCATGTTTGATTCTAAATACTATTTACAGAAGTGTGGTTGCCCAATGGGGTCTAATTTCTCCCCCTCGCTGGCGAATTTGTATGTAATGGCGTGGGAGAAACAGTTCATTCATTCTATGTTAAACCCCTTTATTGATCATGTGGTGGGGGAGGTACTTGGATGATGTCATATTGATTTGGCAGTGCAACGAAGATGTGCCTCCCCCTCACAGCTTGGTGTTCAGGGATTTCATCAGGTACATTAATAACAATGATTATAACTTAAGATTTACCCATGAGATCCATGGTGAAAGTGCCCACTATCTGGACATTACCTTGAGGGGGAACGATGTTACAGGAGAGATCATTACATCGTTGTACCGCAAAGAGATTAGTGGGAACACTTTACTCCATGCGAACAGCTGCCACCCGCGGCACGTGGTGAGAAACCTGCCGCGAGGGGAGTTGATCAGAGCAAAGAGGGCCTGTAGTACAATACAGGCATATAATGAGGAAGCTGCCACTATTAGGAAGCGACTTTATAATCGCGGCTATACACCCCAACAAGTAAATAGTGCCATGATTCAAGTTGAACAAAGACCCTGCAACACACTTTTAGATTACAGTGACACATGGCAGTGTGAGAACGGAGACATTAGTCTGACTGAACAAAGATCTCAAAACACACTACGAGATCATGACCATGTAGTACAACAAGTAAATGAAGTTACATATCAGGCAGATCAGAGATTTCAAAACATACTGTCGGATCAAGTAGAGGCCCTGTACCCTCGGTTTTCTTATAGAACAAACTCTAGACAAATAACTAAATCTATACCGACATTCTCTACAGCCTATAGTTTGGATTATAATTCTATTACAAAAGTAATACATAAATATATCCCGCTTTTACATGAAGATCCCATTTTACACAAGATCCTACAACAGGGATATAGATGTGTTCCAAGGAGGTCAATGACGATAGGCAACCTTTTGTCTCCTTCATTGTTTTCATCGGCTGCCTGTGCACCCACTTGGCTAAATACGAAGGGTAGCTATCCCTGTGGGGGTGCAAGGTTCGGCTTGTGCAAATATATGACGAAGTCTATGTCATTTAAGAGCTTTACAGCGGACAGAAGCCATAGGGTTAATGGTTACATCAATTGTAACACAACCCATTTGGTGTATTTGGCTTCATGTCTGCTGTGCAAAAAGAATTATGTGGGTTGCAGAATCAGACCCCTGAAAAACGTTTCGGTGAACACATCTCAGGCTCGGATCCGAACTCAAGGGCTCAAAATAGGAGCATGTCAGGTTTATCACGGCATTTTAGAGATGTCCATAAAGGGAACCTCTCTAGTTTAAGGGTTCAGGGAATCGAAAGAATTCCTCGGAATAAAAGAGGGGGGGATTGGGGTCGCAAGGTGCTTGAGAAGGAATTTTTCTGGATAATGACTCTCAACACCAGGTATCCAGAAGGGCTTAACTACCGTACAGACTGCGCATATTTTTATTGAGTAGTACCATGTATATGATGGGTAAAACTATTGTGATAATATGTATGGAATGTATTTATGTACATGGGATTGTATGGTAGTGAGGATTTTGATTATGTGTTCGGCTTATTTCTGTTGTATTAAGGTCTACAAATTAGGCACAATGGATTGATAGGCCTCTCCAGCCTATAAGATGATAAGTACCTAATTAGATTTAGGGGAGGAGTTACTAGATGGTTTCTTTTAAAATTGTATTCTGTGACCATTTGTTTTATGCTGCTGATGAAGTACCTGCGTGTACGAAATGCGTCCAGCGGGACTTGTTCCTTGGGTCGCTGCTTTTAAAGATGGAACTTTCTGACCAATAAAATTTGAAAATTGGAGTTGTCTGGTGCCGGCTTTTCCCTAAGTGTTCTGAAGTCCGGATTTGCGAGAAATCCTTACCTGGCACCACCGGCCTACAAGCATTCGGTGAGCACCATCCATCCCCCACGTTCCCTGTACCACAGTTGTCAGGATTTATGTCTCCCGCACGGCTTCTTTTCGCCGTGCGGATGCCTTGTTTGTTCTTACGACAGGTCAGAAGAAAGGTGAGCCGGCTTCCAAGTCCTCCTTGGCCCGGTGGCTGAAGGCTCCTATCCAGGAAGCTTACCTTTCCTCTGGTACGCCTTTGCCTGCGGGTATTAAGGCGCATTCCACAAGAGCTGTGGGTGCGTCGTGGGCCTTACGTCATCAAGCCACGGCACAACAGGTGTGTCAGGCGGCCACTTGGTTCAGCCTGCACACCTTTACAAAACATTATCAGGTTCATGCGTTTGCGTCGGCTGACGCTACTGTGGGCAGACGGATCCATCAGGCGGCGGTCGCTCACTTATGATGTTACTGCCGTGCTTGGGTCTTTTCCCGCCCAGGGATATCTTTTGGACATCCCAATGTCTGTGTCTCCCAATGGAGCGAAAAAGAGAATTTTGTTTACTTACCGTAAATTCTTTTACTTCTAGCTCCTAATTGGGAGACCCAGCACCCACCCTGTTGCCTTTTGGGCTTTGTTCTCCTGTTTAAGTGACTGGTGTTTCATGTCGCTTTTATGGCCCTGTGGGCCGATGATTCTTAGCCGGACCTTTCGGTCTTGGTGTGGATTATTTTCCTCCTTCCTGCTTGTGCACCGAACTGATAGGATTCCTCCTGGAGGGGGTGTATAGGCAGTAGGGGAGGAGTTACACTTTTCAGTGTAATACTTTGCGTGTCCTCCGGAGGCGGAAGCTATACACCCAATGTTTGGGTCTCCCAATTAGGAGCTAGAAGAAAAAGAATTTACAGTAAGTAAACAAAATTCTCTTTTTTTAGTTGCATTAGTAGGTTTAGAGACACGTTGTCATTGCAGCGTTCCTCATAGGTGATGCCACGCTGGCCCCACTAATTGGAAAAGGTGCATGGGATGCTGGCAGGAGGAGGAGTATCGCAGGGCTCAGAGTAGGGTTGAGCAAAAAGATTCAAATGACCCTAGTCCACTGGCTGTGTTGAGTTCTCCAAATCTTTTTGTAGGACATAACAAGATATAAAAATTGGCATGTAGACAGAGAATGGTATAAAAACAAAGTTTCAAATATGGTAACAAAATATCCTCCTGCAATCTCTTAAAGGAAATGTCATAAAGAAAATGATTTCAACAACTGAAAAAAATGTAGTGTTCATGCTTTATTTTATTTTTTTAAATATTAACATTAGTTAATGGTATAAAATATTCTATTTTTTTTTAAAGTTTTGATATTTTCCACTACCAAACACTAGGGGGAGCAGATTCTGATATTTGCCACGAGAAATTAGTATACTGCAAGCTTGCATTATGACTGCTCATGTGTTATGGGAACTGCTCACGTGTGGTGTCACACCTCCCCTTCCATTCTGGACGTTTTCAAAAGGATAAGGGTTAATAAAATGTAGGGTCAAGTGCAAGGATGAGATATGCGGAGCACATCACGCATGATGGTATTAGATACACTACTATGTCATATGTTATTGTAAAGCCTGCATTATTACAGACATCTGATTGAGGCTTTATAATGACTGAGCAGAGTCAGTGTTCAGAGCACAGCTTTGTGATGATTTCTCTGCTGTGCTCTGAACACTGGAGGGCTGACAACCTGTGCTCACCATCGTTATCAGCCTAGTATTGTGCAACTAATCCAGGCTGCCAACCTGTTCTCACCACTGGAAGTAGTCTCCTTTTCAGTTCTGGTCTCAGCACTGAGAAGCTCTGCGGCAGTGACTTATTCCACCAGTGAGAACAACTTGGTAGCCTGCGATTATTAGCATAATGTTAGGGTGCGTTCACACACTGCATATTTGCTGCGTATTTTTACATGAGTGCTCTTGCAGTTTTTGTAGCCAAAACCAGGAGTGGAACAATCAGGGAAAGTCTAAAGGTATGTGCCCACAGGACGTTTTTGCTGTGTTTTTGCTGTGGGTTCTGCATACAGTTTACCTTTGGTTTTATTGTAATGTATGCTAATTTGTTCCTGCGTTCAGGACTGCTTAAAAAACGTCCTGTGGGCACATACCCTAATAGAAACAAGTGCTCCACTTCTGTATTTAATCACCCACTTCTGTATTTAATCACCCACTGCTGGTTTTAATCAGCCACTCCTGGTTTTGGCTACAAAAACTGCAACAGCACTCACGTAAAAATACGCAGCAAATATGCAGCGTGTGAACGCACCCTTAGGCTACGTTCACACGGTGCGTATTTACTGCATTTTCCTTCACTTTTGCTGCACTTTTTTGCATGTGCATAAATGCAGTGAAATGCAATTCTGGATACGCAGTCGAGCAAAACCTATGGGTTATGCAGAAATGCATTCACATGTTGCGCTTTTGCATGTTTTTTAGACATGTCAATTCTTTGTGCTTTTTTCTGGGCACTTTTCCCATAGCCCACATGATAAAATGGGCTCGGGAAAAGCGTGCAGAAAAAGCGCACTGTGTGAATACAGTTGCGCTTTTGTGCACCATACATGCGCAAAAAAGCGCAAAAAAATGTGCATAGTGTGAAAGTAGCCGTAGGCTGCTGATCTACACCTCCCATCACCACTCACCATAATACACTGTAAGCGGTGACAGGGGGACATTGTAGCTCACAGCATCATTCTTGTTGAGCCTCCTAATCGCCTAGAGTGGGGGCTGCATGGCTTGTGTTCTTCCTAACGTGTTTGTCATTATAGGTGCCTTAATATTCATGAGGTATCCTCATGATGGATGGTGAAGGGTTAAGAGTCCCTGTTGTGAGGTAACAGAAGCAGGTGATCACTATGATTGGCTTTTCTGCATGTCTGATAAGTTTGCACCTGATTGGTTTGAAAAAGTGCGGGAGAGTGGAGTAGTTATGCCCCGCCCTCAGGAATTTTCTCTGTGTCTCTGAGGAGACGAAGAAAAACGCACTATGGAGGAGCTCCTGTTTTGCCATTAGAGGTCCTGCTGCGCCTGTCTGTACCATACACTCTGCAAGACCCGAACTACCAGAGATGCCTCGAGGGCAGGAGGCCGAGATTGATCCGTCCGGGGTAAACGCCAGTTCAGAGAAGTGCTTGGACAGTGGTGGTCTTGATGGTATACTCACAGAAGGTTTCTATGGTTCGACGGGCCCGTGGTTCTGGCGGGCAAAAGACAGAAGGAAGACGACCATGATATGACCCACCCCAGGGCCGTGGGGTACTCAGATCTCAGGCATTGATTAACGGAATTGTCACTGGGGGCCTGTGCCTGAGCCCGTGGCCCTGGTGGTCGCTGAAAAATGGCAAAAAGGGCAAAAATAATAAAAGAACGAGTCTCATGATGCCACCTACGGTACCCTGTTATGATACCGGCGCGGCTTGCAGACCTCCAGGGATAGTGATTAGGCAGCTAGTTGGTAACGCTTCCCGTAGGTGGAGAGGGGTCCCTGGGGCAGCTGTGGAAGGAAAAGCTCAAGTTTCACAGGGAGAGGCAGCTTAGCACACATTCTATTTAGAAGGCAGCAAGTGTGTGGCTCCACAGGTGTAGGGAGTTCAGAATCACACTACAGTCTATGGAGGGCGCAGGAATAAAGGACACAACACCAGGTTTTAACTCTGCTCGGGTTTACTGGCAGTTCAGCCACATAGTTCTTACAGGTCTGCCTGGCCTGGGTAGTCACTGGGGGACTGGGATGCTTTGCACAAGTCCCTCAGTGGTGTACCTACTGTTCCTTTCCTTGGTCCCTCGCTGCGCTCTCTCCCCTTGCCTTCCTTTAGCGCTCCTGCGCAGCAGAGCCTTGAGCCGACACCACGGACCCCTCTTGAAGCTGCTTCTCCTCGAGCCCTATGCGGTACCTTTTCAGGATTATGCCGGGATGGTCACGACTCCCTTAGGCAGCTCGTGGCCCTCCGGTTTGACGGCTTAGGGATAAACACCTGCACCGTGCTCAGAGCCAGTTCTCCATCCAGGACCTGACCCTCCTGGTCGGTGTCGCCGGGTCCAGGTTCAGGCGCACCGCAATCCCTGGTGCCCCTAGGGTCCCTCCTCCAGGAACACCTCTCCTGAGGTGCCCTCCTCTGTCTCTTTTCGCAGACTTTCTGACTAACTTTCTTCCCGTTCTTTCACTAACCCTCCTCACTCCTCCCCCCGGGACTGGGTCTCCTAGCAACGGATTTAACCCTCAGTCCGCTTCTCTAGGGTGTTTAAATGGGTGTGTGAGAGTGTGGCGCCCCTATGGCTAGGCGCCACAGGGAGGTACTGCACCCCAGATAGGTGTAGTGTCTCAGTAGCTAAGGATTTGGAATTGTGCTTATGGAGTCTGTATTAGCACCCAACACTAGGCCACCTTAGAATAGGGGGGAACTGATATACAGTAAGTCCCAGGGGGTGGAGCCTAGGTTAGAGTGGGAAAACCAGGAAGTTGAGGGATTTTCAGTCAGACAGTTCTGGGAAGGCAGTCAGTTAGGACGCGCCTGACAACTGAGTGACAGAGGGATCACCCATCTCCAGGAGGGTGACCCGGGACAGAAGGGGACGAACCAGCACTGGTTGGAGCTGGCTGGTTAAGTCTGGGGAAACACCGGCAACATGGAAGCCAAGGCGGCCAGCGGTTCATCCCTGACCGCAAACTGACGAGCCGCGGGCCCTTTAAAACCGGGTAGCCGTAGGCACCACAAGACGGTACCTCACTCCTCAGGCCCATAATTGGTCCAAGACCATGAAGGTAACGGTCCGGATTCCGGTGGCAGGAGAGAGAGTGCGTTCCTGCTGCTCCCGTCCGTACCGGTCAAGGATAACCCGTGCCTAACTGTACAAGACCACTGGACTGGCGAGAGAGCTCTGCAAAGGTGGTTAAAGACAGAGAGGAAGATAAACTTAGGCCCCGAAAGATAATAGGAAAGGAATATCTTCAGACTCCATAGGGGCTCCCTGAACCTGCAGCTACGTCCCTGTTCTTCCAGACTGTACCGTGTATTGTTTGACATCTGCCGGTACCAGTAAAAGGACGTTGAAGCTGAAACTGTGTCTGTCTTCCTTCCTGCCGGTGCCTGGAGGGCCTCAGCATCCTCAGAGGGGTAAGAACAACTACCCCCCTCATCTATTCTCGCTTCCCTGAGGTAAAGCTCCACCTGTGGGGAGCTGTACTACACTAAACTGCATCCCATCACCTCAGTGGCCTGCCCGCAGCATTGGTACCCACATTACCAGGAACCACAGGTGGCGTCACGGACTATTAATCCTTGTAAATATTTCCCCCATCAAACAAATGGCAGCCAGGGCACGGAACCGGGAACCTGACCACCCGTGATTTCCCCGTCACAGCCATCAACCCATGCCGGTGTCCTAGTACCCCTCTCCTTGTGCTTATAATTTTCTGGCATCACAAACCGGATTGAACAAGCCTGGTAATACCAGGTAAAGTGTGCCTAAAGACTTTATTGAATTGATTGGTTATATTGTAAAACGGGCCGCCATTACATCACCTCAGAATTTCAACTGCGTTCCAAAGCAGGAGAAAAGAGCGGGAAGATAAGCCCCGCCCCTCCACTCTGCCGAGGAGTGACGAAGGTAGTGGCGGGCTCCGGAAAGGCCCGAAGGACTTGCCTACAGGATCTTCATGGTGGGCGGGCCTAAAGATGTAAAAAGACTATGTGCAGGCCCAGGGTCGTGCCTTGGCCCCTTACCACAGATGGGCCAAGAAAGAGGCGCCAAGTTGTCTCCCCGCCCCCCTTGCCATCAAACAACCAAGGGGGCGGGTCGAGAACCCGCCCACACCAGGTCTGGACTAAAAAAATCAAAAAGGGTGCGGCCGGAGGGCAGAACGAGAACCATTGCCAGAATCCGGACCCGTTACCCAAAAACGACCTGGTGACGATGGCGGTACCTAAGATGGCGGACGTTATCCGTGAGGTGGAGGAACAAATGAGGATCGACCAAGCAGCCCCAGGAATACCAACCCTGGAAACTGTGGGCAACGACCTCATCTTCTGGGACACTGCGCTGAGAGACCTACGGACCCACCTGCAGGAGACTGCAGAGTGGACCATCTGGCACTGGAGTGCTGAGATGGTCCTGGAAGTGGACTGGCGGGCGGAGCAGTGGAATGCCCAGCGGTGAGACCCGGACCTGGGAGTGACGGTAGCCACTCGGACCGAACACCCGGTAACCGGAGACGCTTCCACCCTCACAGAGCTAGTGGAGCTGGTGAATAAAGACCCGAAAACATAACCGCTGAGGACTATTAATCCTTGTAAGTATTTCTCCCATCAAATAAATGACAGTCAGGTCACAGAACCGGGAACTCGACCACCCGTGATTTCCCTTTCACAGCCATCAACTCATCCCGGTGTCCGAGTACCCCTCTCCCTGTGCTCATCAAGAGCCCTTAGCAAGCATCCCAATTCCCTCAGTCACAGGGATACTACACACTCTAGTCTGGGTGCAGTACCCCTCCGTGCCGTCCTGACCAGTGGAGCGCCACAGATACATCGCAGACCGGAGCTTGACGAGATTCCTAAATATCGCAGGATGTCCTGTCGGCGGGATCCCATCAGGTGACAGCTGGCGGGCGGCGGAAGACGGGATGACAGTATGACGGCGGAGCATGCCTCTTTCACTACGGATTGGATTGACCGCGGGCATCTGCACACTGCAGCAGCGGCACTGGAATGTTGCCGGGACTAGGATGGGTCACAGGCGAACAGAGGGTCACTCCAGGCCCGTCCATGGAAGCCCCTAGCAACAAAGCAACCAAGTCCTGGGCTTTACTGGACAATTTCTCAGTCAAGGACACCGGGGAGTTCATGAATGTGAATCCTAGGGCCCAACATGGGTCCACAGACCGCGAACTACAGATCCCAATTACAGAGGATGGAATGGGTGTGATTTTTATCTATAGATAATGCTGGTAATGATGTTCTGTTTGCTCAGAGTTTACATGAGACAGCAGGGAGAGAAGCACTGGCTGGTCGCCTGGCAACCACCAAGCCTAAAGGTCTCGTCACACACGTCAATGTCGTCAGCGATCTGATCGTTGGCGACATTGACGGCTGATCGCTGGTGAGCTGTCACACAGGCAGACTCGCTAGCGATCATTGGACCAGCGACATCGTGGAAGTGATTTAAATATCGTTTCCACGATATCTGCAGGCTGGTATCCATGGTAAACTGCGGGTAACTAGGCAGTGCGCGCTGCCTAGATACCTGATGTATACCTTGGTTACCAGCCTTCTCCGCTCACTGGCTGGTATCTAAGGTACACAGCGGGTAACTAGGTTCCCTAGTTACCCGCTGTGTAGCTTGGATACCAGCCGGTGAGCGGAGAAGGCTGGTAACCAAGGTATACATCAGGTATCTAGGCAGCGCGCACTGCCTAGTTACCCGCAGTTTACCATGGATACCAGCTCCCAGCGCTTGCTGAGAGGCTCTGGGAGCTGGCCGATCGTACGTCCCAGTGTCACACGCAGCGGCGCTGTGTGTCCACCGGGCGACCATCGCCAGGTATTCGGTCCAGTCCGAAAACCTGGCGACCATCAACCAGCGATTTATCGCTGGTTGATGCGCTGTGTCACACGCGTCAATAGCGCTGCAGTCACGTGCAGCATCGATATTGCACGCGATATTGACGCGTGTGACGGCCCCTTAAGACAGATCTTCCTGCTTGAGCTATGGTAGGTTATTTTTTTGTAATAACAGAGACCCTGCTGAAGGAAGGCATCGTTGGTAAATATCCACACTCGGCTTTCATTTAACTAGTGCTATAAAGGACAAAATAAGGCAGCATGATTAAATTGATTTTTTTTTTTTTTTTCTTCAATGCTGCCCAATTTTTATCCTGTAATTATGGGTGTTAGGAAGGAAGAAAAATCAGATTTGAATGTGGACAAGAGAAAGACCTACAGGTTGTTCCACGTCTGGTTTCAGGCTTTCTCCATGTATGAAAAATCAAGAAAAGGATTAGCTCCAACCACCTAATATTCCCAGGACTCCCAGGCAAACCGGATGGTGGCTTGGCAACCACCAGTAGCAATAGAATAAAGGGTGTAGAATCCGGTGCCACAAAATTCCTTTTTATTTTCAAAAAAATGTTAAAAATCACACATGCTCCAGAGGAGCTTCTGGACGTGTTTCGTGGGTCTAGCCCACTTAATCGTCAGTACTGACGATTAAGTGGCCTAGACCCACGAAACGCGTCCAGAAGCTCCTCTGGAGCATGTGTGATTTTTAACATTTTTTTGAAAATAAAAAGGAATTTTGTGGCACCGGATTCTACACCATTTAGGGTATGTGCACATCAGTCGTTTTGTGGGCTGTTTTTTTAGCGTTTTCCGTCGGCGGATTCCGCTGAGTTTTATGTTAATTTATGTTAATCCTAGCCACCGGCTGGATTAACATGCTAGTCAATGGAGTTTAGAAAACGCTGTGTACATTACAACGTTTTTTTTTCTTCTCCTATCCACTTTTTCCACCGGTTTTCCACCGGTTTTCAAAGATAGAGCAAGTGACTTCTTTTTAGCGTTTTTCCAGCGGATCTAGCTTACAAGTGCACCAAAAACCAGTCTGGGAATCGCTAAGAAAAACGCCGGGGAAATCGCCAAGAACACGCTGTACAAAGGCTAATAAACCGATCGCAAAACGTTAGCAAAACGCTAACAAAACGAGGGACACTGCCGAGTTCAGAAAACTGAGTTTCTGCCATTTTCCACCGGTTCCCGGCCGGTCTGCAAAGATGCAAAAACGACTGATGTGCACATACCCTTATTCTATTTCTTCATGTATGTCGTTGTGCTGGCTTATTCTAGCACCTCGATATTATTCTTGATGTATATAGAAAATATGGGGGCTCAGCATGGCTGAGCTACGATGAGGCATTTCAGTAGGAAGTAGCAGTACATTCTAATGTATGTAGGGGGGTTGAAGTCTTTGGATAAATTTCATGTTGCCCCAGCAGCACAATGCTCTGAGGATAGCATCTCAACAGCCGCTGAAGAAAGTTTTATGTTTTTCATTTAATGATGCTGGTGTACATGGCCGATTACCTGCCATTTTCACACTAATGCTCTTATTGCAGTGGAGCGCACCCGGCTTCACAATGCTTTCAGAAACAGGCTGTCGCCTCACATTTTATCGGACTCCGTGATACTAATGCAAAAGGGAGGCACACCAGTGAAGTTGTCGATAATGCACACGTTGTTGGAAATTTTTCCCGACTGGGCGGAAGCACAAATAGCAACAAGCGGATTTGAGTAGGGTTTTTCTCATTCCTGCGTATCGGAGTGTGCGCTGTCACTGTTATAACGATTTGGCATCTGTTTGTTGTGGTTCCTAATAAGGAGGCTGTTTTTTTTTTTTTTTTTCGAATCTACCATCATTCATTGTAACCTGTTGGTCCTTCCTTGAATGATGAGGTATCCTCGGATTTGGCATCAGTATCTTATACATTAGTTGCTGTGGCAGTTTGAGTGTTGCAGAAAATTCAGGGGACATTCCTTGATGGCGTATGCTGATATTAAATCAGTGTTCCAGATTTTCCCAGCTACCCTGGTGGGTTTTAACTCCTTAGGTCTTCTTTTTCAGCAGATGTCTTGCCGTGGTTAAATGCTTGTGTTCGGCTTTGCACTCTCGTTTTTATTTTGAAGCTTTTGTGTTATTTTTACATTGGGCCACGTAGTTTACGGTTGGGTCGATTGGCATCTTGCACTGCTTCCACGATTTTTGATTTTTCAACCCTCCTGATTTGTTGGAGCGCAGCCGGGTAGTGATATTTTTGGGTGCTTTTGGTGGCCATGGAAAAGTCGGTTGGACCATTTGGTGTCCTTGATTTTTTTTTTTTTTTGTTTTTTGGGAATTGTTCTCGATTCTGAGTTCATGGAGGTGCTCCTTTCTGAAGAGAAAGTGGGAATGCTTGTATGCAACATTCAGCAGGTGTTAGCTAGAAAAAAATTTAACCCTTCAGGGGCTGCAGTTCTTATTTGGTAGACTTAACTTTGCGTTGCAGATTATGCCAATGAGGAGGGTTTTTTGTAGGCGCCTTTACAATAGTAGGAAAGGGCTATCGTTACATTTTTTACACATCCGAATCACTAGTGATATGCATGCAGATATCCTGGTTTGGCTGCAATATTTACAGGAGTTCAATGGGAACTGCTGTTTTCAGGCCCTTTTTTTATTTCCTCAGTGGATCTGGGCCTGTTCATAATCAGTTATAGAAGTTGATTTTAATGTGCGGTTCGGAAGGCTTTGGTTTTTTTTCCCCCTTCTCTACCAGTCAAGGAGTAGTCAGCAACAAAATCCGTAATGTGGTGAATAAAGTGATTGCTGTATTAGTCGCAGTGAAAGTGTGGGGTCTGTAACTGAAACTGGCAACTAAAGGAATATCGTTACTGTCTGACAACCCGCTTTTGCCAAATTACTCTTTAAGTATTCGGTATTAGCGACAATCTTGCGGCAGCTACTGCTGCTGGGTCCAAGGCCCTGGCTGTAGAGTCATTTCTTGCGTCAAGGGAATTTTTTCTCTTCCCAGAAAGCGGTGGAGTCGACACACGCCTTACTAGACATCGAGCAGAGCAAGTGTAGAAACTATAACAGCGCTAATTTACTGTTGGATCCGCAAGTCTTTAGCACAAGTAACATGGGCCGCGTAATCGGCCGCTTGGAGTGATTGGATACATTTTTGTGCATTACAGCAAGTTTCCTGTCTGTCGACTCATCCAAGGTTGGCCTTAAGTTTTTGCAAGGCTTATTACCTAAAGGTACCGTCACACGCGGCAGTTTTGCTAGCAGTTTCACTGGCAATTTGCTGGTTGCAGTGAAATCATGGACACATTGTTCCATTTGTACACGGCAACAAAATAGAACAATGTGTCCATTATTTCACAGCAACCAGCAAATTGCCAGTGAAATTCCTAGCAAAATTGCCACGTGTGACGTTACCTTGAGGGTACCTTTACACGCGGCTACATTTCTAGGGTGGCTTCAGGTAACTTACTGGTTGCAGTGAAATCATGGAGACAAGGTTCTATCTTGTTGCTGTGTACAAATGGAATAATCTCTCCATGATTTCACTGCAACCAGTAAGTTACCTGTAGCCACCCTAGAAATGTAGCCGCGTGTAAAGGTACCCTAAGGGTTTCAGCCATGCCAGTTTATATAAATCTATAGTTTTTGTGTTTTTGTGTTTTGTGTTTTGTTCTTCCTAAAGTTACATGGTAAAGTTTCCTGGTTATCATTGTTTCCTGTTCGACAATTTTTGAAAGGTATGATAATGCAGCACTTCCGGTCAGACGGAAGGAGTCCAATATCCCTTGATCTATTGGAATGAAAATATGGGCTGTTTTGTGTTCTGTTTGTTTGGTAAACTTGAGATTATTTTGTTCAAATCCTGTTTTTCTTTAGCGTTCTTTGGAACATTTATCACTGGCAAATTGAGTCGCTAGGTAAGTATCGCTGATCAGGTTTGTTTTTGCGGACGTGTCTGTCACCAGGAACGGAGTTGCTCTTTTGGTTCGCAGGTCCCAGAAGGAGCAGATTGGGGAGAGTGTGATGGTTAACCTTTGTGCCTGTGGCGTTACATATTTGATTTACACAATTGGTTGGTGTTTCACAAGGCATTCAATGGCCTATTTTTCATGCATGGGAATGGTGATCCATAAACTAGGTTTCAATTTAATTCAGTATTACAGCACTGTTTATCCAAATTGGGCTTGGGAAATTGCCAAATTTTGTCTCATTCCTTCCATATTGGGGCAGCGTCTGAGGCAGCTAGGTTGAGTGTCCAGGAGGATAAAATTACAAGCATAGGGAGGTGGGTTCCTGGAGAGCCAAGTTGTAGGTTCAACCAGATGCCCTTGTTTAATCTCTAGTGTCTCTTTTACAGACAGAAGGACAGTCATTTGTCTACTGATCAGAGAAGAGGGCACAGGGGCGGATCATACAAACAATCTCTTATTTTGACCATTCTAAAATTGGTCTTAAGTGGTATGGCCTAAGGGGAAGGAAATGCGAGGAATTATGCTTTTCTTTCAAAATTTTGCTCGACACTTTTTTCCTCTAGATCTTATGTACACTGGATATGTTGTGGTGATTTCATATTAAGATATGTTTCATAATGCCACCTTAGCCTTTCCAAGGTAGTTCCACGCTTGATATGGTCTACTAAGAATCTATGTTTTTGGAAACGATCCGGTAAAGATTTAATAAGGCCCTGGGGAAATTTATGCCAGTGACCAATGGATTTTCATATCGACACGTTGATATGGAGGGTTTTTTACCGGGCCTATATCAGAAATATGGGGTGCATCTGGATTCTGTCCTATCGAATACATTTGACATGATATCCGGTTGGCAAGAGAGAAATACCTTTAATCACACTTTAATCAGTGTGGCCGTTTGGGGAAAGTTCTATTTTCAAGTTGGTCTTTATAATGGTTTTAATGGACTTTACAAATTGGAGTTTAATGAGTTGAAAAAACATTATTTTTAGAAAAAGTTTTAATATATATGGATTATTTATTATTGGTAACCCTATTAAAAGCCTCTCGGCCATTTCATGCCAACCAATGCATGGTGTTATTCTTATATCGTCTGTTTAGGTTGTAATATTAGAGGTGGGGCCACATGCACATGTTCAGTGTTTTGGGAGTTTTTACCTAAGTATTTGTAAGGCCACATGCACATGTTCAGTATTTGGTGAGTGTTTACCTCAGTATTTGTAAGGCCACGTGCACACGTTCAGTATTTGGTGAGTTTTTACCTCAGTATTTGTATGGATGGGTTCACACCACGGCACAACCGGATTTGCAAACAGAACTGGAGGGCCAAATATGCCGTCCGGTCCGGTGTCCAGACAGATTCTTCTTATAGCAGCTGCAGCTGCTGATAATTCAAGATCGCGGCTAGTGGGGAGCTAGCTGCAGTCACGAACTGTTAGCAGGGGACAGCTCCATGCTGCTGAAGTTTAGCGCTGGCCAGCATCGGACCGGGAGGATCCGGGAGGATCCAAGTGTCTCAGATTTTTTTTCCCCGGACACAAAAATGTTGCATGCAATGTTTTTGTGTCTGGGAGGAAAATCCGAATACAGCCGGATCCTCCCAGACAGATGGAAGCTGGATGGCAGATAGCTGCCATCCGGCTCCATAGCATACTATGGGGCTGAAATCTGATCCGAGGCTGTCCAATTCACACGGTCAGTGTTTGGAGCGTTTTTAACCTCACTCTTTGTAAGGCCACATGCACACATGGAGTTTTGGGTGAGTTTTTAACCTCTTATTACCTGAATTAAAATCTAATTTGCACACAAATGAATTGAACTGGCACAAATTCGCAACAGTAGGCTTTAAGGGGTTAACCTCCGTATTTGTAATACTAAGGTTAAAACATAACATAAGCTTAAAGTGGACAATCAAAATCTGCTACCTGGCATCCCTTCTTTAATTGGCCAAAAAGCATTCAGATGACAGGTTTCCTGTAAGAAATCTTGGCTACTTGTGCCGATAGCACTCTTCAATACTGCATTCAGCAGCAGCTTTCTGATATTGCGCATCCTCATAGATATATTTCTAAATGAGCACATCATATCCAGATTCACTAAACTTTGTTTTTTGCAAGCTGTGACTCCGTGGTATGATTCTGAATGAGGCCTCTACTGCCCATCCTTAATCTCCTCACTCTGCCCATTAAATGGTAATTAGCATTGGTCTGACAACTCATGGCAAAGCACAGGCTGACTGCACGGATTTATTTTACTAACTTGGGGGTTTTGGAAGCCAAGATCTGGGATGATTTTTAGTGACTTTTTTTCTAGTCATTTACTAGCAGGATTGCTATGGAAGGGACATAAAGCCAGGTTACCTTACCTCCAAAATAGAGGCTCTGTATGGTTGCAATGCCCAACACATGATGCAAGAAAATTTTAGTTTAGGCATCCATGGTTATGACCACAAGCAACTAACTATCCGCCACTATATAAGTGGTTGTAACCATGGATACCTAAGGTGCAATGAGTTAAGTGACACAGCTAATCAGGAAAACCATACCACATTTCTAATTGGAGGTTTTTGCCAATTGTACTATTATTACACCTATTATTTCCCAAAAATAAGACCAAGTAGGGAGTTTGCAGAACTGCTAAATATAAGATTTCCTCCAAAAATAAGACCTAGCAATTTCTTTTTTTTAAGCATACCCGCCTAACAGGGCACACAGCTGTGATTGTACGGTTTTTACTGCCTGCCGGTGACTGCCGCTGTATTTATTCCGGCGCCGCACTGAGCTCTCTTGTTCAGCTGCTGTAGTTGTACAGGAAGTCGCTGTCCAATCAGGTCAGCAGCTAACGTTGGCGCATGATGTTACATGCAGGCCTCTAATTGGCCGGCGGCTTCCTGTGCATCTAAGGCAGCTGAGCCAGAGAGCTCAGCATGGCGCCGGAATATTGTACCATACAGCGCACACCTGAGGACCGAAGAGAAAGGATGTGTGTGTTTTGCAGGTACCTTAATGGGGATGATGAGGGCTGTATGGAGATTATGGGGATATTGGAGGCTGCTTGGGGATGGTGGGGATATTGGAGGCTGCATGGGGATGGTGGGGATATTGGAGGCTGCATGGGGATGATGGGGGCTGCATGGAAATATTGGGGGGCTGCAAGGGATGATGGGGACTGCATGGGAAAATTGGGGGCTGCAAGGGGATGATATGGGGATCATGGAAAAAGAAGACATCCCTTGAAAATAAGACCAAGCACATCTTTGGGAGCAAAAACTAATATAAGACACTTCTTATTTTTGGGAAACAGTACATATTGGCAGATGGGAATACCCTTTAATTTATCTGAACATAAGCCCAGTGATTTCATTTAGCATTGTGAGGACTTGGCTGCAGTTTCTTTTGCCAGTAATGCTATATTCGCATGAGCATATAAGAAAAAAAAAAAAATCAGACAACTTTTATTCAGAGAACTCTTTGACTTTTTTTCTTCTCATTTGTCATTCATGTGCAATCCAGTTTTTTATATCAGCATCTATTAAAAATTTAAAAAACTAAACAGTTCACTTTGTTACAAAATTGAAATATGTCTATAAAAATCGACTCCATATGGAATCTGATATTGTTATTGTTTTGCACACTCGTAGACTTGAATAAGTGAGTCTCTTTGAACATACGGAAGAAACTTAAGTGTGCACTTATCCTGATTGACGGGTGCAGAAAAACCCATATGAACCAATCCTAGTAGGGGGTTGGTTATCTTGTAATGAGTAGTCCAAAATGGTCAACATTTGACATTTGTTAGAATTTTCCACTCAAATTCAAAGTCACATGATCACAAAAAATTATACTACAAAAATCATGGAGGAGTGTAGATGATGTGTAGTTGATGTTGTCTACATGCATCATATTGTGTCTAAGCTGAATTATATAATTTGTAGTGTTCATTGACAAGTACATAAACTACTGCTAAACCTTGTGATATGTGCCATGTGCTTCTCTATTCATTTCCCCTTAGATGAGTTTAGAATTCAAACATCGGAGATGAAGAAAAGCACAAGGACGAAACCTAGTAGAGCTAATGCCAAGAAGGAAGCAGTGGAGGGGGCTGAGACATTATCTAAGCCTCTCCACCTCAGTTTGAGCTCTCACAAGTATGTGGGAGCACATGTATCCATACAAGGTATATGAAAGTAAGTTTCATTCAAGTAATAATTGATGAATCAGATTACCGTACATCCTGTGTGTTATTTTGAGGGTGCAGGGGGTCTGTGGAAAGCAGCGCTGGAGGCCAAACGTATTGGAGCCAGAGCATTTGGTCTGTTTCTGAGATCGCAGAGAACCTGGAACAGTAAACCCCTAGAAGAAGAGGCTGCTGAGAAGTTCCGGACAACATGTGAGGAGTTGGGCTTTGAGTCCCGCTATATACTGCCACATAGCCCATATCTTATGAACCTGGGCTCACCTAAGCCAGGTATAACTAAAATTACTATAGTTGTGATATGCTTTTTCTTTATGTGCATATTTTATTATCAAATCTTTTTTAAAGATGTGCTTCATAAAAGTCGCACTATGCTAGTTGAAGAATTATCCCGGTGCCAGAAGCTTGGTCTTACATTGTACAACATTCACCCTGGATCCCATATTGGGGAAATGCCAGTCAGCAGGTGCCTGGAACTTATCGCTGAGGGCATAAATCATGCCCACTCACAAGTGCCAGGAGTTGCAGTAGGTAAGCAAATCATTTTCCCTATGTTTACATGGGTTTCCTCCAGGTTCTGTGGTTTCTCCCCACACCCCAAAGACATAGTGATGGGGAATGTAGTAGATTGTGAGTTCCACTGGGGACAGTTATGATAATGTTTGTAAAGTGCTGTGGAAATCAATAGCGCTATATAAGTGAGTAAAATACATATTTGGCATGTGGCTTTAAAGGGACACTGTCAGGTCATTTGTCAGTATGATACTAATATTACCCTTGAATAGTGCATTGGCATACCTTTTAAAAACATGTAAAATCATTATTGTACTATTTGTAGTTTCCATGTTATCAGCATTGTCAGACCCTGCAGTAAGCTCCTGGATTAGTCCTCTCCATTCTAACCAAACAGGAATAGTCCGGCTGCTGTATAAATGGTCATGTAATTATGCACTCCCTCTCAGCAGCTCCCTCCTCCCTCTTTCTTCCCACCCTCCTCCCTATACTCTCAGTAAAGTGTAGTTTCAGCTCCCATAGAAGCTTCTGTACTGATTAGGATATGGAGGGAGAGTGCTATTGCTGGTCTGACTTATCTAGACTCCATTTGTCTCTGTAAGCAGGAATCCCTGCTGCAACAGTTTCTGTGTTGTATTTCACCGCTTTCTTGGCTGCAGACACAGTGAGCAGAGAGGAGAATTCAGCCCCTCCCAGTGATCTCCTGTGCTGTGATGTGGTGTGAGTATGTGACATGCATATTCATGCTTATGGGGAGTGAACAGCAGAGAACTAAGTGGATCATTCACTGTGATTGACAAATGGAATGAATCTCTTTATTTGAAGTTTGCAGAGGATAGAAGGGAAATATAAATAAAAGAAATTTTACATCAATAGAGTGAGGAATTAGAAAATGATAGCAGTTACATAAGGATTTTTGACCCGACAGTTTTCTTTTAATGTTATGGCTGATTTCTATTTTCCCACATATTGACTGTACTTTACTGGTAGTACCAATTTCCCATTATGGCTGATCTTGCTTGTTCCACGGTTTTCTACAGGTTCTATAAACCTTTCTTTTCTCAATTTTAGTTTATTCTTTCTCATCTTGTCACCAAGCTGTTGATTATTTTGTCATCTCCCAGTGTTAGAGAATATGAGCTGTCAAGGTAACACGGTTGGAGGTCGCTTTGAGGAGCTGCGGGGAATTATTGACCACATCAAGGATAAGTCTCGTATTGGTGTGTGCCTAGACACGTGTCACGCCTTTGCTGCAGGTGGGTTCTATGCCACATGTATCCTGTCTCTAAACCTCTTCTCAGTTTCAACCACAGAGGTTGACAGATTAGCGCTGAATTTCTGTGTTTTTAATTAGGTCACAACTTGTCAGAAAAAAATGGACTCCAACGAATGCTAGATGAGTTTGAAACAATTGTTGGGCTTTCATACCTTAAAGCTGTCCACCTGAATGATTCCAAAGGTCAGTTTGGAGAACGTGTACTTCACATTAATATGTTGCTTTTTTATTTTTTTTAGCCCACATTAATGCGTCCTACTCCTTATGTACATGTACCTAAGCATCAGGATGTATGGACCTGGCTCAGAGGCTATGCCCGCTCTATCAATGGTAGGTGACAGCTGTGTTATACAGCCAGCATCTGCCTCTAACAGCAGAGACCAGATCTTACTCCAATTGCTGCTGTTTATAGGGAACTTATGTCTTCAAACACTATTAGCTTGTAGATATAATCAATCTATAAATAAGTGTTCTAGTGCTGCCCAGATGCCTTACTAAAAGTGAGGCTAACTGGAGAAGTTAACTATGTTATTCCCATGGCCCTTTAGATATAGTGGCAGGACAGTGAGCTACACTCCTGAATTTTGGCAGCTTACTCTGCAGCGCTTCTGTGCACAGTGACCTGTCAAAGTGTCGGGATGTGCTTACAGCCATCACTCACTGTGTACTGAGCGGTGCTGTCAGTGATGGCTGTAAGCGCTCTGTGCATGCCCCTATGACAGAAAACCTGGGAGAAAGTTTGTTCAGTTTCTCCCAGAAGCTGCACTTTCAGTAAGTCATCTGCACAGTATTCGAACACTATTAACCTGTAAATTATATCTGCAGTTTAATAGTGTTTGGTGTCATGACAGGTTCCACACCAATTAGATATGCACCTGTCCATCACTGACAGCAGCATTTAAATTGTTCTGTTGGCATTGTACTTGTGTGCTATCACACTCTGTCCTGTTCCCCTGTAAGGCAATTGTGAAGTGCTGATGGGTTTGCCTACAAAAGGCGTCTGTCACTGCCATCTTTGCACTGTGATGAAGCCCTGTGGCTGAGCTTACAGGAGACCAGTGTTTTCCCTATAGATTACCACACTGTAATATCAGGTTCACGTTATCTAAAGGGAATAAAATAAATAGAAAAATGTAAAATTGTGCTCATCTTCTGTGTAAATATCTGCTGCTGTTCTGAAAATGGCCACTGATGGAGGAGATATGATAAGCCCTGTCCATCAGCCTCATCCAATTAAAAAAAAAACCAGTTTTTAAAGTTTAAAGCTCATTTCATTGAAACAAAAAAACAATACTGCACTGGTTGTTAATGATGGGTCACACAGCAGCTAAGATAATGATTTTTTGGGGCATATGACTGATTTTATCACATTTTGTCTGTGGTGTTTCAAAAGCTGCATTTTCTGTCTGTGTGGGCGTGGCCAGCAGTGTGTGTGAGAGCAGGCTGGTAATGAGCTATTGTGGGGAGCCAGCAGACAAGGGGTTAACAGAGATTGCTGTGTTTAGACAGAAGAATGAAGCTTGTAAAAAGTTTCCATCCTGACACTGCTCAGCTCTGTGCTGTAATCTGATACACTGTCTCCTCATGAGCTGCCTTCAGCTGTGTAGGCCACACCCCCCTCTCCATTATCTCCTCACATGTCATTCACTATGAAGAGGCCCTGGCACAGAATCTGCTTCACTCCCAGTGCACTGAGGACACCTCGTGGAAGGATTAGGAATGGTAACCAGATAGAAATTTTCTAATGAACCTTATTATAAAGTTTATTAAAATCACTTGCTCTACATTATTATTAAATAAAAATTTAAACAGCTGTTACATTTTAAATACATCACACGGTGTTGCTCAATTGGAGAATACCGATGGACAGATCTTGTCAGAAGCGCATCTGTCAGCGGACATTTTGAGAACAGAAGAGCCGTACAGTCTGTGAGGATGGCCACACTAACAAGAAGACAACGGTTCATGGAAAGGAGAACCAGTAATTTTGTAGGCATAAGCTCAGGGTCGGTAGTTCTGTACAGGGCCTTGTGTCAAGACATCTTCCTGTCGTTAGCAGATGACGGACACTATGTCGTGCATTAAGAGCTCCAATCACATGTATAGTTTTTACAGCCACACTGTACTTCACGATTCACAAATTCAATGTTCACATATAACTTCACTCTGGTTACAGATTCCTGTGATTAACCCCTTAATCCTTCATAATGAATGTATAGGTGATGGAGCATGTCTTTGTGTGGGGAGTTTCTCAGAGAATTTGCCCGATATATTACACGTCTTGCCTCTGTCTTTAACATCTGCGATCAGTGTCATCACCAGTCGCTGCTGTTAATCCCCCACATGCCACTTTCAATCACTGACCGCCATTTATTCTTTGTAACTCAAATCAAGATGTTTATTAGTTGGGGCGCTCATCCGTTCCCTAATGCTAGTACTAATTCTTTGCTATGTTAGCCTGGGGCCTACTGAAGTCCCTCATGCCAGGTTTTACTCATTGCTAAATAGCACATAAAAAAATGCACTAAAAGGCGTCACTGCATCACTTCCGGGCCACCCCTTATCTTCTTGCCATCTGTGATTGGCTATTGGAGCCAGTCACATGACTTCACCCGGAATCCCGGAAGTGTCTCAGCGCCGCGGCACAGACGGAACGAAAAATGCGTACCCACTAAGTTGAATAATATAATAATATTTATTCATTTACATAGCGCTATTAACTCCATAGCACTTTACATACATCAGTAATGCTGTCCCTATTGAGGCCCACAATCTAAACATCCTATCAGTATGTCTTTGCAATGTGGGAAAAACCAGAGTGCCCGGAGGAAACCCATGCAAACATGAGAACATAAAAACTCCTTGCAGATGTTGTCCTTGGTGGGAATTGAACCCAGGACCTCAGGACCCCAGTGCTGCAGTGCTATTTTATGAGCGTAAAATACAAAAAAAATTGTAGAAATGTGTTTGAATTTTTTTTTTTTTTTATTGGCCATTTTATTTAACTTTTTTCCCCATATTCCAATACACTCTATGGTAAAAAGAATAGTGCCTTTCAATACAAGAACTCCTCCGGTAAAAAAGTAAGATGTCCTACATCTTTGTCGATGGAAAGATGAGTGTTATGGCTCATTGTTGGGGCTTGTGCAGACGACCATAGTTGCAGTTTGAGTGCAATCTGTGAAAATATGTGATCGCACTCAGACCAGTGTTGTTCAGTGGGGTAGTGGAGTAGTGCAGATGACCTATTTACTTATTTTACAGTGCTCAAATCTGTGTGTGAATAATCGCAGTTTGCCTTATTTTCCTCTGGAAATTGGATGAGACTCATCCATTAAAGTCTATGGGTGCAAGAAAAAAATCCGATGCCATAGTATAGCATCTTATTTTTACGGTTACATTATTATTCTGTAAGAAAGGAAACTGTGAATGGTCCTGTAGATCGTTAATTGCTGCTGTAAAAAAAAAAAATATCAAAGAAAAAAACTGTGCTCCATAGAGCATGCGTACTGCGCAGCCTGAAGTCCAGCTGTGGAGTACCGGAAATGACGCGTTCGGCGTCATACATGGCACTCTGCAGAGAGTAGCGAGTCAGGCTGGGGGGCGCACATTTGGATGTCAATATCGCGCTCATCGGGGCGTGATAACCTATACAAGAGGCGGTGAAGGGACACACAGAGGACGCCCATGGGGGCTAGCAACAGTAGCCCCCCGGATCATTAACATACAAATGAGTGAGTGACGACACCGTTTTATTACACAGTCACAGGGTACATTTAGCACAGAAAGGGATAATTAGAGTAGTAAAAGGAAAATGCAGGGACAGGTAATGATAGCCTAGGGAGCTTTATGGAGGTGACAGGTTCCCTTTAATCCAAAACTGAAATGACCACAGTGCTGGGTGTTTTCTTAACAATAACCAGCAGGGGGAGTGCTGTCATCACATTTGGGGAGTTTTTCTGTGAACCTTATAGAACTGCACACAGAAGACACAGTTTTAACTTCACTTTCTACAAGTAACAAGGAGAAGCGTCATTGGAGCAGGGGAGGGTGAGGAACTTCAGTTTATTAACTTCAATGATCGCAAGCCCTGTTACAAAACTGAGCACAACTTTTGTGCCAAACCTTGTATTAGAGAATGCAATTAAGGTATTTTCAATATATTCTTATTTTTTTGTTTATGTCCAAACATGAGTTAAAAACCTTATGTTCTTCATTATGCATACACTGATGAGCGGCAAACACCCTGAAACACTTGCCTGCAAATGGAGTGCCTGGTTTTGTTTCTTATTCTAAAAGACACGTGGCTACTTAAAGGATTGATGTTGATTTTCAGGATTGCTACTTCAAATAGGTGATTATAGAGATCAAGTTCTCTCTGTGAAGGCTATTTGCATATATTTTTTTACAAAATTGTTGGCATTGGTTTGCTTTTTTATATTCTTCAGATAATATTTATTAAAATAATCTTGCAGTTTTCACCCCGAAGCAAGTTTTAGTTTCCTGTCCTTTCAACAACAGTTTTCAGCAGGCTCCTTATCTTCAGAGGCAGGATTACAGTGACAGGTAAAACCTCCATACACAGCTGATGACACAGGATCTATAAGTCACAATAGGTGATGTCATACCTCTGACTCTGCTGCCCCTCTCTCTTCACAATCCCCTTTGCACACACACATTGGAAGCAACAATGTTAAACATGCAGTATGGTTGGGGGTTTGACCATTGAGGCTAATGTAATTGTATTTCAGGATTGTTTTTCTATTATTAACCTAGTCTTGGTCTGTTGGGGATAACTGTTAAACCGGGAAAAAAACATTACAGTGATATTGATGTTTTCCTGCTGCTTAAAGGGATCCTGTCACCCCCAAAACACCTCTAAACCTATTAAAAGCTGTCCCTAGAGCATATTAACACTTTCCCTACACTCCTTTTACCTCCTAAATGCACCTAGTCAAAGTGAATAAAAACGTTATTATAGTACCTCATTACTGATGATAATGAGTGACTATGCTATTCATAGTCACTCATCCAGGCTGCCCCTCTTCTTCATATCACGCCTGAATAGGCGTGATCTACAGCACAGATTAAAATTGCCGCCTCCCTGCGCGCCTCCCCGCTGTGCCCTGTGTCGTCCGAGGCTGCAGTGTGGCTGGGTGACGCGATCCGCGTCATTCCCGGCGCCGGGTGACGTATTTACACCCGCGCTGCGCTGTCAGCTTCATGCGCATGCGCAGTGCGCATTTTGAAGCTGACAGCGCGGCGCCGGTGTAAATACGTCACCCGGCGCCGGGAATGACGCGGATCGCGTCATACAGCCCCACACTGAAGCCCGGACGCAATGGGAGAGCGGGGAGGCGCGCAGGGAGGCGGCAATTTGAATCTGTGCTGTAGATCACGCCTATTCAGGCGTGATATGAAGAAGAGGGGCAGCCTGGATGAGTGACTATGAATAGCATAGTCACTCATTATCATCAGTAATGAGGTACTATAATAACTTTTTATTCACTTTGACTAGGTGCATTTAGGAGGTAAAAGGAGTGTAGGGAAAGTGTTAATATGCTCTAGGGACAGCTTTTAATAGGTTTAGAGGTGTTTTGGGGGTGACAGGATCCCTTTAAAGTAAATCTGTCATAAGGAAAAATGTTTTTAACCTACAAATATGCGGTTAATCTGCTGGTTAAAGAGAACCAACCGGCAGGTTTTAGGGCTGTAAAGTGAAAGCAGTGCCTTACAGGCTCTGGGATACTGAGTGCAATCATATATTTACTTCAATGATTACATGTATGATTGAAGAGAAAAGTGTTATCAAACATTAGGAAATAGGCGCAGCACAATAGCATAAGAGGGGTTGGGTTTCTTTGTATTACTTTCCTGTTTGCTCTTAGCTAAACCTCCCGTCTCCCGTCTCCCTCCCTCTCTGTCAATATATACCCAGGCACATTAGGTCTAACATTGTGCATTGAGATAGGATGCCTGGCATTGTGCTATCTATGTACCCCAGATCATCACTCCCACCCTTCCTGCCTGGTCTGTGTGCCTGCCGGCTTCTCACTGCTTATCCTGTGACCAGAGTGCAGAAGAAGACCCTGCCCCCCCAATCTCTGCGCGCCCCCTCTCCTCACAGACCGCGGTCACAAACAGCGGGACAGATTGCCGCTATTGTGATCACAGACAACAATTGCGGCGATCTGTCCCGCTGCTTGTGACCACAGTCTGTGAGGAGAGGGGGCGCGCAGAGATTGGGGGGGTGGGGTCTTCTCTGCAGGGGTGGGTCTTCTCCAGTCTATCAGGAAACAGATGTTGTAGGAGCAGCAGCAGCAGAGATGCTGGAGGGGGTGGGGTCTTCTCTGGGGGGGCGGGGTGAATTGTTCAGCTGGGGAACACAGGTCACATTGCCTAGTAGAGTGTCAGGGAGGGGGCTTTGGTTTAGTGCAGACAAGGGAGTGATAAAGAGAAACCTAGCCCCACATAGTGACGTTCTGCTGCACACTCTGTTTGTCAGCTGCACAGATTTCCTGGTGTTTGATAACTCTTTTCTCTTCAATCATACATGCAATCATTGAAGTAAAGATATGATTGCACTAAGTATCCCAGAGCGTGTAAGGCACTGGCTTCACTTTATAGCCCTAAAACCTGCTGATTGGTTCCCTTTAATCCATTTCTGAACCTGCCCAGCGCATGCACAATAAACCTCACTGCCAGGAGAGAATTAACTTAATAATTCTTTCCGCAACGTTCTTGTTTCAGTAATGGGGGTGGTGCCATTGCGGATTCAGTCACTGCTCTGTGTATGGAGAGCGACGCATGTATGGAGTGCGTCCCCCGCACTGACTGACGGCTTCCCCTAATACAGAGCAGCTGTCAGTCAGGGTGGCCTCTATGACTAAAATAGCCACTGACCAAAATAAAAAAAAATAGATCTACGGTAAATCTATCTGAATATACAAGGGAAATGCCTATATCTTAAAAATTACCTTTATTAACATTTGTTAAAATGTGAAAGTGTCAAAATAGTGCACAAAACAGAAAATATCACCATAAACCAAACACCAGCCCACAATAAAAATAAGATAATACTTATCACCCATGTATCTAAATGGAATAGAAAATCAAAGGGATGCCCTATTAAGCCCTACTGCAATAGCCTAATATGACCTGCATAACAGCGGAAGTTAAACACCCTGCAGATGAATGTGGTGCTCCGGCTCCAGGTCGGCTATCCCTGATAGGTCCTTAATATCCTTAGTCAACAATGGATAGATGTAAACAATAACTGTTTAAAACGACACTTGTGTAAGTATAGAAGAAACTCTATTAAGTGTTTAACATAAATTTTAATGCAAAGTGGTCTGTACCACTATCAATAGATCGTACAGTATCTAAATCCCAAAGGATACTCAGAATCACTTGGATACCAAAAAAAAACACTCAGTGTGTTTTTTCCCTTATGATATGGGTTCATCAAGAGTGATATTAATGGACTTTTCTTTAGGATGGTATGCTGATGGGGTGTTCTCTATGGTGCAGGATACATAATAATCCAGGCAGGTAGTTTAGGACCCATACAGAGACACCTCATCATGCAATTAATGGATTAATCTCAAGGTCCCGTATAGAGTGACAGGATGATATCTTCCCCCCCACCCCTTCCCCCCTATCCTTGGCAGTATGGCCATGGCCAAAACCCGTACCCTGCCAGGAGGATTAAAGTTTATTTCTTCCTGACAGTGGGGTTCAATGTGCAGGCTCTGGGCAGGTTCATATCGCTATTAACCTGCAGATTAACCCCATATCTGCAGGATAATAGCATTTTTCCACTTGACAGGTTCAATTTGAATGAGTTCTCAGTTAATGTCATAGGGTCATTTGTTGACTATGGCAGCGCTGCTGCTCAATAATATGAGGACTAAATCTGTTTTGTCCTATTTAGCGGACAGCATTTCATGTCCAAATATGGACACTCTGCTTTGTTGATTCTCTACCTCTCTGTCTCCTGTTTCTTCATGTTTATCTCTTAGTCTATAAAGAGAGTACTAAAGTTGTCATTCCAGTCCTTCCATCTGCTGTGAGAAGGATTACATTTTCTTATTACAACAGCAGTAAATTGACAATAGGTAATGTTTCCATTCAGAAAATGTATTCATCTGTCATGACTGCTACTGGAGAATAATATTTTGTATTTTTTTTTAAATGCATAATACAAGTGAAATGAAAAAAGCTAAAATCACCCAAAATATTGTTAACCATTGCAATTGAATTATAGGTTATCTACTACTTTGCCACCAGAGTATTTTAAATACTTTAGTCTTTGAATGGAAATAAAAACACCTTACACTCAACTCCCCCCCTGCTGTTCCTGCGGTGTTGGTGAGGGGTCTTCCTGTGCTTGTGCACAATTGGCTGCAGCATTCATATGACATAACAATTAGCTAATGAGCTGATTTGCTCACACTTCCTTTGAGCGAAACTTGGACATCTGGCGGATGTGTGAGCGCTGCAGCCCATTGATTGGTTGCAGCGCCCATACATAACAGTGTCACTCGAGCTCTTCCAGGGTTGACAGCACTAAAATAGTACAGGTGCTGGAGCAGAGTATATAAGGTTTTTTTTTATTTTTATTTTATGAGAAAGCAATAAACCACACGGCTTCCAAATCAAAGTTCAGATAAATAAAGGCTTCATCACCACCTTCATGCCAATAGAAAAGATGCTGTCAGCCAGGCAAGTAACAGACATGATGGTTGTGAATACACATTCCAATAGTCATATTAAAATCATAATAAAAATCTCTTTTTCTGACAGAAGTTTTTTGCTACTGTACTAATGTGGCTGTTCACCATCAAGTTCTTCAATGAAAGCAGCTATTGTTACAGCTCGTTTTCTTTGTTTCTGCTCACTCTAGATGTGTTTACTCTTAGGATCTAGTTTAGTAAAGGATCAGCTATTGTTTAAATCCTTGTTTGGAATTGAAACCGGATACAATTGTTTAACTTCTAACTATTAAAGAGGTTCTGTGGTCTAAAACAAAATTCTTCTGTCTGACCAGGTTTTCCCAATGTGAGTTTACGGTCACAAGAACCTGGATGAAACTAGTTGGCGTATGACAGCATGTATGCAAATAGTATACATTTGTTCACGTGAACACCTACTCACCTACATAAGAATTGTGACAGTGAGCACATTGCACACTGTCACAATTCAGCAGTTTCCAGTCAGAGTTGCTGCTGGAATCTCACACCGCTCAGTACAAGCTGCCGCTGTCAGGCTCAGTGGGTAGAGGTTTAGCCATTCCTGCCCGGTATTTGGTGGTAAAGTCATGGTGTGACAACCGGACCATACAGCATTGCTCTAGTTCACCTAACTTCGCGGAATCCAGGTGGGTCAGAGGATTGTTGTCCGTGAAGACTGAACTTTGCAGCCGCTAGGTAGTGCTTGAACCGTTCGGTGATAGCCCAGACCAAGGCCAGGAATTCCAGCTTGAAAGAGCTATAGTTCTCTGGATTCCTCTCAGTAGGAGAGAGCTTCCTGTTGGCATAAGCATGTACACATTTTTTGCCATTCTGCTTCTGTGACAAGTCAGCTCCCAGTCCCACATTGCTGGCATCAGTGTACAACGCAAATGGTAAGTTGTAGTCGGGATAGGCCCGGGTCCTTTCACCATTAGCGCTCCTATTGTTTTATTTTCATGTCTTTCTATCAAAATTAGAGATCTCTTGGTCAGGCTGAATAACTGCATACAAGATGGTAGTTTTTCCAAAAATAAATTTTATGTTTAGATCACGTCCCCTTATAATTCAACAACAATATCTGCAAAAACTACAGATGCAAATGTCTACATTTATATGATGGGGTAAAACACCCAGAAGGGTCACATTAGAGGAAAATATGTAAATTAAGGAAGCTTTAGCGGTTTTGAACAGGTGCTTGGAGATAAACCACACAGACAGCTTTTTAGTACCTTCTCTTTACTTGCTCAAATGTGGACTGGTCACTCCTCACAACATGTTTCGGCAGCTGATACCGCCTTGATCAGGCGATGAAGGCAGTATCAGCTGCTGAAACATGTTGTGAGGAGTGACCAGTCCACATTTAAGCAAGTAAAGAGAAGGTACTAAAAAGCTGTCTGTGTGGTTTATCTCCAAGCGCCCGCTCAACACCGCTAAAACTCCTTTAATTTACACGTCTCTACATCCTGGTGGGTGTGCGGTGTGGTGCTGCTGGAGGAAAGCTTCTACGAGACCTGTGGGGAGAAGAACAGGAGGATCGAGGACCTGCGGTGACGTCGGAAACCCCGTGATCCAACACGTGACCGGCTGTCTGGTCTGATAGCGGCGGGGGCACGAGACACACCGTAGGCTCTGTACCGCGATTATGCTGGAGCATAACCGACCAAGGTTAGTGCATCTCCCCCATTGCCTCCACTAGACCACCGGGCATTACACCAGGAGCACCCCTCCTTGTCCTTTTTTTATATTAGAGAAAAATAAGAAGAGGGGAGGATTGGGCATTCTGGACCTGAAAGTCTATTATCTTGCTACATTAGTTAAGACTAGTGAGAGATGGTGGGATTCTCAGGACTGCCGTTCCTGGGTCGGCATTGAGAAAACACATATGAACAATTTTGACCCCACAACATTTGTCGTCTCTTTTATCTTAACTCTAAAAAAAAAGTCTCCCTGCTTCTGAAACATTAAAAGCAACTATAAAAGAAAGCTTGGCGGACACTTTCACAAACTTCGAAATCTATTTTTAAAACAGTTTGTCCCACCTGGCTTTCCATAGACCTCTTCGAGGTGATTTGCCCATCATTGAAACTTGGCTGTTGGAGAGATAGAGGCATCCTTTTTGCTTCAGACCTAATGATAGGGAAACACTTGAGATCCTTCTTAACTCTTAGCAATCAATTTAATTTACCTGCACCTGAGAAAACAAACTGGCAACTATCAACTAAAACTCTAGACCGTGGAGGAATAGATTTCTCCCTTTCAAGTAACATAGATAGTCGTCTTCGACAGATTGGGAATGAGACTAGTTGGAAAACGAGCAAATTGTATCAGTTTCTTAACAATGTAATTTTTGACAACAAAACATTCTTGGGTGGATGGGAGGGCGACTTAGAGATTGACTGTAGGACACTACATGACCAGTTCTCTGGTATTCTCCCAAACCTTTACTCTTCAACTTTGTGTATCGCTGTTGGAGACTCAATATAAAATCTTTACTGAATGGTACCTAACCCCACAGAAGCTGCATATAATTGATCCTCGTAATAGTAGATTGTGCTGGAGAGAATGTGGGTATGTGGGCACAATGAAACACATTTTTTGGTCCGGCCCAGTTTTGAGGCAATTCTGGTTGGAGGTTCAATCTCTGATTAATTTATTTCTGAACATTAACATAGTCTTGACAATGGACCTAGCAATCCTTTTGATAGGGGTATGTGACTTCCCAAAAAACAAACGCCTCCTGATTTTACATATCCTTCTGATGGCTAAGAATATCGTAGCATCTTCATGGAGGGATAAAAGTCCACCCTCCATACAAGCTTTAATGGACAAAATTGCCATGCACAACTTATTGGAATTTATATACGCCATTAGAAATGACACAAAACAAATACTTAACAAAATGGTCACCATGGGTATCTCTATTTTCACTGATGTTATTGCTGAACACCAACTAACAATTTGAAAACTCTTAAGAATGATTGTTAGACTTGTAATTATATTTAAACATTTACTATCTGTCGAATTGGTATCAATAGAGGGTTTATACATGCTTGCAACTGTTGCTTGTTTAATTTACCATGTTAATGTACATAGTTACAGTTAATACTTTCATTTTGTACCCTCACCCCAGCCCCTTTTCCTTCTCTTTCCCATCCTTATTCCCTGTATTATTTTCCTTCCTTAGTAATTGGCTGTTTCATTTTATATGACAGATTGAAAACATTTTCTTCAAATTTGTAAATTGAATGCTATTTGTCTATTGTATCTACTATCTTACGTCATATTCTTACTAATAAAAAGATTAAAATTGGTATGATTGCACTCAGTATCCCAGTGCTTATAAGGCACTGGCTTCACTTTATATCCCTAATCCTGCTTGCTGGTTCCCTTTACTATAAAAATTTGCAACTTTTCAGTATATTTGAGCCCTTTTATCAAAGCTTTTATGCCATTTTGGCATCAATTTCTGGCCTAAAAAGCTTTGAAAAGTTGCAGCATTTTAGCACAACTGGAAACTACGCTGACATTTTGTAACGTCCGCGCCACGGGTACCAAAGAAATCACTGGGATGCAGGAAGTTATTTCAAGCGTTATCTTTATTCTCCAAATGTTTCAGCGCTCCACGCTGAGCCTTCCTCAGGGATATCCAGGCGCCAGGTGGACGCTGAAGGCGCCAGGTGGAGCGCTGATAACATGTTGGAGAATAAAGATAAAGCTTGAAATAACTTCCTGCATCCAGGTGATTTCTTTGGTACGCGGTGGCGGGACTGTTACACACCTTTTCCAAGCTTCCTGAGAGTCTTTCCACGTGCGAGTGGTTGGTGGAGGTCCTTTGCAGTTAGCCGGTAATTGATTATATGCATTCAAGTCAGTTGTGGGTCATCACAATCGGAATAGGTGAGTGGTTTGGGACAAGTATACCTCTCACTCCTTAGTGTCTGAGTGATAGGGCACTATTGTGCTCTTGTTCCCCCTTCCTATTTTTATATTTTGTAACTTTTGGCATTCTCAAGCCATTTTTACCCATTTCTGACAAATTTGTGCGGAGCTTGGGGTAGTGACAAGGGCGTTGCAATCTGTCAAATATCATGACAAGCAGAAGTGTTCACTACGTCTTAAATCTTACTCCGCAAGATGGAGTACTATCTGTGGAAGGTGCACACCTCATAAGATGCCTCTTATCGAATCAGGAGCGTCTCACTCCACCCCGCCCCTCATCAAGACTAGCATGAAGATCTCCAGTCTTGATGTATCTAAACTAGAAGCAGACTAGAACGTTGCTGGAACCTGGAGAAGGCGTCAGTAGAAGAGAATATTAACACACATATTACAGTGCATACACATATACTCAGGTTTAGGGAAGAAAAGTTAATGGGAGACCTTCTTTATGTGAATTGCAATTAAAGAGTAGATATTTGGCACTAGTTTCGGTTGGTAAAGGAGAATTTACAGTGCACGATTATCAGTAATGTGCTTTCCTAGGATCTTTTGTTTCCCGATAATCAGGTAGTGTAAACCGGCTGCTAATCACCTGATAGACTAGCAAAAATGCTCGTTCATCGGTGAAATTAATATTGTGCTTGCTTCACAAGTATTGTTCTCAGCTGCACATTGACCTGTGTAATCAGGACATGTGCTGCCAAGAGCAATGATGATCTTTCTCTATGCCTTGGAAGTGCAGTCAGTTTGTCTAAACAGGTTACCACAGCAGCTTCTACTGTCAACGGCTATTTCTATGCCAGCCAGTTCCACAAGCGTTGTACGGTATGATCAAATGACTACAGCTGAGCTTTATCATGGTTTGATGCCACTATTGCTAGAGCTGATAGCTAGCAGTAGCAGTACTATTGGCACGGAAACAGTGGCTGCGTTTGCTCACGTTTTAACGTTTGGGATGCTTCGTCAGTGAAGTAGCAGTGGACCATAATTGCGTGTAAGGTACTATATGGCCACTGGGAAAAAGCTGAACACAGGTGACAAAGTGGCATGGTGATTCATTGAATATTGATGGCAAATTAACATATTTAACTTTTGATGTAATCTCAGGTGAAGTTGGCTGTCGGCTGGACCGTCATGAAAATATTGGTAGAGGTCACATTGGAATAGAGGGATTCAGAAAGGTGATGAATGAGCCACGGTTTAATGAAATTCCCATGATTCTTGAGACTCCTGCCAGGTTTGTGCCATCTGACTATTACTATCCTACTTACTCTCATCATAAAATATATTCTCTGCTTAAGTTGTGAATCTGATTTAGCAATGATATAAGTGATACTTTCTAAAATATTGAAAATACTTTGTCAATTGGCTCCGTCAACAAAACATTGAATTCTGAGTCTATGTATTCAGCACATCCATAGATTTAAATATGGTCCCATATAGTACTTTGTTTTTGGGATCTCTGCTCCCTGTGACTGCACTATGTAGCTGACAAGAGTGTTAAAGGACTTGTGCCCTTTCAGAAATATTGCCTCCAGGGCACAGATTGTTTAAAAAAAAAACAAGGAAAAAAATGCTCTACTCATTGTCCCTAGGTCAAGCACTGAGTATTTGGCACTGTATTGGTTATGGGCCCTACATCATGTTGATAGTGCTGCAGCCAACGTTGAGCTCCATGGCCTGTGTAGTCTGCTGATCCTGGTAACCTGTCTCACTGCTGTGCCGCTCCACCTTCATTTTCAGACCGGTGTTTGGGTCATCACACGTTACTGCTGTGCTCCGCCCTGCTTTTTGCTCCGAGAGCACAGCAGTGATGTTTAATGACCGCCAGCCTATCACAGGCTGCTAGCTTTGATAAGTCAGCAGTCATGAAACTTCAATGCTAAGCGGCGGAAGCTGACATCAGCACGGCACATAGCAATGACATGTGATAGCTCAATGCTGGTGGCCTTATTAATGACCCTGGTATGCGCTGCGCAGCCACGGTTTCTGATAGGCCTGTGGTTGGACATAGAGAGGGCCCATCAGTAACCTCGGGCCCCTATCTAAGTGCAGCACGAGGGCCCACGACAACTGGGGCCCACTGGGGGACTACCCGCTGTCCCAGCAGGCCAGTCAGACCCTGCCGGTAGATGGATTGCCCCCTTCCACCGCATCCGCTGAGCTCACTGATGGCTGGCCCATCGTCGGTGTTGCAGCCAGTACTGGACACCTGGAGCTGCGCCTAGACTAAGTGCTGGATTCAGGGTGGTGAGTAAAGATGACAACCCTTTAACTATTTACCTTTAAAAATGTGGGTCCGATTCATCACAGCTTTTACACAAGAAAAATAGCATAAAAGTTGTGAAAAGTTGCAGACTTTTTGTAAAGTACGGAGTTGTGCAAAAGTTTTGCAACGTTTTGCTTTTTCACGCTATTTTTATTTAGCTCCACCAAGTGGGCAGAGCTGGGTAGGGGACAGGAGTAGTATTTTTGGCAAAGTGCATACCACAGAGAAGGTGTGTTGAACTCATTAAGGGGCAGGCACATTATACTCTAGGAGCCCTTCATATACAAGTGCATCGCAATAAATTAGAATTACTTTTTTTCAGTAATTCAATCCAAAAAGTTAAACACATATATATTATATAGAGTCCTTACAAACAAAGTGATCTATTTCAAGTGTTTATTTCTGTTAATTTTGATGATTATGACTTATAGCCAATGAAAACCCAAGAGCCATTATCTAGTAAAATTAGAATGATTAACACAAAACACCTGCAAAGGCTTACTAAGCGTTTAAAATGGTCCCTTAGTCTGGTTCAATAGCCTACACAATCATGGGGAAGATTGCTGACTTGACAGATGTCCAGAAGGCAGTCATTGACACACTACACACGGAGGGTTAAGCCACAAAAGTCAATTGCTAAAGAAGCTGGCTGTTCAGAGTGCTGCATATTAATGGAAAGTCGAGTGGATGGAAAAATGGTGATAGAAAAAGGTGCTATCAAAGCAACCTGGGCTTCCATAACACCTCAGGAGTGCCACAGGCTGATCGCCTCCATGTCACACCGCATTGATGCAGTAATTCATGCAAAAAGGAGCCCCAACCAAGTTTTGAGTGAATTTACTCTCATTTTAATTGACATTAGATCAACATTTGAGTTAAAAATCATTTTTTTCAGTTGGTGTTATATAATGTTCTAATTTTCTGATATAATGACCTTTCATTGGCTGTAAGCCAGAATCATCAACATTAACAAAAATAAACACTTAAAATAGATCACTGTGTTTGTAATAACTCTATATAATATATGCGTTTCACTATCTATTGAATTACTGAAATAAATGATCTTTTGATGATATTTTAATTTATTGAGATGCACTTGTAGATTGGCATGCACTACGCCTGCCATAATGAGTCTGTCCCGATATGTCATCAGAGAATGGACCTACTGTTTTAATCAGTTTTTACACTGAAAGTATTAAAAAAAAAAAAAATCTTGCAATTTCTACATTGCCGGTTCAATCCATATTTTGTTTTTTGTCTTTCAGGAAATTCAAATATTCATTAGCCACAATGAACAGATTCTGACCCTATCTTTTGTATTAAAGCATCTAATGAGTGTGTGCAAAGGAATTATAAATATTCATTCAGCCTGGCATGAACGATACTGATCGTGTTATGAGCTGATATAGATGTTACCAGTATGTACGCTTGATAGACTTCTAGGTATGCTCTCCGAGCGACAGGACCGCACTCGTGCGAGTCAGGGAGTCCCAAGTGAATACAAGGTGAAGTGAGATTGTAAAATCGCAGTATGTGCTGTATGATTACAATCGCAGATGTGTCTCGGAAGCTTACCCTGCAAGTCAATCCATTTGTTTATTTGCTAAGACTTTTCATTAATAACAACGTTGCTAAGGCGAAACCCACAGGATAAGAAGTTCTGCTATAGTTTGTTGTTTGTCCCAACTTCCAGTCGTAGAGCCTGCCTGATGATCTTAAAAATTATTTCAATCTTACTATTCCCTCGATATACTTCTTATACTGAGCAGGATGTCAGCAGAGCAGCATTGTTTTTGGTGGACGTTCGTTCAACAAGAAGAATTTTGTGTCAATAAATGGTCCTAATGCTTTTTCTATTTTATTATAAAAAATCTCTGTGTTGTGATTGTTTTAAAACAATATGTAATAGATTTCATGCTGCATCTTTTATGTTAAACAGGGCATGCCACCCATATTATTAGCCTTTATGGCAGACCTGATAAGTACAAAGTGCGCTCTACAATCTTTTTACTCCAGAGCGTGCGACTCAAAAGTCACACTAGATGCTCGTGAATTGAGGGAGTTCAGCGCAGAGGATGCGCATTCAATGAACGGTCCATCTTCTGGGTCGGTCTGCTTGTTAATTTGCATAAGCGGGTTGCCTATTGACATATGCTTGGGCAATTCCCTGTGAGAACAGCCTTCCTAAGTCATGTACCTGGTAGGTGAAATAGAAATTGGCGGAGCCCATAGATCTTTCTTTTAATTTTCTCAGAATTCTGAGACTCGACTGGAACCTGTGATCTCTAAGATCCGTCTCTGAGCTGCTTGAGACTTGAGCTCTCTGAGGGGGCGCTGCTATGAGACTGAACTCTGAATCAGATACTAAAATCGACACTGTAATATGAGCTCTGATCTGGATATAGATTCAATGAAACTTCAAAACAAAATGCGAACATAGGAGCTCCTCTGAATCTTATTTGTCATTGTACACTAAGCAGTGGGGCGGAATCCGCAGTCTAGATGCCCAAGCTTTTGGGCAACTCACCAGCTTGCTAACTTAGCCTGCCCGAGCGCCCTAGAACGCAACGCGTCATTAATCTTTCTGCTCTCCAAGTAACCCGCTCCAGCGGCCTGGTTGGCGGGTGCATCTATGGGTGATACAAGGTTAATACCAGCCTTTGTTATACACTGGTAATAGCCCAGTGCAGTTTTAATTGCGGTCATTTGAACACAGGCCTAAGAATCACAATAAATGGGTTAATAAATTATGAGAAAATTTTTATTGAAATAAAAAAAAAAGCCATTAGGGACTCCATCTTTAATAAAAAAAAATCCTCTTCCGTCCGACGTAGTCCAAAACGCGATGTCCTCTCTGCTACATCCCCTGTGCATAGATATAGATGTCTATGCACAGGGAATGAGCAGACTGAGAACAATCTCAGCTCTGCTACATCATGTCTGTGAGCAGGCGGGCTCTAGGACCCTGGAGCTGCACAGAGAAGACAGCTGGACTCGGCTCGCAATGTAACAGCAGTTATTTGCGAGTTTCCCTGCTATCACTGGCACAGTAGCCGAGTCTAATGCAAACAATGGCAATCCTAGTTTTGTCAGCGTTTGCAATTGATTTGCATTGGACTCGTGCGAGTAAACGCTGGGAAACTCGCAGAGTACCGAGTCCTGCGAGTCCCTTACTACTCGCCGAGTAACGAGTCCTAGCGAGTAGATTCGCCCATCCCTAATTCTGACCCTATCTTTTGTATTAAAGCATCTAATGAGTGTGTGCAATATGGTCATTATGAAGTGATGGGGAGCAGGGTCAGCTGTGGCATCACCTATAGATGGATCCGTGTTATGAGCTGTATATAGAGGTGTTACCAGTTATTGTAACGCCTCTGATGAGGACTTCTAAGGGTATGTGCTTACTATCCAGAGGCAAGACTTGAGGGAACCGCGAGTGAGCGCAGGCAGCCCGCACCACAGCTGCAAATACACACGTGATGATGGGATTTCTACAAATCTCATCCACTGTGCTTGTACTGTACCACGCAGCGGCCATATGCTGCATCCAAAACCCTGCAAGAACAGATCATGAGTATGTACCCTAAGACATCTTCAGTAATAACGAGGGCGTGTGAATCTAAAATAGCCCTAGTCACCAAAGTGACAATAGAAAGATTACTAATAGGAAGAAAATATAGAACAAAAACCTAATTAACAATAGGAAATGTTCTGACAATAAATTCTTTTTAAACAATACTTTAATCTTACACTATCCTCACAATATGCTTTCCTTCACTCCCACCATAGCTGTCCGCAGAAGACGCATTGTTTTTGGCACCAGGACAGTTTATTAACACAATTAACAATAGACTGGTGGCATAAATCTACAGATGTGATCGCACTCATTGTGAGCTTGTCATTAAGAAACACAAACACTACTGTGATGATGTAAAGGACTTACATGGGACTGGTTCTTCACCTGCTGCATATCTTTTATGTTGCAGAACAGGGGTCATGCCAACCCTATTGTGATCAGACCCTTGTATGTCATGACCACGGGATGTGACAAATGTCTGCACATGTAATACCTTTTAGTAAAACAAGAGGTGTCCAGTATGGAACATTCCTGAGCGCTACTTCAAAAAGTTCTAACAACTTTAGATGTTTCATAATTTCAGTGACTACATGTATGTAATATTGTCAGCACATGTATGACGGTGAGCTCCGAGAATAAACATCTGTTAAGCTTTTTTTTAAATTTTAATAAAGCATTTCCATTATTTGACATATGGCTGCCTCCGCAATTTACATTTCATATAGAAAAAAGACCTTTCTATAGAATCAATGAACCTGGGTGAAGCCGTGGCCTGGTGTGTGTGTATATATAGATCGTCAGCCTGTAATTTCACCTCCAGGTTTGATCCTCAGTCCCAGCAGGAAGCTGAACCGCTGATCTCCTTACAAGTAAATCCAGTCTGAGATGATGCTGTATAGTCATTAGCAGAGATATCAGAGGTGGGGGCGCATGCAAATGAGCACAATCATTCTAATAATAATTAAAACACAACATGTTAAGTATCGGGTTGTTATGGCGATGAAACGCTAACACTTAACCCCTTCACAGCCCATGCCGTAAACAATAAGAGCTCCTCTGAAGATACTTAATATTTGTATTGTTACTTAACAATGCTTTTGAGTACTCTTCTCTCTTCATTTGATTAAGAACTAGGTAACTAAGAGATGTCTTGGCGTGTCTTTAGCCTGTGAGTGCTGATAATCATTAATGAGTACTCCTATACACACTCTCGCCATAATCATTACTGGCATCTCCAATACACACTGCCCCCATAACCATTACTGTTTGCGGGCTGCCATTCTATAGCGTGGGGGACCCAATAACGATGGGCCCTACCACACTGAGAATACCAGTCCCCAGATGCCTAGTTTTATATTGGCTGGTAATTTAAAATAGGGCAACACTCACACATTTTTTTTAATTTATTTATGTATGTACGGTAGTTATTTATTATTTACATAATTTAAAAATAAAAATGGACCCCTCTGTATTTTTTCATTGCCAGCCAAGCTTCAACTAGGCAGCTGAGGGTGGCAGCTCGCAGCTATCTGCTTTACCTGTGCTAAGAATGAAAAGTACAGCGAAGCCCTAGGCATTCTTTTTCCATTATTTTTTTATTTTACACACTATGTCGTCAGGTTGGGTTCCATACACTAATGTGTATTGCAACCAAGCAGAGACAACGGGTACAGATTGTGGGAGCACGGTCCGAAAGCAACATCCAATCACAGACACTCCCACAGCGAGTGAGCTTCGGACTGGCCATTGCAGTTTTTAGTACATTGAATATTTATGAAGCTTAATGGTCGGCCCTGGAAGCAGCAGCAGGACACTGGTGAGCTGTATCTATCCTGTCTGTCTGTCTATCTACCTTCTCGTGAGACCTCATGCTCCGTAGGCAAAACAGGATCCAGTTTTAATGGATCCTGTCTGATTCGGTAAAACCAGATCCAGCACCCGTTGACTTTCATTTTAATGCTGGATCCTTCCGGATCTGGTTGATGGTGTTTTTTTCCGACCCCAAAAAATGCAGCATCTTTTGTTTCTGGAGGTTGTAAAAAAAAATAGTTTCTCACTGTTGCATATTAAGAGATTCAGCAGAGAGAGTTTTTCTGAATACAGAGGACAGGGCAAACTATTACACAGCTTATGCAGAAAGTCAGTGTTTGTAATGAGAATCTGAGATCTGCTGTATTAAACACATATGGAGAGTCATGGATTTGTTTAGTTTTTTTTTTTTTTTTTAACATTTCTATTAAATGTCTTTTCTTTACCCTTAGCTCTGACTTTGAAGACTATTCAAATGAAATTAATCTTCTGTATTCTTTCTGTGAATAAGGACAACAGTAAGTGACATCAAGATGATGAGCTGGACACTGAATGTGTGGTTCTTTCTATGATTACATCATGATTTTGTCATACAGTTGAGGGACATGTTTTTATTGCTAATTAAAAAAACATATTGCTAAGGCTACATTGAGGCTACAGGGGTGACCTATGGAGAGCACATCACCATGTCTGAATTACTTTCTGCAGGACATAGATATAGGGCCAGATTCATCAAAGCTTTTATGCCAGTATTCTGGTGTAAAAAGCTTTGAAAAGGCTCATAATTGTTGTGTAATGGGAGGGTGTACTAAAATGCAGACTGTATGCCACTTGTCCAGCGCTCCTCATTCGTGAAGAGGCATACAAATCATCTTCTTATCAAGAAGGTGAGAACAATGCTGGTCTTGATGTATCAGGCCCACTACCGCTGACTAAGCTCTTAGCATGGAGGACATCTGTAGTGTAAAAATAGCTTAAAAAATAGGACAACTATAAAACTGGATCCGGTTGCCACTGATATCCATTGTTAAAACAAAAACAAAAAGGCACTATATACTAGTGCATCTCAATTAATTACAATATCATCAAAAAGTAAAATTTCTCCAGTAATCTAATATATAAAACTGAATGTGTGTGTGTGTGTATATGTGTGTGTATGTGTATATATCCGGGATTGGCATCTACACCGTCGCAACTACAGCCACAACATTTTGCACAGTCACACGTCTGGACCCCGAGAGCGTCATAGGCTATGTTGTGAGGCGAAACTTTAACCCTGCGCATTCCAGTTCACCAAACAATTTTGCCCTATCTACTTAATGGGGAAAAAGTAAATGGAAAAGTGTTGGAGGAAAATCGACAACTGTCAGCTATAGCCACAAAGTTTTACACAGTCACACGTCTGGACCCCGGGAGCGTCATAGGCTATGTTGTGAGGCGAAATTTTAACCCCGCGCATTCCAATTCACCAAACAATTTTGCCCCTATCTACATAATGGGGAAAAAGTGACAGTTACCAGTTGACAGTTGTGAATGAGAGGGGCTTAATGATAGCGCCAAAGACTAATAACATATACCAGCATATAGTCACTAAGGTGGGGCCCCAACATGAGATATTCACCACGCACGGGGACATGTATACACACCACACGCACACAAAGAGTAACAGCAAGGTGCAGCCCCAACATTGGATACACACCACGCACCCGAACAAACACACACACACCACAAAGAGACACACACAGCACAGAGACACACACACCCCCCAAGGGGACACACACAAACTCTATAGTGACGCATGCACTCACCCCACAGGGATACACACACACACCACAAAGAGACAGACACACACCACACAGACTCCCCCACCACAGGGACACACACACATAGCCACCCTATAGGGACACATGCACTCACCCCACAGGGACACACACAACACAGAGACACAGACCCCCCCCCCCCACAGGGACACACACACATACACACCCTATAGGGACACATGTACTCACCCCACAGGGACACACACACCACAAAGAGACACACCACACAGACCGCCCCCACAGGGACACACACACATACACACCCTATAGGGACACATGCACTCACCCACAGGAACACACACACACACCACAAAGAGACACACACAACCCCCGATACACACACACACCACACAGACCCCCCACAGGGACACACACACCACAAAGGGACACACACAACAGAGACACACACCACACAGACCCACCCCCCCACAGGGACACACACACATACACACCCTATAGGGACACATGCACTCATCGCACAGGGACACACACATACACACACCCCAGGGACACACACACCACACAGACAGACACAGATGTACACAAATCACCTCACACAATTCGCCTCATACGTGTGCTATCTTTAATTTCCAAACATAAACATCTGATTAAAAACAGCCAATGTGCAACACATGTGCCATATAGGGAATTAAGGCAGATGTCAGTCACATGAGCTGTCTATTATGTGTATGTGTGAGGTAACATATACTGCCCGGCCGGGGGGAGGGTTTACTGTTGGCTGGAGATTTATCAGGCTGCCTATAGCAATCAATCACAGCTTAGCTTCTATTTTCTTACAGGTCATTAATATGACATATTCAAATTCTATTTTGTTATAGCTAACATCAGTTATCTATTAACCCGGGTATAGCCGGGTACTACAGCTAGTTATATACATAAAATGAAACAAATATATTACTGTATTTTTCGAATTATAAAACACACTTTTGTTCCCCAAATTTTGGGGGAAAGTGGGGGGTGCGTTTTATAAACCAATGCTACTGTACTGTACTGGAGGAGATGGGCTGCAGAGACAGCGGGAGGTCACGTGACCCTGCTCATTATACTTATATAACATTCACTGCACCCAGCGCTGTCCACCTCTCAGTGCTGAAGTTGCGCTGGGAGATGGGCGGGGGGGAGCGGTGCATATTGTGTGAGCCAGCACTCACCTTTTCATCCTGCCCTCACTCCCTACATTTTGGATATGCCCCCGTCACTCTATATGTCCCCGTGCTGGTGCACACAGTAAAATAATAAACAGCTGATAACTTACCCTCTGCCGCTCTGTGCTCACAGCTCGCTGCTTTCTCCTAGTCTCTGTGTCCGGCATCCTCCGATCATGTGACCAGGGCCTACAGCGATGATGATGTTACTGTGGGCCCTGGTCACATGATCGGACACCGAGCAGCACAGAGCCACGAAGAAAGCAGCGAGCTGTGAGCACGGAGCGGCAGAGAGTAAGTCATCAGCTGTTTATTATTTTACTGTGTACGTTAGCATGGGGACACATAGAGTGACGGGGGGCATATCCGGAATGGAGGGGCTGAGTGCAAAACGGGGGGGGGGGGTGCATATCCAAGATGGGGGGCTATGTACCATCACGGGGGACCATAGCCAGGATGGGTGGGCTATGTACCATCAATAGGGGTTCTGTGCGGGATGGGGATTATGTAAATCACTGGGGGCCATATGCAGGATGGGTGGCTATGTACATGACTAGGAGCTATATCCAGGATGGGGGACTATGTACCGTCACCTGGGGCTATATGCAGTCACCAGGGGCTATGTACCATCTCTGGTGGCCTTATCCAGCATGGGGTGCTATGTGTACCATCACTGGGGACCGTATCCAGGATAGAGGGCAATGTACTGTCACAGAGGGCCATATCAAGTATGGGGGGGCCATGTACCTGAATGGGGGGATATGTATGCCAGGATTGGGGATATATACTGTACAAGGATAAGGGACATATATACTGATTGTAAGACGGACACTGACATTATAAGATGGACCCCATTTACCATTAAAAAAAAAAAAATTTCTCTTCTCCTTCACCAAATTTGGGGGGGCGTCTTTTATAAAGCGAAAAATACGGGATATAGAGCAATTACAAGCAGAGTGATCTATTTCTGTAAATGTTGATGATCATGTATTAAAGCCAATGAAAGCCCAAAGGTCATTATCTCAGAAAATTAAAAAAGGGAGGATGAAGGGTTAAAAACTGCTGTATTCCACAAGACCTCAAAGGGTGAATATAATATTGAGTTATTAGTCAACGCATTTTAGGGCTCCCAGAAACGTCCTGAAACATGGCAATATGACACTGATTTTTGATGATATTCTAAATCATTGAAATGCACTAGTATGTCTGGATAGTGTGGTTTTTATTTCTTTTCGTGACAGGACATGAAATTAGGAATCTACACTTCTCTATCAAGAAATAGTATTCAAAAGTATAATTTTATTCTTTGTTACAGTGGAAGTCATTGTATAGGATACCATTGTAGGAGCATTATATATATATATACATGGCGGGGAGAGGGAGTGAGGAGCTGGCGGAATGACGGCACCATTTCGTGGTGAGTAACCACTTCGACGGGTTCCTGTTACTCACCACGAAGTGGTGCCGTCGTTCCACCAGCTCCTCACTCCCTCTCCCCGCCGCACTGGAACTTTTAATGTAATGAAAAGTAAGCATTAAAGAATATTGAAACCCAGCTACCGGTGAGTGCCGCCTATATTTTTATATTTCATAAGTTGAACACTGTCTATACGGCGTGCAACACCTAAGCATCGGGGGATTGCCCTAAATGGGAATTGGCCAATGTCTGTTGCGACAAAGTGACTTCAGGTCCGATGAGTCCTAACGCTGACATACATAATATATAAATATATTTTTTTCGTGTGTGAAAGGTACATACATCAGCTGTCAAAAATGTGCTTTTTTTTTTTCTTCTCCTAATAGGCTGACAATTCCGAGACCTTTTGGGAAACTTCAAGAAGATATACAATGTACGGTCGTTGGAAGTCCAAAGATTTCAACATATTCTTGCCATTTTCTTTTATTATAAATACCTCCTATACTGTCAGAAAATGTTTTTTTTTTTTCTTCAAGGAAAAGATAAAAAAATATTTTTCAATCTAGTAAACACACTTTTAATCAAGTATTTTCTAATAAAAACTAAAATGATCTTTGTCCACATTCAGTCAAGTTGTGATATACTGACTTGGTAGCCAAAGTTGTCTATAACAAGAACCGAATCTGGAACGGTGCAGAATTTTCCTAGCAGTTGCTGGAGCCTCTCATAACGATTGTGCCATACATTACACATAGACATTGCCACTACAGGTCTGTCAGCTCTCTAAGGCCACGGTTACTCTTCCAATCTGCCTTGTCCAGTTTTAAATGCAAAGTGTGGCGGACACCGTGGCTCGGTATCCCCTTATAGAGTTACCATTATTATAAGTTAAAAGAATGCTGTGAAAGACAAAAAAGTGCATATAGCCACAACCACTGAACAGGCTTTCAATATAGACCCACGACTGCTGCAACTTCCTGGTACATCTGTGATTTGCCTAAGGAAGGAGTGGGTCTCCATTCTCTGGAACTCTTTGTAGCCTTTCAGCACGGTGTTTGCCCTTTTCCATCCTTCATGATCATTGTTTTAAATCAGCAGCATATGCAAACGTAAGACACTTTTTAAGAAAATGTACTGCAGAAATATGTCCTCAGTGAAGGTTTTAAAGGGGAACCAAGGGAGAGAATTTATTTTTGTTTTTTTTTCTCAAATCCAGTATTTTTTCTTAATCACCATAATAAACAGATATAACAATTTACATTACAGGAAATCCCCATTTTCCAATATTGAAACAAAAAAGAAATAATGCGCCACTTGATGAAGCCCCGTTATGATTATTATGCCTGGGGAGGGATTGCGCTCACTGGAGGGGTTGGAGGCTCCATACAACACGAGTGTGAGCGAGATGTCACTGTGTGGACGCCGTCTGGAAGAGAGGAACAGCTTCCTACACGGTCAGGTAATGGGGTCACGTGATCAAAGGAGGCATCTCTGTGACGTCACCACAGGTCCTGTGGTTCAGCTAGGTACTAGCAGCGGATTCACCACAGGTCTTAGGGGATTGTTACTGCTCACAGCTGCTGCCCTGCCGCTCTCCCTTAGGGGAGATGTAATAGTATGTGCACAAGGATGAATGCGGTGTACTGGGGAGCGCTAAAACTAGTAGCAAATCGCAAGAATTATGTGCCAACCTATTTTATTAAAATTATAGCTGCTCTCATACACCACTACGCGTTTCAATAGCCCCTGCTATCTTCATCAGGTGGATCCACCGGTTTTCTTTTCTCATATTGTTATGTGTGTTTTTTGAGCCGCACGGTTTACTCCGGGGTAATCCGTTTTTTTTCCTTTTCTTGAGTTCTCCCGTGTATATGGGACAATGCGGGAACGCAGGGTACATTTTCCTCTGGTTTTAGAATTGAATTTCACAACATATATGATTAATGATCGTTTGTAATTATCACCATCTTAATATAACTATGTCCTATTTTGCTCTTAATTGAGTCTTTTTTTGAGATCTTTCTATACCTTTTATCCTATATATTAGCATAGATCTTTTATGTAGTAAGCATATTAAATTAATTACAAAAAACATTTTTTTAATAATTTTATTATAGATTTTTATACATTTGGTTCAATTAAATAGTTATTATTTTTTATGCATTAGATAATTATTTATTTTTTAGAGAAATATATATTTAAATAGAATATGAAATACATACAATTTGTAAAAAAAGATAAATAAAAATATGTTTATAATATATATATTTTTTTGTTGATAAAAAAGTTTTTCAATGGATTATTTATTGTTCTTCCGATGTGTGCTGGTTTCCTCCGCACGGATTTCGTGCTGAACCGCACAAGGGAATTCTTATCCTGATGATCCTTCTATTTGTAAAAGATCAAACATATTATCCAAATTATAAGTTTTTTTCCTTCTCTCTTTTTTAACACAATTTTGAGAATTTTTTTTCCAACAAATGAATTCATTTATCTATCTATTTGTTTTCTCTTTTGTGAGGTATTTGAACCCATATTCGTTTAATGGGTCTGTTTTGTTTGACACCTATTTCTTCTCTTATCTCGGCTCTCGGTGGTTGGTGCACACCGATAGAGCACTTCCAATGTCCTCTTTGGATGGCATGAAGGTATTACACTTCTGCACCATTGGTTCGATCCCCATATCAAATATATACATATATATACAAATTTTTATCTGTGTTAACTCCATTTAAACACATTTTTTCTTTTTCTAAATTATCCAAAAACTACGATAGCATATTGTTTAAGAATATATACCCCATGCTAGGATCACCATAGCATGAGTTTGATCACAACCCTCCATCACCATTTTTTGTGCCTGGTATATAAGTTTCCCAAACGTATAAGATTTTTTTAGTTTTCTTGTTCTATTCTATGGTGTTATTTGACACTGCGGCAGACAAGCATCGATTTAACAGACAACAATGACTCTTTATGTGTAAATCAATATAGACTCATGTTTTACGATGGTTTGTTTATAAACATTCTGACGTCATATAGGGTCCTCCCTGACCACTGACGTCATTTCAATTATAGCCGCGTCATCTTTTGGCGTCTTTTGAAGTTTAAATATGGGTTTATGTCAGTGTGATCTTGATGTTCAATGAGGAAGGAGCTCGGTTTGTGGCTCTGAAACGCGTCGGATAATAAAAGCACAAGTTGCTCCAGACATCTCTGTGTCCTGGTACCTTCTTTTCTGGAGCAGCAGCGCGGACATAGAGGCACTTCGTTCAAGGAAATCTGCGTTGATACCACAGTGATCTGTGGGAGTGTGGTCCTTGCAGCAGCTGCATTTGATCACTATTTAACCAGTTGTGGGTTTCACAACTGGACAAGGTGAGCAATTCCACATCGCACGCTGATAATAATTAAGATAAGACCTTATATGCGCATTCTTATTTTTGCCAATCCCAATACCTTGTCACTTATTAACTCAAAAGACGCCAACCCTAGGTAGTCAAGCCAGCACCCCCAGCTGTTTTCGAATTGTCTCAGTTTACCCCGCTTAGTGCTCCATTAAAATTATATAGTTGACTTTATGTATAAATTCTTTTCTAACCGGGGGCTCCTCCTCAAGCCAATGCAAAGTGATTATCTTTTGTGCAATATATAGCATTCTAGCAATCGCCAACTTTTCCCTGTCATCCGTCAGCACATCACCTACATGCCCTAGGATGCATGTCAGCGGATCACGAGTCACATTCACTCCCATCACCCCTTGTATGAGGTTCAACACAGTAATCCAAAATGCTTGCAATTGAGGGCACGACCAAAGCATATGGATAACACCTGCCTCCTCCATCCCACACCGAGGACAGCCAGAGTCACCCCTCAACCCAGCTCTGCACATCCACACAGGTGTCCGATAAACTCTATGCACAGTAAATGAGAATTTTTTTTTTTGTACCGTCTCTGCCCTCCTACATGATGAAGCAGAGCTGTTTACTACAGTTCTAAAATATTTAGATCACTTATAAATCAATAAAATCATATCTGCTCCTCAGCCCTCCCTCCTCCCTCAGGGGACAATAAGTTACAGAGCAGATTTAGCCTCATGCTGCTGCAGAGAGTAGGGATTGTGGTGATGACATGGCCGCCGGGGGCTCCATGATTATCCTAAATTCAATCCCACTCATACTTTTAGCTAGTGTATTGAACAGGGGGCGTGGCCGCCGGTCCCATGCTCTCACTATATGCCATCCATACACTGTATGTCTGCTGTATGTATCATACGACTCCTGACTACTGAGTGTGTATGTTTGTGCAGCTGTCACAGTTGCCTTAGGAGAGTTGTGCAATACATACAGCAGACATAGAGTGTGGGCTGGCATATAGTGAGAACATGGAGTGTGGCTCTGATGCTTACACTCTATACCACCCTCACTCTATATGCCTGCTGTATGTATTGCTGTAATCTCCTGAGCTCACAGTGACAGCTGCACAAACACACATTGTCACTCAGCTCAGGAGAGATGTGCGATACATACAGTAGGCATATGTGGCACCCCACTGGTCCGGACGCCACGGAGGTGTACTGCACCCGAAGCAGTGAGTGGTATCCCTGTGACCAGGGGGTTGGGATGTTAATCTTGGGCCCTCATCACACGCATTCACACACCTAGAGCCATGGGATCAATTGGTTAACCCATTACTAAGGAACCAATCCCGGTGGGCGGAGTTTAAGTTGGTAGTGAAGAGCGGGAAGAGGAGTTAGCCAGATCTTGAGGAGAGCTGATGGAGGGGACCCTGCCAGTGGCGCAGGGCAGGGCACCTAAAGAGAGGTGGCCCAGGCAAAAGGGGGATCCCCAGGTGTCAGTTATCTGGACCGGTACGATACCCGGCCTGGAGGGACCCAGTCCAACAATGGAGGACTGGCTCCAAGAGCGGTGCAGGAGTTCATCCCTGAGCCACCAAGGGTTGCGAGCTGCCTTAGAGAGTCGCGACCAATCCCTGCATACATCCCCAAAAGCCCCCGTATATGATCAAGGAGTCCCACAACTAGGAAATCTCTGTGAGGATCCATGGGGACGGGCGAAGGGCTCTGTGCCGGGAAGCGCTAGGAAGGTGCAGGAGCAGAGAGCACAGAACGAGGACAGAGGGAGAAACCGGCATCAACACCACTGAGGGCCTCAGAGAGATATTCTATTCCCTGGTGACTACCCAGGCCAGCTACCCGTGACTGTGTAAACCTGAAAGCTGCCTGAAGTTACCAGTAAACCCATGCAGAGCTTGAACAGTGTGTGGAGTCTTATTTCCATTGTGCCGGGGAAGTGTATTCCAGTCTTCTCAGCTTAGACTGCATCAAAGCCTCCACCTGTGGAGCCGCCTCCCTGTGTGAGTTCTCTACACCATCACTGCCCCAGGGATTTTGCTTCATCTACGGGAAGCATAACCACCCAGCTGCCTACCATCATCTCTGGAGGTCTGAAAACAGCGCCGGTATCATTACTGGGTACCGTAGGTGGCATCACAAACACTTTATTTTATTTTTACACATTTTTCAGAGATGGCCATGGGCCCGCGCACCGGCCACCAGTGACAGTTCCGTTAATGAATGCCCGGGATCTGAGTGCCCCACGGCCCTGGGGGGGTCACATACAGTGTGCCCCCTGTTCATTATACTAGCTAGAAGTATGAGGGGACTAGAATGTAGGATGATCATGGAGCCCCCAGCAGCCATGCCCCTGCCACACACCCCTGCTTTCTGCAGCAGCATGAGGCTGAATCTGCTCTGTGACCTATTATCCCCTGAGGGAGGGATGAGTGCTGAGCAAATATGATTTTATTGATTTATAAGTGATCTAAACATCCTAGAACTGCAGTGGACAACTTTACTTCATCATATAGGAGCGCAAGGACAGTACAAAAAAAGTATCTCCCCAGAGTTACCAGAGTTACATGCGGTGCTGTATGGTATATGGAGGGCTATGGGGTGCATTATACTATATGGAGGACTATGGGGGATGCATTATAGTATTTGGAGGACTATGCATGGTGCATTATACTATATGGAGGGCTATGGCGGAGCTTTATAATATTTGTAGGTTTATGGGGTGTATTGTAATATATGGAGGACTATGGGGGTGCATTGTCTACGGAGGTGCATTTTATTATATGGAAGGCTATGGGGGTGTATTATAATATATGGAGCCAATTATACAATATGGAAGTCATTACAATATTTGGAGGGCTCTGTGGGGGCAGGATAATACTTGAAGGGCTATGATGGAGCCTTTATACTTTATGGGGGGCTATTTGAGGGCTGTGTTGGGGTCTATTATACAGTGTGAAGAGGTTTAGGGACCATTATACTATATGGAGGGCTGTGAGGGGGTCACAGTTGGGGAATCATACTGTGCCCGAGTAGTTGAAGGGTAATGTATGGTACGTGTGGAGGGTCCTGTGAAGGAATTCACTGTGTGGGAATCATAGTGTTTGGGGGACACTTTTGGTGGCATCATACTTTATGGGGGCAATGAAAGATCAATCCTCCCGCCGTTTGGTCGGCACTTGTCCTCCTTCCTGCTCCCACATTGGGGATGATGGGTGCTGAAGATAGATAATGGGGATATTGGGAGATGTTGGGGGCTGTGGAAGGATAATGGGGGCTGTAGGGGGATATTGGTGGGATAATGGGGGCTGCAGAAGGATGATGGACACTGCAGGGGGACATTGGGGATGATGGGGGCTGCAGATTGATGATGGATGACACAGTTTGGTTACGCTGGGCTGTGATGACAATTACTGTACAGTATGTAATAAATGTTCATTTTTTCTTGTTCAATAAATGTGAATTCTTCATGGAGATAGGACGTCCCCTGAAAAGAAGACATCGCGCTTCTTTGGGGGCAAAAATTAATACAAGACGGTGTCTTATTTTCAGGGAAACAGGGTATTAGCTTCGGACAGCCTCGTGTGCTGCGCTTATGATTGGCTATGCTAGTGCAGTGGCTCAGACTGCAGGTCGTTGTATGTGTGGACGGTGCCGCATGGTGACATGTCTGACTAGTCAGTGCAAGGCAGTGATCACATTGGAGCTGCCCAGAGTTTTGTAGGTGTTTTGCCAAAGATAATAGCTGGCAATCAGTGCTGCCTCCTCTGCTATAAGGCTGCAGCCACCATTGTGTGACTGTAGCTGGGGGCAAACTGCCACGGCCATTAATGATCCTTATTCTGGATTTTTCTATTAGATTCTTGCATATGCATGTGATGGTGCTGACGTGCTTGTGTTTGGGGGTAGGGCGCCATTTTAAAGTTCTGCTCAGGCAGCAGAGAGGCTAGGTTCACCCTGCGGTTGTAATATTTAGTCTTAAACCTAAGGGCAGTTTTTTTGTGCCGTTGCAGTGCTGTGTTCACATCGAGTAGTGTGCACGGTACTGCACAAGTGACATGCAGCTAGCACCGCTGTCTTGTTTGGTGACTTGCACGTGTAATATTTAGCCTCAAACCTCAGGGCAATTTTTTTGTGCCGTTGCGTTGCTGTGTTCACACTGAATAGCACGCACTGTACTGCACAACTGACACGCAGCGCTGTCTTGTGTGGTAACTGGCGCACGTAATAATATCACCTTAAACCTCAGGGCAATTTTTTGGGTGCCGCTGCGGTGCAGTGTGTAAAACACAAAGTAGTACTATGCTGTAGTGCTACCTTTCACAAATCACTAACTGCTCCTTGTTCCCCAATATCTGCATCCGAACATCTGCAGCTATGTCAGAAAAACCACAAATTCCTAACAAGGCTGTTGTGAAGGGACAGGGACACAGACGTGGACGTGGGCATTTTATTGCTGTCAGAGGTGCCCGACAAGACACAGAGTCTGGGAGACAGAAGAAGGTTGATTCATCTATGTTCCTGCCAAAATTTCCCGGTCTGGAATGGAAAAGGGTCAGGAAGTCAGAAGAGCAAGAGCAGATACTGTCTTGGATGGCTGATAAGGACTCCACGAAATTCTCTAGCAGCACCCAATTGTCCATGACCACACAGTCTACTATCATCATTTTTACAGTGCCCAATGTGCAGGCATAGCCATAATGTCTCCAAAAATTAACCCAAGGGGCTGTACCATGGTTGATGAAGGAAGCAGGCCTCAAGAGCCAAACAATTATGAAGCTAGGACTACTAGCACAGTAGTTGCAGTGCCCAATGTCCAGGCATAGCCATAGTGTCTTTATAAAGTAGCCCAAGGGGCTGTATTATGATTGATGAAGGAAGGAGGGTGTCATCACAATTGCCTCCAATGTGAAATATTAATTAACGGAACATTGTTTTTAGCTTATTGATCATGAGGTACATGTGGCAGAAACAGGAGTTGAAAACGTGTAAGAAGAAGAAAGGGGGTTTGTATGGCAAGGGATGGACGGGATCACCAGTTGCCTAAAATAACATTTTGGGTGACTTTAGGTTACGATGCTGTCATCAGGAGGGCTAAAATACTCTTGCAAAATAAAATCTTTGTTAAATTTTATCAGTCAGCCTGTCTGCATCCTCTGTAGTCTGCCATGTGTGTGTATCTGTGATGATTGCCCCAGCGGCACTAAAAACACGCTCAGACATCACACTAGCAGCAGGGCAGGCCAGCACCTCCAAGGCATATAAAGAGAAGTCTGGCCAACTATGCAGCTTGGATACCCAGTAATTAAACGCAACAGTAGCGTCAGGAAGGACACAGGTATGGTCACTTCATCGTTGACCAACTTGTGCAACGTCTCCCTCCTTGATATTATCGGTCCAGCTAGCCCTCAATGATGAGCCGGTTTATTGAAGATGGTCCAGTTTGTGGACATTTTACCACCATCTCTTTTGGACCTGCTGGGCATGCCTCTCCCTATTAATGCATGCTGTTGCACAGAGCTGGTACCTCTGCTAGCAGTGGTGTCTGAGGACGTTGTTGCCATCAAATGATCAACAATGGTCCTCTTGAAGGATTCAATTATGAAACCCCTTGATGACTGCAACAGTAGCAAAGGAACTTTGTTCTTGTACCATGGGTCTGGAAAGGTGGCCAACCAGTATAGGTTGCTGTTCAAAATGTGGATCACGCGAGGGTCTTAGCACAGCACAGACAGTTAGATATGAAGTGTGCCATGTTTGCCAAGCTGCAAAGAGGCAAATGTTCTGTGACCCCAGGAGGAACAATACCCATGTTCTCCTCACACTGACTCTCCTACTCCACCTCCTCCTCTCCAGCCTACCCATGCTGGACAGACATGAAGCAGGGAAGGAGCTCGGTAGGAGGCTCTGAAACGAGTCGGAAAATAAAGGCTTGAGCTGATCCAGACATTCCTGTATCTGTGTTTCTTTGACCTCGGAGCAGCAGCGCGGACACTGAGGCACTTCGTCCAAGAAATATTTGCATTACAACCACGGTCACCGTTGGGAGTGCGGTCCCTGCAGCAGCTGCCTTTACGCTTTTCTACCAGTTTTGGGTTTCACAACTGACAAAGGTGAGCAATTGTACATCGCTAAGTGAAAGTGTGTAATTGAGATAAGACCCTATTTGCGCATTCTTTTTTCGCAGATACCCAGCTATTGGGCACTCAAAGATTCCATTTTTAGATTATGCAGCGATTCTTTCAGCAGACATAGCATAATAGGAATGGTTATGCTAATAATAGCCTGATCATCGCTAACAAGTTTGGTGCACTACTCAAAGTTATCAAGCACCTCACAAATGTCTCCCCTCCTGTATCTGTAAAGGTACCGTCACACGCGGCAATTTTGCTAGCAATTTCACTGGCAATTTGCTGGTTGCAGTGAAATCATGGACACATTGTTCCATTTGAACATGGCAACAAAATTGAACAATGTGTCCATGATTTCACTGCAACCAGCAAATTGCCAGTGATATTGCTAGCAATATTGCCGCGTGTAACGGTACCTTAAGGCTTGATTGTCCATGTACACTGTATTTGTCTTTGTTTCTCCCCTCTTCATATGTAAAGCGCCATGGAATCTAATGGCGCTATATAAACAATTATAATAATAATGATGATGATAATAATAATAAATGTTAGCGATCCACACCCACTCGACAGTTATGTGTCTTGGCTGAGTCTCAGTCTGACGGGCATGTTTAAGCTGGTATTCAGCAAGTGCCCTCTGCTGCTCACTTATCCTTGCCAATATATATGTTGAGTTCCACCGTCTTGGCAGGTTGCAAATGTGTCGGTGGTTTGCCAAATTAAATTGCTTTTGAAGCGCTGCATGACCAGCAGCATCGGTTAAGGAATGGCGGAAATGGGCGCAAATACGTCTCACCTTCTCAAGTAGGTACGGCAAGTCAGGGTATGTTTTTATAAATTTCTGCACCACTAGGTTCAGCACGTGAGCCATGCATGACACGTGTACCAGCTTTCCGAGCTTTAAAGCCGCCACCAGGTTACGCCCATTATCACAGACAACCAGACCGGGTTGGAGTTGCAGTGGGGAGAGCCACTGATTGGACTGTTTTTTATTCCTTGCCACAGCACTGCTTCAGTGTGTGGTGTTTCAACTAAGCAGATGAGCTTCAGCTGAGCGTGTTGCCGCTTTGCCAATGCACTGCTGCACAGCTCCCAACTTGGGAGTGATGTGGGGGGAGACAGGATGTATATGATGAGGCGGAAACCCTAATTGAGGTTGGGCCCTGCCCGCTATTCGTGGCGTGGGTAGGATATGTGATGGTCCTGTTTGAGACTTTGTCCCACCCTTCACAAGGTTGAGCCAGTGTGCCTTGACAGAGATGTATCATCCCTGTCCACAAGTACTTGTCCACGTGTCTGTTGTAAGGTAAACCTTCCCAGTTACGGCGTTGATGACAGAACGCTTTAGATTGTTTAAGACGTGCTGGAGTAACACGGGAACAGCACACCGGGAAAAATAGTGTCGGTTGGGAACCGAGTATTGTGGGGCAGACACAGTCAGCAGATCACGGAAAGACTGTGTCCACACAAGCCTAAATGGCAACATCTCCACGGCTAGCAACTTGGAAATGTGCGTGTTCAGTATTTGTGCTTTTGGGTGTGTGGTTTGGTATTTACGCCTCCTTTCATAGATCTGGGGCATGGACAAGTGGACACTTGGCTGCGACAAGTAAGTGCATGAGCTTGTGTCCTGCATATCTGCAACTGCAGCTTGTGAGCCAACGGTATGATCACCTACTTCCTGCCCAGCAGATTGGGAAGGACGGATCACAGGCGAGTGGTTAGACCCGCAGACACCGATTTGGTAACCTGGTGTACCACCCACCGACTAGGGTGCTTGGCTACCATTTGTTTACGTATACTGGTGGTGCTTTGGTTGCCTTTACCCTGGCCTCTGCTTAGCTTCCTATGGCAGATGCTACAGATGACAACATTTGGTTCAGAAGGACTATCTGAAAAAAATTTACAGACAGCAGCTGAACGCACCCTTGCCTTGACTTGGGGCACAGAGGGATTGCGCTTTGGAATAATTGGTACACTTCGCACTCTGCTCAAACCAGAATTCCTTGGTGCCTTTGTTGGTGCTACGTATCCACCTTCTTCCTCTGTGCTGCTGTGCTGGCTATGCGTGCCAACAGTCCAGGTCGCATCGGTGGTCTCATCATCGACCACCTTGTCGTCGATGCCATCCTCCTTTCGTGTTGATATTGTCGGCTGGCCAGATGGCAACTGTGTCATCACCATCAGCTTCCACCTCTTCACCCGGTACATCACCTGGATGAAAGTGGATTTCTTATGGCCGTGGGTTTTCACATATTTGGGCATGAACAGATGATACCTCCTCATGTTCCTCTTCAGTGTTGCACGGTGAGTGGTCCATATCCTTTCGTTACCTGTGGCCTAACAGATCTTCAGAGTGGCCAAGGTTGTGGTTCAAATGTTTCCTGTGACTCCTGACTGGGTAATGAACTAGGAACAGGTTGAGAATAGGATGACCCAGCATTCTCTGTCCATACATGGGCTACTTTTTGGAGACACAATGGCTATGCCTTGACATTGGACACTGCAACTACTGTGCTAGTAGTCCTAGGCTAGCTTCATAATTGTTTGGCCCTTGAGGCCTGCTTCCTTTATCAACCATAATTCAGCCCCTTGGGATAATTTTTGGATACACTATGGCTATGCCTGCACATTGGGCACTGTAAAAACTATGTTAGTAGTCCTAGCTTCATAATTGTTTGGCTCTTGAGGCCTGGTTCTTTCATCAACCATAATACAGCCACTTGGGCTAATTTTTGGAGATACTATGGCTACCTATGGCTATGCCTGCACATTGGGCACTGCAAGAACTATGCTAGTAGTGCTAGTACTCTTAGCTTCATAATTGTTTAGCCCTTAAGGCCTGCTTCCTTCATCAACCATGATACAGCCCCTTGGGCTAATTTTTTGGAGACACTATGCCTGTGACAGTGGAACAACAATGCCAATAGTCCCAGCTTTATAATTGTGAAGCCCTTGTGATGATGATGGGTGGCTTCTTCCTGCGTTAACCATCACACAGCCCCTAGGGCAGATCGCTCTCTTTACACCACTTACACACTGATCTGTCAGAGGATCTCCTCTATCATAACTAGCTCTTATGGCAATCATGCGCCCATTTCAGCCTTTTGCTCAGCCCCCAGACCGCTTTTTTGGGTCCAGCAGACAATTACTCGCATTTCCCATTAACTAACATTGGATTCGGTACTCGCACCGAATACCCGAGTATTATGATCTACTCGGCACGAGTATAGCGAGTCCGAGTATTTGACTACTCATTCCTAATTACCAGATACAGGTGCCAAAGAAGATTCAGTGCAGGTGAAATTGTGGCAACCATGCCACTGGACCAGCCACCGGTTTGTATGGTTGTCTACAATCGGAACTGCACCGAAACGCGTAGGAAATAAAGAAGAATACTGCTACAAGATATATCTTGCATTCCTTGTGTTTCCTGTGGACTCAGCAGCGCGGACTGTTACACACCTTGCTTCCCAAAATTTTGTGATGCTTCTATGGGGATGACAGTTGAGGAGCTATGGGATCTGCCAATTGATGGGTAGAAACATTGCAAGAATCCATGTGTGGTTTGACCGGTTGGAGACCTTCATCTTCGTACGGGACCCTTTCTGACTACTTGGTCATTACTGATACCTTCGTTACCCCTAGAGCTAATAGGCTCAAAGCTCAATTTGAGAATACTCAATGGTACCTACTACAGCGGATCAGTGGACGTACTCCAATCTCTTGAGGTATCTTGTACTGTAGATGAATGCGGGGGGGAGTAAGTTGAGGGAGACAGGTAGTTATTATTGGTTATTATGTATTATTTTGATGATTTTCTTTGTCACATCTGATGTATCTTTGAAACTCAATAAAAACACACAAAAGTCACATTTGCACCATTATTAGGTTCCCAACCATTTTCTGAAGAGGCTGAGCCTGCCATCATCATGCTTACCACTAGCGTTACAAACTGGAGGTGTGCCCTCTTTAGGTGTTCCCTACTTTTCTGGCCACTTGGTATCGTTGTGGCCTGGCATCCAGTGGCCTGTTGAACGATTATAGTGATAATATGTATATCTGTTATAGTAGATTCATGTATATCTGTATTTATAATGTTACTATGGGGTCCACCTTCGACCTACCAACCCCCACTTCATCCAACTATACTTGTGCAACTATGACTGAGTTGGTGAGGCTCGGATGGCCTCTACTTAGTCAATGTGGATCCAAAAGGATTCCTGATGTCTAGAGATCTCTTTTTAGTTGTTATCAGCCTGTGTACCCTTAGCATGGTGTCGCCCATTACTTCAAGGACCTGATAAGGTTTGCTTCCCACGGTCTGGATTGACAAGTTTTTACCATTACCTTTTCCCATACAGAGGGCAATGGTGTCTCCCCTTGTCGGTACGGTTTGTGTAACCATAAAAATGCATGAGGCAGCAGTTCCTTCAGGTTCATTTGAACCTGTTGGAGGAACATGTCGCTGGCAATGGCATTTTTCATGGGCTCAGACATTTGGAGCTTCTTGGGTAGACACAGAGTCATCAGCTCAAATGGAGCTATATCAGTACTGGTAGCTTCTGTTGCTTGGGTACCCATTGGCACCACTGGAAGTGACGTTACCCATGAGGAACCCCTCTCCAACAGTGCTTAAGAAAGCCATGACTTGAGGGTGCGGTTCATTCGCTCCACGATGCCCACGGCCTGAGGATTGTAGGGGACATGAAACCTCTGCTTTATGTCCAGAAATCCACAAAGCGCTTTCATGACCTTACCTGTAAAATGTGTCCCTCTGACTGATTCTAAAAGAATATTTCTTAATAGAATACTGGTAATCCAAAAGGTTAAAAGTGATTCTAAAAGAACACGGGCAGTAGAGGAAGCGGAATAATTGACCGTGGGGATGGCTTCTACCCATTTGGAGAAGACATCCACCACCACCAGGGCGTAATGGCAGTTGCAACTTCCTGCTGGAAATGGTCCGATGTAATCAATCTGGATCGCGGACCATGGACCCTCTGCTGGCGGAACTCGCTGCAGCACTGACTTCAGGGCTGATGCCCTTGGGTTGACCTGAGCACATACCAGACATTGTTGGGTGACTTCATCTACCGTGTTGGACATTCCAGATCAGTGTAATTTCTCTCTCATGAGGGACAATAGGTTATCTTGACCAAAGTGTCCAAATAGTTGGTTGTTTACAACCATAATTTCTGCCTTCAGATGCTGCTGGACTACTGGTAAAGGAAGTTTTTGGGTACCAGTATCATGACACATAATTCCCTGACATATTGTTTAGGGATGCTGTGGAGCTGTGATATGTGTCATTAGAAGGGGATCTTTTGCCTGTTCCTTCTCAAATGACACAGGACCATCTTTTGCTTTGGTTTGCCTCACTGCAATCCAGAATACAGGGATCTGCTCAGTGCCTGGTTCCCGAAGGACTCCACACACTGCTGCAAACTTTGCCAGTTCGTCAGCCTTGTAATTGCTTAAGGCCAAAGACTGTTCTCCTCTCTGTTACACTGGGGCTTTAAAAATTGCTGCCTCTGCCGAATGTGCCATTGTGCCATGCCCCAATCCCACAGTTCCTTTAGGACCATAATCTGGGCCATAGGTTTATTCTGGCTGTCTACAAACCCTCGTTTTTTTCCATGTGTCCAGGTGCAGGGGGAGAGATCAAACTACATATGAACTGTCACTATATATAGTTTGATTCCCTGGAGGATGAAGGAGGAGGGCCTCCTTGATAGCCTCCAGTTCAGCTCGTTGTGCTGACATATGACCTGGCAACCTGACTAGACTCTGGGTGCCTGTGGCCTCATCCAGCATTGCAAATCCTGTCACAAAGGTGCCATCCAGACAGAATTGAGAGCCGTCAACAAAGTTGACCCTGTCTTCTGGATTGCTGTCGGTCCTGAACATTTGTGGTGTACTGGATAGTGATGATTGACCACAGTCGTGTTCGGTACCTGTATGTTTAACAACTGGGACAGAACATACTTTGCCTTCTGGTCCACTTTCAGATTCCGGCCTCTGAGGTCCTTGATCCACCTCCTGAATCTCTGTTAGGAGACTCCAGGGAGTGTATCTCTGAGTAAAAGGACCAAATGAGAATGTGGAGTCTGTAAATTAAGGGGTCTGAAGCCTACAATATGCTTGGTGGTTTTACCGGTATAATGTCTGGCAGTCAGTTGTTTGGCATATTTGTCGAACCCTCGTTCGACAGGCGAGAGGAGCCGGGAAAAGTATCCCAGCAGCCTACTGTCATGTCCTATCTGCTGTAGGAAAACAGAGATAGACTCAGTCCCAATATGTGCCTAGATGGCCATTTCTCCATCTGGGTTGGATGTGTCTAACACAGGTGCAAAGGAAAGCACAAAAAGAGAAACAAGAGGAGTCTTTTTTTCTGCTTTAAAAAATAGTTTTATTACAAAACACACCCAATTACCGTAGTTAAAACTAGGTGCAATTTTTGCAAATAGATTGATGGAGGTTTTTCAGATAGCACAGCACAAATCCATTTTCAGCATATATCAGTATTGCACATCGCCCACCAGGGCAGTGTGTTACTCGGGACCGGTTCCTGCTGTCTGGTCACAGGGAAACGTCACGGTAGTGGCTGCGGACCGGTTCCGTGGCCCTGGAAGGTTCGCAACAAATTTAAAAAGGTAAAAATATAAAAAGGGTAAAAAGGAAAAATAATAAAATAATAGGTTTGTCACTGTGACGTCACCTGTGGTATGTGGCCAGATATGACCACTGCTGCTTGTCTCAGCTCTAAGGGTACCTTTACACACGGCTACATTTCTAGGGTGGCTACAGGTAACTTACTGGTTGCAGTGAAATCATGGAGAGATTATTCCATTTGTACACAGCAACAAGATAGAACCTTGTCTCCATGATTTCACTGCAACCAGTAAGTTACCTGTAGCCACCCTAGAAATGTAGCCGCGTGTAAAGGTACCCTAAGGGATGATGATGTGACGCAGCAAGGTGATGAGCCCTCCACAGGCAGTGCTGGTTTATCCCCTGGGCCAGTGATAAAAGTTTATATTACTGAGGTGACTGTGAGATAACCGTGTGGGTACAACTTACTTCTGACAGCTGTGTTTCTGATCTCTCAACCTCGCAACTTCTCAGATGCCAGAGTCTGTAACCAAGGACGCTCAATAAAACTCTCACACAAGTCTCAAGTTCAACCGGGTACTTTACTCACTGCTGTTGCTCTTATTTTTACACAGTTTTGGTTCTGCAGTGAGCAGTACTGGTAGCCAGTACAGCAGCTGAGAGAGATCACCAAAGCACCCCCTTTCTCAATGCCTTTCGGGTCTCTTCAGCACCGCTCACAACCTCCGGGCTAGCAGTAGCGGACTTTCCTGGGCATCCTCCCTTTGGATCCCTAGTCGTGTCTGAGGCTTTTCCTTCAGTGTGATGGTCAGTAGGTTCCGGGCATAGAGACCCTTCACCTCACCGGTTAATCTGTGGCCGGGGTATATAGCAGCCAACCACTATTACATGGCCGATTCCCTGTCCGTCGACCCAGTCCTTTAGTGTCTCCGTAAATCCGATCAACCACCTTGGACTCCTTCTCTTCTACACCCGGTCAGCCATTAGATGACACCGGCCGCTGGGTCCCGGTTTTCTCTCTGGTTGATAGTCATTTAGCTATGTCAAGGGTTTTAGCTAAGAGTCTGGTTCCTCCACTGACTACAACTGACTAACTGTCACTCTCTCTTCCCCAGGTCACTACTGTTGCTGCTCCCCCTTACACAGGCGTCTCTCCTAAGCTCCACCCACCACTCAGCCTTACCCCACCTCTCTCCTGCCTGGCATAAAGCCCTACGTCTAGCGATTCGGGGTCGTGTTGGGTGTTTGATTTGGGGTGGATGGCTCATGGTCCCAGCTGCTGTACTGCTCTGTGGCCACTGGTCTGCAGGGTCGTCACACCTGAGAAGTACATACTGGCACTTGTGGGTCCTGAACTGTAGTTCTTTTTGTGGAATCAGTAGATTCCACACCCACTGTACCATCAACTGGGGGTTTTACGGTGGCAACATATTTTGGTGTCTGCTCTTGTAAACATTCCTGATCAGCCTGTTCTGGCATAATTAGGTTTCATGTTGAAACCATTATTATTGCCAGATTTTTCAGAACTGTTCCGCTTCTGTACCCATTGAGGACAATTTTTCTTTGTGTCCAAATTGTAAACACCAGAAAACATTGAATGTTCCCTGTCCTTTCGAATGGTGGAGCTGTGGGTCGAACAGTTGACATCCTTCTAACATGGTGTACACGTTCATCTTGCAATCTAACGTGTACACACACATGCTCCCTGACTTTAACAGACTTCTTATTGTGCAATAGATCTTGTCTACACTGCTCAATAATCATGGCTGCATCAGTGAGCAATTGTTCCCTCGGCTCGTGCTCTAGTGGCCAAAAAATGGCCGCGGAGGCAGTCACAGCTATTTTCTGGAAGTCTGGCCACAATAGTGCGAGCAGCTACTTTCAACTTATACATGTAGATGTGGCGCCCCTGCGACCAGGGTGGCCACAGGTAGGAACTGCAGCCAGGAGATAGTGACAGTTTGTATATCAAACACCTCCAAAACACACATCCACTGACATAAGACCCAACCCTGAGCCTGGGACTTTAGGCAGGCAAAGGGGTAGTAGGGCCAGTTATACGTGGGTGAGGCATAGTCAAGGAAACGGACCAGTATAAAAAGGAGAAACAGGAAGTAGTTAGCCAGTAGGTGAGTGCCGAGCAGCCAAGACAAGTAGGCCGGAGTAGGCTTAGAGGAAAAGACCAAGAGGAGTAGGCGAGTACTGACAGAGTGACCAGTAAAGACAGGAACAACAGAAACCGGACTGGTGCCACCGGGTCCGAGGAAGACGGTAGTGCTGACAAATTACCGGCAGGACAGACTCTCCTGACGTACCCGGGAAGTTACACGGGTAGAAAAAAGCCCGGTGATCCCTTGCAAGACAGGGACACCTAAGGCTAGGCTGGAACAGAGTGTCAGCTCTGAGGGGGACTGAAGTCTCATACCGGCTCCCCAATCAAACAGACGGGGAACACAGATTCCAGATCCATATTCCCATTACAGGGTTGGGGGCATAGCAGCAACTAAGAGGACCTGGCTTACCGTCCATACACTTAGGGGGAAGCTACATTGAGGGACCGAGCTGCCGCTCCACAATCCACCCAGAAGAAGAAGAGAGAGAGAGAATCAGCCTGAGAGGACATATACAAAGAGTGAGCGGTCTCAGAGTGACAACCTAGCTGCAGAGGGTTCAAGTGTCACCTGAGTCAATTGTGTAAAGCTGTTAAGAACTGAACTGTACTGTGCACTGTGTGACTTGGAAGAATTGGAGAGTAAACCCGGTGAACCCTGCTTGAGTGTCCGTGTCTGATTCCAGGTATACAGACCTGTGAATCCACCATTTTACCCTGTCAGGAGCTGTTCCGACCCGCGGCGGGCTTATCCACCTTGCTGCAGCATCCATCCATTCTCCTGACAGAAGTACACTGCAGCGGTGGTCCCCTCATTGACCACAACCCGTGGGTGGCGCCATGACAGACTGCCCTGTAAATATCCCCCCATTTATTGCGGAACCTGGGACACGGTCCGGACCAAGACCGGCATGACATCCCCAGCAGTACCCCAGTCCGGCACCGAGTTCCCTGTCCCAGAGGGCTCCACAACCTGGCATCACGAGCAGGATCTACCTTGCCTGGTAAACCAGGCATTGTGTGCCGTGATTAGTGACTGTTTTGAATCTGCCACCATTGCTGAGCGCGCGGCAAACTGAATTTGAACTGCGCCACAAGGACTGTAATTTTCAAATTCCGCCAATACAAAGCGCGCAACGTGCGGGAAGAAAAAACGCTCACCGCTCTGACATCATCTGGTGAAAAAAGGAGAGTCCCTGTCCCACCGCGGAATCCAAGATGGATCCAGTCCAATAGAACCGGACTCAGTGTGCCAAAAAGCTGGAAAAGAAAGGCCCACCCTGGCTCCCCTTAACTCCGGGGGAGCCAGCCATCAATCCTAAGGAAGAACCTCCACCTCAAATTGTAACAGCCAATGAGGATATGGCGGGAGCGGAAAAAGACACCCAAGGAAGGCAGAACAGGAAACCAGATGCGGAAGAGTCACCATTACAGTACACACGAACGGAAGAGAAGGACGCTAAGGAGAGCGCTGCAGGAGAAAGACCCCAAGTGATCCTGGAAGGCCCACCAAGAGAGTGCGTGGAGGAACCCTGCCAGGAAAAGACCTTTGGTGACCTCAGCAGCATGGCGGAAGGCGGCAGAGAGCGTCCGGAGATCCGAGACACCCAGAGGTGTGTAATGCGGCTGCTATCCCTACAAATGACCCGGGCCCAAGTTGAGCAGAGAACCCGGATTCGCATAGACGTGCAGCAAAACCTGCAGTCTTGGTCCGCGCAACCCGGCTGGGTTGGCGCCTCCAATAGTTGTCCCCGGAGTACCACCAGAGTGGCTGACCCCCTAGGAGCCCTGGCGGAGAGGGGTCTACAGCTACCGGAGCCCCTGATACCAGCACCTGTGTCAACCGAGGTGAGAGGTGGGAGAAGAGTGAGGCAGAGGACAATCTGATGGGCTTCTCTGGGGACCCTGATAGTGAAGTGGGTCCAGTAGAAATTGTAACCCGGGAAGAGTACCTAAGAAGGTGCACCTGCAGATGGGAACAAGAGAAAGTAGAGAGATTAGCTCAAAAACAGGAGATGATTGCCTGCACACAGTATTTGAAAGCAGTAGCCCGGCGGGATGTAAACCTTAACAAATCCCAATGACATGAGGGAAAAATTGTTAAAATCAAGCCAGAACTGAGATATGCTTTTGCTAGAGAACACGGGGCAAGCAGAGACATTTTTATCAACAGAAAGGATGTGGAGGAGTACCTTCCTGAAAAACACCCTGACAGGGAAGTACAAGTAGTTGAATGGGTCTTCTACATTGTGGTACAAGGAGGAAGAGGCCCGTATGGCATAAAAGTGCGAAGACTATCCCTCAGAACATCAGAGGAGGATGAACCCCCAGCCTTAGCGGATCCAGATCCAGTCGTTCACCTGGAACCAGCAATATACACGGATCCAGTTGCAAACACGGGTCCAGTGATTCCAATAGAGACAGTTGCAGTAAAAGCCACTAAAGACGCAACTACTTAGACCCCAAGCAGCTACTTGTTGTAACAAGCTCTACAAGAGTTGGAACTGTTCCTTAAGAGAGCTCCACAGATCCTGCCATGGAAGGTAGAGAAGAAGAGCAAGGAGTGAAACCCGGATCCTGTTACCAGCAAGAGACTAAGTGTGAATGTGATGTGATCCTTATTGCCTCATCCCAATCCTGAATAAATGTTAGCCTTTTCCGCTGTTTGTCTTATATGTTTAATAGACATTTGATACCATGGACGATTATTTGGCATAAACCTTCTCTGTACATAGTTGAGCACTCATTGTGCTCCCCATTGGTTTAAAGACCAATTTGCACTTTTGAACTGCATATGAAGCACGAGTTCTATGCTGTATTTTTGCATTTTTTAGGAAGACTTTTTTAACTTTTTAGGAAAGTAATGTATGTTATGTGTTATTTATATGAATATTTAAATGCAACGTTTTAAGTTCTGTACCTCCGTAACAGGATGACAAATATGTTTAATGTTAATATTTTGCAAGATAAAAATGTTTTTGGAGGGATCCATGCCGGACGGCGTGAGGACATGCCGGTTTAACTCTGGGGGAAAAATGTAGCGCCCCTGCGACCGGGGTGGCCACAGACATCCACTGACATAAGACCCAACCCGGAGCCTGGGACTTTAGGCAGGCAAAGAGGTAGTAGGGCCAGTTATAAGTGGGTGAGGCATAGTCAAGGTAACGGACTAGGATAAAAAGGAGCAACAGGAAGTAGTTAGCCAGTAGGTGAGTGCCGAGCAGCCAAGACAAGTAGGCCGGAGTAGGCTGAGAGGAAATGACCAAGAGGAGTAGGCGAGTGCTGACAGAGTGACCAGTAAAGACAGGAACAACAGAAACCGGACTGGTGCCACTGGGTCCGAGGAAGATGGTAGCGCTGACAAATTACCGGCAGGACAGACTCTCCTGACGTACCCAGAAAGTTACACGGGTAGGAAGGAGGCCGGTGATCCCTTGCAAGACAGGGACACCCAAGGCTAGGCTGGAACCAGAGTGTCATCTCTGAGGTGGACTGAAGTCTCATACCGGCTCCCCAGACAAACTGACGGGGAACACAGATTCCAGATCCGTATTCCCATTACAGGGTTGGGGGCATAGCAGCAACTAGGAGGACCCGGCTTACCGTCCATACACCTAAGGGGAAGCTACATTGTGGGACCGAGCTGCCACTCCGCAATCCACCCAGAAGAAGAAGAAGAGAGAGAGAATCAGCCTGAGAGGACATATAGAAAGAGTGAGGGGTCTCAGAGTGACAACCTGGCTGCAGAGGGTTCAAGTGGCACCGGAGTCAATTGTGTAAAGCTGTTAAGAACTGAACTGTACTGTGCACTGTGTGACTTGGAAGAATTGGAGAGTAAACCCGGTGAACCCTGCTTGAGTGTCCGTGTCTGATTCCAGGTATACAGACCTGTGAATCCACCATTTTACCCTGTCAGGAGCTGTTCCGACCCGCAGCGGGCTTATCCACCTTGCTGCAGCATCCATCCATTCTCCTGACAAAAGTACACTGCAGCGGTGGTCCCCTCATTGACCACAACCCGTGGGTGGCGCCATGACAAACTCCCCTGTAAATATCCCCCCATTTATTGCGGAACCTGGGACATGGTCCGGACCAAGACCGCCATGACATCCCCAGTAGTACCCCAGTCCGGCACCGAGTTCCCTGTCCCAGTGGGCTCCACATAGACACATGGAAAATAGCGGCCCCCACCACTACTTCGGTCATCAGACACCCCCGCAGCACCGGCCCAAAGCTGTGCCCCCACTGTCCGTGGATCCTGCAAAACAGCCTCGAGCACCCCCGCTTCACCACTGCAGCCCCCCCCTCAGTAAACCATGGTGGGTCCAAGATGGGGGGGTGCTATATACCCAGAAGGGGAGGCTATGATGAGTGGGCTATGTACCAGGATAAGGGGGCTATATACCCAGATGGAGGAACTATATACCCAGATGGGGGGCTATGTACCAGGATAAGGGAGCTACCGTATTTTTTGCTTTATAAGACGCACTTTATTATAAGACGCACCCCCAAATTTGGTGAACGAAAAGAGAAAAAAATAATTTTCAATGTTAAATGGGGTCTGTCTTATAATGCCAGTGTCCTAACAAATCATATAGGGTATATGTCCCTCATAGCCTCCTCATCCTGGGATATAGCCCCCCCATCATAAAATTAACCCCATTAATCTGGATATGGCCCCCTTATATTGCATATTGCCCCCTATTGCTGGCACACGTCCCCTATTGCTGGCACATGTCCCCCATTGCTGGCATATGTCTCCTATTGATGGCACATGTCCCCCAGTGCTGGCACACATCCCCTATTGATGGCACAGGTCTCCTATTGATGGCACAGGTCTCCTATTGATGGCACACATCTCCCTGTGCTGGCACACATCCCCTATTGCTGGCACATGTTCCCTATTGCTGGCATATGTCTCCTATTGATGGCGTACGTCCCCCTATTGCTGGCACACATCCCGTATTGCTAGCATAGGTCTCCTATTGATGGCACAGGTCTTCTATTGATGGCACACGTCCCCCTGTGCTCACACACGTCCCGTATTGATGGCACACATCCCCTGTGCTGGCACATGTCCCATATTGCTGGCACAGGTCTCCTATTGATGGTACATATCCCCTATTGCTGGCACAGGTCTCCTATTGATGGCACACATCTCCTATTGATGGCACACGTTCCCTATTGCTGGCACAGGTGTCCTATTGCTGGCACACATCCCCCTGTCATGGCACACATCCCCTATTGCTGGCACATGATCCCTTGTCCTAGTACAGGTCTCCTGTTGCTGGCACATGCCCCCATCCTGTCCTGGCATAGGTCTCCTATTGCTGGCACATGCCCCCTGTCCTGGCACAGGTCTTCTATTGCTGGCACATACCCCCCCCTGTCCTGGCACAGGTCTCCTATTGCTGGCACATGCTCCCCCTGTCCTGGCACAGGTCTCCTATTACTGGCACATGCCCCCCCCATGTTCTGGCACAGGTCACCTATTGCTGGCACATGCCCCCCCTGTCCTGACTATGGCCCCCATGCTACTGCCCATTGAAAAATAAAAAAGCTTAACTTACCTTCTCCAGCGCTGTGCTCCCGGTGTCTCTCTCGATGCTGCTGCACTCCTCCACTTCCTGGTAATGTCGGTCATGTGATTGGCACAGCAGAGTGACATCATCTCTGCGTGCCCGATCACAGCAGCAGGAGCGGGGAGACACCGTGAGGACAGCGATGGAGGAGGTAAGTAAAGCTTTTTTATTTTACAATGGGCAGCAGCATGGGGGCCGTAGCCAGGACAGGGGGAGCATGTGAAATCACAACAGGGCGCAGGGACATATAATATTCGCTACTCCCACAGTACATTACTGCGGTGTGGTTTCAGCACCACGGTGATGGACAGCGTTAGTGCATATTGTATGAGCTGCCCCCACCTCCCCTTGTCCCTGCAGTATATAATCCGTATATTTGTATAATAAGACGCACCCCCTACTTTCCCCCAAAATTTGGAGGAACAAAAGTGCGTCTTATAATGCGAAAAATACGGTATATACCCAGATAGGGGGTATGTACCAGAATAATGAAGCTATATACCCAGATGGGAGTATATACCAGGATAAGGAGGCTATATACCCAGATGGGGGTGATATACCAAGATGGGGGGTATGTACCAGGATAAGGAGGCTATATATCCAAATGAAGGGTATGTACCAGGATAAAGATGCTATATACCCAGATTTGGGGACTATATACCCAGATGGGGGGTATGTAGTAGGATATGGAGGCTATATACCCAGATGGGGGGGGTATGTACCAGGATAATGAGGCTATATATCCAAATGGAGGGTCAGGATTAAGGGGCTATATACCCAGATGTGGGGACTATATACCCAGATGGGGGTTATGTACTAGGATAAGGAGGCTATATACCCAGATGGGGTGTGTGTACCAGGATGCGGGGTATATATACCCATATTGTGGGGTACTTACCAGGATGAGGGACATATATATGACTCGCCCCTGGGGCGTTGTCTGGGGCTGCGGGATATCACGGTGGCGTGACCCGGTCGGTGTTCCCCTCGTCAAGCGGTCAGTTAAAAAGGGGTAATTTAAAAAAAAATGGATAAATATAAAATAAAACAAGAATAACAAAGTGTCATGACGCCACTCGTGAAATGCGGCCAGTATAGCCGCTGCTGCAGTTGGGACCTCTGGGGATGATGGAAGTAATGATGGTTCAGCTCTCCACGAGAAGAGTGGTTCACCAGGGCAACCGGGAAGTTTATGGATGTGATAAGGGAAATAGTAGGCCAGCGGGGCTGTGCTGCTGACAAAGTTCAAAGTTACACTCACGTAGGCGGCTCATGCCGGGCTTGGCGAATAAGCTTACGTCTCCTCAGGCACGGAAATCACAGTCACACACAGTGCTGATCTTCAACCCGGTTTACTTCACTTTCTTGGCAGATGGTTACAACACCGTGCAGTGGCAGCTCCAGTAGGTGTCATAACAGCCGGGACAGCTCTTCCTAATTACCCCCTTTCGTGTTCCTTTCATGGGCTTTTCGGTCTGTTCGCACGCACGCTACAATCCAGCTGCCACAGACTTTTGGTGGGTGAATTGCCGGGTCCCCTGGTCCTAGTACGGCGGCCTTCTTTTTGCTGCGCTGGAGGTTGGGTCGCGGGACATAAAGACCCCATACCTCGCCGGAGTTCGTGGTTGGAGCGTGGAGCATCCTGGCCACTTCAGCAGAGCCGGCACCCTGGTTCCGGCCTAGTCCCTCATTGTCCCCGCTAATTTGAGCACACCTAGGACTCCTTCTTTCTCTCACTATGGTCTTAAGCCCGGGACCCGGACAAGCCTCATGGTGGCACAGGCCGCTGGGTCCGTGTCCTCTCAGTCCTGTGTGAAGGTGTTCTCGCCTCTCCTTCCGACTGAACTTGACTCCTCCACTTTACTTGGCAGACTGGCTAACTGAACTTGGTGTTGTCTAGTTTTGTTGCTTCCACTAACCGGGTCCTGTCCTAACTTTCCCACCCTCCACTTTGCTCCTCCGCACATCCCGTTGCTGGGCATAGAGTCCCTAGTCTTGGGATTGAGAGTGTGTTGGGTGTGTGTTTGGGGTGACCAAACCTACCGATCCCGGCTGCTGCTCCATCTAGTGGCGACCGGTCCGCAGGGGCGCCACATATACTGAATATAACATGGACACTGGCAATATAAAACATTAAATGTAATCTTTCCCTTCACCAAATTTGGGGGTGCGTTTTATAATCCAGTGTGTCTTGTAAAGCGAAAAATACGGTAATATCTGGGACACTTCCCTTCTACAGATACGCTTAAAAGGATGACCCTATCATAATGCAACGAGCGCCTGTGCTTGATTTGAGCAGTCATTCTGTGCTGACAGAGGCCCTTTAGGATAAAGGATTTCTCTTCTACTGGATCCTGAGATATTTCTACATTGTACCCATGATCAGATGTACCAATCTGTGTTTCCATCTGGATCCAAATTAGATCACTTTATCTTTTATCAATTTTATTTTATTTTAATTTAGGGAGCGATAAATACATAACATTTATTTTACATTGGTAGGATTACTGCTGATATTGAATAGTATTCAGGATAAAACTAATCGGTCACATATTGTAACGATTATCTCCCGTCATTAAGGGACTTGTGACAGCTTCATTTTTTAACTGTGATTAATTTCTTTTAGACGAACAAGGGTTAATGACATTTTCGTTGCTGGTAGCTCCAGAGTAGTTCATCCCAGCTTGCAGCTGTTTTGTGACCACTCCAAGTTCCCTTTAAATAGTCACATGATCCATCACCTGTGTCCCCCTATAGATTGTACATTTCGAGCAGGGCTGTCATCCCTCCTGTAACTGTTGACCTATGTGTTACTTTGTATTGTCTCTGTGTGTTACTTTGTATTGTCTTTATTGTCTGTACTTTGTCCCCCACTTGATTGTAAAGTGCTGGTGCATATGTCGGCGCTTTATAAATAAACCTTATTATTATCAGCTGATGCCGGTAATACATTCTTTCCTTACTGACCACTGTGGAGTGAGGAGGTGTCTTCCTGCTGCTGCTGGAGTGGTGTAGTCTGCAGTCCTGGTGTTTTGCTGCTGTTATTAAGTTTGTTGTATCCTTATTGTCTTGTTCCTCAGGCGGCTGTCACCTTCCTCTGTGTTCTATTATTACAGTGGTGATGTCTAGTGCACTCATCGTCTGTTTCACTAGCCAGGGTTAGTTGAGGTGATGGCTAGAGACTAGGGTGGGGGGGAAGAACCCGCTTAGGGACATTAGGGAAGCCCAGGGGCACAAAGGTGTGAGGTGATGTCCCATTCCCCACTCCCTATCATAAGGGTCTTCCTCTCCCTTTCCATCCCGTTGTACCTCAGTGTTGTGCCGTGCGCCGGACATTCCCTTGTCTGATCAGGAGATATATAATTGCTACAGATTATGCTGACACTGTAGAAAAGTTTTTATTATGATGGTGTTCACCCAAAAAATACATCACCAGTTAGAATCAACATAGATTGCTTATTTTAAGTCACTGATTATATCCCGCTGATCTCAGCATTGGGCTGTTGAGTTTCAATATACTCATTATGTCATAGATCCATAAATATTTGTTGCACTTGAGCTCTAGAAAAAGACTTAACACATTTTTGATGGTGGAAAAAGCTTAGACATAAAAAGCATAAATGACTCAGATCATCTACAGACATTATTGCTTCGTTTATTTGTACAAAGATATTTACAAATTTATACTCCAAATATATTGTATTATCAGTAAAGAGACCAAAATATAAAATAAAGAAAACACCCCCTTATCCAGACCAGATATCCTGTGACTGATTGTCAGTACCAACATGTATTATGCACACTGTCATCTGCTTTTAGAACTCGACTCAACCCCAGAAGAGTCATGTTTATGCACTCTTGGTTGCAGTCTCAAAGAGGCTTCATTCATCGCCCAATTCTGGAATGAGTTATTGGGCTTGTATAGTACATTTCGGATTGAACCTGTTCTTCCCTTTGTCCACTGCGTTATTGATGATGAGTCCTGGCATTAAACTGGCATAGGGAGACTGAGCTTCTTCCCACGGAGAACTGTTTAGATAGAAGAAAAATGATTCATCCTTTTATATTTGAGCACATTATGTACTTTTCTGCAACACATGTATAGTTGGTTACCGATAACCTGAGTTGATAAAGTGTAATATCATTTAGGCCTCGTTCAGACCTCCATTTAATTACTTGTAGTTGAAAAAAATGGTTGCATGTGCTGAATCAGATTTTCAGCAGTTTTAGGTCAATGTGTAAATTTTTACATTTTTCAGTGATTTTCATATACTGTATATCTATTTTTGATTTTACATAGCTTCTCCTACTGATTGCAATATTAAATTCAGACAGCACATGGATTTTCAGACTTGTATGGGTGATTCTGATCTGTAACTCAGAGCAAAAACTGTTTGTTTGCAAAATAGTAATGTGAACGCACCCAAAGACCATGATTTAAAAGGGTTGTCCTATGAACAAAGTACATTTTAATTAAAAGATCTTAGAATAAAAATAATTTCCAGAATTTAATGTGTTTTAAAAAAGAAAATGTTCCTGTGCTGATATAATCCTATATATATGTCCCTGCTATGTACTGTGTAATGGATGTGTCTGACCATACAGGGACATGGTCTGATCATACCACATCTCCTGTGCTGACAAAATCTTATATATGTGTCCCTGCTATGTACTGTGTAATGGATGTGTCTGACCATACAGGGACATTGTCTGATCATACCACATCTCCTGTGCTGAGATAATCTTATATATGTGTCCCTGCTATGTACTGTGTAATGGATGTGTCTGATCGTACAGGGGCATGGTCTGATCATACCACATCTCCTGTGCTGAGATTCTTATATATGTGTCTCTGCTATGTACTGTGTAATGGATGTGTCTGACCGTACAGGACATGCGCTGATCATACCACATCTCCTTTCTGTGAGTTAAAACAAGTATTTGAACAGGTAGGGAAATGTTTTCCCTTAAGGTACCTTTACATGCCGCCACTATCCCTGGCAACCGGTATCAACCGTACGTGCATGCGCACTTTTTTAACGGGTGCTAATGATCGCCGATACCGCATGTGCACGCCGCCATTGCGTTGTCAACTGAAGGTATCGTGGTTCCCCGGAAGTTCCCACAGATCCTGCGGATAACTGCCATTTGAATCCCGTCGCGCCTTCACACGCCGCAATCAGTAGGGGAATGTGGGCGTACATGTTCTGCGGCGCCAAAACATAGGTGTGACGGAGTTGTGTATTCCGTGACGCTAAGGGTGCTTTCACACTACGATTTTTGCTTCTCCGATGCTGCCCGATAAAAATCGGACAGCATCGGACCGATTTTCGGACCCCATGCATCCCTATGGGGATAGGGTCAGATCGGATGTGCACTAAATGCCATCCGATTTGATCCGATCCGATTCTGTCCGATTTTATTATAGGTGCAAAAATCGGAGCCTGACAAATTCGGATCGGACCAAATCGGATGGCATTTAGTGCACATCCGATCTGACCCGATCCCTATAACATAGGGCCCTATGGAGAAGGGTCCAAGGAAACATCTGATGTCTCCTCGGACCCGATTTTACTGTACTGAGCATGCTCAGTACAGTAAAACTGCTCCTAACTGGGAGCACAAGGGTTAAAAAAACAAAACAAAAAAAACTTATGCTCACCTCTCCCCGAGCCCCCGCCGTCTTCCTGAAGGTTCCCGGTGGCTCCCGCAGGCTGCAGAGGTCTTCTTCATGTCTACAGGACCTGCGGTGATGTCACGGTCATGTGACCGCGGTTTACCATGGTGGAACCCGTGGTCACGTGACTGTGACATCACCGCAGGTCCTGAACACATGAAGAAGACCTCTGCAGCCCGCGGGAGCCACCAGGAACCTTCAGGAAGACGGCGGGAGACGGCGGGGGCTCGGGGAGAGGTGAGCATAAGGTTTTTTTTTTTTTTTTTTCAGCCCGGAGGCAACGATTTTATGCCGGAATCGGGTGCCTATTTGGCACCCAATTCCAGGCATCAGAAGGGAGCCGATGCTGTCCGATTTATATCGGACAGCATCGGCTCCCTAAAAATCGTAGTGTGAAAGCACCCTAACACGGTGATTGGACAACGCATTAGCGTCATGATTGGCCATCCTGCACAGGAAGGCTGGCTACTACATGACGCCATTGCAATTGTGTAGTGTGAATGGTCAGCTCTTTAAATATGGTGCCCTGTGAAGGGACAGACAATGGTTACACAGTAGCCCCCACCAATCATTGCTGATGGGGCGCGGTATCCAGCACGCTGTGGCACGCCCCGGGGAAATCACTAGGTGACGCTGATTCCATCCCTGTCCTCCGTTTACACGCCACTACCAGGGCAATTATCCCTTTGTGATGCCTTGGATTTTTGAACACTGCTCGGAAACAGCTACACGAAGCAACTGCGAGGAACCCGATCACTTTCCCAAATTACACACCGCAACTTCGTAGCAATTTCAAGGCAACAGTCACAAAAATCCCCATTGCCAGGCAGTTGCTACCACGCAGTGGCGGCGTGTAAAGGTACCTTTACAGAAACCAGCAGCCATGATCCCAAGCTGTAATATCTGTATACTCTTTTACTTCCTCCCCTGATGGAGATGTGCTATGGTCAGACCATGTCCCTGTACGGTCAGACACATCCATTACACAGTATATAGCAGGGACACATATAAAATGTTCCTGCGCTGAGATAGGGTAGGGTCACATTGAAAACATAAATTGCATTCACCGCATCCGGATCCGGATGCGGTGAATGCAATGCCGGTCGCACACAGTTTTTTTTCAAAACTGTGTACAGAATACCGCACTGCGGTCACCGGATGGCTCAGGATGTGTAATCCTGAGCCATCCGGTAACTGCATAGGTTGCGGATCCCGGCTATTGCCGGGATCAGCAAACCTAGTAAAGAGTTAAATTGATTACTAAAGTACTGTTTGAGGTCTGTAGGGGGGCTTAGACCCCCCCTACAGACCGGCCGCCCACTTCGGTGGCCTTCTAGTACAATATCCCCGCTGGCACGGGCTCCTCCGAGCCCGTGCAAGTTCCCAACACCCCCAGCCCCCCGATTTACTATACAGGGGTGCCTGCACCCCTCTGGTATACTTATTCCTGTATGGGGGGAAAAGTACATATTTACGTGTATCCTGCAGGCTCGCCGGACGCGTCATGAAAGGTGCGGGGCGAACCCCGTCACACCGTGCGCCCCACCCCTTTCATGACGCGGCCGGCCTCACATCAATGGCTGAGGCACAGAGGGGGCGGCCATGAGAAATGAGGGGGCGGAGGCTGCCGCAAACAGCCCCGCCCATGGATTATTCACAACATTGGAGCCTGCAGGATACACGTAAATATGTACTTTAACCATGACTTTAATATATCATTTTCCCCCCATACAGGAATAAGTATACCAGAGGGGTGCAGGCACCCCTGTATAGTAAATCGGGGGCTGGGGGTGTTGGGAACTTGCACGGGCTCGGAGGAGCCCGTGCCAGCGGGGATATTGTACTAGAAGGCCACCGAAGTGGGCGGCCGGTCTGTAGGGGGGGTCTAAGCCCCCCTACAGACCTCAAACAGTACTTTAGTAATCAATTTAACTCTTTACTAGGTTTGCTGATCCCGGCAATAGCCGGGATCCGCAACCTATGCAGTTACCGGATGGCTCAGGGATTACACATCCTGAGCCATCCGGTGACCGCAGTGCGGTCCCAGAAACGCTGCGAAAACTGCTGCCTGCATGATTTAAAACGCAGGCAGCAGTGCCGGATACGGCCACCGGATGGCTTGTGAAGCCATCCGGTGTTTTGCATAGGCTCCTATGAGGAGCGTTTCCTGATCCGGTTTGGAGCTTTTTGAAAGCTCCAAACCGGATCAGGATTTTAAAAAAAAAACGCGGATGTGACCCTAGCCATAATCTTACATATAACACCCAATTATGGAAATTATTATTATTCCAAGATCTATTAATTAAAATGCTTTTTGTTCATGGGAAAACCTTTTTTAAATACATTGTAGAAGAATCAGATTATCCCCAGTTCATGAAAAGACCACAGGTGATTCATGGCACGGAAGCGTCAGGACAACACAGGAGGCACACTTGCAAGTACTTTGAAGATCCAGTCTGTGGAATAAATATCAATTCCTTTATTCCATTTTTAAAATTGTTGTACAATTATAGAATCACACTAGGTAAGTGTAAACCTACGTGTTTCAGCATTATCCTTTCTCATAGTAAAAATGCCGTAAGTAAAGCTTAATGCTGAATTGCGTAGATTGTCACTTACCTGTAGTGACATCATTTTTATACCACGAAAGGAATTGGTATATATTCTAATTCATGGGCTGTCCAGACGAATCTCCAAAGTACGGTACTTGCAAACATAGGTAGAATATGTTACAATTATCTTATATGAGAATACAGAACATCTCCATGCAAAACAGACATCTGAATGAGGCCTTAAAGGTTACTTGTCTCCTGAATTTAGAATTCTTACCCTTAGTAATGTAGAGGTAGAAAAAGTCAAAGTAGAAGATGGTCTGCACCACTCCTGACACTACGGCTATCTGGTCATAGAACTTCTCTGTGTGGTACCGCCAGATCCAGTTGGCCAAATAAAGCATACGATATAAGCCCAGAAAGAAGAGGTAGTGTGTGGTGATAGACTCGGCTTCTCCTGTCTTACTGATCATAAAGAGCTGGGGTAGAATTGCCACAGATTCCAGGTAAATGGAGAAAGTCCAAAGTATCTAAAGAAACACACATTATATATTATACAAAAATACATAAATAAAGAGCATGGTATATTAGCAAATGCTTCTTGAGGATTACTCAAATGTCACATTTCTTCAACTTAAGGTCTGATTTACACTAAAATGATGTCTGCATAGTACAAAAATAGAATAAAACATCATGGATAGAGATGGGCACACCTGCACATATGTCTATAGGGATCCGAATTACGTGCTATAAAATGGTAGTAGTAAAGGTTTGGGGCTGCAAAAAGAAGCAAAATGGGATTAAGCAGTTAATTCATACTCCCCAAGCTCTGTGCTGCTCTCACATTTGCTTCAGGGTCCGCTCATTAAACCTAATGCATATTCACTGCTTTCCCTGCAAACACTCTATGAGCATTCATGATTGGTTGCAGTCAGACTGGGCCCCCAGATGCCGGTCTGTGATTGGTTGAAGAACCTCACACTGTCTGTATCCCCAAAGTGTAGTAATAAATAATTGATAAAAATGGTATGAGGTACCCCATATTTCTGATAGCCAGTGCAGGTAAAGCAGACATTTTAAATGATTAAAAAGAAAAAAAACGCCTTGTTGTGTCCCATGTATATTGATACCAAGCCAATATAAAGCACACAGCCGGCGGCCTGCAGGTTTTTTAAAAACTATTTAAATAAATATATATTTTCTTCAAAACGGTGTGGGATCCCCCTTAATTTTGATAACCAGCCAAGATAAAATTCACAACTGGTATTCTCAGCCCATGTCAATTGAGCCCTCCCCAGGATAAAAATAGTAGCCATCAGCAGCCCCAGAATTGCCACATCCATTAGATGGGGCATTCCTGGCACTGTAACTGGTTCATCCTAATTTCCCTGGTGCGGTGGCAATCGGGGCAATATAAGTTTTTTTTTTTCTGGGTTTGTGTTAATTACACGATTAGTAAAGGGGGGGTCATAGACCCCTACCCATTACTAATCCAGGGCTAAGTGGCAACTGTTATTTTTTGACAAATCACAGTTGTCATTAAACTCTTATATTACCCCAATTACCCTTGCAGAAGGGCAAACGGGATAAGCCAGGTTAAGCACCAGGGATGGCGCATCTAATGGACGCTCCAATTCTGGGGCGGTTGCAGGCTGCTATTTTTAGCCTGGGGAGGGCCTAATAACCATGGACCTCCCCAGGCTGACAGTAGCAGCACCTGGCTGTGTGCTTTATCTTGGCTGAGTATGAAAACTGGATGAAGACCCCACGCCATTTTGTAAAATTATTTAAATAATTTTAAAAACACGGTATGTGGTCCCCTGTATTTTGATACCAAGCCATTGTAAAGAACACAGCCAGCAGCCTGCAATCTGCAGCTGTCAGCTTTACCTGCACTGGCTATCCAAAATACAGGGGACCTCATGCCATTTTTTTTCAATTATTTGTTTTTATACTATGGGGACACATACACTAGTGTGAGGCTGGGCAACCAATCACAATACCTAGTTTCCCTTGGTTGATTCAAAAGCATGATCAACGTCGTGGTAAGATATCTCAACGTAACCCCTATAGAATTTCTACAAGTTTCCTTTTTCCATTTATTACTTTATTTTTCCCTTGCATTTATCATTTTATATGGCTTGGACCCCGTAACAGCCTGTGTTATATGAACATGTGACATAAACCTATGATGGACTGTTATGATGTTTGTTGTAACTACATAATTTTGTTTTTTTCATATAAGTTGTACAGTGATATATACACCCTTCCATATGTACAATGTATGACAATAACTAATATTACTCCATACTGTTTCTACTCACATCACTTTAATACAGCACATAGGTAAACAGACCATACACGCACATCACGTGATCATTCATCTATAATCATGTCCAAACATATACTATGATGCAGTCTCCAAAACACTGTACTTATCTAATATATACATTTAACAGTGCCCCATGTACCGGACCACATCAATTTTAACTTGATATGTGCCCCAGACAGCGCTGCTCGCAGCCATGGCAACGCTATACAACAGAAACATAGGCACTTCCGGTCCGCGGGTTCTGCATCACTGCGCAGGCGCGAACTCTGGATTTCACTTCCGGTTCACGGGCTGACGCGGCGTGCGATAAAAGGGTGGAAGCACTCACAGCATGTCAGCCTCTGCCAGAAGCACGGACCGTGCTGGCCCACACTCTCCCGACCGGGTAGCTGACCCTGCCAGCTAACAGGATTCAATATTCATAAGCTAAGTACCCGCTCATAGATAATAATCAACTTGCTTTCCCCTTCTTTTTTACATAGCTGAGAGATATCTTACTAACTGCAAACCAGGGACATTACAGTGCCTGACATTGAGGAGGATAGGCTCTAAGCCTCTACTACCAGAAACACGGTAACTGATGACACATAAATCTAAGGGGACAAGCATGTAAACATGGGAAAACATCTAATATATATAATTATATATATTCACAGGCTATAACATTACAAACTGGGACTAGGACTTTACCTACACAAGATTATACATATAAGTCTGGACACACTTATAAGGTAATAACATATCTGTTATTATGAACACACATCATTCACATGACTTCATTTAACACATATACATGTTTCCAGGCAAACTTATAAGTAAACTGAAGTCAACACTCCTGACGACACAACTGAATTCCCCAGTCCAGAAGGTATAAATAAAACCTATGTTGACAGTGTGCAGATCAGCATACATCATAATATACCCATATTTCACATAATACCCATTTTTTCATAGATCGACAAGTCCTTAAAACACACCACCATATCTAGCCAGTACTTCATCTAACCCTGTCCTACCTCCTCATTAGGACTCACAGGTAACCAGCTGAGCCATTCAATACCACCTTCCCTTGCCACACATCTTTTTGATACTTCCCTTTCTCTTTTCTCAGTCGGTTATAGTGCCATATATAATGTGATGAACAACTATAAAGTATAAAGAATTCCTGCTCTTTTGTGTTATTCCTATAAATATTGTATATATGTAGACAGATATATACCTCACTTTTTACACTGTAAATATTCTCACTGTATTTATTTTTGTTTTACCTCATAGTGACGTATTGATAAAGGTCGAATTGGGGACCGAAACGTATGCTGTCACCATTCATCCTGTTTATGTCTTCAAAATAAACCACTTGATAAGCAATTATTCATGACTCGATGAGTGCTTGGATCTCTCTGACAATCGCAGATGCTGTCACAGATAGTGGGGATGCAGTCTGACTGCAACCCCTGACAGACCCTCACAGAGGGTAGGCCGGGGAAGAAGTATATATGCATTAGGCTTAATGAGCAGACCCTGGAGCAGTGTAAGAGTACCTTTACATGTTGCAACATTGCGTGCAATTTCACTTGCAACTTACTGGTTGCTGTGAAATCATGGACACACTGTTCTATTTTGTTGCCGTATACAAATGTAACAATGTGTCCATGATTTCACTGCAACCAGTAAGTTGCAAGTGAAATTGCATGCAATTGTGTAAAGGTACCCTAAGAGTAGCACGGAAGCTCTGCAAGTATGATTGTCTTGTTTTGATCCCCATTTTACTTCCTTTATCAGCCCCCTAGCCGAATCTAAACAGTAACAAAGACTTCCCTAAGAAGTCTGTGTTTGAGGCCTGTGTACAGACACAAAATGTCCGGTACAGACCCCAAACTTTACAGTTCAGGTTCATCCATCACTTATCATGGATATCGCAAAGTGATGCAGGGTTCCAGTACCTTAGGAGGCATAATCCCACATCACTGTATAGGAGGGGAATATAGTGCAGATAGTGACCTGGGCACAAATATAGAAATTGGGGGTGGCATGGGGGGTGGGGTTAGAACAGTCAATATAATAAGAAGGAATAGAGGTAAAGAGAGATGCATAAAGTGCATGTACACTAATGCCAGAAGCCTCACGAACAAAATGGAGTAATTAGAGTTCATTTTGTTGGAAAATAATTATGACATGGTGGGAATATCGGAGACTTGGCTGGACGAGAGCCATGACTGAGCTGTTAATTTACAGGGCTATTGTCTGTTCAGAAATGACCGTACAAATAAGCGAGGGGGAAGTGTATGATTATATGTAAAATCATCCTTAAAACCCATCCTGCGTGATAATATAGGTGAATATATTGAAAATTTAAAGTCCATATGAGTAGAGAGAAGGGGAGGGGGAAAAATAATAAATCACTGATAGGTTTTTGTTATAAATCTCCAAAAATAATGGAAGCAGCGGAGAATTTCCTCATAAAGCAAATAGATGAAGCAGCGACTCGGAGAAGTCATTATTATGGGGACTTCAACTACCCTGAAATACATTGGGGAACAGAAACCTGCAGTTGCAGCAAAGGTAATAGGTTTTTGACAACTATGAGAGACAATTACCTTTCACAACTGGTTCAGGACCCAACAAGAAGGAGGGCACGGTTAGACCTAATATTAACCAACAGGCAGGACTGAATATCAAATATACAGGTTGGGGGTCACTTGGGTAATAGTGATCACAAAATAATAAGTTTTCAAGTATCCTTTAGTAAGATGTGTAGTAGAGGGGCTACAAGGACACTAAACTTCAGGAAGGCAAATTTCCAACGGTTGAGAGATGATCTTAGTGCAATAAACTGGGACGATGTCCTGAGACATAGAAGTACACAAAGCAAGTGGGAGACGTTTATTAGAATTCTGAAAAGGGCCTGTGCACAATATATACCCTATGGGAATAAACATGCTAGAAATAGGAGGAAACCACTATGGCTAAATAGAGCTGTAAGAGGCGCAATAACTGACAAAAAGAGAGCATTTAGGGAATTAAAGCAAGTAGGTAGTAATGAGGCATTAAATAAATGCAGAAAATTAAATAACATCTGTAAAAAGCAAATCAAGTCAGCAAGGATTGAGACAGAGAGACTCATTGCCAGAGAAATTACAAATAATCTTAATATATAATTACCCTAAGGCCACTTCCGTCATATTCGGCGCTACTTCCGTCGTCGTGTCCGTGGCTGCCTCCCAAAGCCTAACTCGCAAAGCCTCACTTGCAATGGCACTCGCAATGGCTTTGCGAGTCCTTGCAGAATAGGCTTCAGTGACTTGCAAAGCCTAACTCGCAATGGCTTTGCGAGTGTTCACTGAATACGCTCCACTGTGAGTCACAGCTTCACTTGCAATGTCGGGGAGATAGATAGATCTTTCTCTCTCTCTCTTCCGCCCGCTCCTGCGGCCCCCCCCCCCCCTTCCTGCGGCTGCTCCTGCACTCCTGCGGGCCCCCCGCCGCTGCTCCTGCCCCCCCGCTGGTCCTCCTGCCCCCACGCGGGTCCTCCTGCCCCCCCCGCGGCTCCTGCGGCCCCCCCGCGGGTCGTTCTGCCCCCCCGCGGCTCCTGCGGGCCCCCCCGCGGGTCGTCCTGCCCCCCGGCGGGTCGTCCGGCCCCCCCGCGGGTCCTCCTGCCCCCCCCACAGGTCGTCCTGCCCCCCCGCGGCTCCTGCAGGCCTCCCCGCGGGTCGTCCTGCCCCCCCGCGGCTCCTGCGGCCCCCCCCCCTGCTTGCTTCTAATAAAAAAAAAAAACCTCATAGAGGATACTCACCCGGCGCGCTCCATCTACGTCCTCTAGCTCCATGCCTTGAGGACCTGTGGTTGCCTGGGAAACCGATCAGCTGATTGCTTTCCCGGGCAACCACAGGTCCTGCAAGCTGGCACACGGGTGTGTATGCTCTCATCCATCCTGCCCCTACCCCTGACACCACCATCCTGCCCCTACCCCCCACCGCCTCCACCCTGCCCCCCACCTCTCCCCTCCATAGCCCCCCCACTCCATCCTGCCCCCCCCAGCTCCATCCTGCCCCCCCACCAGCTCCATCCTGCACCCCCCCGCCCGCACCATCCTACCCCCCCCACCGCCTCCATCCTGACCCCCCCCCACACCAGCTCCATCCTGCCCCCCCGCCGGCTCCATCCTGCCCCCCCCCCAGACCAGCTCCATCCTGCCCCCCCCAACGCCTTCATCCTGCCCCGCTCACTCCATCCTGCCTCCACCATCCTGTCCCGCTCCCTCCATCCTGCCCTGCTCGCTTCATCCTGCCCCCCTGCCACCATCCTGCCCCGCTCGCTCCATCCGGCCCCCCCTCCACCATCCTGCCCCCCCGCTCCATCCTGCCACCACTCCACCCCCCTTCACCATCCTTCCCCCCTCCGCCAGCTCCATCCTGCCCCCCCCCCGCCTCCATCCTGCGCCCTCGCTCCATCCTGCCCCCCCGCCACCATCCTGCCCCCCTGTCACCATCCTGCCCCGCCAGCACCATCCTGCCCCTCCCCCCCCCCGCCGACTCCATCCTGCCCCTCCCCCCACACCCAGCTCCATCCTGCCCCCCCACCCGCTCCATCCTACCCCCCCCGCAGTCTCCATCCTCCCCCCCCCCCGCACCAGCTCCATCCTGCCCACCCACCAGCTCCATCCTGTCCCTCCCCACGCCACCTACATCCTGCCCCCCCCACACACACCAGCTCCATCCTGCCCCCCCGCCTCCATCCTGCCCCCCCTCCGCTGCATCCTTCCCCCCTCAGCTGCATCCTGCCCCCCCCCCCCACCCACCCCCACCTCCACCTCCCCCACACACACCAGCCTTCCATCCTGCCCCCCCACCGCCTCCATCCTGCCCTCCCGCCAGCACCATCCTGCCCCCCCCCCCCCTCCACACTGCCCCCCCTCGGCTGCATCCTGCCCTCCCCCCCCCTGCATCCTGCCTCTCCCCCCCCCCCCGCTCCATCCTAACCCCCCCGCCCCCTCCATCCTCCCCCCCCCCAGACCAGCTCCATCCTGCCCCCCCCACACCACCTCCATCCTGCCCCCCCAACGCCTCCATCCTGCCCCCCCCCCTCCATCCTAACACCCCGTCCCCTCCATCCTCCCCCCCCCCAGACCAGCTCCATCCTTCCCCCCCCCCCCAACCCGGCTCCGTCCTGCCCCCCCAACGCCTCCATCCTGCCCCGCTCGCTCCATGCTGCCTCCCCCATCCTGTCCCGCTCCCTCCATCCTGCCCTGCTCGCTTCATCCTGCCCCCCTGCCACCATCCTGCCCCGCTCGCTCCATCCGGCCCCCCCTCCACCATCCTGCCCCGCTGCCTCCATCCTACCCCGCCGCCTCCATCCTGCCCCGCTCGCTCCATCCTGCCACCATTCCACCCCCCTTCACCATCCTTCCCCCCTCCGCCAGCTCCATCCTGCCCCCCCCGCCTCCTTCCTGCCCCGCTCGCTCCATCCTGCCCCCCCGCCACCATCCTGCCCTGCTCGCTTCATCCTGCCCCCCTGTCACCATCCTGCCCCGCCAGCACCATCCTGCCCCCCCCCCGCACCAGCTCCATCCTGCCCACCCACCGGCTCCATCCTGTCCCTCCCACGCCACCTCCATCCTGCCCCCCCCACACACCAGCTCCATCCTGCTCCCCCGCCTCCATCCTGCCCCCCCCCGCCGCCTCCATCCTGCCCCACCCCCCCCTCCGCTGCATCCTTCCCCCCTCAGCTGCATCCTGCCCCCCCCACCAGCTCCATCCTGCCCTCCCGCCAGCACCATCCTGCCCCCCCACACTGCCCCCCCCCCCTCCGTCGGCTCCTGCTCCTCCCCCCCCCTGCATCCTGCCCCCCCCCCCTCCATCCTAACCCCCCGTCCCCTCCATCCTCCCCCCCCCCCCCAGACCAGCTCCATCCTTCCCCCCCCCCCCCCAACCCGGCTCCGTCCTGCCCCCCCAACGCCTCCATCCTGCCCCGCTCGCTCCATCCTGCCTCCCCCATCCTGTCCCGCTCCCTCCATCCTGCCCTGCTCGCTTCATCCTGCCCCCCTGCCATCATCCTGCCCCGCTGCCTCCATCCTACCCCGCCGACCTCCATCCTGTCCCGCTCGCTCCATCCTGCCACCACTCCACCCTCCTTCACCATCCTTCCCCCCTCCGCCAGCTCCATCCTGCCCCCCCCGCCTCCATCCTGCCCCGCTCGCTCCATCCTGCCCCCCCGCCACCATCCTGCCCTGCTCGCTTCATCCTGCCCCCCTGTCACCATCCTGCCCCGCCAGCACCATCCTGCCCCCCCCCCCCGCCGGCTCCATCCTGCCCCCCCTGCCGCCTCCATCCTGCCCCCCCCCCTGCGGCTCCATCCTAAGCCCCCCGCCGGCTCCATCCTGCCCCCCCTGCCGCCTCCATCCTGCCCCCCCCTCAGCTGCATCCTTCCCCCCCCCGCCGGCTCCATCCTAAACCCCCTGCCGCCTCCATCCTGCCCCCCCCCCGCCAGCTCCGTCCTGCCCCCCCCGCCGCCTCCATCCTGCCCCGCTCGCTCCATCCTGCCCCCCCGCCACCATCCTGTCCTGCTCCCTCCATCCTGCCCTGCTCACTTCATCCTGCCACCATCCTGCCCCGCTCGCTCCATCCTGCACCCGCCACCATCCTGCCCCGCCGCCTCCATCCTACCCCGCCGCCTCCATCCTGCCCCGCTCGCTCCATCCTGCCACCACTCCACCCCCCGTCACCATCCCCCCTGGCAGTTAGCGGTCATGTGACCGATCAGCTGAACGGTTTCCCAGGCAACAACGGGTCCTAAACCCCTGTAGGACCTAGAAGACGAAGGTGGAGCGAGCTGGCGGACAGGTGAGTATCCTCACTGAGGATTTTTTTATTTTTTGAAGGGAGGAGCGGGGGGGGGGAGCAGAGTATGCCCATATACCATAGTGCTGCTATACATGTACTCTAATGTATCGCCATATACTATAGTGCTGCTATACATGTACTATAAAATTCCACCATATACTATAGTCAAACTCTACATATACTGTTATATACTGTCATATACTATAGTGCTGCTATACATGTTCTGTAATGTATCGCCATATACTATAGCGCTGCTATACATGTAATGTAATGTACCACCTTATACCATAGCGCTGCTATACATGTACTGTAATGTACCGCCATATACCATAGCGCTGCTATACATGTGCTATAAAATACCCCCATATACTATAGTGCACCTGTACATATACTGTAATATATTGCCATATACTATAGTGCTGCTATACATGTGCTATACTGTACCGCCATATACCATAGTGCTGCTATATCTAATATATAAGACCCAAAGGCTCACTTCCGTCATTTTAGCCAGCACTTCCGTCACTTTGTCATCGCCAAAGTCACGTCACCACAGCGCTACACCCGTCCAGAGTGGACCAACATGCCGTCCCTAAGCGGAGTGGGACTCAGGCAGCCCCGCCAAGCTTACCGCCGCCCCTACACTCCCTAAAACACACATCACGGGCGGGAGACGACCCCCGTGATGAGTGCAGCCTGGAGGAGCAGAGGTGTGCCTAATTCTCATGTCGCCGCTCCAGCCTCCTCTCTCCTCCAGCCGCATCTCTCCTCACCCCTCCAGCACCACCTCTCCTCACCGCTCCAGCCTCCCGCCACATCATACTCTATCCACAGAGCCGCCTGTATACTCTGCTACCCTTAGAGCTGCCTGTATAATCTGCTACCCTCAGAGCCCCCTGTAGACTCTGCTACCCACTGACCCGCCTCTATACACACAATTCATTTCACCGCGCTCCCGATGCAATTGCGTCGGGCCCCTGACCACTGCACTCTGGCCCATCCACTGCACTGTGCCCGTGACCACTGCACTGTGCCCGTGACCACTGCACTGTGCCCGTGACCACTGCACTCTGCCCGTGACCACTGCACTCTGCCCGTGACCACTGCACTCTGCCCGTGACCACTGCACTCTGCCCTAAAGCAGACTATTAGCCACTGAGCCTCCGTATACTCTGCTAACCACTCAGCCGCTGTATAGTCTGCTAACCACTGAGCCCCCGTATATCCTAATAACCACAGGCTAGAATACCCGATTCTTTAGAATCGGGCCGCCATCTAGTCCCAAAATATTCTTCAACTACATAAATAGCAAGAAACTACATTTTGATGATTGTGTTGACCCCCTTAAAATAGTCTGGGTGAAATGGTGTATGAGGAAAAAGCGAATATGCTAAATGACTTTATTTTCAATAGTATTTACACAAGAAGATCCCATGACAGATAACATGATCAGTGATAACAAAAATTCTCCATTAAATGTCACCTCCTTAACCCAGCAGGAAATGCAGTGCTGTCTGAAAATCGCTAAAGTTGACAAATCCCCAAGTCCGGATGGGATACACCCTAGAGTACTGCAGGGATTAAGCACCGTCACACCATTATTTTTAATCTTTAAAGAGGACCTGTCACCCCCCCTGGTGCTATGCTAACTGAATGCAGTACTGAATGCAGCGTGTCTGCTGCATTCAGGGAAGGGGTCCCCCATGTTTCTAGCCCCCCTGTAAGTTGTTAAAAAGACTTTATAAAGTGTACAGATAACAAGAGGGACTTACTCAGTTCAGTGTCCTCCCCGCATCCAGCCCTCAGCGATGACACATACAGGAGGCTGAACAAGAAAGAGCTGGAGACGGGGAAGACACCAGCAACAGCGATGACTCATTACTGAGTAAGTCCCTCAGGACTCCTTATCCCTACACTTTATAAAGTCTTTTTAATAGCTTACAGGAGGCTAGAGACATGGGGGACCCCTTCCCTGAATGCAGCAGACATGCTGCATTCAGTTAGCATAGCACTGGTGGGGATGACAGGTCCTCTTTAAGGAATCCATAATAACAGGGTCTTCTGTATGAAAGGACTGGTGTATAGCAAATGTGGTGCCAATATTCAAAAAGGGGACAAAAACTGAACTTGGAAATTATAGGCCAGTAAACTTAACCTCTACTGTTGGTAAAATCCTGGAGGTTTTTTTTTAAGAGATGCTATACTGGAGTATCTGAAGAGGAATAACCTCATGACCCAGTATTAACATGGGTTTACAAGGAATGGTTCCTGTCAAACTAATCTGATCAGCTTCCATGAAGAGGTAAGTTCCAGACTGGACCAAGGAAATGCATTGGTTGTTGTGTATATGGACTTTTCAAAAGCTTTTGGTGCCACGGTGCCACACACAAGGATGCATAAAATGAGAATGATGGGGATAGGGGAAAAATATGTGTAAATAGGAAAAGAACTGGCTCAGTGATAGGAAACAAAGGGTAGTTATTAATGGAACATACTCAGAATGGGTCACAATTAACAGTGGGGTACCACAGGGGTCAGTATTGGGCCCGTTTCTTTTTAACATAGTTATTAATGACCTTGTAGGGGGTATACATAATAGACTTTTAACATTTGCAGATGACGCTAAACTCTGCAGGGTAATCAATACAGATCAGAACAATTTTATATTACAAGTGGATTTATGTAAAATAGAAGCTTGGGATGATAATTGGCAAACTTTATTTTTTTAAGCATGTCCACCTAACAGGGCATGCAACTGTAATTCTATGTATATTCCAGCCACCGCTGCTTTTCCCTGCCACTGGCTGCTGCTGTCTGCCCCCTCCACCACTGGGTGTCACTATCCACTCCTCCACCACTGGCTGCCGTTGTCCGCCTGCCCGCAACTGGCTGCCGCTGTCCGCCCTCCCGCCACTGGCTGCCGCTGGCCACCCTCCCCCCGCCACTGGCTCTCACTATCTGCCTGCTCGCCACTGGCTCCCGCTGTCCGCTTGCCCACCACTGGCTCCTGCTGTCCGCCCACCACAGCTGTCCTTCCGCCTTCCCCTCGCCACTGTCTGCCACTGTCTGCCTTCCCCCTTGTCACTGGCTGCTACTGTCCACCCACCCGCCATTGCATTTATTCTGGCGCTGAACTTTCTCAGCCACTGTACAAGTGCGAGAAGCTGCTGCCCAGTCAGGTGCCAGCAGCAGCTTCTCGTAATTGTACAGTGGCTGAGAGGTCAGTGCAGCAACCGGCATACATACATGTAGCAGCTGATCGGTGAGTGTGTGTGTGTGGAGGGGCTGCATGGGAATATTTGGCGCTGCAAGGGGATGATGGGGATATTGAGGCTCCATGGGGAGATTGGGAGCTGCAAGGGAATATTCGGGGCTGCAAGGGGATGATGGAGATATTGTGGGCTGCTTTGGGATGATGGGGATATTGGGGGCCGCATGGGAATATTGGGGGCTGCAAGGGGATGATGGGGATATTGAGGGCTGCATGGGGATATTGGGGTACTGCAAGGGGATGAAGGTGATATTGGGGGCTGGCTGGGAAAATTCGGGGCTGCATGGGGATATTGTGGGCTGAATGGGGATATTGTGGGCTGCAAGGGGATGGTGGAGATATTGTGGGCTGCTATGGGATGATGGGGATATTGGGGGCTGAATGGAGATGATGGGGATCATGGAAAAATAAGACATTCCCTGAAAATAAGACATAGTGCATCTTTTAGAGCAAAAATTAATTTAAGACAGTCTTATTTTTGGGAAAACAGGTAATTCACAAGGCAGGAAAATATTTTTGAAAGGGAACAACCCCTTTAGGTTTACAGTATAGACTTTTTTTCTTATTTTTTTCAGGAGACAAAAGACCTTATGATGCTGTAGCATAGACAATCTTCACTCCAGGCCCGGGCCAGCACCTGGCATACCCGGGCAGATGCCGGGGCCCTGAAGCAGTGGGAGGGCCCACAGCTGTGTGAGCGGAAGCAGAGGAGACCCACTCACAGATAGTGACCCTCTCTCCCTCTCCTTTCCTGCTCTGTACTGATCTAGGTGATCAGTACACAACAGGAGAGAAACCTTACTGGGAGCTGAGTGGAGGCTAAAGGACCTTCCAGTTCCAGTCATGTGACTGATCACATGACTGAAATCAATGTCCTAGTAGAAACTGCTTAACTTCTGCAGCCTCCGTGTAGCTCCCAGTGCCTCCTCTCCTGCTCTGCACGGATCAAGATCATCTGAATGTGGTAATATATGTGGGTGTGTGTCTGTATGTGTATGTGTGCGTATATGTGTGTCTGATTATGTATGTATGTGTGTGTGTCTGTATGTGTGTGTCTGTGTGTATCTATATCTGTTTGTGTATCTGTATGTACATGTAGCAGAGCTGTGTATTTGTATATGCATGTAGCAGAGCTGTGTGTGTATCTGTATACATATGTTGTATATGTAGCGGATTTAGGTGTGTAGTGTGCATGCAGTGCTGCCACTAGGAATTTTGGGGCCCCTGACTGCCAAAATTTTGGGGCCCCCCTGAGACTCCGCCCAGCCTCTACCCCCCTGAGACTCCACCCAGCCTCCGCCTGCACCCAAACATACTTTATATATAGTGAAAAATTGGAACAGCACCAAAAATTACCTCAATTTATGTGCAAAGATTTCCCAATCAGCAATCCAGATGGTTCCTTACAATAGAGTAAAAAAAAGGAAAAACAGCACAAAAAAAAATAGAAAAAAGTGGACTTTATTGCTAAATGGCGTGGTCACGCATTGGACAATAAAGTCCACTTTCTTCTATTTGTTTTGTGCTGTTTTTCCTTTTTTTACACTCACTCTTTATTATATATTATACCCACACACACACACACACACATACACAATAGCTGTATATACAATAGAGAATACACAATAGAGATGGCTGCTAGCTGTATATACAATAGAGATGGCTGCAGGCCGTATACACAATGAAGACTGCTACTGGCTGTACACTAAATAAAGAATACACAACAGAGACGGCTGCGGGCTGTATAGACCATGGAGATGGCTACAGGCCATAAAGACAATGGAGACAGCTGCTGGCTATACACACCAGTGCAGAATACACAATAGAGGCTGCTACTGGCCGTACACAATAGAGAATACACAACAGAGACGGCTGTGGGCCATATAGACAACATCCCAACAGCTTCCCTCCATTCCGACAGCCTCCCTCCATCCTGACAGCCTTCCTCCATCCCGACAGTCTCCCTCCATCCTTCCTCCATCCCGACAGCCTCCCCCTATCCTTCCAGCTTCCCTCCCTCCATCCTTCCTCCATCCTGTCAGCCTCCCTCCATTCTGTCAGCCTCCCTCCATCCCGACAGCCTCCAACCTGACAACCTCCCTCCATCCTTCTGCCAGCCATCCCGACAGCTCCCTCCCTATATATGGCCCCCCATTTAGCATATATGGCCTCCATCTCTCCCCCGGATCCCCAATGTCTTAACGTCGGGGGCAGCCGTGGCTGCAGAGCAAGAGGTGCCGGAGGCAGGTCTCGGAGTGCAAGGGCACATCTGCAGGCACAGCTGCGGGGGAGAAGCTGTGGGCCTGCGGCAGCGAACGGTGGGCACTGCCATGTTCTTTGTGGCTGGCTGCATTCACTAACTGTATAAAGCATGTGGCTGCTGCAGTCAATCACTCAGCTTAGGGTCATGAGTCCCTGAGGCCGGTGATTGGCTGCAGCTGACAGATGTGGTCACATGACCGCTATATCCTGTCACCAAACACTGGGTGCAGCAGCATATGTGCACCATGTCCTCTGTCTCGTGTCAGTTGTTAATTCATTTTTGGGATCATAAAAAGGAAATAAAAGATCCAACACAGGATCCATATCATTTGGAGCGGTATATATAGCTTATAGTGGAGAGATGTATACAGCATATACCAGAGATGAGTGGAGTATAGCGTATACCAATGAGGAGCTTTGTATATAGTGTATACTGGTGAGGAGCTTTGTATATAGTGTATACTGGTGAGGAGCAGTGTATATAGTGTATACCAGTGAGGAGAGGTGTATATAGCGTATACCGGAGAGGAACAGTGTATATAGCGTATACCAATGAGGAGCTGTGTATATAGTGTATACTGGTGAGGAGCAGTGTATATAGCGTATACCAGTGAGGAGCTGTGTATATAGCGTATACTGGTGAGGAGCGGTGTATATAGCGTATACCGGAGAGGAGCAGTGTATATAGCGTATACCAGTGAGGAGCTGTGTATATAGTGTATGCTGGTAAGGAGCGGTGTATATAGTGTATAGCGGTGAGGAGAGGTGTATAGTGTATACCAGCGAGGAACGGTGTATATAGCGTATACCGGGGAGGAGCTGTGTATATAGTGTATACTGTTGAGGAGTGGTGTATATAGTGTATACCAGTGAGTAGTGGTATATGTGTAGAAGGCACAGGACCCGGCACAGTAAGGGTGTGGGCACAATGAGGTTTATGCCACGGGCACAGAGTCAGTGTATACAGCCAGGGCTGCGTGTCTCGCTGTATAAGGGGTAGAGGATACAGAGGACTCTGACAGTGACCGTGATGGTGACTCAGTACTCCACTTTTCCTAGTTTGGGGCGACCCTGTGACCTCCCCAATCACCACAGGCGCAACAATGATCCCTGGCTCACACCCTCTTCATACAAGCAGCAACTCAAGGTCTTGGTGGCCCCTCAGAGGTCACAGTCACCCACCCCTCTGGCTCCTCACCTGGGGTTTTGCTCTCCCTCCTCTTACCGGTCACACCTGGGGCAGTGAATAGCGCAGAGGCTTCGGTCCTGGCTCTGAGTTCAGTTACCTGCAGACTCCTCTGTCTGATCCAGGAAACTTCTGCTCAGATCTCAGTCCCTCTGCTGGATATGAAGCACATTGCCATTCATGTCTCTGCCAGCACTTCGGTAGAAGTTGAGGCTTCAACAAAATGGCCGCGGCCAAATGGAGATCCGTGGCTACTGTGTAGAAGTCTCAACCTCTACCGACCGGCTGCACAGCTAGTGATGCAGCCGGCCACAAAAAACATGGCGGCGACTGCCGCTGCTACTCCCCGCAGCTCCGGGCCCGGCGCGATGATTGCTAGGAGAGGGGAAGGGGGGCCCGTGCAAGACATGGGGGGGTGGCCCAGAGGAGCCTGCTCACTGCTCCAAATGGCCATGCCCCCTGGAGTCACGGCCGGGCCCCCTACCCCTGATCCAATGGCCACGCCCCCTGCAGTGAGGCCCGGGGCCCTTGACTCCAGGCAGAGCTGTCACCCCCTGGTGGCGGCCCTGTGTGCATGTAGTGTCCATGTGGCAGACCTGGGTGTGTATCTGTATGTGCATGTTTTGTGCATGCAGCAGAGCTATGTGCATATGTATCTACATGTATTGTATACGTGAGCAGAGCTGTGTATGTTTGTATGTGCATGCATTGTACATGTAGCAGAGCTGGGTATGTAGTGTCCATTTAGCAGAGCAATATGTGTATCTGTATGTGTAGTGTGCATGTAGCAGAGCTGCATGTCTGTATGTGCATGAATCAGGCATGTACCAGTGCTGTGTGTGTATCTGAATGTTCATGTTGTAGAGCTGTGTGTGTATTATGTGTAGTGTGCATGTAGCAGAGCTGTGTGTTTACATGTGCGTGTAGCAGAGCCATCTATGTCTATGGACATGTATGTCTATATGTAGTGTGCATGTAGTAAAGCTGTGTGTATCAGTATGTGTATGAACTGGACATGTACCAGTGCTGTGTGTGTTGTATGTGTATGTTCATGTAGTAGGGCTGTGTGTGCTATGTGTTGTGTGCATGTAGCAGAACTGTGTGTCCACATGTGCATATAGAAGAGCCATCTATGTCTATAGGCATATAGCAGAGATGTGTGTGTCATATATAATTTGGAGGGGTGGAGTGTAAAAGGGGCCCATTAAGACTCCCGCAAATATCTGGAGCCGACCCTGCTTCACTCAGTGCCATATTTATGGAGTTACTTTTTTCTAAAAGCATTTTTTTTCTCAGCCTGGTTTGCACAAAGTCCCTATATAAATTGGAAACAGGTCCATACACTAGAATTAAAACACAATTACAGCTCTGCACAAAACAGTGTTTGTAAAATGTACAGGATGCCTAAAGCACTTTCTCTGCAGGAAAATGGTTTTCTGTGAATAATTTGTTGTAGCCCATAGCTGTCCCAGGGTTAAAAATAACAGCCCCCGGGGATACCATATGGGATATATTAGCATATCACTTGTATAACAATTACCTTTTGTCTGGAGACCCTGCATACTACAGGGTGGGCCATCTATATGGATACTCCTAAGTAAAATGGGAATGGTTGGTGATATCAACTTCCTGTTTGTGGTACATTAGTATATGGGAGGGGTAAAACTTTTTCAGATGGGTGGTGACCGTGGCGGCCATTTTGAAGTCGGACATTTTGGATCCAACTTTATTTTTCAATGGGCAGAGGGTCATGTGACACATCAGTCTTATTGAGAATTTCATAAGAAAAATAATAGTGTGCTTGGTTTCAACGTAACTTTATTCTTTCATGAGTTATTTCAAGTTGATATCACCATTCATTCCCATGTTATTTAGATGTATCCATATAGATGGCCCACCCTGTACATATAAGCATCACACAACCAGATTTCTTTAAATCTCATTGAATAAAAAAGACAATTATTATCGGACACAACATTAAAATAGAGGAGACAATGTTCCTGCATTTTAAAATTTGGTCTCTTACCTCCAACGGTGTAAACTCATAGTTTTCTAAGAAGGAAAGCCCAATAACAGGCACCAAGAGAAACTCGAGGCGAAATGTGTCATTGTCACTGTCGTACGCTTTTCGAAACTTTATATAGATCAGATAAATTGTGAGATAGGCACAAATCAAGAATACAACCTATGGAAAAATAAGAGGATATGGGTTATTAAAGGCTGTGGTTAGCTTAGGGTGGCTTCACATTAGCGTTCCCCTCCGCAGCGTTCAGCAATATGTGATATGTGCGCAGGCGGATGCCTGCGCAGAAATCACACAGTCTCGTCCGCACCAGGGACGTGACATGTTGCATTACTGGTGCGGACGAGGCTGTGTGATTTCTGCGCAGGCATCCGCCTGCGCACAGATCACATATGGGAGTGAATGGGTGTGCACGGACATGCACGGTCAAGCGCAGCACCGTGCGCTCCCATTATAAAGATAGGAGCTTGCGGCCGCTGTGGTCACATTGCGGATCCCCTCCGCAGAACGCTGCGGAGGGGTCCACAAATGTGAACCCAGCCTTATAGGAGTTGGCCACTATATAGATACTGATAACTTATCCTTAGGCTAGGCTGTAGGCATCAGATTTGTGGGGTCTGACACCTGGTAACCCCACTAATCAGCTCCGGTGGTGGCCGGATGTAAACACTACACAGGCTCCGAAAACACAGAGCATCAGTGGGGGAACAAGGTATCAGACCCAAACTAATCTGATACGGTGTAATAAGGGGCAGACAGATCATTGGTGGAACATGTGCAGCTGCACAGGGGGGCCCAAGAGATCAGGGGGCCCAATTCCACCTTCAAAGCAGGAAAAATATTAGGAAGAACAGTTATGCTGCAAAAGGCCCATAAGTTGTTTGTGCACATAGGCCCTAGTCTGTCTGTGTCCGCCAGTGGGTGTAATGATAGGCTATTAATATCTGAGTTGTGGACAACCCCTTTAATTACTTGTGATGTTCTATATACTTTCATGTAAAATCTGTGTATATACAGTGTCTTGTGAAAGTATTCGGCCCCCTTGAACTTTTCAACCTTTTGCCACATTTCAGGCTTCAAACATAAAGATATAAATTCAAATTTTTTTGTGAAGAATCAACAACAATTGGGACACAATCATGAAGTGGAACGAAATTTATTGCTTATTTTAAATTTTTTTAATAAATAAAAAACTGAAAAGGGGGCGTGCAATATTATTCGTCCCCCTTGAGTTAATTCTTTGTAGCGCCACCTTTTGCTGTGATTACAGCTGCAGTCTCTTGGGGTATGTTTCTATCAGTTTTGCACATTGAGAGACTGAAATTCTTGCCCATTCTTCCTTGCAAAACAGCTGGAGCTCAGTGAGGTTGGATGGAGAGCGTTTGTGAACAGCAGTTTTCAGCTCTTTCCACAGATTTTTGATTGGATTCAGGTCTGGACTGTGACTTGGCCATTCTAACACCTGGATAAGTTTATTTTTCAACCATTCCATTGTAGATTTTGCTTTATGTTTAGGATCATTGTCTTGTTGGAAGATAAATCTCCGTCCCAGTCTCAGATCTTTTGCAGACTCCAACAGGTCTTCTTCCAGAATGGTCCTGTATTTGGCTCTGTCAATCCTCCCATCAATCTTAACCATCTTCCCTGTTCCTGCTGAAGAAAAGCAGGCCCAAACCGTGATGCTGCCTCCACCATGTTTGACAGTCGGGATGGTGTTTTGAGGGTGATGAGCTGTGTTGCTTGTACGCCAAACATATCGTTTTGCATTGTGGCCAAAAAGTTTGATTTTGGTTTCATCTGACCAGAGCACCTTATTCCACATGTTAGATGTGTCTCCAGGGAGCTTGTGGCAAACTTCAAATGAGACTTTTTATGGATATCTTTGAGAAATGGCTATTTTCTTGCCACTCTTCCATAAAGGCCAGATTTGTGCAGTGCACGACTAATTGTTGTCTTATGGACAGACTATCCCACCTCAGCTGTAGATCTCTGCAGTTCATCCAGAGTGATCATGGGCCTTTTGCCTGCATCTCTGATCAGTCTCTAAGATGAAAGTTTACAGGGACGACCGGGTCTAGGTAGATTTGCAGTGGTCTGATACTCCTTCCATTTCAATATGATTGCTTGCACAGTGCTCCTTGAGATGTTTAAAACTTGGGAAATCTTTTTGTATCCAAATCCGGCTTTAAACTTCACCACAACAGTATCTCAGACCTGCCTGGTGGGTTCCTTGGTCTTCATGATGATCTCTGCACTTGAAACAGAACCCTGAGACTATCACAGAGCACGTGCATTTATACAGAGACTTGATTACACACAGGTGGATTCTATTGATCATTACCAGTCATTTAGGACAACATTGGATCATTCAGAGATCCTCACTGAACTTCTGGAGTGAGTTTGCCGCACTGAAAGTAAAGGGGCCAAATAATATTGCACGCCCCACTTTTCAGTTTTTTATTTGTTAAAAAAGTTTAAAATATGCAATAAATTTGGTTCCATTTCACGATTGTGTCCCACTTATTGAATCTTCACAAAAAAATTAGAATTTATATTTTTATATTTGAAGCCTGAAATGTGGCAAAAGGTTGAAAAGTTCAAGGGGGCCGAATACTTTAACAAGACACTGTAACTATGAAAGTGATGTATTGTTTCAGTTGAGTCTACTTTTCCCCAAATTAAAATAATGGACCCTGTTCTCTCTTGCCGTGCTGCCGTCGTTCCAGCGGTGTCCATAACCACAGCTCATGTGACATTGTGGCATCTCACGATCCCCGCGTTTAATCACCACCGGCTTCCTTCTCTCTTCCCGCCTTCAGACTAAATGGACAATCTACAGGAAGTGACTTTGAGTCTGTTGCTCACTTCCTGTGATAGCTCATTCGGTCCAAAGGCGGGAAGAGAGAAGGAAGCTGGTGGTGATTGAACGCAGGGATTGTGGGACGTCCCAATGTCATATGAGCCCTGAACCGCGATTATCAACATTGCTGGAACAGTGCCAGCATGGGAGAAAGTGCAGGCTCTTTCATTTTCACTCTGGGGAAACAAATAGAATCAGAAGGGTTGTCCTAGTAGTGGAGAACCCCTTTAATAGACAAATAAAAAATGTAAAATAAGTAGGGACATGTAGAACTGTTAAAGATTAACTAAACTTTTTATTTTTAGAATTTTATCCAGTATGGAAAGTTCTGGAACTTTGCAAATCGCGTTATTAGGTATAGGTTAATTAATGTCAGTTCTGCTGAGGGTGCTTTCACATCTGTGTTTTTGGAAATCCGGCAGAAATCTGATGTTTTAAAAAAAAAAAAATGTGGCAACATTGCGGCAAGGTTCCGTTTGTGCTCATGTATTGTTAATAGACTGACAGACATGTGCGGCATGTGTGTGGCACTTACGTTTTCAGGGGTTATCCGTCTTAAAACCGCAGCGGGATATCAGGGAAAACTGAGTCTCCACACATGTCCGGAGGTCCATTTACAATGAACTAACAAAAGAGCAACCTTGCCGCAAGTGGGGCGCATCTGCTTTTTGCAAAACAAAGTGGAATTCCACCGGATTTGAAAAACGGCAGATCGGCCAAACCTGAAGTTCAAAAGTTCAGGTTTGCCTGATTTGCCATATTTGCAAACACCGCTGATGTGAAAGCAGCCTTAGCAAGCCCTGTGATCTGTTCAGGTGTGACCACTGTCATCTCCTTCAAATAGTCACATGACCCATCACGTAGTGCTGGTTATTGAATTTCATTAATTGCAAGCTACCTTGATGGAAGGAGCTTGTAGTGAACTGACCAGTGAAATAATGCAAATGTGAAATAATCCACATATGAGCGTTATGACTGGTCCATATATGTAAATTGGGGATCATATCGACAACATCTAGGTCTTTGATTATGTGAATGTAATATATGGCGAGATTATAGGATGTAACTAAAAGCCTGCTATTATATTATAGACAGGCTTTATGTACCATGCCTTTAATAGTCTTTGCCAGTGTTATCCCATGGCCCCGAAACATTCTGCACAATCAACATGGTGGTCCTGTGTGATCTCGCCTCAATATAGTACATGAGGATGAGATCGTGGGTGAAACCTTTGATGTGTGGTTACGGTTGCCGGGGACCTGATTACTATGGTGCACCCGCAGTGGTGAGTGGGAAGCTTTTCCCAGCCGCACGGTTGGTGCAGCAGGATGTGGAAGGGCGGGTTTTAGGACCGGAATGACGCACTTCCGGTGTTTGGAACGCAAACCGGAAGTGCTCGGCGACGCTGGAGCGCACGCCGAACACTCCCTCCAGATACCTCACTTCCTTTAGATATCCATAAACGGGAGTGAAAACTGGAGCCCAGTGACGCTGACACCAATGATAAAGGAGGGGGTCTATATCAAATCCCCTATACGGCGCCCCCAGCGCACAGCACTCCCCTGGCATCTTTCTGGAGTATAGAACACAGCCACTCCTGCTGACACCCACATGGAGGGTAGAAACGCGTCGAGTTGGAATCTGTACAGATAAGAGGCAGTAATGATATAACTTCCTTACCTAACATACCTCATCTATCCTAATTGGATTTCATTGCCCTGAAAGTCAATTTGAGGTGTGTAGATAGATTTATTGTGAGTATCTGTAATAAGGGGTTATGTGCAAGCAAGGTCCAAAATATACATACTATAACAGAGGAACTGTATATTGATAGATGTAGGGATTTTGACCAGTTATTAGATAGAAACATTGTTCCGTGGTATTGTGACTATGCAAATGCTATAGGACCAGTGTTATCCCACATTAGTCAAGGGCTCACATGTAGTGGTATGGGATAGATATAACAATTTATGATATTCCCATTACGCCTTTTTCCACTACATCTTAAGTGTACCCAAAGTTAATAGATAAAAAAAGTTTGGACCCACCTTATTTGCAGAGCAGAACTGTGTGGACAAAAGAAATAGACCCGTATCCAAAGATAGATCCATTTGGGTTTAGAGAGTGTGTGATGGATGACAGAACCCTGAGTGAGTGACAGGGACACCAGGGTGAGTCATTGAGGAACGGGGACACCATATAAGTTAGGTGTTGAAAACTCCGTAGATAGGTAGAGGAAGAGACAGGGTATATGTGAGGGATATAGTCCCCTCCCCGTGTGACTGGTGTGCTATATGAACACTAGCTGTGAGGGATACACACACAATTGGAATTTTTAACAGATATTTATTAAAAGTTATATTTTAAAAGTGCACTCTGCCAAACCCGTCTACTGGCCAGGAAGTCGGCCGTAGCCGTGAAGTTACTTTATCCTTTATAGAGTTTTCCCCGGTTTGTCTTTTTCCTTCATGCTGTATTATTAGCTCAGAGGTGGGACTAGTGCTCCATCTAACCATCCCCCTAGTGAGGGATAATATTGGGGCCAACGAGGGACTAGGTATCCTGCTTGGCGACTGGGCGAAAGAACCGTAAAGGGATGTCAGTGAGATCAGGATACATCCTCAAGTGAATGCAGGAGGTATCCCTTCCCACGTTCCCTACAGACAGGGCCCACAGTTGTTATTGTGTCCCTTGTGGTTCATGTTGTTGTGGTTCATGTTGGGCACCGGAAGACCGTTAGTCCATGCGCCACTGTCATGCAGTATTTTCGCACACACGCTAGTCCGTGTGTGACATAATAACCAGCACTGGGTGATGGGTCACGTGATTATTTGAAGGTCACACCTGAACAGATCACAGGGCTTGCTAAGCAGAACGGACATTAACTTCTAGTGTGCCAAAAGAAATTAACTATGTTTAATCCAGAATCTCTGAGCAAAAGAGACCCTGGGCCCAAACTTGTCTCCAAGGCACAGGAAACAAATATGACAGTGCCACAAGTGTTCTCTGTTGTAGATGTAGCAGTGTTCAGAAAACAAATACGATCTCACTACAGCTTTCACTGCTAATTTCAAGGTATAAGGAGGCAGCGTGGTGCCCCCTAGACCTGTAAAGGCAGGTGTTCTTACTTTGAAAATGTTGTTTTTATGTCACAATGCTATATAATGCTTTTTACATGTTTACGGTGTTTTGCAGGATCCACCGGACAGAACCTGACAGCACCGGATGAGCACAAAGTGTGGGCAAAAAATCCTGTTTTTTGCAGGATTTGTTTTTTGTGCTGCTGTCCACAGTGCTTATCTGTCAGGCTGTGTGTGCAGTGCTGCTGTCCATGGTGCTGAACTCTCAGCTGTGTCACTGAAATGCTGCCGTGCTCATTCAGCACCATGGACAGCAGCATTTCAGTGACACGGCTGGGAGTTCAGCACCATGGACAGCAGCACTGCACACACAGACTGACAGATCAGAGCCTGCACTGTGAAACAAATCGGATCCGAGAAACAGCCCGATTTTTTTATGGATCCCCCCGGATCCGATTTTGTCCTATTTTTGCACCGGAGGCAAAAAATGATGCTGACTCCAATTTTGTGTCTGGTGCAAAACCGGACTAAATCGGATCGAGGCCAAAAAGTACAAAACATGGTGGCAAAACCGGATCAGGTTCTGTCCGGTTCAAACCAGACAGAACCTGACAGCTGAAAAGCGTGGTGTGAAGCCTGCCTAAGAGATCTATTTAATGATTTGTGCAGGTTGACATGTGAAATCTAGCGACAGATCTGTTTTAATTTCTCCCAGAGCTTCTGTTCCCCAGATCTTCACTCTTTGTCATGAAATCTACAATATCAGTCATTCCTGAGTGCCATCTTCATGGGCTACCCACGTGTTTGCAGAAGTATTTTCATCACTGGAAAGGTTTTAAAGGAACCTGACCTCTAAAAATGAGCCCTCATGCTCTATTAACCTGTCCCTGCACAATGGTAATCCTATTCTATCAATTTCTTTCTGTCTCTAAAGCGCTATTTGAAAGTTTATAAAAGTTATTTTTTTACCTGTGGATCTGCAGCTTCTCATTATATGTGGAGCCGCAAAAGGCGGTCTTTTGTACTTCTCCCTGCTTCCCGCGTGTTAATTATGCACGCCCACATCGGCGTGCTATAGAGCAGAGACTGTGATTGTGCTGCAAGGGGGCGGTAAAGGCAATATGACGAAAATCGCGTCATATCGCCTGTACCGCCCCCTTGCAGCACAATCACAGTCTCTGCTCTACAGCACGCCCATGTGGGCGTGCATAATTAACACGCCAGAGGTCAGGTTCCCTTTAATTTTTTTTTCTTAAAGAATCCCAACTGACTTGTGACAATGCTCTGCGCACAGGCTGAACTACAGCCTATCACAGGGGGACTTAATAATGGTAGTTCGAGTGAAGATGTGCTCATACATGTGCTCTGTCACTTGACATGAGTCCCATGGGAAATTAAGGAATTGGCATCCTTGCATCCCCATTTACTCATAGAGACGTTGGAGGAAATAAAGGAGCTACCGTGTTTCCCCGAAAGTAAGACAGGGTCTTACATTCTTTTTGTGGCCAAAAGTGGCCCCCTGTCTTACTTTCGGGGGGGGGGGGCTTACATTGGAGGCCCCACCATCCATCCATCCACACACTGCAGCCATCCATCCACACATTCCCACACATACAGACAGACACATGCATACACATATATACTCATATATACACCATACACACCACACACACACACACATAGCACCGCTTCTTACCGGGTCCGGTGTGGGGTCCCCGATGGTCCTGTGCCGTCCTCTGTGCTCCGGTCCGGTCCCCGAGATGATCCGCTGCCGTCCGCCGTGTTCCGGTGCCGTTTTGCACCGGTATTGCCGGTCCTTGGCTCCATGGTCCCTGCTCTTCCGGAGTTCAGGCCGCAGCTCCGCCCAGGTCATAGTGTGGGCCAATCAGCATAGCGGCGCTGACGTCAGAGGCAAGTGCCCGATGACGCTTGCTTGAGCGCCGCTATGCTGATTGGCCCACACTATGACCTGGGCGGAGCTGCGACCTGAACTCCGGAAGAACAGGGACCATGGAGCCAAGGACCGGCAATACCGGTGCAAAACGGCACCGGAACACGGCGGACGGCAGCGGATCATCTCGGGGACCGGACCGGAGCACAGAGGACGGCACAGGACCATCGGGGACCCCACACCGGACCCGGTAAGAAGCGGTGCTATGTGTGTGTGTGGTGTGTGTGGTGTGTATGGTGTGTATATATGTGTATGCATGTGTCTGTGTGTGTATGTATGTATGTAAACCCCCCCCCCCCCGTGTTTCCCCGATAGTAAGACCCCCCCCTCCCCCCTACCCTGCCTTACAATCGGGGGGGGGGGTCTTACATTAGCAGACCCCCGTCCCCCCCCCCACCCTGTCTTACTTTCGGGGGGGTCTTACTATCGGGGAAACACGGTAGCACTTCTATTCTCAAATCCCTGACTGCTATGTGTCTGTGATCTTGACAAACCTGAACTTTGAAACATTTGATTAAATAAATACCGGTACTATTTTCCTTTAGCAACAGAGCATCATCACACAGCGCAAGAGAAACATCACTTTTTCCTTTGCAGCAGGTCCCCAAATGGTCAGATATTTTGGCACATACCAGTAAAATACAATTTATATTAGAGACAGGTGATAACTTTACAGGGTGAAAACCTCTTCTTACCTTCATCACTGTATTATAGACGGATATGAATGTGGTCAGCAAGTCCAAGTAGCGTGTAGTAAATACCAAAGCAAACAATAGCTGACTTTTCCCTGATATTCCTGAAATACAAATACAAAAAATGTCAATATATCAGCCAACTCTTCTGCCTTAAGCCCCCATTACACATAGCAAGATCGCTAGCAAGATCCCTGCTATTTCACAGGTTTTGTGACGCAACAGTGACCTCACCAGCGATCTCGCTATGTGTGACACATAGCAGCGACCAGGCCCCTGCTGTGACATCGCCGATCGTGTCGGAATGGCCTGGACCATTTTTTGGTCGTTGGGCTACCACTGGGCAGCATGCATCGGGGTATTTGATGCCTTAACAACGACCTCGTTGGTGACTCAGAACTCAACCACGTAGGTCTGAGTCGTCAGACTAGCTGCTGTGTGACAGGGTCCCAACGACTGCCGAGGTCGTTATACAGGTCGCCATATCGTTGATGCGTCGTTGAGTAGATCTGACTGTTTAACATTGCACCAGCGACCACGTAGCGACGTTCCAGCGATCCTTACTATGTCGTATCATTGTCGTGATCGCTGGAACGTCGCCAAGTGTAACGGCACCTTAAAGGGGTTTTCCCACATTCATCATTTATCACCTCTCTCTCTTCCGAATGGAGCAGCAGTTGCACATGGACAATGCCGCAGGATTCAGGATCTATAGGACTTTCGGAGACAGCCTAGCACGACGCTTAGTTGTTATCTTTGCCCATCACATAGATGCTGAATTAAAACATCACCCATTCATGATAATGCTCCACTTAAGGGAACACAATGGGCAGTCAACAAAGTACACGTGGAAAATGTTTAAAAAGACTTTTCCCCTTTTAATAAATGTATTCTAAACTCTTTAAAATGACAGACACAGCAGGTCCTCGCCCTCCCTGGGTTCAGGTCTGGGTCCTTGCCGCTACAACCCTTTCTTATTTTATCTATTTTAGAGCATATCAGGTTAACTTTTTTGAATGTATAAAATACTTTTATGTTACCATAAGCAAGTATGAATTCTCAAGAATATATTTACCGTATTCATTTCATTTATATAGTGCTATTAATTCCATGGCATTGCCATGATCTTCAGTTTAAGTAGGTGTCAAAGATTAGACAAATATGCCTCCTTTCTTTTGAAGTCAGTGCCACAATTATAGGGAGTCTGTCAGCACAAACTGACTGTTCAAGCCATTCAATGTCACTTGGTGTACCCTTAGACTTAGTGTGGCCAAACGGTTTTATCGTACATCTTCCTATTTGTTTTTGTTATATCACTGACTGTAAAGGGGCTATTAAGACAGAGCGTGGCTTCTCCTATTCTTATGGGTCAGGAAGATGCAGAGCATGGCTACACGCACTCTTACACTGTTTGGTGCATCTTTGCTTTCTTGCCAGTCATGCAGATTTCCCTTTTGCTGGTGCTGCAAGGGTTAAAGCTGTTCTTTTGTCATCTAAGGCTTTCTGTCCTGGCCTATGTCACCTGTTCTGTTCTATCCACTCTCCCCTGGTATAAGTACTCATCTTTTAACTTCAGTAATTGCAAGTAATAATCTGCTATACCTTGGTATTGGTGTGGAGGTGTGAGCTGTGGAAAGAAAAGTCGCTTTGGACTCGAATCTGAAAATTGCTTCCTGAACGTATTTTTAGCCTTGTCTGTCTCATTTCCTTTTCCTCATTATTGTAGAGAGGGACTAGTATTCCTGCTGCCCTCCGCAGTAGTCAGGGCCGAGCTTAGGGTAAGACAGGGGTAGGAATGTGATGGCCACACAAGATGTAAGAATCCGTTTTAGGATGTCAGGGAGCTCAGGGTTGCCTAGGGTAAGTGTCAGGGGTTGCCCTTCCTGTCTATCCTTACTGGCAGTAATCCCCTTCCCTTCTGTATTGCCGTGCGCCTTAATGGTGCATAACACTGCCATTCTGTAAAGTCAAAGCTGTCAATCAGGGAAGAAGGGGGAGTGGGCAAAGATAAATGAATAATGCAAAAGTAGGGGAGAAGGTGCACTAAAATACTTAGACATGACAAGGGGGCACCAAGTGCCTGAGTTTGGTATGAAGAGTCACTATCTGATAACAAACGTCCTTTAATTGTGGTGTTGCAGCACACAGCCTATACACTTCAATAGGGCGTAGATGCTAAAACAGACACAAAGTACAGGTGTTGTGTTGTTTAAAGAAATACAGCTATCATGTGTCTTCTGGACAACCCCTTTAAGGATTGCTTCAATATTTCAGTTTATGTAAGAATAAATACATTTTTAATCAGTAACCTATAACCCAACTTTTTATATCTGCGCACTGACTTGGAAATGCACTAATCCATCTGTTTTCACTACAATTACCGTAACAAGTATACATTGAAGAGTCTGCCGGAGCTGAAAGAGAAATTGTCACTGAACAACTTCTCTTTATGTGAATGTCAACCACAGAACAGGATTGCCAATGTCCAGAAATTCCAGGAGAATCCGTAAAAATAGGGCACATTTCCGTATCAGTAAAAAAAAAAATGTAGGAGTGCCTGATTGTTTTGAGACTGAGGAAATTTATACAGATTATTTTGACTGTAATTATCATAAATTTTAAGTTAATGTCTTCATATTAGAATTATGGGCTGCGGACATGGATCGAGGGGTGTACGGTGGAGGGGATGCAATAGCACCAGGGCCCTAGAGCCCAGGGGGCCCCAAAAGTTCCTTTGGCCTATAGAAAAAGACTAATCATATAAAGATTTACAATAATTGGGGGCCCCAATGGAGCTTATGCATTTGGGCCCATGAGCTTCAAGTTACACCACTGCATGGATCACTTATAATCAGAATGATTTATTATGGTTTTTCAATGAATCTATAAAAAATATTGTCTGTCCGTGATTTTTTGATAAGTCGTCCAGAAAAAAAAAAGTCAATTTGCCAACCCTGCCACAGTGTACCAACAGAGTATGTCATTTTTTTTTTCCATATCCATATTGTATCCCTGTGTCCGGTTTTTTATGTCTGTGCCATTTGCATGTCTGTTCTATATATCTGTATGGCATCCGGTTTTTCATAAACAATTTCATAAATAATAAAGTATAAATACAGTTTTCTAACTTATAATTGAATGTACTGTATGTAATTCGTTTTACGTACCCATTGCCTTACAATGGGTGAGTCTGATCCAGTATATGGATTAAAGTCATGCATTATTATTATTATTTTTATTTATATAGCACCATTTATTCCATGGTGCTGTACATGAGAAAGGGTTACATACAAAATTATAGATATAGTTTACAGTAGACAAATTAACAATGACAGACTGGTACAGAGGGGAGAGGACCCTGCCCTTGCGGGCTTACATTCTACATGGCAATGGGGAGGAGATAGTAGGTCGGGGTGCAGAAGATCTGGTGGTGGTGAGGCGGCAGCTCTGGTGGCGGTGGGGGCAGCAGCTCTGGTGGCATCTTGGTCATTGCAGACTGTAAGCTTTCCTGAAGAGATGGGTTTCAGGTTCCGTCTGAAAGATCCGAGCGTGGTGGATAATCTGACGTGTTGTGGCGCAGAATTCCAGAAGATGGGGGATATTTGGGAGAAATCTTGGAGGCGTTGTGTGAGGAATGGATAAGTGTGGTGGAGAGGAGGAGGTCTTGGGAGGATCGAAGATTACGTGAGGGAAGATATTGGGAGATTAGTTCAGTTATATAGGGAGGAGACAGGTTATGGTCGGCTTTGTAAGTCAGTGTTAGTAGCTTGAACTGGATTCGTTGGAGAATTGGGAGCCAGTGGAGGGATTTGCAGAGGGGAGATACAGGGAAGTAGCGAGGAGAGAGGTGGATTAGTCGGGCAGAAGAGCTGAGGACAGAGTGGAGAAGTGCAAGAGTGTTAGCAGGGAGTCCACAGAGGAGAATGTTGCAGTAGTCAAGGCGGGAGATGATGAGGGCATGTACAAGAATTTTAGTAGATTGAGGGCGTAGGAAAGGATGTATTCTGGAAATATTCTTGAGCTGGAGGCGACAGGAGGTGGCGAGAGTTTGGATGTGAGGTTTGATGGACAGCGCAGAGTTGAGAGTTACTCCAAGGCAGCAAATTTGAGGTGTGGGAGAGAGCATGATGCCATTTACCATAATAGATAGATCAGGTGGTGAAGATGAAAGATAGGATGGAGGAAAGATGATGAGTTCGGTTTTGTCTACGTTGAGTTTTAGGAAGCGAGAGGAGAAGGAGGATATAGCTGACACACTCTCCAGGATTCTGGACAGCAGAGAGTTGACCTCTGGGCCAGAGAGGTAGATTTGAGTGTCGTCAGCGTGCAGGTGGTACTGGAAGCCATGGGACTGTATGAGTTGTCCTAAGCCAAGGGTATAGATGGAGAAAAGTAGGGGCCCCAGGACAGAGCCTTGTGGGACTCCAACAGAGAGGGCGGGATGAGGAAGTAGTATGGTAAACGCTAAATGTGCGGTTGGAAAGGTATGAGGCAATCCAGGACAGGGCAAGGTCATTGATGCCAAGGGACCAAAGAATCTGAAGTGGGAGGGAGTGGTTGACTGTGTCAAAGGCAGAGGACAGGTCTAGAAGGAGGAGGATTGAGAATTGTGTTAGCTTTGGCTGTGACTAAGTCGTTGGTGATTTTGGTTAGGACAGTTTCGGTGGAGAGGTGGGGCCGGAAACCAGATTGTAGATTGTCAAGGAGAGAGTTAGATGAGAGGTGGGAGGAAAGTTGAGCATGAATGTGTTGCTTAAGGAGTTTGGGAAGCAAACGGGAGCAGCGATATGGGGCGGTAGCTCGTCCTAGCACTTGGGTCAAGGTTTGGCTTTTTGTGGATGGGCGTGATGGAGGCACGTTTGAAAGCCGGGGGGAAGGTCCAGAAGATAGAGATAGATTGAAGAGGTGGGCTAGGGCTGGGATGAGCGTGTATGCTGCCATTTTTGTAAAAATGTTCATGAGGACTACCCCATTGACTTGTATTGGTCAGTGTGGTGTCTGTATACTAACAGTTTCTCTTACCATTTTGCTGATGATGATATGCTAATTATCCTGGACTAGTCCAGTGGGGCGTCTATTACCCAGACTAGTTGTGACTCAGGTGCTGTAATCATGCTTTTGCTATGTAACAAGCTTCAGTGCAGGGAACCTCGCGCAGTCACACAAAGTCCTGCTCTAGAGCTGTGATGGGGTTGATTTGCCTAAAGTGAACCTGTCACATGGAAAAAATGCTATTAACTCGCAGATATGGAGTCAATCTGCAGGTTAATAGCATTCTGAACCCGACGCCTGGATATTAAAGGGATTGTCTTGTCTAAACTGATAATCCTGCAATAACTTGATGTGATTGCAGAATTATCAATCCTCCCAGCACCTGCACTGGGCACTGCAAGGATTCGCTGCTTTCTAAACTGGCAATGGACTGCAGTTATGTGGTATGTATGTTCCCGTCCATAGACCGTGACTAGTGGGCGTGGCCTTAATCAATACAAGTATATGGAACAAGGCCGCTCCCACTAGTCGGATGCGCCCACTCCATACACTTGCATTGAGAGGCCTTGCCCACTAGTCTTATTTTGTCGGGAACATGTATACTGCATAATTGCAGTATGTTCCCGGCTTACAAAATGGCGAATCCTTGCAGTGAGGGAACTGAGAGAATTGTTAAGTCTGCAGTCACACAGAGTGACTACAGAATTATTAGTTTGAGACTGGACAACCCCTTTAAACCCTGCTGTCAGGAGGAAATTAACTATGATCCAACCGGCAGCATTCCGGTTTCAGTCGTGAAGGTAGCACCAGCGCAGGTTTAATCACTGCTTTGTGTATTGAGAATGGGGACCGTAACTGCCACCCCTTCAGCACTGACTAAACTTGCGCCGACACTGTCTCCATAACAGAAACCAGTTGCTGCCAGGGGGATTAAAGTTCATCTCCTCCCGGCAGCAGGTTTTAATGTGCATGGGATGGGCAGGGTCAGAATGCTATTAACCTGCAGATTAACCCCATATCTGCAGGTTAATAGCATTATTCCACATGACAGTTTCCCTTTAATGTAGATAGAGAAAATGTGTGTTGGTGAAAAACTCCTTTACAAACAGTCTATTAGGGGACTACAAAACCGTATTTTGGATTCACTTCAATTTTAGTACATAAGTTCAGGGTCACCATTTAATGCAGAGTGGTTAGGGGTGGTCTACTACGCCTTGCTGCCTCCCTCCAATATACCGTTCTAATACTGATGACCTATTCTACAGCTAGGAGGCCACCAATATGTTACTCCCAGATAATCACTTTTAATTAAACAAGAAACGGAAAAGTCAACCTTCTCCGATGGGTCACATACAGAGACCTCCTCTGCTGTGACACGTATGAGCGCTATTCGGCGTTCTTTTGTTGGGATTAACTTTTTGATTAGTAGTCAGAGAATATATCCGGCACTGGAAGGATTCTGTAAATTAATAAACCCCAGGACTGTTTGGATGACCCGGTATTTCTCTGGAGCTGGTCAGTGGCAGGATACTGCTACATGTGTCCCCTCTAAATGTCCAATCTACTGATTTTCTGTGCTTCACTATTACAACATTGCTCATCAAAATCACCACAAGATGTCCTCCTTAGGAGTATCTCTGGTGAAAAAGTGATCTGCACACTTCAAGTACCAAAATTCTAATTCTTTATTGGTTAAAATTTCATACAAAATTTTAAATTTCATTTCATATTCAGGTACCAAAATTAATAAGCTGTTTACATTTATTACCCCTGGCCAACAATGGAGACACATATAATCCAATTGTATAGCAATAGTTACCTTTTCAGTTGTTAAAGGGATCCTGTCACCCCCAAAACACCTGTAAACCTATTAAAACCTGTCCCTAGAGCATATTAACACTTTCCCTACACTGTTTTTTACCTCCTAAATGCAGTAAATGACATTGCATAAAAACGTTTTATAAGTACCTGATTACTGATGATAATGAGTGACTATGCTATTCATAGTCACTCATCCAGGCTGCCCCTCTGCTTCATAGCATGCCTGAATAGGCGTGATCTTCATAGCAGATTCAAATTGCCGCCTCCCTGCTGTGCCCTGTGTCGTCCGAGGCTGCTGTGTGGCTGGGTGACGCGATCCGCGTCATTCCGCGCGCCGGGTGACGTATTTACACCGGCGCCGCGCTGTCGGCTTCAAAATGCACACTGCGCATGCCCATGCGCATGCGCAGTGCGCATTTTGAAGTTTACAGCGCGGCGCCGGTGTAAATACGTCACCCGGCGCGCGGAATGACGCGGATCGCGTCACCCAGCCACACAGCAGCCTCGGACGACACAGGGCACAGCAGGGAGGCGGCAATTTGAATCTGCTATGAAGATCACGCCTATTCAGGCGTGCTATGAAGCAGAGGGGCAGCCTGGATGAGTGACTATGAATAGCATAGTCACTCATTATCATCAGTAATCAGGTACTTATAAAACGTTTTTATGCAATGTCATTTACTGCATTTAGGAGGTAAAAACAGTGTAGGGAAAGTGTTAATATGCTCTAGGGACAGGTTTTAATAGGTTTACATGTGTTTTGGGGGTGACAGGATCCCTTTAATTGTAGACCCAAGGTCTATCATATTACAACTACCTTGTTGAATTTAACCTCTCCTTTCTAGATAGCATATTGTTTCCCGAAAATAGGGCGCCCCCCGAAAGTAAGGCATGCCAGGGGGTTTAATGTGCCTGTAAATATAAGGCATCCCCCGAAAATAAGTCATGTCTCTATTTTACAATATTTCACCACAGCATGCAGCTGTGATTCCTCCAGCCCGCCCCCGCTTCCAGCCCGGCCCCCGCTCGAGTCCCGTCGCTGTGAGCGGTGCCGCAGATGCATGTAGCAATGGGAAATATATCATGGGAAGATAAAGTGATATATAGACTTGAAATATGCATTCTTATTGGATTTTGGACCATGGTTGAGTAGGATGTGGGGGGTGCTTTATGACCCATATTCTCAGCTCAGAGATCTTTTTAACAAGACTGGAACATATATACAGAATCCCATCATGCCAACACCTTAAAACGCTCCCTTCTGCCCCTTTGTACAGTACTTGCCATGGCCTAGACCAGTGATGGCGAACCAGTGGCACGCAGAGCCGCCTCCGCTGGCACGCAGCCTGGCCACTACACTGCTGCTTTGATCTGCCGGCGCATGGACACAGTATGAGGAGTTAGGGGGATAGATGTGGAACAGTATATGTATTGAAGGAGAATCAGTATGGTCACAGTATGAGGAGTGACAGGGGGATGGCTGCAGCACAGTACGTGGAGTGAGGGGGGATTGGTGTGGACACAGTATGTGGAGTGGGGGAGGATGGCTGCTGACACAGTATGGGGAGAGAGGAGGGAATAGGTGTAGATAGAGTATGTAGAGTGACAAAGGTATGAAGAAAGAAGAAACAGTAGGAGATGAGAAAAATGTAAAGGGGCACAGAATAGAGACTGAGCATGTGTGGAGCTGTATAGAGAGGGGGCAGCATGTGGGGACAGTATGTCGAGTTTGATGAGGTAGAACAATATAAACCGTGGGCAGTATAGAAGGACACAGTGTAGAGGACAGTGTGACCAGGGAGCAGAGTATGGAAAGGAGAGGGCAGTGTGATGAGGGGGTAGTGTAAAGGGCATGCGCCAGAAGAGGGACAGTGTGTAAACCATATTTTGTGTAGGGAACAGAGAGAAGGAGCAATTATTTATTCCGGGGCACAGCGTAGGGCAGATATTTTTACTCAGGAAAATGTTGATCATTCTGCTATTTTTAAGGATATCGTGCGGGGATGTGCTGCAGAGGATCGGAGAAGATGGAAATCTGCAGAGGCAAGCTGTGGATGTCAAAAGTCATCATGATGCTTGCACAAGAAGAAGAAAAGAAAAAGAGGACCCCAGTCAGAGACAACGTCATCTATAAGGTACCCAGATGTAAATGATTATTTGTGATAACGACTAATTCTCATCAGTGCTGTGGTTCCTGTATACTTTTATTGACAGCAGGCAACAACAGCTCCCAGTATGTACTCATCATTGCTAATGATGTAGTAGGAGTTGTAGGTTCATGCAGTACATTTGTGTATGGGTCTGACCTGACATTACAATTGTTTTACCATGTACTGATGGTGGTTCTGATGTTGAATTTTGGTACTGATGAGGATTGTGATTTCTGTTCTGATGGGGGTTATATTTATGTATTTCTGTACCTCTGATGGGTCTGGTGATATATTTATGTACTGATGAGGGTTTTGACTTTGTATTTCTGTTCTGATGGGGGTTATATGGATGTATTTCAGTACCTTTAGTGGGTCTGGTGATGTAGTTTTGTGTTGTTAATTGTTCGGATCCTGTACACATCTAACAATCCATAACTTGTAAGCTTTCTTGATACATGGCTATGTTAACAAAGTGTTGTGCATTCTAACAAGTTAAGGGTTCTATGTATTTATTTGTTAGAAGCATTAAATTGCTTGTCCCAAGCTTGTGATGAGTCTGCAGTCACGCTATGTGTCTCTATGTGACTGCAGACTTCTGAATTCTCACAGGGCGCACACTGCCTGCTGTCAGGATTGTCTGGTGTCGGCGGTGAGAGTGGAAGGTCACGTAACAATAGGTATGCAATTTACATACATGCAGTCACGTGCTGACTAGACATGCGAGGCTTCGATCAATTAAATGAATTGAGCAAGGCCGGATGCGTCTAGTCAGAATGTGGCCAGAAGTCTATAAATTGCATACTTGTGTTCACATGACCGTCCAATCTTACCATTGAAATGGGAGAATCCTGACAGTGTGCAGTGCACGCGCCATGAGAATTCAGAGGCCAGCAGTCACCTAGACTTTCATCTCAAACCTGGACAAGCCCTTTAATTATAACATTAAACACCTTAGCCCACTCCTAATAAAGTGTAATATACTCCAGCAGTCACTGTACCTGTAAGTGTAAAAAAATCGCATATGGATGATTGGTTACATGACGTCTACTCAGACCTCCGGGGAGGGGGGGCGCCAAACTGAACTCTTGCCCCGGGTGCCAGAAAACCTAGATACACCTCTGCAATAGCTAAAGTTATTTCTATAAGTTAAAAGTTTCAACTTGTCTTCCCTCAAGGGAGTTATAATGCAAATGTGGTTACATCACTGAACTATGCCTATCTCAGGGGACCACATCTGCCACATCATATAGGAATACATTCAGTATTAGAACACAGAATAGCAATAGCCAAGAAAAACCCAAGCTTTGTGTGATGCTGAACATGTCAAGTTAGGGCAGTCAACGAATGATGATGTTATTACTTGTGATAATAATATAATAATATTTATTCATTTCTATAGCGCTATTAATTCCATAGCGCTTTACATACATCAGTAATGTGGTCCCCATTGAGGCTCACAATCTAAACATCTTAGACTGCTTTCACATCAGTGGTTTTGCGCTGATCGCGGCAGTTGCGGTGAAAAAACCACAACTGCTGCGATTACCGCATAACGGCTGACCGCGTTTTTTTCGCAGCCGCAAGTGCCGATACCGCACTTGCCGCAAGCCCACATATACATTGTATGGGGCTTACCGCAAGTAAACCGCAAGTGCAGCCGTTATACGGTAATCGCGACAGTTGCGTTTTTTTCACCGCAACTGCCGCGATCAGCACAAAACCGCTGTTGTGAAAGCAGCCGTACATGTCTTTTTAATGTGGGAGGAAACCAAAGTGCTCAGAGGAAACCCACGCAAACACGGGGAGAACATACAAACTCCTTGCAGATGTTGTCCTTGGTGGTGCTATAAATTACTTAAAATTAGTGGTTATGGTGAATCTCTAATGCTCAAGACAACGGAATGTGTATATAGAGATGGCTTTAGTCTCGAAATAGAATATCCGGTGTAATGACGAGCGCTCTCAGATTCGGATGGACCGAATCTGGGAGCGCTATTACACCGGATATTCTATTCTGAACTACTGCCAACGGACTCTTGGCTAAGAGATCCGATCCTTCTGAGATGAAGCTGCATACCAGGCGGGCCGTGCACCGGAGCCTGACACCCTGAAAGGGTTGATATGCAACATAAAAAGACATCAAAAAGGTGAGCAATTAAGCTCTTTCTCTATAACCAGCGCACAGTATACTCTGCACTTAGATCTGCACCCTCTCTTTCCTTACTCCCCCTGTCTTCTAGACCTCACAGCCTAGAGGTGGAACTAATCAAGTATAAAGAGATGACGGTATATGTACATTCACTGTACTGGTGGTGAACCTTGTCTTATCCAATGTATATGCAGTTCTAGAGCAATATAAGCTGAACACATTGGTACATAGTTTTGCAATAAAAGATTTAGTATAATTTGTATTCTATTGATTTAAATTCCTGCTGTTTCTAACCTTAGCGGTCCAGAGAGCGGTCCTATCAGTAACTGACAGCCTGCCCTGAATACAGAAACAACTGTCAGTTCCTGGTCAGGTCCTACTGGACTCCTGTGCTAAGCAAACACTCAAAAACAACAGTAATTTTGACAAAAATTACAAGTTATGCTGAATCCTTTCCTTAAAATAAAAAAATATATACCGTAACAATCTATACTGTATATAAATGTTAGCCCCCCCCCTGCTCTATGCTGCACTACCTGGACATCAGGTTGCATTCCATTGTGACAAGTTCCCCTTAGAAGATTCTTCATCTTTCAGAAAGTCTCTGCACTCCAGCTGCAGTTTCTCGATAAATAAAAAATAATTATTATTAAAGTGAACCTATCAGTAGTTTTTTTTGCATATAAGCTGCGGCCACCACCAGTAAGTCCTTATATATAGTATTCCAGAATACTGTATATAAGTCCCCAAGCCGATCTGTATAATGTAAAAAAACTACCGTACTTTTATTATCTGAGCGGCAATTCGGTCTAATGGCTGTCGCTGGTCTTGATCCAGCACCTCCTTTTTTCTTGTGATCGCCATCCTTCTTCTTCTAGTGGGTGACACATCCTACCTCATCCAAACACTGTCCTCCATTCGCATGCGTATTCCTTTCTACCCTGTTGAGGGCAGAGCAAAGTATTGTAGTGCAAAGGAGCAGGAAAAGGTCAAAGAACACCCACACTATGGTACTTTGCTCTGCTATCAGCAGGGTAGAGAGGAATATGTATGCGCTGGAGAACAATGGAGGACTGTATGGGTGGCGTAGGATGGGTTACACATTAGAAGCAGAGAAGAGGAAAGCAATCCCATGAAGAAAGAAGGCACTGGGCCTAGACTAGTGACACTCATCAGACCGGACAGCCCCCGAGGTGAGTATAATAAAAGTTGTATTTTTTTTGCATTATACAAATCGGTGTCGCGATTTAAAGTATTCCAGAATTCTATAGATATAGGGCCTCATTGGTGGGGGCATTAGCTTACTGTATATGCAAAAAAAATAAAAACAACTGACAGGTGCACTTTAAAAAACTCGAAAAGAGCAGTTTGATGCTTGGATGTGGGCGACTCAAGTACCCGAGTATAATGGAAGTCAATGGTGAGCTTGAGCATTTTTCTAGGAACCCTTCCAGAAAAAATGCTGCAGTTCCCCATTGACTTCTATTATACTCAGGTTGCACCCATCCAAGCATTCAACTGCTCATTACGAGTCCTTAGCACCTGAGCATGATAGTTCTCGCTCATCACAGGACGGCACTGTGGCTCAGTGGTTAGCACAAGGATCCGCGGCAAAACGGTGACACCAGGATGCCCGCGTTAGTATTTTCCGTCCCCATTGAAAGACAATGGGGCTGAAAACTGATCCGTGGGTATCCTGTTTATCACTGATGCACACTCATGCAATGTGAAAGCAGCGTAACATGATGCCGTGGATCAGTCCTGGACTGATAGGTGGGAGGGGCGGGACTTTTCCAGATGGGCGCGCCCACTGGTTGGCTGCGTGGGCCGCCCGCTCCTCCAGCCGCAGGCCTGCTGCTTAAAGTCATCTGCCGCCGAGTGCCCGCGGAATTCAGGGGGCAGCGCCACAGCCATGAAGGGGGCAGGGCCATTTCCCCAAAGCAGGGCGCCACTCAGCTTAATCAGGATCGCCAGGTTAGTCACATCCTGGGCCCACCCACCATCTTCATCATCCCTGATCCCTCCCTGAGCTCATCATGTGACCCCTGATGCCTCCCCTCCATGTGACATCATCAAATGTCCTACTATCCTTCTATATGTGAGTATCATGTCTGTATCTGTCTGTCTTTTTTTCTGTCTGTGTGTTTGACAGTGTCTGTCTGTCTATTTGACAGTGTCTATGTGTCTGTCTGTCTGTGTGTCTATGTGTTTGACAGTGTCTGTCTGTCTGTGTCTACAGAATACTATACTTTATATACAGGTCCACACTACATGCTGTATTAGTGTGCCTATATACTGTATGCAGTGTGGACCAGTATATAAAAAGATATATACACAAGATATACACCAGCACTCTCAGATGTGCATACAGCGGCCAGTCTGCAGTGTGAACACGGCCTGCAGTCTGTAATGTGCACACGGCTCGCAGTCTGTAATGTGTATACGGCCCGCAGTCTGTAATGTGTATACGGCCCGCAGTCTGTAATGTGTATACGGCCCGCAGTCTGTAATGTGTATACGACCCGCAGTCTGTAATCTGTATACTGCCCGCAGTCTGTAATGTGTATACTGCCCGCAGTCTGTATTGTGTATACAGCCCGAAGTCTCTAATGTGTATACAGCAGGCAGTCTGTGTTGTGTATGTGAACCGCAGTCTCTAATGTGCAGCATCAGAAAGTTTTCCTGTGGGCAGAGTTCGCTCTCTGTTCTTCCCGATGCCTCCATGGATTTTGTTCCTCTCTGTGCCCAGCACTGGACTTTCTGCCACCACCTTTCATCTATCATCATCTCCAGGATCTGGCTAAGTCTTGGCTAAGTATATACCACAGCCTCATCTCTATATAGCATAGCCTCCTGGGTATAATTCTCCTGTTCTGTATACTGGGCGTAATCCTCAGTATCTGTATTATTCTGTGTATATACACTGCATAGTACCACTTCTCCCCTCCTGTATACTGGGTGAAATCCTCAGTATGTGTATTATTCTGTATATATACACTGCACAGTACCACTTCTGTCCTGTATACTGAGTGTAATCCTCAGTATCTGTATATATACACTGCACAGTACCACGTCTCCTGTCCTGTATACTGGTTGTAATTCTCAGTATCTGTATTATTCTGTATATACCACTTCTGTCCTGTATACTGGGTGTAATCCTCAGTGTCTGCTGTATTATTCTGTATATATATATACTCTGCACAGTACCACTTCTCCTGTCCTGTATACTGGGTGTAATCCTCAGTATCTGTATTATTCTGTATATATACACTGCACAGTACCAATTCTCCTGTCATGTATACTGGGTGCAATACTCAATATCTGTATTATTCTGTATATATACACTGCACAGTACCACTTCACCTGTCCTGTATATTGGGTGTAATACTCAGTGTCTGTATTATTCTGTATATACCACTTCTGTCCTGTATACTGGGTGTAATCCTCAGTGTCTGCTGTATTATTCTGTATATATATATACTCTGCACAGTACCACTTCTCCTGTCCTGTATACTGGGTGTAATCCTCAGTATCTGTAGTATTCTGTATATATACACTGCACAGTACCACTTCTCCCGTCCTGTATACTGGGTCTAATCCCCGGTATCTGTATTATTGTGTATATATACACTGCACAGTACCACTTCTCCTGTCCTGTTGTCAGAGAGGCGGTCTTGGACTTTGATTTTCAGCATTTAACTGCTGTTTAAATTTATTATCCCCAATATGGAAGTCATCACCTCTCTTCTGTATAGGTAATGACTTGCCCATTGCTGTGGATCTGATTGCTGGGATCCCACAATCCTGAGAAATGTGGCTTTGTAGAGCACCATGTAAATGGAGCTGCGGTTGATTATTCCCTCTGCTGCACCATTCACATGTGGCTCTTCAGATAACTCCTTTAAGAAAGTGATGAGGCCACGACAACGTAAAAGCAAATTTCACTGATCTGGGCTTATGGGTGTTATAGTATGTACGCTGGTGGAGTCTGTTTTCCAGGGCTGCTTTTTGGTCCCAGTCCAGCCCTGCCGTGGATCCACACAGATCCGTGGCACCACGTGAAAATTAAGAATGAGTGCCTATGGGCATGGCAAGTTACAAACAGTACAGATCCCAGCGGATTTGTACGTCCGGGCTATGTTGCATGAGCTGCTTGCAGCATCCAGTTTGCCTGTTGCGTGGGAATCCATATGCATGAAGGGTTTTCCTGTATGCCCACAGATTCCAAAATAGCCAGTGTGACCTTACTTCATTTGTCTATAGGACAGGAGGAGCATGTTCTCCTCTGTTTCATTCAAGGGGGTAAGGCTGGGTTCACATTGGCGTTCGGCTGCATCGCGCAGGGTTGTGTAATTGCCATTTTGCCTCAGTATGCGTTTTGCGTTCCTATACCTAACATGGTGTACGCAGGTAGGCATCAGTATGTATGCGGATGCGTCTCTCTGCGTCTTTCCGAGGCGCCCAACGAACGCAAATTGTTGCGTTTTTTGAGTGCTGAAAAATCTGCAAGCATGCGCATGCGGACGAATGCATGCAAACCATGCATGGTTGTCTATGTGAATGCAGTGGTGCGCAATGGCTGTGTTCAATGTGCATGTGTTCATCAAACTAAGCATGCCCAAGAATTGCTTTACCATGAAACACACCCATTGGGTGTGTCATTACAAAAGGAAAATCTCATTGACTTATCGAACACATGCGCATAAAAAACGCAATCGCACGCAAGAACATGGAAACACAGCTTTTTCTTTACTGCATGCGTACGCACATTGTAGGGAAAAAGCGCTGCGATGTATGCGTTTGCACATGATCAGCGTGCGTTGCAAACGCTAGTGTGAACCTTGCCTAACTGAGGACTAACGTCCAGCAACCAGCAAGTTATTCCCCATTTTATGAGTAGGGGATAACTAGCTATTTTGTGAATATTTGAATTTTTGTTATTATTATTTAAATGCATCTCCTCCTCCAATTGTTTCTGCTTCATTGATTCCGGAACCTTTTTTTTTGTCCTGTGACCCTCCATCCTTGATAATAAAGATGCACATTATCCCTTCACCAACTGGGCGTAAACCACAGAACCTCTCCATGGGCGTTACTGTGTTTTGATTGGTCAGTCCCGGGGGAGAAAAAGTAAATGCCCACAGAGATGTTCTGTGATACACGCCCAGTTGGTTGAAGGGAATATTTGCATTTTTATTACCAGAGGGCATAACTTGGGAACAGAGGGGCATAGGAAAAGAAGAAAAACTGCTCCAGAATCAGTGGAACATTGCAAATTGGAGAAGCTAGTTGGTTTAAAGTTAAAAAATCAAGTGAAAAGTTCCTAACATGGTCTGCAATACAGTCACTGATATGACAAAACTAATGCAACAATCCAAAGTTATGTGGATCGTATAGCAAAAGAAAACAAAAAAAAAACTAAGTTTAAATACATTCCTCAAAATGTAACCAGACTCCCCTCTGTACATGGCCCAGGACTCACCAGCACAGGACTTGGTCTTCCACATCTTCATCAGCAGGATGATCATCGCTAGTAAATGGGACAAGTCTCCTAAGATCCTGAACACATTCATTGTTCCCAGTAAGTTATCAGACTGGTGATAGAGTCAGTAAGTTATCAGACTGGTGATAGAGTCAGTAAGTTATCAGACTGGTGATAGTCAGTAAGTTACAGAGAGGAGGCAGTGAGGGGGCAGTGTGGAGGCTGCAGGATGCGCGGCCGGCGGAGGAGCCCAGTGTGTCCGGCTCCCCGGCTGACGTGGCGGCTGTGTATGTGCGGACTCCGGGGCGCTCTGGGAGGAGGAGATGGGAGGCTGCACAGCACTCAGGACGGTAGCGTCTAGTTTGGAGTTGAATTTTGGAGGGGGCGGAGTGATTTCATGAAATCATGATGTCACTGGAATGGGCGTGGCCTACTCCGTCCAATGGAAGCTATTGTAGCGTGAGCGTGCTCAGTCAGTCAGTGTTTGTTGTGTGGGGCGGGTTGTGCTGAGCTCCTGCTCCTGTGCTGATCTGTGCGGCCTCTGGAGCAGCCTGTGCCCGGGACTGAGGGGAAGGAGAGCAACGCTGTGCTGATCTGGAGAGGACTGAGGTGGGAGAAGAAATCCAGGGAGCTGTGTGTGGTGTATACAGGAGCATCCAGGGGGCTGTGTGGGGTGTATACAGGGGCATCTAGAGGGGCTGAGTGTGGTGTATACAGGAGCATCCAGGGGGGCTGTGTGGGGTGTATACAGGGGCATCTAGGGGGGCTGTGTGTGGTGTGGGGTGTATACAGGGGCATCTAGGGGTATACAGGGGCATCTAGGGGGGCTGTGTGGGGTGTATACAGGGGCATATAGAGGGGCTGAGTGTGGTGTATACAGGAGCATCCAGGGGGGCTGTGTGGGGTGTATACAGGGGCATCTAGGGGGGCTGTGTGTGGTGTGGTGTGGGGTGTATACAGGGGCATCTAGGGGGGCTGTGTGTGGTGTGGGGTGTATACAGGGGCATCTAGGGGTATACAGGGGCATCTAGGGGGGCTGTGTGGGGTGTATACAGGGGCATCTAGGGGTATACAGGGGCATCTAGGGGGGCTGTGTGGGGTGTATACAGGGCATCTAGGGGTATACAGGGGCATCTAGGGGGGCTGTGTGGGGTGTATACAAGGGCATCTAGGGGTATACAGGGGCATCTAGGGGGGCTGTGTGGGGGGTATACAGGGGCATCTAGGGGGGCTGTGTGTGGTGTGGGGTGTATACAGGGGCATCTAGGGGGGCTGTGTGGTGTGGGGTGTATACAGGGGCATCTAGGGGGGCTGTGTGTGGTGTGGGGTGTATACAGGAGGGGGGGGGGCTGCGTGTGGGGTGTATACAGGGGCATCCAGGGGGCTGCGTGTGGGGTGTATACAGGGGCATCCAGGGGGCTGTGTGGTGTATACAGGGGTATCCAGGGTGCTGCGTGTGGGGTTTATACAGGGGCACCAGGGGGAAGGGATGCGTGTGGGGTGTATACAGGGGCATCCAGGCCCCCCCCCCCTCCCTCTCTCTCTCTCTCCCGCCCCCCCCCCCTCGCTCTCCTCTCTCTCCTCTCGCCCCCCCCCCCCTCCTCTCTCTCCTCTCGCCCCCCCCCCCCCTCCTCCTCCCTCTCTCCCCGCCCCCCCTCGCTCCCTCCTGCCCCCCCCTCCTCTCTCTCTCCGCCCCCCCCTCGCTCTCTCTCTCTCGCCCCCCCCTCCCTCTCTCTCGCCCCCCCCCCTCGCTCTCTCTCTCTCTCTCGCCCCCCCCCTCGCTCCTCTCTCTCTCTCGCCCCCCCCCTCGCTCCTCTCTCTCGCCCCCCCTCGCCCTCGCCCCTCGCTCTCTCTCGCCCCCCCTCGCTCGTCTCTCTCGCCCCCTCCTTCTCTCTCGCCCCCCCCCTCGCCTCGCCTCTCTCGCCCCCCCCTCCTCGCTTCCTCCTCGCCCCCCCCTCGCTCGCTCCTCCTCTCTCCCCCCCCCTCGCTCGCTCTCTCTCGCCCCCCCCTCGCTCGCTCTCTCTCGCCCCCCCCTCGCTCGCTCCTCTCTCGCCCCCCCCTCGCTCGCTCTCTCTCGCCCCCCCCTCGCTCGCTTCTCTCTCTCCCGCCCCCCCCCCCCCTCGCTCTGCTCTCCCCCCCCTCCTCCTCTCCGCCCCCCCCCTCTCGCTCTGCTCCTCTCTCGCCCCCCCCCTCCTCGCTCCTCTCTCTCGCCCCCCCCCTCGCTCGCTCTCTCTCGCCCCCCCCCCTCGCTCTCTCTCTCTCGCCCCCCCCTCGCTCTCTCTCTCTCCCCTCCGCCCCCCCTCCCTCCGTCTCTCTCCTCTCGCCCCCCCCTCGCTCTCTCTCTCCTCGCCCCCCCCTCGCTCTCTCTCTCTCTCGCCCCCCCCCTCGCTCTCTCTCTCTCGCCCCCCCCTCGCTCTCTCTCTCTCGCCCCCCCCTCGCTCTCTCTCTCTCGCCCCCCCCCTCGCTCTCTCTCTCTCGCCCCCCCCTCGCTCTCTCTCTCTCTCGCCCCCCCCTCCGCTCTCTCTCTCTCGCCCCCCCCTCGCTCTCTCTCTCTCCGCCCCCCCCCGCTCCCTCTCTCTCGCCCCCCCCCTCGCTCTCGTCTCTCTCTCGCCCCCCCCTCGCTCTCTCTCTCGCCCCCCCCTCGCTCTCCTCGCCCCCCCTCGCTCTCTCTCGCCCCCCCCTCGCTCTCTCTCGCCCCCCCCTCGCCTCTCTCTCGCCCCCCCCTCGCTCTCTCTCCCCCCCCCCCTCGCTCTCTCTCCGCCCCCCCTCGCGCTCTCTCTCGCCCCCCCCTCGCTCTCTCTCGCCCCCCCCTCGCTCTCTCTCTGCCCCCCCTCGCTCTCTCTCGCCCCCCCCCTCGCTCTCTCTCTCCGCCCCCCCCTCGCTCTCTCTCGCCCCCCCCTCGCTCTCTCTCGCCCCCCCCCTCGCTCTCTCTCGCCCCCCCCTCGCTCTCTCTCGCCCCCCCCCTCGCTCTCTCTCTCCCCCCCCCCCTCGCTCTCTCTCTCTGCCCCCCCCTCGCTCTCTCCTCGCCCCCCCCTCGCTCTCTCTCGCCCCCCCCTCGCTCTCTCTCTCTCGCCCCCCTCGCTCCCTCTCTCTCGCCCCCCCCTCGCTCTCTCTCGCCCCCCCCTCGCTCTCTCCGCCCCCCCCTCGCTCTCTCTCGCCCCCCCCTCGCTCTCTCTCCGCCCCCCCTCGCTCGCTTCCTCGCCCCCCTCCTCGCTCTCCTCCTCGCCCCCCCCTCCTCTCGCTCTCGCCTCCCTCCCGCCCCTCGTCCGCCCCCCTCGCCTCCCCCTCGCTCGCGCTCTCCCTCGCCCCCCCCCTCGCCTCCCTGCTCGCCTCTCGCTCTCGCTCCTCCTCGCCCCCCCCTCGCTCGGCTCTCTCTCGCCCCCCCTCCGCTCGCGCTCTCTCTCCCCCCCCCTCGCTCGCGCTCTCTCTCCGCCCCCCATCGCTCGCGCTCTCTCTCGCCCCCCCATCGCTCGCGCTCCTCTCTCGCCCCCCCATCGCTCGCGCTCTCTCTCGCCCCCCCATCGCTCGCGCTCTCTCTCCGCCCCCCCCTCGCTCGCGCTCTCTCTCGCCCCCCCCCTCCTCGCGCTCTTCAGTCGCTCGCCCCCCCTCGCTCGCGCTCTCGCTCGCCCCCCCCCGCTCGCTTCGTCTCTCGTCCCCCCCCTCGCATCACTCTCGCTCCCCCCCCCGCCTCGCTCGCTGCTCCGCTACTCGCCCCCCCCCTCAGCTCGCGCTCTCAGCTCGCCCCCCCCTCTGCTCGCCGCTCCACGCTGCGCTCATCGCTCTCCCCCCCCTCGCTCTCGCTCGCCCCCCCCCTCGCTCTCTCTCCGCCCCCCCATCGCTCGCGCTCTCCCCTCGCCCCTCCACGTGGCCTCTCCTCGCCCCCCATCGCTCGCGGCCTCTCTCTCCCCCCCCATCCTCGCAGCCTCTTCTCCTCGCCCCACTCGCCTCTCGCTCTCTCTGCCCCCCCCTCGCTCCGCGCTCTCGCTCGCCCCCCCTCGCTCGCTGCTCTCGCTCGCCCCCCCCTCGCTCGCGCTCTCTCGCTCGCCCCCCCCCCTCGCTCGCGCTCTCGTCTCGCTCGCCCCCCCTCCCTCGCCGCTCTCGCCTCGCTCGCCTCTCGCTCCGCCCCCCCTCGCCTCGCTCTCCGCCGCCCCCCCTCGCTCGCGCTCCGCCCCCCCCTCGCTCGCGCTCTCTCTCGCCCCCCCCTCGCTCGCGCTCTCTCTCGCCCCCCCCTCGCTCGCGCTCTCTCTCCGCCCCCCCCTCGCTCGCGCTCTCTCTCGCCCCCCCCCGCTCGCGCTCTCTCTCGCCCCCCCCTCGCTCGCGCTCTCTCTCGCCCCCCCCTCGCTCGCGCTCTCTCCTCCGCCCCCCCCTCGCTCGCGCTCTCTCTCGCCCCCCCCCTCGCTCGCGCTCTCTCTCGCCCCCCCCCTCGCTCGCGCTCTCTCTCTCGCCCCCCCCTCGCTCGCGCTCTCTCTCCGCCCCCCCCTCGCTCGCGCCTCTCTCCCCGCCCCCCCCCTCGCTCGCGCTCTCTCCCCGCCCCCCCCTCGCTCGCGCTCTCTCTCCGCCCCCCCCTCGCTCGCCTCTCTCTCCCTCGCCCCCCCCTCGCTCGCGCTCTCTCTCTCTCGCCCCCCCCCTCGCTCGCGCTCTCTCTCTCGCCCCCCCCCTCGCTCGCGCTCTCTCTCGCCCCCCCCTCGCTCGCAGCTCTCTCTCCGCCCCCCCCTCGCTCGCGCTCTGATCCAGACCACTCCCACATGCTCTCCCACCTCAGGGAGTTGTAGAGGGGTTTCTTCCTCTCCTGACAGGGTGTCATTTACCGGTGCCTTCCGAATTAGTTTCTGTCTCATATATAAACCACCAAGGGGGCAGAATATCTCCTTCCCTATTAACACCTGGGATATCTTTCAGATAGGAATATGCGATGAGCCTGAACTATCTGCCCTCCATATCAAGGGGGATCTAAGCTACCAGGCAAACTTCCTGAGTCGCACACAGAAAGGGAATGGAGGCTAGACCCAATAGTGTTCTCACAGATATCAGGGAGGTGGGGTGTTCCCGTGATAGACCTTTTCTCAACTTGCAAGAACAGACAGCCCAATTCTGCTCTAGATCCCAGAGACACGCCCTATGCGGTAGATGCCCTCCAGATACCATGGAGCTCCGGCCTGCTCTGTGCTTTCCCTCCACTGGTAATTATTCCAGTTGTCCTGTGGAATATTCCAGGGAGATCAGGCCAGGGTCATCCTGATGACGCCTTTTGGCCGAAGAGGGCTTGGTTCTATTGGGTTTCCAAGATGTCAGTGACAGATCCCTGAATCCTGTCAGACTGTCTGACACTTCTGTCACAAGGCCTGATTTACCATCCTTAAGTCTCGAATCTTCGGGTGACAGCCTGGAATTCGATCAGGAGCTACTAAGGAGGCGAGAGTTCTCGATGAATCTGGTGAACACCATCATGAGCAGCAGTAAGCCAGTTACCACCAGATTGTATGGTAAGGTGTAGAGAAAACTTCTTTCCTGCTTTTTGGTAGTCCTCTCCATACTCTGTAACCAACTGAGGCAGAGAAGGGGGTGCTGCCCTTTTTATTTCAGGGGTTTCCTGTCCTGGATGGGCAGAACCTCACTCAGGTGATGCTGTCATGGCTCCAGTAAAAAAAATATTACCGGTAAGTAATTTAGCTTTATGATACCCATATCCCCATTACGGTTCCTGAATAAAATAAACACACACCTTTTCTCTATGGAGCTCTGGTCTGTGTTTATGGTACCGTATTCCGTCACCACTCTGAGCTCTAGTTCAGCTGCTGTAGATGTACAGTAAACCGCCGACCAATCAGAAGCCTGCATGTAAGGTCATGTCAGAATATTAGCTGCTGCCATCTGGTCAGTGGAGAGTTCAGTGTGGTGCCAGAATAAATACAGCGGTGGTCACCACGGGCGGGTTACATTAAATACAGTATAATCACACCTGCATGCCCTGTTAGGCGGGCATGCTTAAAAAAAAAATATTAAACTTTGCTAGGTCTTATTTTCATGGAGTCCCTATATTTAGCAGTTCTGCAAGCCCCCTATTATGTCTTATTTTCGGGGAAACGCGGTACTAATCATCTTTCTACTTCCTTCTGCTCCTCCCTTTCTTGCCTTCTTCTACTCCTACCACTTCTACCCCTCCCTCTCCCCTTTCTATACTTTATCGCTTTTTTGTAGGGCTTTGGCATTTAATTTTGTGCACCATCCTAGGAGACATTATCCGTAGTACGGGGTCCACCTAGGTCCCCTCCGATCTGACTTTTTTTTTTTTTTTTTTCTTTCAGTGCTATCTGGATGGCTCACGTTGACACAAGCTCCCTGACACCAATATTATGGCTACAAGAATGAATGACTTTGAGTTGCAGAGGATATCTACCCGCGCTCGTGTCCTCCAATGTATTCAACAAGGAAGCAATTTTATCATAAATACAGAAATTTGGTTTTTCAACAATTTTTCACAATTAAAGTGCAGGGGGACCCTGGTCCAGAAGGTTTCTACTTTCATTGTCGCTTATCTCTGATGTCACTTATTTATATCTTGATTTGTAAAGATGATTGTTCTACATTTGTATAAATATATTTATCATTCTCCTTTTTGTTAGAATTATTTATATATTTGCTTTAATAAAATAGAAAAGAATGTGTTTAATTTTCATTTCTTTATTTATAAATCTCAGTGTGACCTTAGTGAACAGTAACTGCCGGTTGGATCTACATCTGGCCGTGTTCACACATTGGTGTAGACAGTTTCCCCAACAAAATGCAAAGTCCTCATATGTAGACCTGCACTAAATCTTTCAGATCTCGCTGACAGTGATGTGCCCAGGCTGCTGTCACTCATGCCCCGCCCATGCCAGTGATGCCCCTTTTTAGTATGTATGATTTTGATTGGAAGTAGCATAACCAGAAACGCAGCAGAAGAATATCAAGCTGCAGAGAGCTCATTTTATAGGAACAGGATAAGTGGTAGAAGTCGAAGTCCAGTGTTATTTCGGACAAAAAAAGGGTGACAGTGAAAAACCCCTTCAAGAACTCTGTTCAACAGTGCATTCAAGAGAGCTTGTTTTGACCGGACAATCCCTTTATCACTTCTATCCAGCAGAATATGGTACTTGAATCTCGTGTAGAGTTGAGCAGCAGTACACATACTCAGGCTGCTTTCACATAACGATTTTGTGCCTGTCCGTGGGATCCGACTTTGAATGAGGATCCCACGGACAGGCACGGATCCACACGGATCCCTGCAATCGGATGGCAAATAGCCATCCGATCCGATTCTATGCAGGATCCTTGTGGATCCTGCGGTCCCCTGTCTTTCCCTGCTCCTGCCTCCTCAATCTTCTTCCCCCTGCTATTCTGTGCTGTCTCCCCGCTATTCTATTCTGTGCCCCTGCTCCTCTATCCTCATCTAATCCCTATCCTGTCCTCTTCCCTGTGTGTTTAAAAAAAAAAAAAAAAAAACTCCTCCCGGAGCAAACATCACCTGTCACAGGCTCCCACGCTGCAGCACCATCAGGACTGAAGAGCCTGTGATTATGTCACAGAGTCGGTCAGCTGACGAGTCATGTGACCGGATCTGTGACATCATCACAGGTCTTTCAGTCCTGCTGGTGCTGCAGCGTGGGAGCCTGTGACAGGTGATGTATGCTCCGGGAGGAGTTTTTTTTTTTTTTTTTTTAACACACAGGGAAGAGGACAGGATAGGGATTAGATGAGGATAGAGGAGCGGGGGCATAGAATAGAATAGCGGGGAGACAGCACAGAATAGGAGTGGGAACAAGATGGAGGAGGCAGGACCAGGGAAAGACAGGGAGTACGGAGCCGACATCGGATCAGAGGTGAACTGTGTCACGGACACAAAATCATAGCAGGCTACAATTTTGTGCCTGTAATTAAATCGGATCAGATCGGATGGTGCCAAAATCGGATGTCAATAGTGGCACATCCGATCCCATCCGATTCCCATAGGGTAACATAGGATCTGATTTCGTATCCGATTGTATCCGTTTCGAAACGGATACAATCGGATGACCGATGTCGTGATGTGAAAGCAGCCTTAGTCTGAGCTTTATTCTTGCCCTATTGGGCGCCCGCGCTGTCCTCTGTTCTTTCAGACAGCTACATCGAGAATGAGTGGAGCAGTGGTCGGACATCCAACAAGCCGCTCTATTCTGTAATCGGAATAAAAATTCTCCGCTTTCACGATCTGCGCCGTTCCCAGAGTTCGGACACTCACTGATCAGCATATCATCACCTATCCCAATGGGTAGGTGATAATTTATTTTCACTACACAAATCCTTTGAGGCCCATAAACCCCCAATCCCTACAATCGTTTGGACAGTTCTCTCTCCTGACTGTAACATACAGGATTGTTTGACCAAATGTTCTTGCGTCCTTTATTAGTGAAGAGATGTTGGCTCCTCTGGTGGCGGTTATCTTCAGAGAGACACTAAAGAATCAACCATTGGAATTTGAACATGCCACGCCCTTCTCTCCCCTGACATCAACAGAGAAGCCTTTGTACACAGCAGATTGTTGTGTAATCCTGCAGACTTTACACTAAGGCTCACATACACCTAATCTGTATATGGGCTTGTTCAGACATCTATGCTCATCGCTTCAATCTGAACACTGACTGGCCATGACTCCCCCAACCGAGAGTGACAGCCTCAAAGAAATATATGAAGGAAAAATAGTATGGAAGTGAGCGCTAGAAAAGACCAGGGAACTGAAAATTAAGAGAATTACCTCTAGGTTTATTAACAAGTGGGTAAAGCGAGCCCTCAGTCACAACGCGTTTCGACACGTCTTTCTCAAGTGTATCTCTGATTAACCCTTATTCTATGTGGGATCAGCGTGGCGCAACCTTTTGTTTTTTCCTTTCAAAGAAATATATGAAGACTTCATTCTTTGGTCGGGAGAGCCTCAGCCAGTCTGTGTATTGTGGTCTGAGAATGAACTGATGTGCATATGTCTGAATGAGCCCTAATAGACCGTAATGTGTGCCCTGAAATCATGAACCTCAGTGCAACAACTATGACCTAGACACCTCTGTAGTGAGACATCTAGAATAGAATTACTGTACAGAGGATGTCCTTATGCACAGAAATCATGAACCTCAGTGCAACAGCTCCGATCTTGTCATCTTTTTCGTGAGACATTTAGAAAGAGTTTCATTATTTCTTCACAAGCAATCATACAAGATTACAGCCCCTATTCAAGAAGGACAGAATATTGCATGCCAGTATTAATAAAGGGTGAGGGAAAGAAAGCTGAGCCACTTTGTAAGTTTTTCTGTACATTAATAAAAATAGCTTTATTTTTGTTATCCCTTTTCATAGTTTATAAAAAATTACATCCATCCCTGATTGTTCAGTTTCTGTAGAATTCCACTTTTCTTGTCTGCCCGCCTATCTTGGCCATCACCACCATTTTGGAGAGCAGGTAGACATTTGGGAGGAGGGTCGTGAGCATGTCAGAGGACAGACAACAAAATCATCATAATTTACATCACAAAAGTGACAAAAATGACAACATAAACTATGACAGGAATGTGTGGAGTACTAGAGTACATTTATGTCACTTCTGTGATATAAATTATGATGACTCGGTTATGCTTCTCCTCGCAAGGTTCCACCCACTCTTCAGAAATGTTAGTCCTGCAGCCGGGAAAAGTCAAAATGGAGAAAAACTGAACAATCAGTGGTGTGTGTAAATGTGGCGCCCCACTGGGCAGGACGCCACTTAGGGGTACTGCACCCACAAAGGAATGTGTAGTATCCCTGTGACTAGGGAACTGGGATGTCGCATAAGGGACGCTCATACACCCATCCACACACCTTAAGGTACCGTCACACGCGGCAATATTGCTAGGTAATTTCACTGGCAATTTGCTGGTTGCAGTGAAATCATGCACCCATTGTTATATTTGTACACAGCAACAAAATAGAACACTGTGTCCATGATTTCACTGCATCCAGTGAAATTGCCTAGCAATATTGCTGCGTGCGATGGTACCTTTAGAGTAGGGGATTTGGGTGGACCTGTTGTCAGGGAGACCCAGTCCCGGTGGATGGGGCTAGATGGGTTAGTGGAAGAGCGGGAAGTGAGTTAGTAAGAAGGGTTGGAGAGCTCCGTTGAGTAGAAGACTGCGGAGAAGCCGTTGTGAGAGAACAGGACCCTAGGGACACCAGGAGTTGCGGTGCCTCCGAATCTGGACCTGGTACGACTACCAACTGGAGGGGTTCAGTCCTGGAACGGAGGACCGGCTTTCTTTAGAAAGTTGTGGCCGAACGCCCGGCGTAATCCTTAAAAGGCACCATATAAGGTCCGGAGGAGGGTCCCCTAGAGAGGGCCCAAGGGAGCTGGATGAAGGCTCTGCGCGCGGGAGCGCTGAAGGGAGGCAGGAGAGAGAGAGCACAGTGAAGGACAAGCAAGGAACGGCAGGCACACCACCGAGGGTCCTAAGTGAGCTATCCTGGTTCCCTGGTGACTACCCAGGCCAGGAAGACCTGATAGTGCAGGCAAGCAGGTGGTACAGTCTAAGAACTTGCCAGTAAACCCGTTCAGAGCTAAAGACTGGAGTATTCATTCCTCTCGGCTGATGAGCCACCTTCCTTTTCAGCACTAGTGACGGGACCACCTGAGGAGTCGGCTCACAGCACAAAAGACTTAATTACACCATCACTGCCCCGGGAATCCGGCTCCACCTATGGGGAGCGTGACCATCTTGCTGCTCTACCATCACCCCAGAGGACTGTCCCGCAGCGCCGGTAACATGACCGGAACCATAGGTGGTGTCACAAACTCTTATTTTTAATCTTTACCCCCTTTTTAGCGACCATCAGGGCCACGCGCCAGGCACAGGCCGCCCGTGATATCCCCCTTGAAACCAAACACCTGAGACCGGGTACCCCACGGCCCTGGGGTGGGTCATAATTATATTACAAAAAGAAATAATACATACAAGTATATATAATTCATATGCCACTAGATTGGAATCTGTGAGGAGGTCCTGGTATTAACTCTAGTCTGGTGGTTCCAGTCATGAGCCGTCTAGATTGGAGTTTATGCTAGGAGGACCTTGCTCTATCAACTCCATTCTAGTCATCTCAGCAACAAACTCTGTATGCTGCGCTCTGTGACACTTCGGACGAGGCTCCGCATAATCTTCAGAAAAAAAATGCTTCGAGCCACCTCAGCACCAAACTGTACAGAGTGGAGGCTATGGGGAGGTCCTCAAAAAATTCATGCCGATTTACACAACTCACTGGTGAATCAGCTACAATGGAGTTACTAAAATGAGGTCCTCAAAAAATCCACTCCGATCTAGACGGCTCACTGGTGAATCAGCTAGAGTGGAGTTGCTAAAATGAGGTCCTTAAAAAATGTTCTGCGATCCAATGTTGTAAATATGAGGACTCTGTCACTGACCTCAGTTACGCTTCTCCCTGCAAAGCTACACCCACTCCTCACAAAACTCGGTTCCAGTCACCTCAGAACCAAACTGTACAGAATATAGTTGCTAAAGTGAGGTCCTCAAAAAATCCACTCCGATCTAGATGGCTCACTAGTGAATCAGCTAGAGTGGAGTTACTAAAATGAGGTCCTTAAAAAATCCACTACGATACAATTTTGTATATTATGAGGACACTCGGCTGCGTTCTGTTACGTTTTTCCCCTTGAGGCTCCCCTTATTCTTAGAAAAAATCAATTGCAGTCACCTCAATACCAAACTATACAGAATATAGTTGCTAAAATGAGGCCCTCAAAAAAGCCAATGTTGGAAATTATGAGGACTTTCGGCTACGTTCTGTTACGTTTTACCCTGTGAGGTTCCCCCAATTCTTCGAAAAAAAAACAATTCCAATCACCTCAGTACCAAACTATACAGAATGTAGTTGGTAAAATGAGGTCCTCAAATAATCCACTCCGATCTAGACGGCTCACTGCTGAATCAGCTAGAACGGAGTGGCTAAACTGAGGTCCTCAAAATATCCACTACGATCCAATTTTGTATATTATGAGGACTCTCGGCTGCGTTCTGTTACGTTTTTCCCCGTGAGACTCTGCCCAGTCTGTGAAAAACTCAATTCCAGTCACCCTCAATAACAAACTGTACAGAATGTAGTGGCTAAAATGAGGTCCTCAAAAAATCCACTCCGATGTAGACGGCTCACTGCTGAATCAGCTAGAACGGAGTGGCTAAAATGAGGTCCTCAAAAAATCCACTACGATACAATATAGTATATTATGAGGACTCTCGGCTGCGCTCTGTTACGTTTTTCCCCGTGAGACTCTGCCCACTCTGTGGAAAACTCAATTCCAGTCATCTCAGTACAAACTGTACATTATGTAGTTGCTAAAATGAGGTCCTCAAATAATCCACTACGATCTAGACGGCTCACTAGTGAATCAGCTGCAACGGAGTGGCTAAAATGAGGTCCTCAAAAAATCCACTAGGATCCAATGTTGGAAATTATGAGGACTCTCGGCTGCGTTCTGTTATGTTTTTCCCTGTGAGGTTCCCCCCATTCTTCGAAAAAAACAATTCCAATCACCTCAGTACCAAACTATACAGAATGTAGCTGCTAAAATGAGGTCCTCAAATAATCCACTCCGATCTAGACGGCTCAATGGTGAATCAGCTAGAACGGAGTGGCTAAAATGAGGTCCTCAAAAAATCCACTCCGATGTAGACGGTTCACTAGTGAATCAGCTAGAACGGAGTGGCTAAAATGAGGTCCTCAAAAAATCCACTCCGATGTAGACGGTTCACTAGTGAATCAGCTGCAACAGAGTGGCTAAAATGAGGTCCTCAAAAAATCCACTAGGATCCAATGTTGGAAATTATGAGGACTCTCGGCTAAGTTCTGTTATGTTTTTCCCTGTGAGGTTCCCCCCATTCTTCGAAAAAAACAATTCCAGTCACCTCAGTACCAAACTGTACAGAATGTAGTTGCTAAAATGAGGTCCTCAAATAATCCACTCCGATGTAGACGGTTCACTGCTGAATCAGCTGCAACAGAGTGGCTAAAATGAGGTCCTCAAAAAATCCACTCCGATACAATTTTGTATGTTATGAGGACTCTCGGCTGCGCTCTGTTATGTTTTTCCCCGTGAGGCTCTGCCCAGTCTGTGAAAAACTCAATTCCAGTCACCTCAGTACAAACTGTACATTATGTAGTTGCTAAAATGAGGTCCTCAAAAAATCCACTCCGATGTAGACGGTTCACTAGTGAATCAGCTAGAACGGAGTGGCTAAAATGAGGTCCTCAAATAATCCACTCGATGTAGACGGCTCAATGGTGAATCATCTAGAACGGATGGTGGCTAAAATGAGGCCCTCAAAAAATCCACTAGGATACAATGTTGGAAATTATGAGGACTCTCGGCTAAGTTTGTTATGTTTTTCCCTGTGAGGTTCCCCCATTCTTCGAAAAAAACAATTCCAGTCACCTCAGTACCAAACTGTACAGAATGTAGTTGCTAAAATGAGGTCCTCAAATAATCCACTCCGATGTAGATGGTTCACTAGTGAATCAGCTAGAACGGAGTGGCTAAAATGAGGTCCTCAAAAAATCCACTCCGATACAATTTTGTATGTTATGAGGACTCTCGGCTGCACTCTGTTATGTTTTTCCCAGTGAGGCTCTGCCCAGTCTGTGAAAAACTCAATTCCAGTCGCCTCAGTACAAACTGTACATTATGTAGTTGCTAAAATGAGGTCCTCAAATAATCCACTCCGATGTAGATGGTTCACTAGTGAATCAGCTAGAACAGAGTGGCTAAAATGAGGTCCCAAAAAATCCACTAGGATCCAATGTTGGAAATTATGAGGACTCTCGTCTGAGTTCTGTTATGTTTTTTCCTGTGAGGTTCCCCCCATTCTTCGAAAAAAACAATTCCAGTCACCTCAGTACCAAACTATACAGAATGTAGTGGCTAAAATGAGGTCCTCAAATAATCCACTCCGATCCAATTTTGTATATTATGAGGACTCTCGGCTGCGTTCTGATACGTTTTTCCCCGTGAGACTCTGCCCAGTCTGTGGAAAACTCAATTCCAGTCACCTCAGTACAAACTGTGGTGGCTAAAATGAGGTCCTCAAAAAATCCACTCCGATCTAGATAGTTCACTAGTGAATCAGCTAGAACGGAGTGGCTAAAATGAGGTCCTCAAAAAATCCACTATGATACTATTTTGTATATTATGAGGACTCTCGGCTGCGTTCTGATACGTTTTTCCCCGTGAGACTCTGCCCACTCTGTGAAAAACTCAATTCCAGTCACCTCAGTACAAACTGTACATTATGTAGTTGCTAAAATGAGGTCCTCAAAAAATCCACTCCGATGTAGACGGTTCACTAGTGAATCAGCTAGAACGGAGTGGCTAAAATGAGGTCCTCAAATAATCCACTCCGATGTAGATGGTTCACTGGTGAATCAGCTAGAACAGAGTGGCTAAAATGAGGTCCTCAAATAATCCACTAGGATCCAATGTTGGAAATTATGAGGACTCTCGTCTGAGTTCTGTTATGTTTTTTCCTGTGAGGTTCCCCCCATTCTTCGAAAAAAACAATTCCAGTCACCTCAGTACCAAACTATACAGAATGTAGTGGCTAAAATGAGGTCCTCAAATAATCCACTCCGATCCAATTTTGTATATTATGAGGACTCTCGGCTGCGTTCTGATACGTTTTTCCCCGTGAGACTCTGCCCACCTCTGTGAAAAACTCAATTCCAGTCACCTCAGTACAAACTGTACATTATGTAGTTGCTGAAATGAGGTCCTCAAAAAATCCACTCCGATGTAGACGGTTCACTAGTGAATCAGCTAGAATGGAGTGGCTAAAATGAGGCCCTCAAATAATCCACTCCGATGTAGACGGCTCACTGCTGAATCAGCTAGAACAGAGTGGCTAAAATGAGGTCCTCAAAAAATCCACTCCGATACAATTTTGTATGTTATGAGGACTCTCGGCTGCGCTCTGTTATGTTTTTCCCCGTGAGGCTCTGCCCAGTCTGTGAAAAACTCAATTCCAGTCACCTCAGTACAAACTGTATATTATGTAGTTGCTAAAATGAGGTCCTCAAATAATCCACTCCGATGTAGACGGCTCAATGGTGAATCATCTAGAACGGAGTGGCTAAAATGAGGCCCTCAAAAAATCCACTAGGATACAATGTTGGAAATTATGAGGACTCTCGGCTAAGTTCTGTTATGTTTTTCCCTGTGAGGTTCCCCCCATTCTTCGAAAAAAACAATTCCAGTCACCTCAGTACCAAACTGTACAGAATGTAGTTGCTAAAATGAGGTCCTCAAATAATCCACTCCGATGTAGATGGTTCACTAGTGAATCAGCTAGAACGGAGTGGCTAAAATGAGGTCCTCAAAAAATCCACTCCGATACAATTTTGTATGTTATGAGGACTCTCGGCTGCGCTCTGTTATGTTTTTTCCCCGTGAGGCTCTGCCCAGTCTGTGAAAAACTCAATTCCAGTCGCCTCAGTACAAACTGTACATTATGTAGTTGCTAAAATGAGGTCCTCAAATAATCCACTCCGATGTAGATGGTTCACTAGTGAATCAGCTAGAATGGAGTGGCTAAAATGAGGTCCTCAAATAATCCACTAGGATCCAATGTTGGAAATTATGAGGACTCTCGTCTGAGTTCTGTTATGTTTTTCCCTGTGAGGTTCCCCCCATTCTTCGAAAAAAACAATTCCAGTCACCTCAGTACCAAACTATACAGAATGTAGTGGCTAAAATGAGGTCCTCAAATAATCCACTATGAGACAATTTTGTATATTATGAGGACTCTCGGCTGCGTTCTGATACGTTTTTCCCTGTGAGGCTCTGCCCACTCTGTGAAAAACTCAATTCCAGTCACCTCAGTACAAACTGTACATTATGTAGTTGCTGAAATGAGGTCCTCAAAAAATCCACTCCGATGTAGACGGTTCACTAGTGAATCAGCTAGAACGGAGTGGCTAAAATGAGGCCCTCAAATAATCCACTACGATCCAATATAGTAAGTTATTAAGACAGTCAGCTGCGCTCTGTTACGGTTTTCCCCACGAGGCTCTTCTAATGTCGGTCCTGCGGCCGGGATGGCTCCACCCACTCCTTTAATGTCGTCGTTGGGACTTGTGGAAATACAGTAAAATAATAATTCTAGCAAAACTAAACAATCAGCGCTGGGTGTAATTATTTATATTGCAAAAAGAAATAATAAAATGTATGGTGAAATAATCCTGAAAATAAAATTTGCCCTTTGGAAATATATAAGAAATATAACAGCTTAAGTAAGAACCTAATAAATAAAAACATGAAATAATTACAATTATAAATCTGATTCTAACTCCTGTGCAATGCTAAGGAAATCCTGAAAACCTGCACTGTGTGCGGCTCTGAGGCCTGGAGTCCCCCCTGCTGTAGACATTGAACTGTGTAGAATGGAGAAGATCAGAGAGATCATCAAAAAATCCACTCCGATCTAGACGGCTCACTGGTGAATCAGCTACAGCGGAGTGGATAAAATGAGGTGAACAAAAACATGTGACTACAGAGAGGCCTCAAGAATTCAACTCCGCTCCAGTCACCTCAGTACTGAACCGTCTAGAGCAGAGTGGATAAAATGAGGACCACAAAAAACCCACTCCGATCTAGACAATTCCCTAGTGAGCCGTCTAGATCGGAGTTGATAAAATGAGACCTCCAAAAATCAACTCCGATCTAGACGGCTCACTAGTGAATCAGCTAGAACGGAGATGATTTTTTGAGGGCCACAAAAAATCAACTCCGAACTAGATGCAACCCACTCAGGACGGTTAAAAGGGGCTGAGGAGGAAGGAGTACGCCGACACAAAGTGCAGCCCTGCGCTCCCCTCACACTGAGATGCCACGTACAGGGCCAGGAGGCGGCACAAACACGACAAGTTCTCCACAAACACCACAAGTTACCTCACACCATTCACCAGCGGCGCCAGGGCTCACACATCGGAATACAGCCCTCATGTCACAAACTTTCAATAACAGTGTACTATATGGCAGAGGAATTAATGAAAATCTATGTAGCAAAGGTCACTAAAATGTGGACTGCTCCACCCAAAGTGACTCCATACTTCTGTTCCCCTCTGTGAGCTGATAGCATTGGTGGACCCTGTGCAAGAACACTATAGGGTCTTCTGTAGCCGAATAACCCCACATAATGCACAATCTCCCAGCTTTAGATATGGTAGTGACCAGGGGTGAACCTAGCCTCTCTGCTGCCTGAGGCGAACTGCAAAACGGCAGCCCCCCCCACCCCCCACCCGCAAGAAAAAAATTTTAATTGATAAAAATAAATCTGGTTCCTACAGATTTATATTTATCCTGTAAAAATGAGCAAAATAGTGGACATTTTAGTTTACAGAAACAGAAAAAAAAGATCTCCACACAAAGATGTCAGCGCCATCACACGCACATACAAGAACCACACAGAAGAATCCAGAACAAGGATCATTAATGGCAATGGCAGCTTGGCACAAGCATTTAGACACATAATGACAACTGGCAGAGCCGTGGTCCTGCAGGCAGAACTGATTGCCATCCTCTGGCACACGCCTGCAAAACTCTGGACCGCTGCCTGGCACTGAATATTCAGACAAGTCGCCATGCCGCACCTTCCACACAACACAGGTAAAGACCTGCAGTCTGAGCATTAACAAGCCACCACTGCACTAAGTTAGTAAAATGGCGCTTCTTCTCCATCCAACAGACCACACTTACTCCCGAATTGCTTAGCCAATCACAAGCGCCACACACGGGGCTGTCTTTATGTAATTAATAACAGGGTCCTTCCTATTGGGTTGAGCAAAGGATATGGGAGCAGGAAGGGGGAAGAGCACCACCGACCAACCGCTGCTCAGGAGAAAGATGGCTGGATGCCTGAATGTACCGAGGGGCAACACTGGACCTGGTGTGTAAGGGTGGTTTCACATTTGCATTCGGAACGCAAGCGTAACAGAACGCAGCCAAACGCTGCGTTCCTATGTTTAACATGGGAACGGTTCCGTTTGGATGCGCATAATTTATACGCCCTCCTCCGCCTTCCAAATGCAACATGTTGCATTTTTTGTGCGTTCACAGGTGCTTGTTTTATCAGAAAGTGCCCGCGAGTGCACAAACAATGCATGGATCTCAATGGATCCGCACTGTCCTCCGCATGGCGGCGCAGGAGAACGCTGCGGACAGGGGCGTAACTACCACAGGTGCAGGGGTTGCGATCGCACCCGGGCCCTGCAGCCTAGGGGGCCCCAAAAGTCCCTTTGGCCTATAGAAAAAGACTAAAACTATTAAAGATTTGCAATAATTGGGGGCCCCGTTGGAGCTCTCGCATCGGGGCCCCTGGGCTTGAAGTTACGCTACTGGCTGCGGATCACATAGAAATTTCTTAGTCGGCGGCTGGGAGGTGGAGGATCTCCGCCACAGATCTCCGCCTCCCGGCCGCCGTCGAGATCACTGATTGGCTGGCCGAGCACCATACTGATGAGAATCTCCACTGCGTTCACATCAGTATGGCAGCGTTTGCCCTGCGTTTGCATGCCCTGCGCATGCAGACACAAATGCAAATCTGAAACCAGCCTAAGTTATGGCCAATCAGTCCTGCAGCAGAGGGACAATGCATCCTGCATCATAGAAATCATAGGGCCCCATAGCAGAAGTTCTAATTGGGCACCCCCCAACAAAAGCAATATTTGGCTGGGTCACATAGGTACATCTCTCACAATATGTCAGCCTTTACAAAGTAATTTTCCTCCTACTGAAGCCCCTAGATTCCCCTTTAATTGCCCCTCTAAAGTGTGATGCCAACAAAAGTGCCCCACAAACACTGTATGATCCCCCACAGTGCATTCCTCCACACGCACAGTATGATGACCCTACTGCACCTCCTGCAACTACCCCAGTACAGCATGATCCCCAACTATGACCGCCGCCCAGCCCTCCGTGTAGTAAAATGGACCTATGTACAGTATAATGGCCCCCAACACAGCCCTCAAATAGCCCTTCATAAAGTATAAAGGCTCCCTTGTAGCCTCCAAGTATTATCATGCCTCCCACAGAGCCCTCCAAATATTATAATGGCTTCCAAACAGTATAATTTGCTCCATATAATATAATACACCCCCATAGTATTCCACATAGTATACCGCATTCCTCCATATATTATGCACCCCCATAGTCTTCTATAAAATAGAATGCACCCCCACAGTACTCGATATAGAAAAACGCACCCCCACAGTCCTCCATATAGTATATTGCACCCCTTAGTCCTCCAAATAGCATATTGCACCCCCACAGAACTCCATAGAGAACAATTCACCCCCACAGTACTTGATATAAAATAATGCACCCCCACACTCCTCCATGTAGTATAATGCACCCCACAGTCCTCCATATAGAATAATCACCCCCACAGTCCTCCATATAGATTAATGCACCTCCACAGTCCTCCAAATAGTATAATGCACCCCACAGTCCTCCATATAGCATAATGAACCCCCACAGTCCTCCATATAGCATAATGCACCCCCATATTGCATACTGCACCCCCATAGCTCTCCATACAGCATATTGGACCCCCATAGTCCTCCATATAGTATAATGCACCCTCATAGTCCTCCATATAGTATAATGCATCCCCTATAGCCTTCCTTATAGTATAATGCACCCCCATAGTCTTCCATATAATATAATGGGCCACAATAGTTCTCCATATAGTATATTGCACCCCCATTGTCCTATATTATATTGTACATTACATAGTTTCCCATCAGTGTACTCACTAAAAAAAACTATTAAAAAAATAAAAAGTAAATACCTCTTCTCCTCAGCATCTCCTCTGAAGCTCTGCACGTCTCAGCACAGCGGCGCTAAGTGATGACATCATTGTTCCCCGCCGTGGTGAGCTGCAGAGGGGTGGACAGCGGCGGCAATGACTTGGGAGAAGAATGCTGCCGGCAGAGGCGGCCGGGACTATAGGAGCGGCATGCTCGGGGGGGCCACCACTGGTACACACATGGCTCCACTCCGTACACCTAGTACACACTCAACTCCGTACACCACGTACGCCTCGTACACAAGCGGCTCTGCTCCGTACAACTCGTACACACACGGCTCTGCTCCGTACACCTCGTACACAAGCGGCTCTGCTCCATACACCTCGCACACAAGCGGCTCTGCTCCGTACACCTCGTACACAAGCGGCTCTGCTCCGTACACGTTGTACACATGTGGCTCTGCTCTGTACACCTCGTACACATATGACTTCACTCTGTACACACCGTACACACGTGGCTCCGTTTCGTACACACGTGGCGCTGCTTCGTACACCTCGTACACACTGGGCTCCGCTGCGAAAGCCTCTCACACACGGCTCTGCTCCGTACGCCTCGTACACACGCGGCTCCGCTCCGTACACCTTGTACACTCTCGGCTCTGCTCCATACACCTTGTACACACTCGGCTTCGCTCCGTACGTCTCGTACACACGCGGCTCCGCTCTGTACACCTTGTACACTCTCAGCTCCACAATGTACACACGTGGCTTCACTCTATACACCTCGTACACACACGGCTCTGCTCCGTACACCTCGTACACAAGCGGCTCTGCTCCATACACCTCGTACACAAGCGGCTCTGCTCCGTACACGTTGTACACATGTGGCTCTGCTCTGTACACCTCGTACACATGACTTTGCTCTGTACACACCGTACACACGTGGCTCCGTCTCGTACACACGCGGCTCCGCTCCGTACACCTTGTACACTCTCAGCTCCACAATGTACACACGTGGCTTCACTCTATACACCTCGTACACACACGCCTCCGCTCTGTACACCTCGTACACACACGGCTCTGCTCCGTACACCTCGTACACAAGCGGCTCTGCTCCATACACCTCGTACACAAGCGGCTCTGCTCCATACACCTCGTACACAAGCGGCTCTGCTCCGTACACATTGTACACATGTGGCTCTGCTCTGTACACCTCGTACACATGACTTCGCTCTGTACACACCGTACACACACGGCTCCGTTTCGTACACACGTGGCGCCGCTTCGTACACCTCGTACACACTGGGCTCCGCTGCGAAAGCCTCGCACACACGGCTCTGCTCCGTATGCCTCGTACACACGCGGCTCCGCTCCGTACACCTTGTACACTCTCGGCTCCACAATGTACACACGTGGCTTCACTCTATACACCTCGTACACACACGCCTCCGCTCTGTACACCTCGTACACACGCGGCTCTGCTCCGTACACCTCATACACACTCGGCTCTGCTCCGTACACCTCGTACACACACGGCTCCACTCTGTACACCTCGTACACACACAGCTCCACTCTGTACACCTCGTACACACTCGGCTCCACTCTGTACACCTCGTACACACACAGCTCCAATCTGTACACCTCGTACACACAGGGCTCCGCTCTGTACACCTCGTACACACACGGCTCCACTCTGTACACCTCGTACACACAGGGCTCCGCTCTGTACACCTCATACACACACGGCTCCGCTCCGCACACCTCGTACACACACGATTCTGCTCCGCACACCTCATACATACACAGCTTCACTCCATACACCTCATACACACGCACCTCAGCTCTGTACACCTTGAACACTCAGCTCCACTCCATATACCTCATACATACACAGCTCTGCTACATTAATTTACACTGTAAATCCTCAGCCCCACACATAAACTTCACCTCATCCAGCACCATGGTGGAGTCCTGGCTGCATACTGAGGAGCTGATCATGTGACCCGCCTGACTCCTCCCCTCCTTTGACATCATCACAGGTCCTGTCAGCGCGACGCACAGTGAAGCATGAAGCCGGCTCACACAGCCGGCGCACACAGCCGGCTCACACAGCCGGCTCACACAGCCGGCTCACACAGCCGGCTCACACAGCCGGCTCACACAGCCGGCTCACACAGCCGGCTCACACAGCCGCACGGGGGGGGGGGGGGGTTTGGAGACCGCGGCCGCTCACACTGCCACACTGGAGGGGGGGGGGTTTGGTGTTTGGAGACCGCTGCCGCTGCAGCAGGAGTCTGCTGAGCCTGGGGCAGATGCCCCGCCAGCAGCCAGATACGCCAAGCAGCCTGGTCGCAGCGTCGGCGGCCAGGACTGTAGGAGCGGCATCTGCAGGGGGCCGCACTACCACCAGGCGCTCCTGAAGATGCCGCCCCATGTCTACCAGCAGGGGTCGCCGCCTGAGGCTGACACTTCATGTCGCCTCATGGATGCTGCGGCCCTGGTAGTGACCCCCCACCACCTCTTGGGCCCCCTGTGCAGCTATACAGATTGCACCAATGATAATATATAGGTTTGCCCTAATACCTCGGCCATATTACTCCAGCAGGCATCTCTCTGGTCCTAACAGTGGCGTAACATCAGGCCCAGGGGCCCCGATGCAAAAGCTCCAATGGGGCCCCCAATTATTGCAAATCTTTAATAGTATTAGGGTATGTGCGCACGGTGGGCGGGTTTGTGGCGGCGGCGGCTGGGCGGGACCCGACAGGAAGCTCCGGAGCCGTCCACCGGCTTCCTGTCGGGTATGTGCGGCGGGAGACGGGCGGGTTAGCGGCGGCGGTGTTGCGGCGGCTGGAAGCAGTACATGATTCTGCTTGCAGCCGCTGCAGAACCGGCCGGATTATAGAACAAGCTCATTCTTTGCTAACCCGCTGGGAACCCAGCGGGTTAGCAACGGATGAGCATGTGTAAACCGCCGCTGTGTGCACAGCGGGTGTCGGTTTACATAGGTTTCAATGTTAATCCAAACGCCGGTTTGGATTAACATAAATTTACATGAAATTTATGTAAACCGACCGGCGGTTTACACAGCTAAACCGACCCTAACCCGACCAGTGCGCACATACCCTTAGTCTTTTTCTATAGGTCAAAGGGACATTTGGGGCCCCCCTAGGCTGCAGGGCCCGGGTGCGATCGCAACCCCTGCACCTGTTGTAGTTACACCCCCGGGTCCTGACATTAATATTACACCACATTAGCAAACAATATTTACTGATTTGCTCCAATCTGGATAGATATTGTAACAATCTGGATCATTTTCAGCTCGACAAACGCAGCTGTCTTTTTGAAAGCACATTAAAAAATTGTGATTCTGGTGCGTTTTTGCTGTGTTTTCCATGTGATTAGAATGGCTGTCAATTGGAAAACAAAGCCTAAAAATGCACAAGATAATTGACGGACATTTTTTAATGCATGCCTTTTCTGCAGCACAATCGCACATGTGGGCCCAGCACTTTTAAAATCACATTGACTTTAATGATAAAGCTGTGGGTGCTGCGTTTTTGCTGCAGAAACGTAGCAAAAAAAAAAATACAGCAGAAACGCACAATGGGCACATCGCCTAACAGGCACCGTGGGCACCTAGCGTATAAGTTAATAAAATCATTTTTCTTCTTTGTTAAAAGGGTTTTCTCGAAATCACAAGTTATTGGATAGGCGATTACTTGATGCTCAATTGAGGTCCAAAAGCTGGGACCCTGAGTGATCTTAAGAACGTAGCTTTGAAACCCAGGACCCAGGTTCTGCAGAGCCCTCTCTTGAATGAAATGGAAGTGCTCCATTCATTGTCTATGGGACTGGAGTATAGTGCTCTGCTTTTGACCCTCCCCAGGGCTGTGGGGGCGTTAATTCATGGGGAATGTCACGGGGGCCTGTGCCCGGGCCCATGGCCCTAGTGGTTGCTAAAAGTGTCGGTAAAAATAAAAGTAGTTTGTGACGCCACCTACGGTTCCGGTATGGTCAGACCTCCGGGGTGATGGTAGGGCAGCCAGATTTTTCCGCTCCCCATAGGTGGAGTGGGATCCCCAGGGCAGATGTAGTAGTTTTTACACAGGAAAGCAGCTTACCACATGGTACAGTCACTTGTCTCACAATGCAGCAGTGTGCGGCTCCTTAGGCGAGGGAAATAAAGTATGTCACACCAGTCTTTAACTCTAATCGGGTTTACTTGCAGTACTTCAGGCAAATTAACAGATGTTACAGTCACTCGGGTCTCTCTCTGGCCTGGGTAGTCACTAGGGAACCGGGATGATGTACTCAGGACTCTCGGTGGTATGCCTGCCGTTCCCTACCGGTCCCTCACTGTGCTATCTTCTTCTTTCTATCGTGCAGAGCCTCGAGCCAGCTCCCATGGATCTTTGGTGGGAGACTCCCCTTCAGGTCCCCCTGACCCTAGTTCGATGTGCCTTTTCGAGGTGTACACCGGGTCTTTGGCCGCAACTTCTTAAAGAAGCTTGGGGACACCGGTTTAATGGCTTGAGGTTGAACTCCCGCACTGTGTTCAGAGCTGGTTCTCTTTCCAGGACCAGACCCCCTCTGGTCGGTAGTATCGGGTCCAGATTCCGCATTGCCTGGTGCCCCTAGGGCCTCCCTCCTGTCACGATGACCTTTCTGCGTCGTTCTCCGCTCGTCTCTCCGACTGTTCTAACTGTCCTCCCACCCATACACTTTTCTACCCAGCTAACTCCTTCCACAGGACTGGGTCTTCCCTACAGCGGGTTCACCCACGGTCCTCTACGCTAGGGTGTGTATGAATAGGTGTTGTGAGTGTCCCTCGTTTACCATCCCAGTTCCCTTAGTCACAGGAATACCACACGCTCTTATTGTTGGTATATGCAACAGTTGTGGACTTCATTTATGTGAAGGAGGAATTTATGCTGATCTGATAATAGATGGCGATGTTATGTAAAGTTTTCCTTGATTACTGTATTGTAAAAGAAAAAATCTCTCTTGTATGTTCAGTTTGTTACTTCTTCCTGGTGCAGTACTAAATGACTGAACATTTACCTCATGTTCTGAGAAGTAAAAGCTTGTTATCCCATATAATCTGCTCTGTGAAGTTTCTACTTCCACTGTGGGTATCTAGAAGCTGTGCAACAGGTTATGGGCCCAGGCACCGAAGAGCCCAGGCACTAAGGATCTGAAGCACCGAGGATACCAGGTACCGGCATCGAGAACCCCAGACACCCAGGACACCAGAACTCTCAGCAAGACCCTGGCAACTGCAGAAGAATTCTTCAGTACAATTCTCTGCAAACAAGTAAGACAAGTTAAAGATGACGAGTAGCACAGAGCTAAAACTCACAGTAGCTACCGTATATACTCGCGTATAAGCCGAGTTTTTCAGCCCAAAAATTGGGCTGAAAAGTTACCCCCTCGGCTTATACGCGAGTCACTGTACAGTATACAGTGCCCCCATCTATATACAGGCCCCCCCCCCCGCCGCAATCCTGTAAAGGAAGAGATTAGTATACTTATCCCTCCGCTGTCCCGCTGCCGCTGTCCCTCCGCCGCTCCTCCATCTTCATCCAGCGTCTTCCGTCTTCTTCCGGCTTCCTCCAATGCTCGCAGGCAATGACGTCATTGCCGGCGCGACAGAGGAGGAAGCTGAAAGAAGACGGAAGATGCTGGATGAAGATGGAGGAGCGGCGGCGGGACAGCGACAGCGGGACAGCGGAGGGATAAGTATACTAATCTCTTCCATTACAGGATTGCGGCGGGGGGGCCTGTATATAGATGGGGGGGGGGCTGCATATACCTCTGGGGCTGCATATACCTCCTGGGGCTGCATATACCTCCTGGGGCTGCATATGGGGCTGTATATACCTCTGGGGCTGCATATGGGGCTGCATATACCTCCTGGGGCTGCATATGGGGCTGTATATACTTCTGGGGCTGCATATACCTCCTGGGGCTGCATATGGGGCTGTATATACTTCTGGGGCTGCATATACCTCCTGGGGCTGCATATGAGGCTGTATATACCTTTGGGGCTGCATATGGGGCTGCATATACCTCTGGGGCTGCATATACCTCCTGGGGCTGCATATGGGGCTGTATATACCTCTGGGGCTGCTTATGGGGCTGCATATACCTCCTGGGACTGCATATGGGGCTGTATATACCTCTGGGGCTGCATATGGGGCTGTATATACCTCTGGGGCTGCATATGGGGCTGCATATACCTCTGGGGCTGCATATGGGGCTGCATATACCTCCTGGGGCTGCATATGGGGCTGTATATACTTCTGGGGCTGCATATGGGGCTGCATATACCTCCTGGGGCTGCATATGGGGCTGCATATACCTCTGGGGCTGCATATACCTCTGGGGCTGCATATACCTCTGGGGCTGCATATACCTCTGGGGCTGTATATACCTCTGGGGCTGCATATACCTCTGGGGCTGCATATGGGGCTGCATATACCTCTGGGGTTGTATATACCTCTGGGGCTGCATATACCTCTGGGGCTGCATATACCTCTGGGGCTGTATATACCTCTGGGGCTGCTGTATACTACCACTGGGGCTGCTGCTGTATACTACCACTGGGGAGGCTGCTGTATACCTCACTGCTGGGGGTTGTATACCTGTGCTGGAGTCCACCCTCAGCTTATACTCGAGTCAATAAGTTTTCCCAGTTTTTGGGGGCAAAAGTAGGGGGGTCGGCTTATACACGGGTCGGCTTATACACGAGTATATACGGTAAGATGAATAATGAGAACTATCAGTTATGGAAGTTCAAAGTAGAGATGTTATTGGCTAAAGATGATTCATGGGAAGTAATCACCACAGATAGACCTGATGAAGATAATGAGACATGGGATAAGGAAAATAGACAAGCAAGAACTACCATTAGCTTATTAGTGGATGATGCTCAGATAATCCACATAAGGAATGAGGCTACAGCAAAGGGAATGTGGGAAGCACTAAGAAAGCTACATGAAAGACGCAGCTTAAATCACAAGTTATTTCTGCTAAGAAAGCTTTACAGTATGAGACTAAGTGCAGACAATGACATGCAGAAGCATATATTTTCTATGATGGAAATGATATCACAGCTGAGATCAATTGGTGAAGATATTAAGGAAAGCCATGTAACAGCAATATTATTGTGCAGTTTAGTGCATTTATGAAAGCAGTATATGAATCCGGTAGAGACAAGATCTGAAACAGACATTACATTAGAATTTGTGAAGACTAGACTCATAGATGAACATCAAAGAAGGAAAGAACAAACAAATGATTCTTCTACTGAAAAAGATCATGGAAATGCTCTTAAAGCTACAGAATCAAAAAGACCCTATACTAAGGAGACAAGAAAATGTTTCAGATGTAAGAAAAAAGGACATTTTAAAGAAAGACTGTACTATATGAAAATCATATAACAGAAATTACACCATAAAGAGAATACACAGAAGGTGAAAAACACATTTTCTGATTCATGTGAAAATAATTGAAATGGCACATTTAAAGTAACTGATAAGAACTCATCATTGGGTTTGTTTATTGACTCAGAAGCAACAAGTCACATGACAAGTAATAAAAAGTTCAATAGGAAGTGATCCAATTCTATGGTGGCCGCGCTCCCCGTGGTAATGATTTTAAGAACTTCTTGTCCACAAAAAATTTTTTGTTATTCCTCAAAACATGCGAGAATATAAAAAACGGATACAACGCGTTTCGGCGGAGACAACCGCCTTCCTCAGGTATCTGAATAAAAATACATCTGACACTTTGCTTTATAGGTAAAAGATGATTACAGCTTGCTAGGTATTGACATGAGGGTATAACCACACCTGTCCAATCAGTCTCATTGTCCGCTTCAGCTATAGTGCTTCATTACATAGTAAAAACAAACACCCACAAACAGCAATCACTACGCTAAAAAACCACTAAGAACATTTATCAATAAAATTACTAGTCACAAAAAATCTTAAATTACATAAAAGTTAACAAAAAACAAGAAAAAAAAATTTAAAATTGCAATGTTTTAAAAAGTGCCTTTTTTTTTTTTCTTCCTCTTTCCTTCTTTGTTCTGTTTTTTGTTTTAAAAGGGATCATATTCATATACTGAATACTGAATACTAAATTCTTTCCATAATATCATTGAGACCATTGGGATGCAATGTTTGAAGGCGGTAAATCCAATATGTCTCTTTGCGATTAAGCAGAGAATTTCTATTGATAGTTTCCACAGTTATTTGTTCTAGAGGTGTCACCATTATATTAAAATTCTTATTGTGCTTGAGTAATAAATGTCTTGACAAGCTATGTTTTAAAAACCCATTTTTTGCTCTATTTCTGTGCCCATTCATGCGAGCACGTAAAGTCTGCGTTGTACGCCCCACGTACTGTAACCCACAGCTACAATCAATAACGTAAACAATATAATCGCTATCGCATCTCAGATTCTGTTTTATTTCAATTATTTCACCTGTACTTTTGCTTGCAATCTGTTTCGCACCATGGTTCAGAATCCCACATGTATGACATTTCCTGGAACTGCATCTAAAAACTCCAATCTCATGATCTTTACTTTTTCCATTTTTTGCAGATCTTTTTTTATTGTCTCTTAACCTACTTGGGGCTATTTGACTTTTTATCGTTTTCCCTCTTCTAAATGTTATACCTGGTTCCTCAGGCAGACATTTTCCCAAAATCAGATCACGTTTTAAAATATACCAGTACTTTTTCAGAATCATGCGTATCGTTTTATTCCCCCTGTTATAAGTTGTGATAAAATTAAATTTCCACCTGCCTCCTTCTCTATCCTTTGTTTTTTTACAAATCACCTCATTTCCTTCCCCATTCTTTTTACTCAAACAATCCTCCTGCTTTTTTGCCCTGTTTTTTTCATATGCAGCATGAACCAATTTTTTTGGATATTTCTTTTCCTCAAATCTTTTCTTTAAAATATCAGCCTGGGTTTCATAGTCTTTCTCTTCAGTACAATTTTTCCTGATGCGAAAAAACTGACTGAATGGAATGTTTTCTTTCCACTTTTTGTAATGGGCACTTCTAAAATCCAAAAATCCGTTGGAATCAACTTTTTTAAAATGCGTTTTTGTGATGATACATGTCCCCTTGTGGCTAATTTCTAGATCTAAATACACAATTTTTTCGTTACTTATTTCTGAGGTAAATGAAATGCCCCAATCATTTTTATTCAACGTATTTATCATTTCCATTGCTTCTTCTTTTGTACCATTCCAAATAATTATCAGATCGTCTATGAAACGCCTATAAAAAACTATTTTCTTTTCAATTTCCAGCTTCCTTAAAATTGATGAGGACTCGAATCGCCCCATAAAAAGATTTGCGAAACTTGGGGCGACCCGAGTCCCCATCGCGGTCCCGAGCAGCTGCAAGTATAGTGAACCTTCAAAACTGAAAACATTATGCCTCAAAATAAATCCCAAACCGTTCAACAGAAAATTCTTTTGTTTTGTTGCAAGACCAATCTCTGTGAGATAATAATCCACCGCATTTATCCCTAAATCATGATCTATGTTGGAATATAATGCGTTGACATCCATGGTGATAAAATAAAAATGTTTTTGCCATTCTATATTTTTGAGATCGTTAATTAATTGTGTGGAATCTTTTAGATATGACGATAAAGATTTAACTGGGTCCTGTAAAAAAAGGTCTATATAGTGAGATAAATTTGTAGTCAGGAGCCAATTCCAGATATTATTGGTCTCCCTGGGGGTTAACAGGATCTTTATGCATTTTTGGCAGATGGTAAAACAGTGCCATTGGAGATTGGCGCCGCATGTTTGTTTTTTATATATACCCTACAGGGAATCACCTTACTTCAAGTAATAAAAAGTTCTTTACTGAACTTGATTTAAATAAGAGGGAAGCCATTTATCTTGCAGATGGAAGCAAAATAACTGCAGAAGGTGTTGGACAAGGAATACTAAACTGTGTGTACAGGATGTGTTATATGTTCCAGGATTAGAAGATGGATTGTTATCTGTAAAATGTCTAACAGCTAAAGGACTTACCGTATATACTCGTGTATAAGCCGAGTTTTTCAGCCCAAAATTTGGGCTGAAAAGTCCCCCCCTCGGCTTATACACGGGTCAATACGGTACCTCTGGGCTGTGGAGGCTGGAGGAGGCGGGGGGAGGCTGCTGTATGAGCGGCCCCGTCACGTGGGGCCGCTCATTATATATGCACTGCTTCCCCCTGTCAATCAGCGCAGGGGGAAGCAGTTCATATAGCCCCCCAAAAGCTGCCACTGTCCCCCCTTGTAAGGGCCTCCCCCCCGGTGCTTATACATTACCATCCTGGTGTTCTGATCGGCGCCGCTCCTCGGTGCTTCTTCATCCTCCCGTCCTCGCTGGCTCCATCCGTGATCTCCAGCTGTCGCAGCGATGTGACGTCATCGCGCGACCGCCGGAGAACCCGGATGCAGCCAGCGCGGGAGGATGAAGACGCAGCACGGAGGAGCGGCGCCGATCAGAACACCGGGATGGTAATGTATAAGTAGCGGGGGGGGGGCACTTACAAGGGGGGACAGTGCCAGCTTGTGGGGGCTGTTGGTACCCCCTGGGGGCTGTTGGTACCCCCAGGGGGCTGTTGGTACCCCCTGGGGGCTGTTGGTACCCCCAGGGGGCTGTTGGTACCCCAGGGGGCTGCTGGGTACCCCCTGGGGGCTGCTGGGTACCCCCTGGGGGCTGTTGGTACCCCAGGGGGATGTTGGTACCCCCAGGGGGCTGCTGGGTACCCCCAGGGGGCCGCTGTATAACCCCTGGGGGGTGCTGTATAACCCCTGGGGGCTGCTGTATATACTGCTGAGGCCTGTATACCACTGGGGCTGCTGTATATACCACTGGGGCTGCTGTATATACCACTGGGGCTGCTGGGGCACCTGTATACTACCACTGGGGCTGCTGGGGCTCCTGTATACTACCACTGGGGCTGCTGTATACTACCACTGGGGCTGCTGGGGCTGCTATATACTACCATTGGGGCTGCTATATACTACCACTGGGGCTGCTATATACTACCACTGGGGCTGCTGGGGCTGCTATATACTACCACTGGGGCTGCTATATACTACCACTGGGGCTGCTGTATCCTACCACTGGGGCTGCTGGGGATGCTATATACTACCACTGGGGCTGCTATATACAACCACTGGGGCTGCTATATACTACCACTGGGGCTGCTATATACTACCACTGCGGCTGCTGTATACTACCACTGGGGCTGCTGGGGATGCTATATACTACCATTGGGGCTGCTGTATACTACCACTAGGGCTGCTGTATACTACCACTGGGGAGGCCTGTATACCACTGGGGGGGGCCTGTATACCACACTGCTGGGGGCTGTATACCTGTGCTGGGGTCCACCCTCGGCTTATACACGAGTCAATAGGTTTTTCCAGATTTTTGGGGCAAAAGTAGGGGGGTCGGCTTATACACGGGTCGGCTTATACACGAGTATAAACGGTACTCTAAAATTCAAAGATGATGAATGCACAATCCTAGCAGGAAATAAGGTAATAACCAATGTCAAACAGATGAACAATTATATCATCTAGATACATTAAAGGAACAGATGAAGCTGTGTACACATGATCACAAGAATTGTATTCACATGTGGCATAGCCTTCTATGACACAGACATCCTGAAAGTATAATGGAGCTACAAAGGAAAGAATTGACAAAGGATATATTGATATCTGATTGCTCAATTACTATAAGATGTGAATGTTGTTTAAAATCTAAAGACACAAGGATATCTATTCCTGAAGAAAGTGAAACGAATAGCACAAGACCACTTGATTTAGTGCATACTGACGTATGTGAACCCATGAAAGTGCCTACACCAGAAGGCAATAGATATATGGTGACTTTTATAGATGACTACTCAAGATACACAGTCACATACTTGATCAAGAACAAAAGTGAAGTTTTCAATAAACTAGTAGACTACGTGACAAGGACGAATAACAAGTTTCAGAGGAAGCCAACTGTCATTAGAAGTGATAATGGAGGTGAATTTACAGGGCACAAAATAGAAAACTACTTAAGACAAAATGGTATAGAGCATCAAAAGACTGTTCCATACACACCTGAACAAAATGGAGCAGCATAAAGGAAAAACAGAACTCTGACTGAAATAAGGTGTATGCTGACATATTATAAAACTACTAGAAAAATATTGGGGTGAAGCAGCAATGACAGCAACATATCTACAAAACTGACTTTTTTCCAGAAAACTGAAAAAAACCCACATGAACTGTGGCAAGGTATGAAACAAAGTGTGAATCATTTAAGAGTTTTTGGTTGTAAAGTTTTTGTATTCATTCCAACAGAAAAATGTTCCAAACTTCAAAATAGGTCCATAGAAGGAATATTTGTTGGATATAGTAAAAATTGCAAAGGATGCAGAATCCTAATCCCAAAACAGACAGTCATGTTGAGTAACAGAGTGACATTCATTGAGGATCTAAATGAAGACGCTACGATTTCACTGAAAACAAAAAATGAGAAAAACAAAAAAGAAGTTGAAATTGATAAAGAACAGATTACTGAAAGTGAAGAAATACAACTACAAACGGACACAGAACCAAGACGTTCAATAAGAGAAAACAAAGGAAAACCATCAATGCGCCACTCATACAAGGCATGTACAAGTAAAATTTATGAGCCTACCTCTTAGGAAGACATTTCTCGACTTCCTGAAGAAGAAGATAATAAATGGATAGAGGCAACAGAAATAGAAATAAAATCCATGCATGACTCAAAGACATGGACACTAACAGAATTACCAGAAGGAAGAAAAGCTATAGGATGTAAATAGGATTTTAAAGTAAAGTACCAAACAGATGGCGCAACTGAACGATACCGAGCAAGACTCGTAGCTAAAGGTTATTCTCAAAAATATGGAGAAGACTATGATGAAACATTTGCATCAGTTGTCGAACATACTACAATAAGAACTTTGTTTGCAGTTGCAGCAATGAAACAAATGGAACTGAAACATCTGGATGTAAAGGCAGCATTTTTGAATGGAAGTTTAACAGAAGATATTTACGTGGAACAACCTCCAGGATTCAAAGATGAAAGTAACCCAAACATGGTTTGCAAATTACAGAAAAGTATATACGGTTAAAAACAAGTTGCTAAAGGATGCTAAAGCTGATCCTTCCCTGTACACAAAAAGACTAATGGACAGATGGATCTATGTACTCATATATGTTGATGACATTTTAGTTTGTTTTGAAAAAAACCGCATAGAGGACATACTAAAAATCCTGAATCAACATTTCGAGATCAAATACTTGGGAAATGTGAAAAAGTACCTAGGAATACAGATAGAAAGACAAGAAGATGGAAGTTTCCTACTTAATCAAAATCACATGATTCAAGACATAACCAAAACATTTGGATTGCAGGATGCAAAATCTCCAATGAAAAGTAATTATCTTAAAGAGATGAATAGTGAGAAAAGCATGTTACCAAATAATGAAGAGTACAGAATGGCAATAGGAAAATTACTGTGTCTAGTGACTATTACAAGGCCAGACATCACAGCAGCAGTAGGAATTCGGAGTAGAAAAGTGTCCAAGCCAAATAAAGCGGATTGGAATGCCGTGAAGAGAGTAATACGGTATTTGAAAGGAACTAGCAATGTTAAACTGAAACTCCTACAAGTGATAAATGCATTTTAACTGGATACGTTGATGCAGATTGGGCTGGAGATCCAACTGACAGAAAATCTACCAGTGGCTATCTTTTCTTTATCTCAGGCGGACCAATTAATTGGACTAGTACAAAACAATCAATAGTAACGCTGTCGTCAACCGAAGCAGAATATGTTGCAGCAGCACATATGAGTCAAGATGTTAAGACAATTTTAGCAATTGACCTAAGACAACCACAGTTGGAACCAACAAAATTAAATGAGGACAATCAAGGATGTCTTGTTCTTGTTCAGATGGAAAGAGTTAACCCAAGAACCAAGCACATTGATGTGAAGTATCATTTCTTGAGGGATCATCAGGAACAAGGAATCCTGAAATTAGAATATTGTCCAACTGAAGATATGACAGCAGACATTATCACCAAGGCATTAAATGCTAAAAAAACATCAGAGACTAATGAACAAATTGGGTTTGACTGAATAAGTCCTTACTGTTGAGAAAGGGTGTTGGTAAATGCAACAGTTGTGGGCTTCGTTTGTGTGAAGGAGGGCTTTATGCTGATCTGACACTAGATGGCAATGTTGTGTAAAGTTTTCCTTGCTTACTGTATTGTAAAAGAAAAAGTCTCTCTTGTACTTTCAGTTTTGTTACTTCTTCCTGGTGCAGTACTGAGTGACTGTGCATTTTTCCTTTACCTCACGTTCTCAGAAGTAAAAGCTTGTTATCCCATATAATCTGCTCTGTGAAGTTTCTACTGCAATTGTTGGTATCCAGAAGCTTTACAACACTTATTTGGGTGCAGTACCCCTCCATGGCATCCTGACCAGTGGGGCGCCACACTTTCTCTAGCAGTTCCATTGACAATGAATGGAGCCAAGGTCGATCACGAGCACTTCCGTTTTATTCAAGATAGAGCTCTGCAAATTCCTGTTCTTTGAGTTCCGGGGCCATGTGTTCAGGATTAGCCAGTGGTTTGACCCCAGCCATCGGCAAGGTATCCTATCTATGGGCAGGGGGAACCTGTCGTTTGGGAAAGCATTTCAACTCCTTTTTACCCTGTTGCATCTCTGTAACACTACAACATGTGGACAGATACTTCATCATGTGTTACTATTATGAAATAGTGTTTTTAGATAACAGCAATTGTAGAACCTGAGTCGTTTTTACAAAAGTAGGGGCACACTCTTGTATGTATGCCTTTCATATCAGGCCCTAGCACTGATAGATATAATATGGTTCATATGCTTTAAAAGTGTATTACTATGTATTATTGAATTGACCAAGAATTACACGTTAAGGTACCTTTACACGCCGCTACAGAAGGTTAGAAACCACCGGGTGTCGGAGACAATTATATCTTGTACCGTCAAAACACCGCGAGGTAGCGGCGTGTAATTCAGGTTGTTGCCACCGGTCACTGTCGACACCTGTCTTTCAGTCGTGCTCAAAAACAAGTAGGTATAAACCCTATGGTAGCGGCGTGTAATCGAGGAACAGGAAGGTTTTTTCGACACCTAGTGAACTCCCTGGGGCATGACACAGCCTCCGGGATACCGCGCCCCATCAGTGATCATTGGTGGAAGATCCTGCGTTACGATTGGTTGTCCCTGCATAGGGCGGCATGTTTAAGGAGCTGACCAGTCACACTACACAATTGCAATAGCATCATGTATTAGCCAGCCTCCCTGCGCTGGCTGGCCAATCATGATGCTATTGCATTTTCCAATCACCGTACGAGCGTCTCGTAATCCACAACTCTGGCACGCCTATGTGTTGTCCCTGCTGCCCCAGGTCCTTCCATATTGCCTTGTGGTAGCGGCGTGTAAATGAGGGAAGGTGCTCTACAGAAGGTAACCTGCGGCACCTGACGGTGCTTCCAGGGATAGAAAAAACCTACTGTGGAGCACCTTGTAGCGGCGTGTAAATGCGGTATCAGGTACCGTTAGGAACCGTTGAAACGTGCACGTGCAAGTGAGACACCCGGTGGTTTCTAATCTTCCGTAGCGGCGTGTAAAGGTACCTTTAAAGTCACTTAAAGGGGTTTGTCCAGGCTTGGGAGTCAAGTCTGCAGTTACTCTATGTGACTGCAAGCTTGTGAATCCTCACTGCGCACATTATGCGTGCTATCAGGATTCTCTGGTGTTGAATGGGCACATGACTGCAAAGTATGCTATTTTCACATGCCAACTAGACATTCATGGTCTCACTCAATACAAGTGAATTGAGCAAGGCCAGACACGTCTATGTGCAATATCGCCTGCACACTTGTGGTCACATGACTGCCTGCTCCTTGCAATGGAGAATCCGGATAGCGTGCACTGGGCACACTGTGAGGATACACAAGTCTGACAGTGACAGAGAGTGACTGCAGAGTTTAGCCTTAAGCCTCGACAACCCGTTTAATGTTAAGCTTTGCAAAAATAAAAATCAAAATATTCTGAAAATAAAAACCCTTCTTGATACACCCCAACAGAAAACATAAAAAATGTTATGGCTTTTGGAATTCAGCTGCACAATTTTTAATGAAAAGTGATTTCATTGTGTAAATGTAATAAAACATGAATTACAATATGTATTTTGTATTTCTGTACTGAGGAAAATCCACTTAAAGAGAACCTGTCACCCCTATGGTGCTTTCAAAAGTGAATGCACCACTGAATACAGCGTGTCTGCTGCATTCAGGGAAGGTGTGTACCATGTCTTTACCCCCCCTGTAACCAGAAATAAACACTTTGGAAAGTTTAGAGTTAAGAGGTCAGAGGGGCTTATCTGTTTATGCTGTGCTCACTGCCAGCACAGTCCTCCCCGCCTCCTGCCTGTGTGTGTGTCTGTGTGTGGAGCCGAAGAGGAGGACAGACCCCACACAAGAGGAGGCGGAACACACAGGCAGGAGGCGGGGAGGACCAGGCTGGCAGCAGCACAGTATAATCAGATAAGCCCCTTGGACCTCTTAACTCTAAACTTTCCAAAGTGTTTTTTTTTTTCAGGGTATGGGGGAAGGGTGTAGAGACATGATGTACACCTTCCCTGAATGTAGCATACATGCTGCATTCAGTCGTGCTTTCACTTTGGAAAGCACCAGGGGGTGACAGGTTCTCTTTAAGGAGAACCTGTCAGCACCCTTTTGTACTTTTATATAAAGATACGGCTGTTATGGCGCTATGATACTGATTGCCTTGATACCTTTGGTGAATATTCTGTTTTGTTGTTCTTCATTAAAGGGAACCTGTCACCCGATTTTAAGGCCCTACACTATCTCTAGCTGTCCCTACACCTTCCTAGCAGCTCCCTATCTATCCCTTTCCTATCTAAAGTGGCCCTATGAAAGATGTGTAAAATAAGTATAAACTTACTGCAGTCCCCGTGGTTGGGGGACTGGGTAGGCGTGGCCACGCTGCGTTCCTCACTCCTCCGTGTGGTAATGCACGCCCCGCTGGGCGGCATTATTCTGGGTCCTCTCTGCCCCATTAATTGGAATCTCCCGCCCTCTACACCTCTTTGCACCGGCCGGGCGTCACATCCGGCGCGGTGCATTATGGGCCGTCACATGATCGGCCCTAGTGCATTATGGGGCCGATCACGTGATCGGCCCCAGTGCATTATGGGCTTGATCCCGTGGTCGGCCCCAGCTCCGCGCATGCGCAATGCACTTAATGAAGCCGGGGCCGATCACGTGATCAAGCCCATAATGCACTGGGGCTGATCACGTGATCGGCCCCATAATGCACTAGGGCCGATCACGTGACGGCCCATAATGCACCGCGCCGGATGTGACGCCCGGCCGGTGCAAAGAGGTGTTGAGGGCGGGAGATTCCAATTAATGGGGCAGAGAGGACCCAGAATAATGCCTCCCAGCGGGGCGTGCATTACCACACGGAGGAGTGAGGAACACAGCGTGGCCACGCCTACCCAGTCCCCCAACCACGGGGACTGCAGTAAGTTTATACTTATTTTACACATTTTTCATAGGGCCACTTTAGATAGGAAAGGGATAGATAGGGAGCTGCTAGGAAGGTGTAGGGACAGCTAGAGATAGTGTAGGGCCTTAAAATCGGGTGACAGGTTCCCTTTAATCACCATTTGAAGTTTTCTGCTAATTACACTGTGTGCAGAATTATTAGACAAGTTGTATTGTAGAGGATTATTTTTACTATTGATCAACAACTATGTTCTCAATCAACCCAAAAGACTCAAATATCAAAGCTTAATATTTTTGGAAGTTGGAGTGGGATTCTTTTAGATTTGGCTATCTTAGGAGGATATCTGTTTGTGGAGGTAACTATTACTGTGCAGAATTATTAGGCAACTTAATAAAAACCAAATATATTCCCATCTCACTTGTTTACTTTCACCAGGTAAACTAATATAACTGCACAAAATTTAGAAATAAACATTTCTGACATGCAAAAACAAAACTCAAAAAATTAGTGACCAATATAGCCTTTCTTTATGATGACACTCAATGCAATGCTTGACTCCTTTGTGTTTGTTTTTATTTATTTGACTTTACCAATAAAAACATATTGGATCAAAATGATGACACCCAACAGCCTTCCAACCATAGAATCTGTCATTTGCTTGATCTGTTTACGATCAACATTGCGTGCAGCAGCCAACACAGCCTCCCAGACACTGTTCCGAGAGGTGTACTGTTTTCCCTCCCTGTAGATATCACATTTTATGAGGGACCACAGATTCTCAATGGGGTTCAGATCAGGTGAACAAGGGGGCCATGTCATTATTTATTCTTCTTTAGACCTTTACTGGCCAGCCATGCTGTGGAGTAGTTGGATGCATGTGATGGAGCATTGTCCTGCATGAAAATCATGTTTTTCTTGAATGATACCGACTTCTTCCTGTACCACTGCTTGAAGAGTTGTCTTCCAGAAACTGGCAGTAGGTCCGGGAGTTGAGGTTCACTCCATCCTCAACCCGAAAAGGTCCCACAAGTTCATTTTTGATGATACCAGCCCATAGCAGTACCCCACCTCCACCTTGCTGGCATCTGAGTCGGAATGGAGCTCTCTGCCCTTCACTGATCCAGCCTCTGGCCCATCCATCTGGCCCATCAAGAGTCACTCTCATTTCATCAGTCCATAAAACCTTTGAAAAATCAGTCTTAAGATATTTCTTGGCCCAGTCTTGACGTTTTATCTTATGTTTCTTGTTCAAAGGTGGTCGGTTTCTGCCTTTTTTACCTTGGCCATGTCCCTGAGTATAGCACACCTTATGCTTTTTAAAACTCCAATAACGTTGCAGCTCTGAAATATTGCAAAACTGGTGGCAAATGGCATCTTGGCAGCTTCATGCTTGATTTTCCTCAATTCATGGGCAGTTATTTTGCACCTTTTTTGCCCAACACGCTTCTTGCGACCCTGTTGGCTATTTGCCATGAAACACTTGATTGTTTGGTAATCATGCTTCAAAAGTTTGGCAATTTGAAGACTGCTGCATTCCTCTGCAAGACATCTCACAATTTTGGACTTTTCAGAGCCCGTCAAATCTCTCTTCTGACCCATTTTGCCAAAGAAAAGGAAGATGCCTAATAATTAAGCACACCTTATATAGGGTGTTGATATCATCAGATCACACCCCTCCTCATTACAGAGATGCACATCACCTGATTTACTTAATTGGCAGTTCGTTCTCAAGCCTATACAGCTTAGAGTAGGACAACATGTATAAAAGTATCATGTGATCAAAATACTCATTTGCCTAATAATTCTACACATAGTGTAGATTTGGGTGCACAGAGGCCAGACTGTACACCGGGTCTTCTCCTGCCTGTCTGTGATTCCACGGCCCTTCTACCTGCCTGCTTGTCTTTACAATCTCTTTGCAATCACTTTGCAATTTCAACTACGGTATTTAATAATGTTGAGAATGTTGATAATAATCAAGTCCAATATTGTAAAATATGATTTTATTATATGTTTCTGGTGATAACTATATTTTCTGGCACAAAGATCAAAATCACCTGCATAGGAACATTTTTAATTTCTATTTGTCTACTGCGACAACTATAAGTTATGTAACAGATTTCATTGTCATATCTACTCTACAGTGGGGAAAATAAGTTTTTGATGCATTGCTGATTTTGCAAGTTTTACCTCGTACAAAAATGAGAGTTCGGTAATTTTTTATCGTAGCTACACTTCAACTGCGAGAGACAGAATCTAAAAAAAAAAACAGAAAATCACATTGTCTGATTTTTACATGATTAATTTGCATATTATAGCATGAAATAAGTATTTAATACAATTAAAAAACAGAACTTAATATTCGATACAGAAACCTTTATTTGCAGTTACAGAGGTCAGATGTTTCTTGTAGTTCTTGACCAAGTTTGAACAAATCGCAGCAGGGATGTTGGCCCTCTCCTCCATACAGATCTTCTCCAGATCCTTCAGATTTCGAGGCTATGTTGAGCAACAATGAGTTTCAGCTCTCTCCAAACATTTTCTATTGGGTTCAGGTCTGGAGACTGGCTATGCCAGAGATGGCTAACCAGTGGCGTAACTACCGGCATAGCAGCCGTAGCGGTCGCTTTGGGGCCCGGCGCTTGTGGGGGGCCCGGACCCAGCGCCGCTACGCAGCCGCTGCTATACCGGCAGCTGCGCCTGCGATACAGATACAGGGGAGGACTGGCCCGGCGGGCCCCGACACTTTGGGGCCACGCCCACTAAGTCCCGCCCCCATACCCCCCTGGGTGCTGTAGGGGGGGCCCGGACGGAAAGGGGGGCCCATAGGTCCCCTGAGCGCCACATGTCATACAAGGGGGGCTTAGGGGGCCCCTGACCGCTGCCCCCACACGCTATCCTCGGGGCCCCCTGACCGCTGCCTCCATTACTGCTGCCGCGCTGCGTCCCCCGGCCGCTCTCCATTACCGGCGGGCAGTCTCGCTGATCTGCCTGTCATGTGAGCTGTAGCCGGCGCCGCTCTATTTCCTGTATCGCTGGCTACAGCGTCACACTACATGACAGGCTGTGGCTGCGATCAGCGGCGCGACTGCCTGCTGCAGGTAATGGAGAGCGGGGGGGCCTGTATATACCACACCACCAGGGGCTCTGTATACTACCACCAGGGGCCTGTATATACCTCCACCAGGGGCTCTGTATACTACCACCAGGGGCCTGTATATACCACACCACCAGGGGCTCTGTATACTACCACCAGGGGCCTGTATATACCTCCACCAGGGGCTCTGTATACTACCACCAGGGGCCTGTATATACCTCCACCAGGGGCTCTGTATACTACCACCAGGGGCCTGTATATACCACACCACCAGGGGCTCTGTATAACTACCACCAGGGGCCTGTATATACCTCCACCAGGGGCTCTGTATACTACCACCAGGGGCCTGTATATACCACACCACCAGGGGCTCTGTATACTACCACCAGGGGCCTGTATATACCTCCACCAGGGGCTCTGTATACTACCACCAGGGGCCTGTATATACCTCCACCAGGGGCTCTGTATACTACCACCAGGGGCCTGTATATACCTCCACCAGGGGCTCTGTATACTACCACCAGGGGCCTGTATATACCTCCACCAGGGGCTCTGTATACTACCACCAGGGGCCTGTATATACCACACCACCAGGGGCTCTGTATACTACCACCAGGGGCCTGTATATACCTCCACCAGGGGCTCTGTATACTACCACCAGGGGCCTGTATATACCTCCACCAGGGGCTCTGTATACTACCACCAGGGGCCTGTATATACCACACCACCAGGGGCTCTGTATACTACCACCAGGGGCCTGTATATACCTCCACCAGGGGCTCTGTATACTACCACCAGGGGCCTGTATATACCTCCACCAGGGGCTCTGTATACTACCACCAGGGGCCTGTATATACCTCCACCAGGGGCTCTGTATACTACCATCAGGGGCCTGTATATACCACACCACCAGGGGCTCTGTATACTATCACCAGGGGCCTGTATATACCTCCACCAGGGGCTCTGTATACTACCACCAGGGGCCTGTATATACCTCCACCAGGGGCTCTGTATACTACCACCAGGGGCCTGTATATACCACACCACCAGGGGCTCTGTATACTACCACCAGGGGCCTGTATATACCTCCACCAGGGGCTCTGTATACTACCACCAGGGGCCTGTATATACCACACCACCAGGGGCTCTGTATACTACCACCAGGGGCCTGTATATACCACCACCAGGGGCTCTGTATACTACCACCAGGGGCCTGTATATACCTCCACCAGGGGCTCTGTATACTACCACCAGGGGCCTGTATATACCACACCACCAGGGGCTCTGTATACTACCACCAGGGGCTCTGTATACTACCACCAGGGGCCTGTATATACCACCACCAGGGGCTCTGTATACTACCACCAGGGGCTCTGTATACTACCACCAGGGGCCTGTATATACCACCACCAGTGGCCTGTATATACCACCACCAGGGGCCTGTAAATACCACCACCAGGGGCCCTGTATACCACCACTGGGGCCTGTATATACCACCACTGCGGAGGCTGCTGTAATACTGCTGGGGCCTGTATATACCACTGAGGAGGCTGCTGTATACCACTGGGGCTGCTGTAATACTGCTGGGGCCTGTATATACCACTGGAGAGGCTGCGGTATACCACTGGGGCTGCTGTATATACTGCTGGGGCCTGTAAGGTGGTGCGTCTTGAAGGGGCGTGTCATTTGGGGGGCGTGTCTTGGAGGGGGCGTGTCATTGGGGGGCGTGTCTTGGAGGGGGCCCCGTTCAAAAGTTTGCTATGGGGCCCTGCCAGTTCTAGTTACGCCCCTGTGGCTAACCTATGACACATGTGTCAAAGGTGCTACACTGAGATGATGTTGCTGATACATGCAGCAAGCTGGGCTGACAGCATCTAGAGGTTTTCTGCTGAGAATGCAGCGCAACAACGGAGGTAAGATGGCTGTACTGCGCTCTTAGCAGGAGAGGTGCCCCGGCTGTGGATGTTGACCCTATCTGCTTGCTGCTCTGGCCTCACTACCTGACAGTCACTATTCGGAGGTGGGACAAGTCACTTGCTGAGAGTGCGGTATGAATGTCAGCCATCTTACCTCTGTAAGTGAAGGCAGTGAAGCCAGGTCTCTCTCCCACACTAAATTGATTACGGACTTGCACAGATACTGTCTGTATCCATAACAGTTTCTCACATTTGCGGCAGACGGCTGGAAAAGTTACTGCAGGGGAAAGTCTTCTAAGGGATGTGTGCTCCTTACACCCTGGCCATCAAAGCAGCTATCAAAATCTTACCCTGCTGCCAGTGTATCCACCACAATTATTACTCAGCAATATTGGGGGAAGAGAACACCCCACTGAAGACAGTTAGCCATGCCAAGATCACTATGCTGCCACTGTACCCAAATACATTTACTGAAACAAGGGAACACTTCCTCTGATACTTTAGTTAACTCCTAATTGCCTGTAGGGCATGGCTCCCCTGTTTGAGAACCCCCCCAAAAAATGATTAAAACGTAAAAGCCGTTTAAATTTTTATTTATTAATAATGTAGAGCAAGTGATTTTAATAAACTTTCTAATGTACTTCATTAGAAATTTCTGGCTGAAAACCATTAATAAACCTTCCACAAAGTGTCCCCACTACACTGTGTGTGAAGCAGACACATGTTCATTATCAGTCAGATCCTTCTTCACACTGAATATGGGCATGTAACCATATAAGAGAGGGGGCTTGGCTTACACTCCTGAGTGCAGCTGGTGAGGAAACAATGTATCATATTAACCTAGATTACAGCACAGTTGCTAAGCAATGTCAGAACGTGTCACTGCAAACTCCTCAGAAGCATGTGCCAAGGAAAGATTTGTCATCTGGCTCCACACAGCTCAGTCACAATCTCTGTTAACTCCTTGTCTGCTGGCTCCCCACACAGCTCACTACTAGCCCGCTCTCAGAAGCTGTGGCAATACACACAGTGCTGGCATTTGCTGGCCACACCCACACAGCTATAAAATGTAGTTTTTAAAAGAGCACACAAAAATGTGAGAAAATAAGTCATATGGCATAAAAAAACATTATCTTAGCTGCTATGTGACCCATCATTAACAACTAGTGCAGTATTAAAATCAGAGATGGGGAGCCTTTTTCTGCCGGGGGCCCTTTTGAAATTTGTACAATCCTTCGGGGGCCGCACAAAATTATTAACTTGAAAATTCCCCCACTATATTTGGTTAAACAATCAACTCACCCCTACAGTGATGGCTGGGGCTGCTTCTCTTTGGTGTGGCTGTGATGTTATGAGATAATTATCATGTTGCTTCTCTGCTTTTCCAGGTTTGCTAGAGCCCTAGACATCACAGGAGAGGCTGGGAGCATATACATCACAAGAGAGGCTAAGGGCATATACAACACTGGGGAGGCTGAGACTGGGGTATAGAGATCACTGGAAAGATGGATTTAAAAGGCAGGCAGTTGGCAAAACACGTCTGCCAGCCTTAGCATTGCAGTCCCAAGGAATCTGTTTGAGGGCCGCAGAAAAGGTTATCGAGGGCTGCATGTGGCGGCAAGTGCGGGACATAGTGAAAACAGGAAATGAGTCATCGGTTTACCGCGCGTCTGCGCGGCGGTCGGCGCCATCTTGGTAGTGGAACTGGCCTTATTGTCTTAATGCGCTCTGCTGATTCCGGGCCTAACCAGTTAACAAGCAAATCCAGTTGTTCCTTGCCAGTGAGGTTAAGATCTTGGATCACTGCTTGAAAGGTCGATTTCCACGCCCTGTAATTCTCGGCACGATTATCAAACTTTAAAAGACTGATGTTTATTAACTCCGAATCATGTATCTGGCGAAGTCAGACATGTCCGATTTCCCGGCCATTGCTGCAGAATGAACTTGTGATATCCGTGGGCGATGTAAATGCTCTGGTTTATACTATATGACTGCGACAAATCAGGATGAAATGATGCGACATAAGGGTTAAGCTGCGGTTTAGTCTCTATTGGGTCTGCTGGCTGCGGCCTAAATTGTGAGTTAGTGCCGGAAGTTACCTTGTCGGCAGTAGATGGCAACATCTCTTGGCTTGTCGGTGCATCCATGTTAGAAAACGGAGGTGGTGCTGGTGCAGATGTTAAATGTCTTAGCACGTAGTCAGTAGTGCGTTCAACTGAGTCCTCCATTTCTCCTGGAATAGGACAGTCCGAATTATGATCTTGTCCCAGTGCTTGTTCAAGGACCTTCAGTTTAGCAAGGGCTGTTGCTTCTTCCTTTTCTGCTTGAAGTATTTTTTTTAATTTCCTTTGAGTTTCCATCTTGTTTCTCTGAGCTTCCATCTCATTTCTTTGAGCTTCCATTTGGGTTTCTACTTCCACTTCAGCCTCCTTCTTAGCAAAGGAGCTTTTTACTCTAGCTTCCTCTGTAGCCGCACGGGTCTCCAGTAACTTGTCGGACAATATTGACTTCCTGGAGTGAGATGATCTGGAAGACCGAGACGTGATTTTGGTCGAAGTTGTACGATATGACCTAGCCTCTTGGAGGTGAGCGATGCGGAGCTCTGCCTTATCCTGAACGTCTCACACTAATGAGGCCCTTTCTTGGAGGAGAGCTTCCCTTTCATCTTGTTCTGCTGGGTCATTTTCCATGTCATAGGTACTCTAGAAAGTGATGTACTTTGCAGACAGTCTCTGGTAGCGATCATAGGCGGCAGATAAACTATTCAATGTGGCGGTTAACTCTGCAGCGTCACTGTTAGAGCGTGGAAAAGCTGCTAAATAGTGATCGCCTTTGCCCCATAAATGTTATAGGTTATCATGGAACTCGTCTCTAGTAGTTTCAAGGTTCTCTCTGACCTTTTGTGTCAGCTTGCTTACATGTTTGGATCGTACGTCCTGCTCTGCGGTAAGTGTGGACTCTGCTCCTGCAGCATCATGATGCGCTTCACTTGCCACTGGATCCGCGGTGCTTGTTGTGGACATGCTTTAGCTGAGACTTGCTAGCAGACAATGTATATGCGTATATGCATACAGTCACTGAAAGCTTAGGTCTCTTGTTACTATTATGCCATCGATATATGTGGGTGAGATGTGTCTGAGGGATGTGATCACGATCTCTATATAAACAATGGCGGATAGCGATACTCACTAATCGGTGCTCCTAGGTCTTATCAGCTACGTGGATGTCCGGAAGGATGATGCAGTGATAAGTCAACAGTCTTTATTTACAATACCTTGAAGAGATGAGATGCCAGGAAAGAAGAAAGGATGAAGATGAGGTAGGAGTTAGCACTGTAGATTAGAGCTGTTATAGATGCACCGGATTAAAGGTAACGAGAGAATCCATCCTCCTGTCCTGAAACATGAGGTTAGAATGGTGGAGAAAAGACAAGCAGGAAGAGAAGCATTCCCAAGGAGGAGTTACAGATAGAAAAGAATTATGGGAAAGTAAGAGCATATTACAGCGTAATGCAACAATGACCAGTAGATGGCAGCAAAGGATAGCAGATGCAATAGATGATACAATTAAAGCATAACATTACAAATGTCCAAGTATGGCTGAAAGTCAATAGATAAACGGGTGCAGCACAGTAGCGCTTGATGGATTTTGCAACTGCGCTTGGGGACGCTTTCAAAGTTTTCCCAATATTTCAGACTGACTGACCTTCATTTCTTAAAGTAATGATTGCCACTCATTTTTCTTTACTTAGCTGATTTTTTCTTGCCATAATACAAATTCTAAGGCTATGTGCACACTTGGAGGTTTAGCAGAGGTTTAGCAGCGGAAACCGCCGGTCGGTTTCCATGAGGTTTATGTAAATTTATGTTAATCCAAAAGCGGCTTTTGGGTTAACATATAAACCTATGGAAACCGACCCCCGGTGTGCACACACCGGCGGTTTCCACATGCTCATCCGTTGCTAACCCGCTGGGTTCCCAGCGGGTTAGCAAAGAATGAGCATGTTCTATAATCCGGCCGGTTCTGCAGCGGCTGCAAGCAGAATCATGTGCTGCTTCCAGCCGCTGCAGAATCGCCGGCGCTAACCCGCTGTGCACCGCCGCACACCCGCCCGTCTCCCGCAGCACGGACCCGACAGGAAGCCGGTGGACGGCTCCGGAGCTTCCTGTCGGGTCCGCGCCGCCGCCACTAACCCGCCCCCGTGTGCACATACCCTAACAGTCTATTCAGTAGGACTATCAGCTGTGTATCCACCAGACATCTGCATAACACAACTGATGGTCCCAACCGCATTTATAAGGCAAGAAATCCCTCTTATTAAACCTGACAGGGCACACATGTGAAGTGAAAAACATTTCCGGTGGCTACCTCTTGAGGCTCATCAAGAGAATGCCAAGAGTGTGCAAAGCAATAATCAAAGCAAAAGGTGGCTACTTTGAAGAACCTAGAATATAAGACATATTTTCAGTTGTTTCACACTTTTTTGTTAAGTTTATAATTCCACATGTGTTAATTCATAGTTTTGATGCCTTCAGTGTGAATCTACAATTTTCATAGTCATGAAAATAAAGAAAACTCTTTGAATGAGAAGGTGTGTCCAAACTTTTGATCTGTACTGTGCATGTATATATATATATACATATATATATTAGTAAAAAGAGAAAATATTGAGCAGCGGTTCCTATTTACAAGATGCTTGGTGCTGATGTAGCGACCGGTGGTAAGGCCGCGGGTGTGTGTGTATGATCTTTCTCAACAGAATCCCCATACTCAGATTTAACCGGTAGTAACATTTCTTTACTGTAAAACATGTCTATAACACAGTCAACTGATCTAGCTGCACACATGTATATGGTGGGGTCTCTGGATCTTCACTTCTTCCGGGTACGCAGCTAGCAAAGAAAAAAACACAACAATGGAGATATCTTTCCCTAACTTTCCCTAAAATCACGTACCAGTCTATCACAGAAGAAGGTGTCGCTCCCACGTAGCAGGCCTGGGGATCTCACGATGACGGGTCCCGGTGCAGCGCTGAAGGGGGAAACTCCTCAGTCTTCTTCTGTGGTCTCCTTCCGCAGGTAACAGAATCTTTCTTTGTTAGTCTCTCCCAGTCTCAGGGCACACCGAGCAGCAGACGGGAGCCCACAGCAGCACAGAAGTCTCTCTCAGTCTCGGGGCAAACCGATGAGCAGAAGGGAGATCACAGTAGCACTGATGGCTCCCTTATGTCAGTCACAGCCCCTGCACATGTAATCCAGTGGCAATGTCCTGAATTCCGGAGGCAATGTCCTGAATTTGAGTGGGACCCTCGGTAAGGCAAGGTCCTGCAGACCGGGGGTTGCAGCAACGATCTTCACAGGGTATTTCTTCCCAAGAATCTGGCTGCAAAAGAGCCCTATGTCTGTCCTGGCTGCGCTCTCTGGATCTGCACTGTTTTTCTGCTTTCACTTCCTGGGTAAACAACAGAGATGGTGGGGGCTTTCCACCCTCTGTGATTGTACAGTCCACTGATGCCCCTGGTGGACAAGTGCGGACTGTGCACAGTTCATTTCAGTGTCAATTTCAATAATACAATCTGAATTGTACACCTCATTACACTAATCAGTCCTGGAAGGTGGTGTCCAGCCACCTATACTAGACAAAAATTTGCAAAAAGGCTGCAGCACTCAGATTTAAGGTATTATATTGCCTTTAATGGCCTTCAGGTATCAAGGCGACGTTTCGGTCCTCAGACCTTCTTCCAGCAGTCACTTAGGGTGCCTTCACACTGCGGCGGCGTCCGGTCCGGGGCTGTCAGGAGTGACAGCCTGGACCAGAGTTTTGCTCCATAGGAGACTATCGGGCTGCACGGAGCTGGATCGCGCCGGGTGGCAATTATCTGCCATCTGGCTGCTAGCTCGCCGGATGTATCCTGCAGAAGTGGGGATTTGTCTGCCGACTCCAAAAACGGTGCATGCAACGTTTTTGGAATCGGCAGACAAATCCCCACTTCTGCAGGATTCATCCGGCCACACAGCAGCCGGATAGCAGATAATTACCACCCGCCGCGATCCAGCTCCGTGCAGCCCGATACTATCCTATGCAGCAAAACTCCGGTCCAGGCTGTCACTCCTGACAGCCCCGGACCGGACGCTGCCGCAGTGTGAAGGCACCCTTAGTCTCCTGTTTTCCTGGAAGCCTCATGGATATTTTAGGAGAGTTAATAAGTATGCTATTGACTCAGAATTAGAAATTAGCAAATTGAGTAGCAGGACCATGGCGAGATCATTAGTCCATGGTTGTTGGATGGAAGGTCAGCAAACTGCCTCCTGCCTGAGAGACTCTCGAACGCATCTTGTTTGGTCAGTACTATGTCATTGCAAGATACTACGTTCACATGTTCAGTTTTTTGTCAGTTTTTCACATCAGTTTTTGTAAGCCAAAATGAGGAGTGGGTGAAAGATGCCGAAGTGGTGATGTGTTTCTCAGAAAATATGTTTATTGGAAAAGAAAGAGAACAAAGTCAACCACAAGGAGCATCATCCCTTAAGATCATAGATAGCAAATAACAAATACAATGCTACATGTATCTTTAGTAACAAGTATAACTGAACTCAGGAAGAATGCAGTATTTTTTTCCTTTTCTAGCGTTAAGCCAAAGTAAGGTGTGCTAAGGTGAAAAAGCAAGAAAAAAGAGAAAAGAGGGCAGAATCTATTTAATAGGGCAGAAAAGAGTTGGATGAAAAGGAGAGCAGAAAAAAGATAAAGAGAAGAGAGAGGGAGCAAGGGATTGGGGGAAAGGAAAAAGGGGGAGAGAGGGGGTATTTGTTACCCATCTTAAGACAAAAAAGGTCACAAATCCGTAGAATAAAGGCATGCCATTCACATGCTTCTGATTAAAAGAAATGAAGCCACACACCCAAATCCAGCTGAACCGCCAGAAGACAGCACAGAGCATAAAGACCAGCTTAAGCATCTCCCAACCAAGATGGAATATCAGGACCCTCCTTAAAGAAGTGCCATGCACACAATATTCCCTAATGTTTGTCCCATCTATCAGTATCTTGAGCAATAAGGGTACCTTTACACGCCGCTACAACAGGATGGATACAACCCGCTACTTCACGTGCACGAGCACACCCAAACGGTTACAAACGGGAAACGCACCACCTTTACACGCCGCCACAAGGTGCGCTACGCTACGCTACATCTATAGCTAGATACATCGCCGGGTGTCTCAAGTAGCCATCTGTAGCTTACCTTACCTCATTTACACACCGCTACAACAAGCTAATATGGGCGGACCTGGTGCAGCAGGGACAGCACATAGGCGTGCCACCATTGTGGATTACGAGACGTCCGTACGCTGATAGGACAAAGCAGGAACATCATGATTGGGCAGGCATCGCAGGAGGCTGATTAATACATGACGCTCGAGCAATTGTGTAGTTTGACTGGTCAGCTCCTTAAATATGCCGCCCTATGCAGCGACTACCAATTGTAATGCAGGAGCTTCCTCCAATGATCGCTGAAGGGACGCAGTAACCCGGAGCCTGTGTCACGCCCCAGCTACATACCAGGTACATCGCCTGGTGTATAGACATCCCTTCTGTAGCTTCTTTACACGCCGATACAGCTCGCTGCAATCAGCTTTGTAGCCACCTGTTTCAGAGCAGTGCTCGGAAACAGATGTATCTGTTGCCGGCTGCCTCCTACCGTCTTCACACGCCACTACTACTGGCTATATTGACGACGCAAGCTACAATCGTAGCCTGTAGCGGGTTGTATCCATCCTGTTCTAGCGGCGTGTAAAGGTACCTTAAGGGATTCCATTTGCTCAAGTCTGTTCATTTCGGTTATCCATTCCCTGATTGTAGGGGTTTCAGTCAGTGGCGCACCCAGAAATTTCCCAAGGTAGGGGTCCAAGAAACACACACCGGCCCTGAACACCCCCCAGCGGGGTTCCGAGGGGCAAAGCCCCAGTGGGGGGGGGGGGGTGGGGGAGCGGAAGCCCCCCTAAAAGCCAAGCAATTTTTGTAAATTTGAATACCTAATTAATACTTAATACTTATTTGTTGTGCCTCTATGTTAGGGCCGTCCAAAGGGGGGTGTCTAGACACGTAGGCCCCCCCCCTTGGGTGCGCCACTGGTTTCAGTGGATCTCTAGGGTCTGGGGATTACGGTTCTGGCAGCTATAAGGCAAAATCTAAATAGACCATTCTTAGTCGCTGCGAGAGAGCCTGGAATCAGGGAGAGAAGTGCCACCTGAGGCGATGGATCCCGGGCCACCCCCGTGACAGCACTGAATATTGCAAACATTTTTTGCCAAAACTGTTGCAAGTGTGGCGCCCTGCCAACGCAGGTAACCACATGTCTCTCTACTGCACAGCTGGGTTTCCACAGCAGGTACTACTACGAACAACACCTTCCACCCCGCCACAGTAGGGGGAGCCCAACCTGCTGCGCTTAGGCAGGATACCCTAGATATACTGCTGCTGTGGAGGAGCTAGTTAGAGTGTGTGCAGACGCTAGAAGAGCTGCAGGGAAGCTCTGGTGATCGGCGCCACGTGTAGGCCCAAGCCAGTAATTCAGGAGTAGCCTTTCAGCGTCCCACCTGCTTAAGTGGGAATGAAGGCAAGGAGCTTAGAGGAGAAGCAGAAGCAAGGAACAGGTAGCTTCAGCCGTGAGTTTGTTCCAGAGGGAGAGAGAAAGAGAGAAGCCGGATATTGGGTATCCGCACCAGTGGAGAACTACAAGTCCCACAAGAAACCCCTTGGCACTGAGGATGCTACAGCTACCCAGTCTCCTGAGAGAGTCAAGGAAAGGGAGCCAGGAGCAGTGGCCACTGAAGAATTAGAGAAGGTTGTCCTGGAGACCGCGCAGGAGGGAAGGAGACATAGACAGGAGAAGAGAGTGGAGGCAAGTCAGGATTTAATAGACTGTGCTTCAATGAATACAAAGGGAAGGAGGCCTTATACACACTTGCTGTGGGAGTCCACTGTACAGCCTGGTCACCTGTCGGTGCTTTGGACTATTTACCTGAATTTCACCAGTAAAAAGCTAAAGAGACTTCAAGTGTGTGCGTGCATCCTTTCCTATCCCTCACCATGCCCTCAATAGACTTTCCCTACTCTCATCCACCGCCTCAGCTCTGCTACAACCTGCTCACCTCACTAAGCTGCCCCGGAGGTCCCGGTCCTGCCTGTTGGAACCATACCATCACTGCCACAATCCCACTGACCTCCGGAGTACTGTGGTGGCGGTGGGGACCCTTCACCAGACACAGCAGGTGGCGTCACGACAAACCTTGTATATAATCCCTGTAAATAACCCCTTTTCAAGAGCCCCGCTCCCTACTACACGGGCTCAGGCGCGACCTCCATTCCCCATGACACAGAGTTAGCCCACTGCCGCCTGACCCCCGAGTACCCCTTGCCCTGGGGCGCAACATGCCTCTTCCTGGCATCACGAACAGGATCCCGTGCCCGGTATTACTGGGTACTGTGTGCCGTTTATTGACTGTAAAGTGTGATTGTTAAAGTTCCACCGCCATTACTGCGCCGAAGAGCGGGAAGAAAGGGGGCATGCCAGCCGCAGAGCGTGAAACTGAAACCCTGCCCCCGGCTCAGCTGAGCATTACCGAGCGCTGCGGTCCGGAAACTCCTGAACTGTTTAACCCTTCAGCAGCTGGCTGTAATTAAGTAGGGGGACCTCCAACATGTCGGCCTCCTCCAGCGAGGACGAGGCTGCGTACGCTGACCCCCAAGATTACTCCGGACCCTCGATGGCTGCCTCCGGTAGCACTGCCAGTACCTCCGGTGCCTCGGGCACCGTTGCTCCGATAATGTCCATGTCATTCCCATACATCCCGGGGGCCAAGTGGTTGCCCCAGTATGATGGCCACCCTGATACGCTGGATGAGTTCAAAAGGAAGATCGAAGGTGTCCTAGACATGTATGCCGTGACCGGCCAACAACATGCTACGTTGGTGCTTGGGCAGTTATCTGGTGCAGCAGAAAAAGAAAGTGTGTCCTGGTCTGTTGCTGAACACACATTAGCCCCTGCAATATTTGATAAACTGAGAATTACCTTTGTGGAGTGTAATGAGACTGATATCCGTATGTGCTTTCATCACTGCTACCAGAGGCCGGGAGATGACATCAGAGCTTATGCCTGGCGCCTGAAAGAGCACTGCGCGCCCTCATACTTGTCAGCCCTGCAAGTGCACAAGATGAGAACAAACTCCTCATTGAACAGTTCATCCGGGGTCTGCTATCCCCTGAGGACAGTAAAAATGTGTGTTGGTGGTCATTAGGTAATCCAGATGCTGATTTTAACACCTTGAAAGAAATGGCCATTAAAGTGTTAAAGCCGGTAGACACCCATGAAGCCGCAATGAAACGATGGTGCGACGGTGAGGTGCAGGCTACTCCAAAACCAGTACCCGTGACTGCAGCCACGCACAATATACAATCTGCTCAGCCTGACAAATATGATTCCCTGCGGGCTGAGATATGTGCTGAGATGCGGGAGATGAGCAAAAACATCTCCAAGTTAATGGACGCTATGCAGTTACAAAAGAACCAGAAGCCAGCACCAAGACCCCTAGCCAAACTTCAGCCACTGATCCAATTTGCCAACAGACCGGACGACGTCCCCTGGATGAGAGGAAGCAAGCTACAGCCAACAGAGGAAGAACCACCAACCGTTACAGCTCCACTGGGGAGCCCATCTGCCGTAACTGTAACCGCACCGGTCACATCGCCAGGCGCTGTCCTTTAAACGAGCAGTCCCTGGGGGCCAGGGCCAAACCTCAGGACTAGATCAACAAGGCCCAGCCACCTGGTGCAAAAGTTCCAGCGGACAGAGGCCGTTCCTGTCCATTGTACTAGATGGCATTACCTGCTCTACTGGACACCGGATCGCAGGTGACCCTCGTCCCCTATGTCCTTTATAAAAAATATTGGGCTGATATAGAACTGAAACAGCCTGAGATAGACATTTTCCTTCATGCAGCAAATGGGGAACCAATTACTGTAATGGGGATTAGAGAAGTGCCCATAAAGGTGGGGAGGGTGGAATTGCAGAATCAAAGTGTCCTTGTAGTAGCAGAAGCCAGTAATGCAAATGATCCTTACATTATACTGGGTACAAATGTTGTTAGCAATTGCTTGGAAGAAGTGTTGTCTTTGCTGAAACTGCCAGGCCTGGTCAGAGGAAGATTATCCAACACGAGATCAGAGCCATCTTACACCAACAACAGGTAACAATTACAGGTAGTGAAATTGGTACAGCACGGGTAACAGACCCGATACCTATTGTGATTCCTCCAATGAATGAAATGATGGTATGGTATCGAACAGCTATAGGTCTGAGAGGGCAGGACTATCAAGCGTTAGTGGAGCCTGTGAGCACAGAGCACAGACCTACACTGTTGACAGCCAGGGGGGTGGTTAATGTACACAATGGGAGAGTAGCAGTTCGCATCTTAAATTGTGGCAGTGAAGAGGTTAAATCACCCAGGTATACCACCGTTGCCAAATTGTACACAGTCAGTAACAATGAGATCCACCCAGCGCAACCTGAACCCCACGAGAAAGGGGCAAAAACTGATCAAACAATCGGGCCGCTGGAAGACTGGTGCCAGCAACTCCATGTCAGAACTGACACCACTCCTGTGTATGAAAAGCAAGGTGTGTACTGGGTAGCCCAAGAATTTGAACAAGTTTTCAGTAAGCATCCACTTGATTTTGATAGGATAAAAGGGGTACAACATCACATCCCCACAGGTACACATCCACCAATCAAATAACGGTATAGGCCTATTCCACCTGCACATTATCAAAAAGCCAAAGAAATGTTACAGGACATGAAAGATGCAGGGGTTATACGCAATAGCTGTAGTCCCTGGGCAGCACCATTAGTCCTAGTCAGGAAAAAGGATGGCAGTATGAGGATGTGTGTAGATTAGCAAATAAACCGCATAACACACAAAGATGCTTACCCGTTACCATGTATAGAAGAATTTTTAGCTGCGTTGAAGTCTGCCAACTACTTCTCCACCTTAGATCTCACTAGTGGGTATTGGCAGGTGTCTGTAGCCGAAGAAGACCGAGAGAAGACGGCATTCGCAACACCTATGGGCCTATGTGAGTTCAACAGCATGCCCTTCGGACTATGTAATGCACCCGGAACCTTCCAGAGGTTGATGGAAAGTTGCCTGGGACACAAGAACTTCGAGACGGTACTGCTCTACCTGGATGACGTGATCGTGTACTCCAAGACTTACGAGGAACATGTCGCCCATCTAGGAGAGGTGTTTTTGAAGCTCTGGCCAAATACGGGATGAAGCTGAAACCATCAAGGAGTACACCAAGAAGGCTGCTCCTCTGCAAGACCTCCTAGTAGGCCAACCCATGAAAGGCAAGCCAAAGGATTCTCCGTAGAGATGGGGTAAGGAACAAGAGGAATCGTTCCAGACGATGAACGAAGCCCTGACAGGAGAAGAAATCCTAGCTTAACCCGGACTACAGTCTGCCATTCCTGCTGTATACAGACGCCAGGAACATGGGACTTGGAGCCATCCTTTCCCAAAAGCAAGACGGCATAGAGAGGGTAATCGCCCATGCAAGCCGAAAGCTGCGACCCACGGAGAGAAATCCAGAAAATTACAGTTCCTTCAAGCTGGAATTCCTGGCCTTGGTCTGGGCCATCACCGAGAGGTTTAAACACTACCTAGCCTCTAGCAAGTTCACCGCCTACACGGATAACAATCCGCGTACCCACCTGGAAACTGCAAAGTTGGGAGCCATGGAGCAGAGATGGATGGCCAGACTCTCCAACTACCAATTCACCATCAAGTACCCGGCTGGGCACCAAAACGGAAATGCGGATGCCTTATCCAGGATGCCTCATTTATCTGAAGGAGGTGTAGATGAAGATGAGCTGGAAGAAGTGGAGTTACCTGCTTTCCATCAAGTAATTGCAATTAGTTATTTATTTTAAAAGAAACACCATGTAAAAATGACAATATACAGTGGTACACAGAAGAAGCTGGTGCGAAACGCGTCAGGGGGCGGTCACAGGAAGGTAAATGGGACCCTTGGCTTTGCATGTTATGTGTCATCCTCATTAGGTATACTGTGCACCCATTTGGGGCACTGTTGTTTGATGAATAAGGTTATACCTGAGGATTGAATACCATTGTGGTGGAACTTTGTCATGCGGTCCTCCTTCTGTGTACCACTGTATATTGTCATTTTTACATGGTGTTTCTTTTAAAATAAATAACTAATTGCAATTGATTTGGCCTGACTCCTTTGGGTTTGTTTGGAAGATATATTGAATTAGGAGGGCCTTGTTACCTCTATCAGGTGGTTTGAAAATATTTTCCATCAAGTAAGAGAAACCCCATGCCAGTAGACTCATCGAAACCTCTCTACTCAAACAGTAAACCTATTACCTCACTTCGACTGGGAAAAAGTGCAGAACCAAGACCCGGCTGTTGGTCTAATTAAACAACTGATAGCACAAGAGTCAGCGAAGCTGCCTGCAGATCCTCCGTCTGATGCCAAGCATCTGTGGAATGAACGAGGTAAACTTATCCAGTACCAAGATAAGTTATGCCGGCAGTATATAAATCCAAGAACCCATGAACAAGCGTGGCAAATCATTGTGCCAAAATCAGAGATTCCTATGATCTTAGATGCCTACCATAACAAAACTGGTCATTTTGGTTGGCAGAAGCTTGAAATGCTCAAAGGCAGATTTTTCTGGCCAAGTATGAGATCATCCATAGAAAGATGGTGTAGGAGTTGTCCAGATTGTGCCTTGAGAAAGAAAGATTTACAGAGTCCGAAAGCTCCACTTAATCCCATCGTAACAACGCAACCTTTGGATTTAGTCACCTTGGACCATGTGAAATTGACTCCAAGTAGATCTGGCTATACATACGCCTTGACAATGGTAGACCATTATTCCAGATTTTTAATGGTAGCCCCTGTAAAAGACTTGACGGCTGCAACTGCTGCAAAAACCTTCAAAAAAGTCTTCTGCAGACCGTTGGGATATCCAGAGCGTATTCTCACTGATCAATGATCAGCATTCGAAGCAGAGCTTTTTCAAGAGTTTTGTCGGCTGTATGGGTGCAAAAAGATCAGAACGACCCCGTATCATCCTCAAACTAATGGACCCTGTGAAAAAATGAATAACATCGTCATTGACATGCTGAAAATTCTCCCGTTGGAAGAAAGAAATCAATGGCCTGTAAAACTCCCTGACTTAATCGACATATACAACCACATTCCAGTGAGTTCCACCAATTGTACACCAGCATATCTGATGAGGGCTCGTACAGGAAAATTACCCATGGACTTAGAACTCGGTGTAGTAGATCCTACAGCAGATCAAACCATCTCCGACTGGAAAAACCATCGACAAGAACAGTATGCCAAAGTCCAACAAAGTGTCGAAAGTAACCCGGAGAAGTCCCATGCAAAACAAGAAAGGGATTACAACAAGCATGCTCCAGCAGAAGTCATACCACCTGGAAGTTTGGTCTTGAGAAGAATAACTCATCATTAATTGGATGATAAATGGGAAAGCGAACCCTATGTCCTGTTATACTATGTCCATGACAATAACAAGATCTGTGTCATCAGTAAAGATGGTGGAAAAATCAGACAAACCATGTCCAGAGATCATCTTAAGAGGTGTCCTCCAAATTGGGAAGATCAAAAGAGTTACAATCAACCTCAAGAGATCGAACCAGTTCCAGTTCCAATCCCAACTCCAGATCCAATTCCAGAACCTAAGGAAAAAGTTATTCAAACAGTCCTAGGAGAATTCCCTGAAGATTGGCCTCAAATAGATGGAGCCGTAATTGTGCCAGTAATAAACTTCTACCAACCCCGTGAAGAGATCCCAAGGAATCAAGAAGAAATACCCGTTGCGAGAGAATCTGAAGATGCTGCAATTGGTACACCTGCTAGCCCAGTAGTGAGACTAAGGCAACGCAGAAGCTTACCTGAACCACCTACCCAAAGCTCAACACCACTAGACTCTTCACCTGAGACAGTGACACCTGTAGTGCGGAGATCACATAGAAGCACATGAGGTCAGCCCCTGTCTAGGTTTGGAGAGTGGGTATAAGGTAGAACACATTTGGAAACCATGTAAATAAGAAACTGTACAAACAGAAATGTAAATAGTAGTGTACAGAAGGGTGGAGGAACTGGACCCAGTCCCAAGCACATTAAGTTAGGAAAAGAAAGTGCCTGGGGCAGGGAGGTACCAGGTCTCCTAAGCCGGGACACCCATAGGGACCCCTGTTTGTTGTGAAAATGTGAACATTTTGAAAAGACTTTTCCCTTTATTACGCAGAGCGTACAGAGACTTTACCGTAAGAACTCCTTTGAACTTTGCTCCTTTGATTTTTTCCCCTTTTGAAACTTTTGAACTCCATAAAAAAAAAAAAAAATTCAATGGACTACGGTTAATGGACTAACGTAGCCATAAACTTTAAAAAGCCTACGGTGGATGGACTAGCACCGTATGGACTGTAATTTTTTAATTTCAAACTATGTACATATGTTATGTTATCATTGTTATTTCTTTGTTTACACACAAATTGCTCAGTCCAGGAGTACTGATGTTACCTAGGGGTGTGTGCGGCGCCCTGCTAACGCAGGTAACCACATATCTCTCTACTGCACAGCTGGGTTTCCACAGCAGGTACTACTACGAACAACACCTTCCACCCCGGCACAGTAGCGGGAGCCCAACCTGCTGCGCTTAGGCAGGAATCTCCTATATATACTGCTGCTGTGGATTTGCTAGTTAGAGTGTGTGCAGATGCTAGAAGAGCTGCAGGGAAGCTCTGGTGATCAGCGCCACGTGTAGGCCCAAGCCAGTAACCCAGGAGTAGCCTTTCAGCGTCCCACCAGCCTAAGTGGGACTGAAGGCAAGGAGCTTAGAGGAGAAGCAGAAGCAAGGAACAGGTAGCTCCAGCCGTGAGTTCGTTCCAGAGGGAGAGAGAAAGAGAGAAGCCGGATATTGGGTATCCGCACCAGTGGAGAACTACAAGTCCCACAAGAAACCCCTTTGCACCGAGGAAGCTACAGCTACCCGGTCTCCTGAGAGAGTCAAGGAAAGGGAGCCAGGAGCAGTGGTCACTGCAGAATTAGAGAAGGTTGTCCCGGAGACTGCGCAGGAGGGAAGGAGACATAGACAGGAGAAGAGAGTGGAGGCAAGTCAGGATTTAATAGACTGTGCTTCAGTGAATACAAAGGGAAGGAGGCCTTATACCCACTTGCTGTGGGAGCCCACTGTGCAGCCCGGTCACCCGTCGGTGCTTTGGACTATTTACCTGAATTTCACCAGTAAAAAGGTAAAGAGACTTCAAGTGTGTGCATGCATCCTTTCCTATCCCTCACCGTGCCCTCAATAGACTTTCCCTACTCTCATCCACCGCCTCAGCTCTGCTACAACCTGCTCACCTCACTAAGCTGCCCTGGAGGTCCCGGTCCTGCCTGCGGGGACCATACCGTCACTGCTGCAATCCCACCGACCTCCGGAGGACTGTGGCTGCGCTGGTGACCCTTCACCAGACACAGCAGCTGGCGTCACGACAAACCTTGTATATAATCCCTGTAAATAACCCCTTTTCCAGAGCACCGCTCCCCACTACACGAGCTCAGGCGCGGCCGCCATTCCCCGTGACACAGAGTTAGCCCACTGCCGCCTGACCCCTGAGTACCCCTTGCCCTGGGGTGCAACACAAGGGCCTACAGGACCACCATATATGTAGCAATGTGCCTACCTGTCACGCTGGGAGTGGGGAAGACACCCAGCGTAGGATAACGACGGGGGGGGGGGAATCAGGAGTCCCTAATGCTAAGGGCACAAGAAGGAGACGGTGACCCCTAGACTTCCTAGAGCTGACCCTGTCTGCCCTAACGTCCCTATACAGTCTCCTCAACTGTCGCCGACCACGAACCTCGTCCCTCTCTGATCCTAGATCTATCCTATCTAAGGATCAGATGGAGAGGTTCACTAGACCCCTCCACTATCAACTAAAGACAAACACCAGGGAAGACAGACATTTGGGAAAAGGAAACACTTATCTGACAGCAGAACACAGCAACCTCCACAATCTCAGCTTCTGCTGGAGCAAGGATAAAGTGTGCACAAGGAACTATCACCTGCACCGAGGAAGGGTAATGAACCTCCTTATAAAGGTGGAAGGAGTCTGCTGGGTCCTAGTGACCTACAACATTGGTGGATAAAACCAGACCGAGCGCAAGACCTCCACAGCCGTCTCCTCATAATAGAGAGATCTCATCACACCTTCTCTCCATCAACACAGAAGGTAAATGCCCCTGAAAGAGACGGACCATCCTCCACCATTATGGCTGATGGGCCAAACGCTGGGATCGTCTGCGCGTGGCCTCCACCCTGTCATCCGTGCCACCCGTGACACTACCTCCTCCCCACATCTTCAGCATGAGTCCAGTACAGCAGGGTAGATCTTGTGAAGGAAATCTGGGCCCCTGTACCACGTCGTTAAGATCTTATAGCTTTTCTCCTGAGATGCACAAGACACTGAAAGCCTGTGGGTCAAAGTGAAAATATTTTGAAGGTCCAGAGTGGTAAAGGTGATTTGTAAATCCCTTTGGCAAGCCTCTATGAAAGAGGGAGTGTCCACCGTAGTCGCCTCAGCTAATAGGCCATACATTTGGGACACCAGATGAAGCGGGCCCTCAGTGGAACCTAGCAAGAACTCCAGGGCAGTGGGGGGTTCAGACCTCACTGAGGCAAGGTAAGTTTTCAGTTGGGAAAACTCTAGCCATGACAGAGAATCCACGCCAACTCCCCTCCACATGGCCTCCACCGTAGAAAAACTCGAGAGCTGAGTTGCAACCTGACCCATAGACGGTCTATCTGACTCCTTCCAACAAAGGAAGCTACACCTGCCAATTGCAGGCGGAAAATCAGCATTGTTGAAAAGAGGACTTAATCTGCTAGGATTATTGGTTAATTTCAGTCTGCCTCTGTGTGACTCCCAGAACTTGAGAAAGGACTGCGTGAGAGGAAGGAAACCTGACAATGAGGTCTGTGAGAAGCACTGAGCCAGGGCAACCAATAGAGAGGAAAGGGCGAGAGGAGATCTTCCAATAGTACCCATTGTTTATGGGCTGGATTGTATTTGCAGTCCACCACTCTGGACAGAAGGACCGACTGATAATACCGTTGAAAATTCGGCAAGCCGGAACCTCCCTTCAATTTTGGACTGGCAAGGACAGAAAATCATATGCAAAGTTTTCTTGCTCCCCACACAAAGCTACGTATACCCGAGTGTAGTTGCCGGAAGAAATATTCCGGAACCAAAATGGGGACAGTTTGGAATAAGTAGAGAAAACGTGGATGTATGTCCATTTTAATTGCGTTAATAAAACCAAACCACGAGAGTTCTGTCCTATTGTACTGTTTCAAGTCCTTAAGTGTCCTGTTCAATAATGGGATGTAATTGAGGGAAAACAAGTCGTCAGGATTACGAAAGATATAGGCTCCCAGATATTTCAACGCCTGGTTCTCCCACCTAAAAGGAAAGGATGACCGGAGTCTATGGACCATCTCGTCAGGGAGTGTTAGATTAAGGGCCTCGGTCTTAGAATAATTGACTTTAAAGTTGGAGACCTCTGCGAATCTCTGGAATTCACGGATTAATACTGGGAAAGCTATTGTGGGATTGGAAATATATAGTAACAAATCTTCCGCGTAAAAGGATAATTTAAAATGTCGGTCGCCAATTTGTATACCCTTATGTCTTGCGATTTCCTCAGCGCAATCGCTAAGTGCTCCATGGCTATCACGTATAGGAAGGGCGATAGGAGACAACCCTGCCTCGTGCCATTGGAGATCACAAAAGGAGGTGAGAGGGTGCCATTGACTCTTAATCGTGCAGTAGGGCCTTGATAAAGTGCCAATATTTTCCCTAAGATATTCGTTCCCAAGCCAACTTGTTTTAAAGATGAGAACAAGAAGGTCCATCCAAGGCGATCGAACGCCTTCTCCGCATCGATGAATAAAAGACATGCCGGGACCCCTTGCTTGCGTATAAAAGAAGCCAGAAGCAAGGTTTTTATAGTATTGTCCCTTGCCTCTCTTTTCTGCACAAAACAGGTTTGATCGCCATGGATAGAGTTCAGTAATAAAGGCCCCAATCTGTTGGCCAACGCTTTTGCCAGGATCTTCAAATCCACGTTAATCAACGAGATAGGGCGGTAGTTGGAGCACAAAAGAGGGTCCTTACCAGGCATTATTGTGGCAGCTAAGGTTTGTGGGGCAAACGGGCAATCTGAGATGGCATTGAACAGCAAAGTTAGAAATGGGGCTAAAGTCGGTGCAAATGTCTTATAAAAATTTGCAGAGAAACCATTGGGTCCCAGACTCTTCACATTAGCAAAGGACTTAATAGTATCAATAATTTCTTGGTTAGTAAATGGGGATTCCAGAGCAGAGGCCTCCTCAATAGGTATAGGTGAAAGTGGGATGTCGGAAATGTATCTGTCTACCCGTTTCTGAAAAGGTACCTTTACACGCCGCTACAGGACGGTGGAAACAACCGGGTGCTTCACGTGCACGAGCACGCACAAACGGTTGAAAACGGTACCCGCACCACCTTTACACGCCGCAACAAGGTGCGCTACAGTAGGTTACATCTATCTCTGGATACACCGCCGGGTGCCACAAGTTACCTTCTGTAGCTCACCTTACCTCATTTACACGCCGCTATAACAAGGTAATATGGGCGGAACAAAGGCAGCAGGGAAAACACATAGGCGTGCCACAGTCTATCACGCTGCGCCCAAACGACAACCATTGGCCAACACAAGAGTGTTTTGATTGGGCACGACGCGAAGGGCGGATGGCGGAGATGTGACGTAGTAGTGTTCGGACTGTGGCACGGAATAAGCGCTTGTGACATGGCGGATTGTGAAGGAAAAGCCAATCGGAACGCAGCATCTTCCACCAATAATCGCTGATGGGGCGCGGTAACCCGGAGCCTGTGTCACGCCCCAGGTAGATAGCATGGTGTCGAAACAACCCTCCTGTTCCTTATTTACACGCCGATACAGGCCGTAACCATCGCCTTGAAATCAACCTGTTTTTGAGCTCTGCTCTGAAACAGGTGCCTCAAGTGATGGGTGGCAACAACCGTCTTTACACGCCGCTACCTCGGGTTGATTTGGCGGTGCAAGATACATTTGTCTCATCTACCCGGTTGTTTCCACCATCCTGTAGCGGCGTGTAAAGGTACCTTAAGTCTGATTTCAACATATCTGACAGTGGACCTCTAATATTATAAAGGGAATCGTAGTAAGCCTTGAAGGTGTCCGCTATTCCAGCAGGTTCATATACTAGTTTACCAGATTTCAAGTGGATAGAGGAATATATGTGGTCGGAATACGGGGGTGTAGAAACCTGGCCAAAGCTCTACCTGCTTATCTGAAAATTCATATAGGCACTTACGTAGTCGGTCCTGTTGCCTGGCTGGCTGAAGCTGAGCAAGAATGGAGCCCAAAGTTGTTCTAGTTTTCAAAATATTGGCTAATACCTGAGGGTCTCTAGAGCATTTATGTAGGGCTTCTAAATTTTGAAGGGTAGTTATAAAATTTGAAACATCTGCTGCTCACTCCTTTTTGAGTCTAGCACCCATTTGAATCAGTACTCCCCTGATAACCCCTTTAAGTGCCTCCCACTGAAACGGTAGTGCAGTGGAGTCGTGTTCATGAAATGTCAAGAAGTCAGTTATCGCCCTGCGAATAGCTGACTGGCAGTCCGGCCTCCTAAGAAGCCCCGAATTAAGAGACCACGACCTTTCGGGCTGGGACAGACCTGGGAGATGCAGAGTCAGACCTACTGGGGAATGATCAGACCATATCATGGGGTCTATCCAGGACACCAGGTCAGCGGATAGTAACCTGTGGCTAATTTTAAAAAAGTCTATCCTACTATGCGAGTCATGTACAGATGAATAATAAGTATAATAAGTCCCGGTCTCCTGGATTAGACAGTCGCCAAACATCGACTAATCTGGACTCTACTAACTTTGCTCTCAAGCCCTCCAGGTGGGAGGGCAGTATGGAGGTCTTACCTGAGGAGGAATCCATACAGTGGTCTAGAACAAAGTTAAAATCTCCCCCAAGCACCGTTGAGCCTTCTGCAAAAGTGGAGAGCGAGTGAAGGTAGGTCCTGCAGGTCTGTGCCTGGTCCTGATTGGGAAGGTAAACATTAGCAATAGTGAAGATTTCATTTGCAATACGAAGTCGTAAAAACAAAAATCTGCCACAAGGGTCAATCCTATGATCCAAAACCTCAGCTCCCAGTGATTTATGAAGGGCTATGCTTATGCCCCTAGACTTTGAGTTAGGATTAGTACTGTGGTACCAGCGGGTGTAAAACCTGTTTTTAAGAACAGGGATGTGGTCCGCCCTAAAGTGTGCCTCCTGCAGAAGAAGGATGTGCGTGTGTTTCTTATGCATATGTTATAGTACTTGTGATAGTTTCTCAGGACTATTAAAGCCCTGGACGTTTAGGGAATATACTAGCTGTAGTACCTGGCTACGCCCGGGTTAATAAATAACTGATGTTAGCTATAACAAAATAGAATTTGAATATGTCATATTAATGACCTGTAAGAAAATAGAAGCTGAGCTGTGATTGATTGCTATAGGCAGCCTAATAAATCTCCAGCCAACAGTAAACCCTCCCCCTGGCCGGGCAGTATATGTTACCTCACACATACACATAATAGACAGCTCATGTGACTGACATCTGCCTTAATTCCCTATATAGCACATGTGCTGCACATTGGCTGTTTTTAATCAGATGTTTATGTTTGGAAATTAAAGATAGCACACATATGAGGCGAGTTGTGTGAGGTGATTTGTGCACATCTGTGTCTGTCTGTGTGGTGTGTGTGTCCCTGTGGGGTGAGTGCATGTGTCCCTATAGGGTGTGTATGTGTGTGTGTCCCTGTGGGGGCGGTCTGTGTGGTGTGTGTCTCTGTTGTGTGTGTCCCTTTGTGGTGTGTGGGTGTCCCTGTGGGGTGAGTGCATGTGTCCCTATAGGTTGTGTATGTGTGTGTGTCCCTGTGGGGGGGTCTGTGTGGTGTGTGTGTATCTGTGTTGTGTGTGTCTCTTTGTGGTGTGTGTGTGTGTGTGTCCCTGTGGGGTGAGTGCATGTGTCCCTATAGGGTGGCTAAGTGTGTGTGTCCCTGTGGGGGGGTCTGTGTGGTGTGTGTGTCTGTGTTGTGTGTGTCTCTTTGTGGTGTGTGTGTGTCCCTGTGGGGTGAGTGCATGTGTCCCTATAGGGTGTGTATGTGTGTCTGTCATTCTGTGGGGGGGTGTCTGTGTGGGGTGTGTGTGTCTCTGTGTTGTGTGTGTCTCTTTGTGGTGTGTGTGTATCCCTGTGGGGTGAGTCCATATGTCCCTATAGGGTGTGTTTGTGTGTGTGTGTCCCTGTGGGGGGGTCTGTGTGGTGTGTGTGTCCCTTTGTGGTGTGTGTGTCCCTGTGGGGTGAGTGCATGTGTCCCTATAGGTGTGTATGTGTGTGTGTGTCCCTGTGGGGGGTGTCTGTGTGGGGTGTGTGTGTCTCTGTGTTGTGTGTGTCATTTTGTGGTGTGTGTGTGTCCCTGTGGGGTGAATGCATATGTCCCTATAGGGTGTGTATGTGTGTGTGTCCCTGTGGGGGTGTGTGTGTGGTGTGTGTGTGCCTCTTTGTGGTGTGTGTGTCCCTGTGGGGTGAGTGCATGTGTCGCTATAGGGTGTGTGTGTCCCCTTGGGGGTGTGTGTGTGTGTGTGTGTCTCTGTGTTGTGTGTGTCTCTATGTGGTGTGTGTTTGTTTGGGTGTGTGGTGAGTATCCAATGTTGGGGCTGCACCTTAGCGACTATACACTTGCTGTTACTCTTTGTGTGCGTGTGGTGTGTATACATGTCCCCGTGCGTGGTGAATATCTCATGTTGGGGCCCCACCTTAGTGACTATATGCTGGTATGTGCTGTTAGTCTTTGGCGCTATCATTAAGCCTCTCTCATTCACAACTGTCAACTGGTAACTGTCTCTTTTTCCCCATTATGTAGATAGGGGCAAAATTTTTTGGTGAATTGGAATGCACAGGGTTAAAATTTCGCCTCACAACATAGCCTATGACGCTCTCGGGGTCCAGACGTGTGACTGTGCAAAATTTTGTGGCTATAGCTGCCAGCTGTCGATTTTCCTCCAACACTTTTCCATTCACTTTTTCCCCCGTTATGTAGATAGGGGCAAAATTGTTTGGTGAACTGGAATGCGCAGTGTTAAAATTTCGCCTCACAACATAGCCTATGACGCTCTCGGGGTCCAGATGTGTGACTGTGCAAAATTTTGTGGCTGTAGTTGCGATGGTGTAGATGCCAATCCCGGATATACACACACACATTCAGCTTTATATATTAGACTAGCTGTAGTACCCGGCTATGCCCGGGTTAATAAATAACTGCTGTTAGCTATAACAAAATAGAATTTGAATATGTCATATTAATGACCTATAGGAAAATAGAAGCTGAGCTGTGATTGATTGCTATAGGCAGCCTAATAAATCTCTAGCCAACAGTAAACCCTCCCCCTGGCCTGGCAGTATATGTTACCTCACACATACACATACTAGACAGCTCATGTGACTGACATCTGCCTTAATTCCCTATATGGCACATGTGTTGCACATTGGCTGTTTTTAATCAGATGTTTATGTTTGGAAAATAAAGATAGCACACATATGAGGCGAGTTGTGTGAGGTGATTTGTGCACATCTGTGTCTGTCTGTGTGGTATGTGTATCCCTGGTGTGTGTATATGTGTGTCCCTGTGGGGGAGGGGGGTCTGTGTGGTGTGTGTCTCTGTTGTGTGTGTCTCTTTGTGGTGTGTGTGTGTGTCCCTGTGGGGTGAGTGCATGTGCCCCTATAGGGTGTGTATGTGTGTGTCCCTGTGGGGGTCTGTGTGGTCCGTGTCTCTGTTGTGTGTGTCTCTTTGTGGTGTGTGTGTGTCCCTGTGGGGTGAGTGCATGTGTCCCTATAGGGTGTGTATGTGTGTGTGTCCCTGTGGGGGGGTCTGTGTGGTGTGTGTATCTGTGTTGTGCGTGTCTCTTTGTGGTGTGTGTGTCCATGTGGGGTGAGTGCATGTGTCCCTATAGGGTGGCTATGTGTGTGTGTCCAGGTGGGGGGGGGTCTGTGTGGTGTGTGTGTGTCTGTGTTATGTGTGTCTCTTTGTGGTGTGTGTGTGTCCCTGTGGGGTGAGTGCATGTGTCGCTATAGAGTATGTGTGTGTCCCCTTGGGGGTGTGTGTGTGTCTCTGTGTTGTTTGCTCGGGTGCGCAGTGAGTATCCAATGTTGGGGCTGCACTTTAGCGGCTATACACTTGCAGTTACTCTTTGTGTGCGTGTGATGTGTATACATGTCCCCGTGTGTGGTGAATATCTCATGTTGGGGCCCCACCTTAGTTACTATATGCTGGTATGTGCTGTTAGTCTTTGGTGCTATCATTAAGCCCCCCTCAATCACAACTGTCAACTGGTAACTGTCACTTTTTCCCCATTATGTAGATAGGGCAAAATTGTTTGGTGAATTGGAATGCGCGGGGTTAAAATTTCGCCTCACAACATAGCCTATGACGCTCCCGGGGTCCAGACGTGTGACTGTGCAAAAGTTTGTCTCTATAGCTGACAGCTGTTGATTTTCCTCCAACACTTTTCCATTCACTTTTTCCCCATTATGTAGATAGGGGCAAAATTGTTTGGTGAACTGGAACGCGCAGGGTTAAAATTTCACCTCACAACATAGCCTATGACGCTCTCAGGGTCCAGATGTGTGACTGTGCAAATTTTTGTAGCTGTAGCTGGCAGCTGTCGATTTTCCTCCCACACGTTTCCTTTCCCTTTTTCCCCATTATGTAGATAGGGCCAAACTTGTTTGGTGAACTGGAACACGCAGGGTTAAAATTTCGCCTCACAACATAGCTTATGACGCTCTCGGGGTCCAGACGTGTGACTGTACAAGATTTTGTGGCTGTAGTTGCGACGGTGTAGATGCCAATCCCGATATACATACATACACACACACACACACACACACACACACACACACACACACACACATTCAGCTTTATATATTAGATGCTCAGTGTTGCCATTAATGTTTATTAATTAATATAGCAGGGCTATGAGTAGGGTACGGAAGGAAAATGGGGAAGAAAGGGGTAATGAGAAAGAAAGGAAAGAAGAAAGGTAAGAGAAACCACTAGGAAGAAAGGAAAATAGAAAAGTTCACAGAAGAAAAGAAGTAATACTGGGTAATACCCAAGAGATCTCCGGGTAACTAAGCCCGAGTGTCAAAAAAAAACCTGGTCAGAGAAACTCTGAATGTAGTATCTAAGACACACCCTATAGTGGGGACTGACTGGTACAAGACTCCGCCATCATGAGACCACCCATTGCTTACAGCTGTAACTTATATAAATTTTATACCAGCTAGGTAACTATATGATTAAAGTCAAGGTGGGGACAAGAAGAAGGTACGAGCCCCTTTAACAGAAACCTCTATGGCACAGGACCAGTCAAGGTAATTTAGAAGGCTAACCCCCTCACGAGGGAAAAACCTCCGCAGGTCCTGTCAATCACGGCACTTGAACCCCGAAAGGCACAAGTGTGGATGAGAGTCTAATCTCAGCGGCAATCATCAGAGGCACCAGCCTGGCGTCCTGAGCCGCGTCTCCCTTTCTTTTCCCTCTCTGGACGAGGATGCCAGTCTCCCCTGGGTCCACTGTAGAAAAAAGAGGGTAATTGCGGCCAGTCCGGGATCTCCACAGTCTGGATGTTCGAGGCCCCACAGAACTCCGGCAAGTCCGCAGAGTGACAAACCCTCCCTCTCTGCGCACCTGCAACTGAAATGGATATCCCCATGAGTAAGTGATGTTTCTGGCCCGCAGGAGTTCCAGTAAGGGCTTCAATAATCGTCTCTTTGCAAGGGTTAGGCTGGAAAGATCTGCCAGGAAGTGTACTGGTGTCCAGTTAAAATCAAGGGATGCCGACTCCCTAGTCCTGTGCATTATGTCTTCCTTTAATTAAAAGAAATGTATGCGGCATATAACATCTCTGGGCCGGGAGGTGTCAGGATTCCTAGGTCTCAGAGACCTATGGGCTCTATCCATTTCTATGTAATCATCTGGAGGCCTGTCCAATAAAGAATCAAAGATGCGTTGAAGGGCTGACATCAAGTTTTGTGGGGCCACAAACTCTGAGAGACCCCGTAACCTAATATTATTCCTCCTGAGGCGATTTTCAGAATCCTCCATCATATCAAAAATGAGTTGGAAGGTGTTGGCATGTTGGTCTAACAATTGCTGATGTGCTTGCAATTGGTAGGAAATGTTAGCAATGTCCCCCTGAAACACCTGGACTGAACTCTTGAGCATAGTAGTGTCCTCGTTGAGTGACCTGATCTCTGTATTGCAAACGGCTTCAAGCCTCTGGATATGCCCCTCCATGTCCGTTTTTGTGGAGATGGATTGTAGACAGGCATGAATTTCCCGCAGGTCAGAGGTCTGGGATCCCAAGCTTTGTGAGTCTGGTGGCCTAAGGGCTCCTCAGGGCTATCGGTAGCAGTTATTGCAGGTGACGTAACATCCATTACCCCTGGTTCCTGATCCCAGGTCTTTGGTGGGGTCAGAGTCACAGTAGTGTCAGTGGTATGTGCTGGGGATTTGCTAACCCCACAGGAGTGTCCCCTGGGAGAAGCAGTGGTCCCCTGCTGTGGGTTGCCTCCTGGAGATCCCCCCTCTTGAGCGCCATTCACCACCAGGGACTGGGGGTTATGTTCAGGCTTATTAGCCTTATGGGCTATGGGAGAAGACTCCCGTGCCGCCCGCCCCTGCTTCTCCCAGCTGGGTACCTGTACCATTGAGAGTCCTCCTCCTGCATTGCTGCTATGGGTTTCCTGTCCGGACGCCAGATCTGCAGGGGGCTGAGAGGAAGAAGGGGAATCCGCAGGCTTCAGTGCTGCAGCGGCTGCTGCGGCCGCCATTGTTGGGTGCGTGGAGCGCCGGCCCGCGCCTCCCTGGACTGTGAGGTACTTAGAGATGTCTTGCTTGGCGGGCATTACGACCGGGTCTCGGTGCAGCGATGATGTGGCGGTGTTACCGGCTGGTCTAGATGTCAGGGAGCAAGCTGAAGGTGGCTTATAATAAGCTATTAGCTCGGATGGGAGTGGGAGCTCAGCTCACACACGACCGAATGGCCCCATGCCAGGCCACGCCCCCGTGGTGACGTATTTCAATTGTACTTTTCCTCTGATTGTTCCTCTCCTGGGTTTACTGATGTAATATACTGACCCTGTTCGTGTTCAGCATTGCACCTGTATACATTTCATGATGGAGCATGTTTGGGGTAGGATGAAAGAGGAAGATTGGAAGACAAAACCAAAGAATCTAGATGAACTCTGGGAGGCATGTAAGACTGCATTCTTTGCTATTCCTGATGACGTAATCAATAAATTGTATGAATCATTGTTGAACTGCATGGATGCAGTCCTTCAAGCTCATGGAAGTCACACAAAATATTAAAAAAGACTCTAATAGCACCACAACTTCATTCACCAAAGTTATGCAACATATATTTGTATTTTAAATTAATTACTTGTTTGAAAATCCCATTACTTTCTGTGGGCGACAAAACTTTTGTCTTGCCAAAATCTGACCATTCTGTGTTCATTAAATGATCAATATTTCAGCATTGATGCCAATTTATTTTCTTAACCTAAACCACATTTCGGAGGGTTTCAGCTTTCAAAAGAGTTATTTATACAACCAATAGATGAATTTAATGTCAGGTTATAAGCTTTTATTTACATAACATGGATAAGCGACATAACTTCTGTCAGGGAGTGTACTCGTACTGTGCAATGAAATCAGGCAGGCCTATACCTGTAGCTATGGTGGTAGTGTCAACAGATGTAAAAGCCCAGAAGCAGGAACCCCAAATGTTTGATATGTCACAGTTGCTGTTCTGGCACGAGGGTGCAGGGGCTGTGTTTCCTGGGTAATCTACAAAGCTGATTGATCCCTGCTATCCAACCCCACACAGTGTCCACTGCAGAAAGAATGGCTACAAACACAGGTCTCTGTGACAACAGTTGCATTTACTTCAGCAGGAATGAGGTAATTCAACATGAAATAGCTGTTTCACAGTCTCATGTGGGTAGGCCACAACAAACACAGCTTGGAGTTGAATACTGAAGTGCAATTGGTGTTCTGGAGCTTTAAGAGCATAGATTGTTCTAGATGTAATGCTCGGATACTATTATAGGAAGGTTCAAAGTCTTTTGTAGTTTACAGTGGAAGGGTAGATACAATAAGAAGATTGTACAGACCTGTAATCCCGAGGGTAGTGTAACAGCTAGTCATGGCATGTGCAAAAGTACTTGAATAAAAATGTAGAACGTTGTCGAGTGTGCCATGGGGACTGAACGGCTGATGCCTGTACAATGGCATGCAAGCCACTAATGTTGTGATGGGACAGGAGACCCTTAATCTTTCCCAACCGCATGCAGTAGGTTCTTCTATATACTAGGTATGTCCTACTGTCTGAAGTAGCTCATGTAGATCTGACATGCCTCAACACCAGGGTAATGAGGTACTCGGAATCGGGCCTTCAGATTCTCCTGGGGATGTCACGTTGGTGTGACCCGGCTCTGTGGCCCTGGCCGGGTCATAAAAATGGGGGAAAGTTTATAAGGTGATAAAGTCGTGACGCCACCCATGTTCTTCGACAATTAGATGGATGGCCAACGATGCGGTTCAGGTCCACTGGGGTGGTTGGTGACACAGCAGAGATGTTACAGCTCTCCATGAGTGGAGCGAGGCCCCAGGACAGTTATCAAGTCTATTAGTAGATGATATTTGATGTAGTGCAGGGAAGATGGTGCGGTAAATAATTTGAGGACACAGTGGGGTGCAGTATTCATCCTTTACCCACAGTTCTCACAGTTTTCCAGGTTTTCAACAGCTAGCCATGTGCTGTATCCTCCGGGTCAGGGCTGCAGCCAACTCTTGGGTAACTTAGGTGCACTTTACCGGAACCCCCTTCTGGTGTACCTTTCAGGGTCATCTCTCTGCGGTGGCTCTCACCCTCCTGCCTTGCGCCCAGGGCCGGACTGGGACCAAAAAGCAGCCCTGGAAAACAAGCCCCACCAGCCCACACACTATATCACCCATCAGCCCCGATCTGTGAAATCTGCTTTTACGTTGTCATAGCCTCATCACTTTCTTAAAGGAGTTATCTGAAGATCCACATGTGAATGGCGCAGCAGAGGGAATAATCAACTGCAGCTCCATTTACATGGTGATATTCAAAGCTACGTTTCTCAGAACTGTGGGGTTCCAACGGTCACATACACAGCGAAGGGAAAGTCATCACCTGACAGAAGAGAAGTGGTGACTTCCATATTTGGGAAAATCAATTTAAACAACAGTTAAATGCTGAAAATCAAAGTCCACCACCTCTCTGACAACAGAACAGGAGAAGTGGTACTGTGCAGTGTATATATACAGAATAATACAGATACTGAGGATTACAGCCAGTATACAGGACCGGAGAAGTGGTACTGTGCAGTGTATATATACAGAATAATACAGATACTGAGGATTACAGCCAGTATAAAGGACAGGAGAAGTGGTACTGTGCAGTGTATATATACAGAATAATACAGATACTGAGGATTACAGCCAGTATACAGGACAGGAGAAGTGGTACTGTGCAGTGTATATATACAGAATAATACAGATACTAAGGATTACAGCCAGTATACAGGACAGGAGAAGTGGTACTGTGCAGTGTATATATACAGAATAATACAGATACTGAGGATTACAGCCAGGATACAGGACAGGAGAAGTGGTACTGTGCAGTGTATATATACAGAATAATACAGATACTGAGGATTACACCCAGTATACAGGACAGGAGAAGTGGTACTGTGCAGTCTATATAAACAGAATAATACAGACACTGAGGATTACACCCAGTATACAGGACAGGCGAAATATACACAGCATACCCAGGAGGCTGTGGTATATACAGTAGTTAGGAGGATAAGGAATATAGCCAAGACTCGCCTACATCCTGAAGATGGGGACAAATGAAAGGCGGTGGCGACAGCAGGTCCAGTGATGGGCGAAGAGAGGAAGATGGATACACCATGAAGAGCAGAGTGTGAACGCTGCCCGCAGGAAACCCTTCTGATGCTGCACTGGCCACCAGCACACAGGAGGCCACACATATCTATACAGTATTAGCCCCACACAGGCCCCCACATGTAGAACCAAACCCATCCTCTGTATTCACTATTAGCCCCACACATAAGCTCACACAGCCCCTATAAACAGTATTAGTCCCACACAGGCTCCCACATACATGAGCCCACACAGCCCCTATAAACAGTTTTAGCCCCACACAGGCTCCCACATATATGAGCCCACTCAGCCCCTATAAACAGTATTAGCCCCACACAGACTCCCACATATATGAGCCCACACAGCCCCTATAAACAGTATTAGCCCCACACATGAGCCCACATTTTCTATATATTATATTAGCCCCACACACATGAGCCCACAGCCCTATACATTATTTCCCCACACAGCCCTATTCACTATTATCCCACACACATGAGCCCAGACAGATCTATACACTATTACCCCCACACATGAACCAACACAGCAATATACAGAATTGGGCAGCACGGTGGCTCAGGGCAGCACTGCAGCCTTTGCAGCACTGAGGTCTTGAGGTCCTGGGTTCAATTCCCACCAAGGACACAAAGGACAACATCTGCAAGGAGTTTGTATGTTCTCTCTGTGGTTGCATGGGTTTCCTCCGGGCACTCCGGTTTCCTCCCACAATGTAAAGACATACTGATAGGATGTTTAGATTGTGAGTACCAAGAGAGACAGCATTACTCATGTATGTAAAGTGCTATGGAATTAATAGCGCTATATAAATGAATAAATATTATTATTATTACCCCACACATGAGCCCACACAGCCCTATACAGTATTACCCACACACATGAGCCCACACAGCCCTATACAGTATTACCCACACACATGAGCCCACACAGCCCTATACAGTATTACCACACACACAGCCCTATACACTATTACCACACACACAGCAGCTAACCCTGGCCCTGCCACACACACACACACACACACACACACACACACACAGCAGCCTGCCCCAGTCCTCCCCCCACCTGATACGCATGCACACACACACAGCAGCCAGTCCAGGCCTTGCCACACACACACACAGCAGCTTGCCCAGCCCCCCCCACACACACACAGGGCAGCCAGCCCAGACCCTGCCACACACACAGCTGCCTGCCCCAGCCCCCCACACGCACAGCAGCCTGCCCCAGCCCCCACACAGACAGCAGCCTGCCCTAGCCCGCCCACGCACACAGCAGCCTGCCCCAGCCCTGCCACCACACAGCAGCCGGCTCCAGCCCCCCCACACACACACAGAAGCCTGCCCTAGCTTCCCCCACACACATAGAAGCCTGCCCTACCATCCCCCACACACATAGAAGCTTGCCCCAGCACCCTCCACACAGCAACCTGCCCCAGCACCCCCCACACAGCAGCCTGCCCCAGCACCCCATACACACATACAGCATCAGGGCCCCCCCACCCCACACACACACAGCAGCCTGCCCGGGGCCCCCCCACACACACACCAGCCAGCCCAGGCCCTGCCATACACCCAGTAGCCTGCCCCTGCTCCCCCACACAGCAGCCCGACCCCCCCCACACACACAGCAGCCTGCCCCAGCCCCACACACACATATAGCAGCCTGCCTCAGCACCCCACGCACACATCAGCATGCCCCGCCACCCCCACAAACACACAGCAGCCAGCCCAGGCCCTGCCATACACCCAGTAGCCTGCCCCAGCTCCCCCACACAGCATTCTTCCCCAGCCCCCACACACACACATAGCAGCCTGCCCCAGCACCCCACACACACATAGCAGCCTACCCCAGCACCCCACTCACACATAGCAGCCTGCCCCAGCACCCCCACACACACGTACAGCAGCAGGCCCCCGCACACACACAGCAGCCAGCCCAGGCCCTGCCATACACCCAGTAGGCTGCCCCAGCTCCCCCACACACCAGTCTGCCCCAACACCCACACACAAACAGCAGCCTGCTCCAGCCCGCCACACAAACATAGCAGCTTGCCCCAGCCCCCCAGACACACATCAGCCTGCCCCAGCACCCCCACACACAGCAGCCTACCCCAGCACCCCACACACACACACATACAGTAGCAGGGCAACACACACACACACACACAGCAGCCAGCCCAGGCCTCCCCCCACACACACACAGCAGCCAGCCCAGGCCCCCCCCCGCACTCACACAGCAGCCAGCCCAAGCCCCCACACACACACACACACAGCAGCCAGCCCAGGCCCTGCCACACTCACAGCAACCTGCCCCAGCACCCCCACACACACAAAGCAGCCTGCACAAGCACCCCCCTCCCAGCAACCTGCCCCAGGTTCCCCCACACACACAAAGTAGCCTGCCCAAGCAACCCTCCCCACGCAAGCACAGCACCCCCCTTCCTTAATACTGGAGAACCAGTATTAGCAAATAACAAACTTTGTGACAAGGAACTCACTTCCTCACTGCTGTCCGCTGGCTGCCTGCTGTGATGACTTTGCTGGTCTGGGACCGGGAGTCAACACAGAGCGAGCTGCGAATGTAACTGTTGCCATGTGGTGGGGTGTGTGTGCGATGCCCCTGGGACCGGCGCATAGGAGCAGCGCTAGTATGCAGGTGCCGGCGGAAATGGTGTTTCACGGGCGGAACTGAATTCAGGAGAGCAAAGCGCGTGCTCTCCTGTCTCCACCCTCAAAGGACGTGCTACTGTGTAGGTGTCCCGGCAGCATAGCGCTCATTAGTGTGCTGCAGCGCCGCTCACAGCAGCTCAGACTGGCGGGCAGTGGCGGCCGACCGCATATGCACTAATATGATTTAGTTGCCCAGCGGCCAGAGGAGCGGGCGCGGCGGCCCAAATCACTGCGGCCCATAGGGAAAATGCCCGGTATTCCCGCCTGCCAGTCCGGGCCTGCCTGTGCCTCACACACAGTGTCCTAAGCCAGCAGCCTTAAGTCCTGTTGGGCAATGTCTTCCTAGTCCTCTTGACCCTATGCGGCTACCTTTTTAGTGATTATGTGCGGATTTGGCTGCTGCACATGAAGATACCGTAGCCTCTGGTTTGCTAATTGAGTCTTACAGTCTCTCTGCGACCTGGTCCCTCCACCTGACTCCAGTCACAGTTGGTGTGAATTCAAGCGCCATGGGTGGATTCCTCACTTCCCGTGCCCCTAGGACCCCTTCTCTCTCTGGACCCCTCACTGGCTCCTGCGTCTGTCCTCTTGCTTTTCTGGTCCTGAGATGAGCTCCTCTCTGCTCCAGTCCTCAGGATGTCTCTCTCCAACTCACTGATTGACCACTCATTAACTGTTTTCTTCTCGACTTTTCTACACGTCTCCCCAACGTCAGTCACGTTTCCTATGTCCCCAATGTACGTCCTCCATTGTCTCTACTACCGTCACTACTTCCTAGTGTGCTTCCCTTATCTACTTTCTCCACCCACACCCTCTACCTAGTTCCCCCTCCAGCCTGGGATGGGGCCCTCCCTCAATATGGTCTGCCCAGATCCCCTGGCCTGGAGTAGTGGTGTGGTGCTGGATGCTAGTGTGTGGGTACCGGTAGTGTCCCCTCCTCACCCGAGAGTAGGATACCACACCTCTGGTTGAGGTGCAGTATCTCTGTGGCGACTGGACCCTTAGGGGCGCAACAGATCCGGACAGCAAGGATTCAGGATTGAAAGTCTTTAGCATACTGTCTATGGAAGACAGAAGGATTCTAGGCCTTGGACCTGTCACGAAATCTTGTGGTGAAGGGAGTCTTCATGTATGCTCTGCTCCCTGAGAAGGCTTGGCCAGAACTGGGGATTTCCATCTCTATCTGTCTAGACAGAGGTTGGAAGTAGCTCCACCTATTGAGCCTTGTGACTGAGTCACAGGCCAATAGGACAACACCCAATTTACACTTCAGTCTCCCACAGTGTAAGATAATTACAAACCATACATTTTTACCAGCAGATGGTGCTGGAACACTATAAATTATTATTATTTATTTATATAGCGCCATTAGGTTCCATGGTGCTTTACATGAGGATAAGGGAGACAAGGACAAGTACACTAACTCTAGACAATCAGGACATACAGTTACAGGAGGGGAGGGGGACCCTGTCCACAAGGGCTCACAGTCTGAGAAACACATGAGAAATACAATAAATATAAATGAATGTGACTGGAAGTGGATATCTAAAGCTCACAAATGAAAGGAATAACTGTAGATGGGTAGCTAGGGAGTGAGTTGTAGTGCGCAGGAGCTACTCATGGTCCAGTGGCACTTAAACGGACAGACACAATCTGGACTGGGCCACTACACAGACCTGTACCTTGACTGTACAATAATCAGTGAACTTGTCCTACACTGTAAATATAATTGTCAGTAGAGTAGAGTTTTTTTGTAGAGTTTTTTTTTTTATTATTGCAATGGCCTCACTAGTATACAATAATATCATTAGGTTAACTTATCTCCTGCAGGTTTATTGATGTCTCCCCACTGTTGCTCAACTATCCAACTGTAGTCGCTCACTGGTCCAAGCTATCAGTACAATAAAAAATGAGACAAGAAGCGCTCCCGTGGGGAGAACCCAATGGTATGGTAGGATTAGGGAGGAAGTGGTAGGGGGACTCGACTCTAACCTGATAAGGTTGTGCCGCCTCCGCACAACCTCAGTGAAGACCGTCTCCGGGGCCTCCTGGCACCCGCCCCGCTGGACGCTGCTCCCGTCCATCTTCTGCGTTCGCCCGGTCATGTGGGTCGATGATCAGATGGTCCACGAGTCATTGGTCACAGGTCTCTGACGTCACCGCAACTGGTCAGTCTGGGAGATGTTTTTTCTATCGGCACTCGCAGCTCCGGTAACCATACACCCGGAGGGTGGGAGATTTAGTTAGCACAAGGGAATATTAGGTTACTTGATAGGAGAAGCGCTGAGACACAATTAGAAAGAGCAATTTTAAGGGTTAACAACATGTTTATTACCACAACGCGTTTCCACAACAGAACATTGTCTTCCACCTGAGGAAGACAAAGTTCCGTTGTGGAAACGCATTGTGGTAATAAACATGTTGTTAACCCTTAAAATTGCTCTTTCTAATTGTGTCTCAGCGCTTCTCCTATCAAGTAACCTAATATTCCCTTGTGCTATCTGAGCTATCAGTACAGGCATACTATCACTGAGCCCATGATTGGCTGCAGCGTTTAGGTGCCCTTAAATTGTAGTAGAAATCACTGCTGCAGACTCATAAGAAAGACCAGGGGTTGATGTAGTGAATTAAGCTACATGTATTATTTTTACACTGACAGCCATTGCCGTAAATAAAATGAATCCAGGAAACAATCCTTTAATGAAAGGTAAAGAATTAAAATAATACACTAATAATAAAATGTATAGCTCTATATTAAAATATACTATCTGTACTGCCATACGACCTAATAGCTTGTATTTGTGATGTCCTGGTGATTTATTGCTCTTCACCCCTGTGGATGGCTTTCTACAATGTTATAAGAAGCTACATTACAGTACAATGCTGCTTAGTAGATGGAGCCCTATATTTAGTCTTTTCCTCTATTTAAGGGTCATTTATACATTTCAAACTTCGTAAAGTGAAGGGGGGACTTGACAACATTTTCTCCCGATCTATATTGGTCCTCTCTCCCCACCACGCAGCGCCTCTGTTTCCACGGTAACTGGGCCGTGCTTTAGAATTATTTCCACAGTGACCGAATTTGGCAAAAGATCTAGTGTTTTTTTCCCTCTATTTTATTTTTTTTCCTAAGACTCTAAATATAGCTTTAGAACTAATTGAGTCGATATGTAAAAAGAAAAATAAATAATTTTTATTTCACCTATAGTCGCATTGCAAGTTTCTCCTGCTTTTAAAAAAAATAGCACTGCTCATATTTAACCCCTGAACAGAAAAAAACATTTAGACAGTATAATACAGCATCAAGGAGTTCATGGAACAAGGGGGAGGGAATATTATGATCTGTGAACACAATAAAATCTGTTGACGTGTGATATACGGACATCATGTTCTCCTTACAAATGCAGAACAATGAATTATGGGTGACTGTGGGATGCTCTTGGGTTCTAAGCGATCCCCTGAATCCTTATTCCCTGAAGTTCCCAATCACAGCTTTCAGATGGACAATCATTTTGCAACACCTTTACCAGATGCCTCTCCCTGCCAAAACTGATTTAAAGGGGTCGTACCATGAATAAAGTATATTTTAATCAATAGTTCTTATATTAAAAATAAGTATCACAACTGAATGGTATCTATAGTATATGTCTTTGGCCGTCTTCCTTCCCCTTAATGCGAAGTCCTTGGCTGTATTCCTCCCCTTTGATGTGATCATCCTGATCTGATCAGCTGACATGTGTAGCTAACAGCACCGATCGGATCAGTGATCCGCCTGGCACTGTAAACCTGTTTGGCTCACGCTGTCAGTCACAGACAACGTGATCCAAAGCACCGCGGCGAGGTTCATGCCGTACCCAACATGCATCGGCAGCCCCTTGATGCGCTCATGGGGCTTCGATGCATTGCCATGGGATCAGCTGATGACCCTGGATGCTGCCATGAATCACTTCCTGCCAGCGATGCTAGAGTGATGTCGTCAGCAGAAAGTGATCATTTGGGCTGTGCAGAGGGATGGTGCAGCCTCTCTCTGCATAATACAGGCGATTGCACTGTTCAGTGTTTAGGTGCCCTATAGGGCCATGCAAAATAAAGAGAAAGTGTAAAAAAAAAAAAAAAGTTTAGTTTTAAAAGATATGAAAAAATCCAACAAAAGTTCAATAACCCCCTTTTGCCCTTTTGAAAATAAAACTATTAAAAAAAACCTAAAATACATATTTGGTATTGCTGCATTCAAAAATGCATGATCTATCAAAATATAAAATCAATTACCGTATATACTCGCGTATAAGCCGAGTTTTTCAGCCCAAAAATTGGGCTGAAAAGTGCCCCCCTCGGCTTATACGCGAGTCAATACGGCCCCCTCAAAGTTTGGTGCCCCACCTCACTTTCTGGGCCCCCCCGCATGCAGCGCTGCGCATATACATTACCTGTCTAGCAGCTGTCACCCTCCGGTGGCGGATCGCGGCTCCCGGCTCCGGGCTCCATCTTCCTCACTGTCTTCCTGCTTGTCAGGTGACCGGCCGGCGTCGCGATGACGTCATCGCGATGAGCCCCGGTCACAAAGCAGGAAGACAGCAAGGAAGATGGAGCCCGGAGCCGGGAGCCGCGATCCGCCACCGGAGGGTGACAGCTGCTAGACAGGTAATGTATATGCGCAGCGCTGCATGCGAGGGGGCCCAGAAAGTGAGGTGGGGGCGCCAAATTATGAGTGGGGCCCTGCTGGGGCCCTATATACTACCACTGGGGCTGTATACTACCACTGGGGCTGTATACTATTACTGGGGCTGTATGTATACTACCACTGGGGCTATATACTACCACTGGGGCTGTATACTACCACTGGGGCTGTATACTATTACTGGGGCTGTATGTATACTACCACTGGGGCTATATACTACCACTGGGGCTGTATACTACCACTGGGGCTGTATACTACTACTGGGGCTGTATGTATACTACCACTGGGGCTATATACTACCACTGGGGCTGTATACTACCACTGGGGCTGTATACTACTACTGGGGCTGTATGTATACTACCACTGGGGCTGTATACTACCACTGGGGCTGTATACTACTACTGGGGCTGTATGTATACTACCACTGGGGCTGTATATACCACTAGGGCTGCTGTATACTACCACTGGGGCTGTATGCTACCACTGGGGCTGTATATACCACTGGGGCTGCTGTATACTACCACTGGGGCTGAATATACCACTGAGGCAGCTGTATACTACCACTGGGGCTGTATACTACCACTGGGGCTGTATATACTACTGGGGCTGCGTGTATACTACCACTGGGGCTGTATATACTACTGGGGCTGCGTGTATACTACCACTGGGGCTGCTGCTGTATACTACCACTGGGGCTGCTGTATATACTTCTGGGGCTGCTGTATACTACCACTGGGGCTGCTGCTGTATATACCACTGGGGCTGCTGCTGTAACACTGCTGGGGCCTGTATATACCACTGGGGAGGCTGCTGTATACCACACTGCTGGGGGCTGTATACCTGTGCTGGGGTCCACCCTCGGCTTATACACGAGTCAATAAATTTTCCCAGGTTTTGGGGGCAAAAGTAGGGGGGGTCGGCTTATACACGGGTCGGCTTATACACGAGTATATACGGTAATCAGATCTGTAAACTGCCTAAGGCTGGTTCACATTTGTGTATTTGAACGCAGTGTACCAAGCGCAGCCAAACGCATGTGCACTATGTTTAACATGGGAAAGCATAGTAGCTGCGTTTGGCTGCGTTCAGTTGCAGTTGCGTTTGGATGTGCATAATTTGTGCGCCTTCCTCTGCCCTCTGAACGCACCGAGTTGCATTTTTTGAGCGTTCGCGGGCGCTTGTTTTATCAGCAAGCAACCGCAAGCGCACAAAAAATGCATGAAAGTCAATGGATCCGCAGTGTCCTCCGCATGACAGGGCAGAAGAATGCTGTGGATCACATTGAAATCTCTCCTGGTGTCCGCCGCTGATCTCCCGGGAGATCAGCGGCGGCCACCGGGAGTTCAACATCAGCCACCGGGAGATCAACTGGAGCATCTGCTGATCTGCTCCTCCCGGCCAGTGCTGATCTCCCGACTGTGTAGACACGGGAGAAACAGCTGATCTGACATCTGTACAAATCTCCCGCGCCGACATCATCTCTTCGGTTTTAAACAGCTGTCAGATCAGCTGTTTCTTCCACGCAGACACCGTCTACAGATCAGCGGCGGCCAGGAGGAGGAGATCTCCGCCGCTGATATCCACCTCCCGGCCGCCACCGAGACAGTTGATTGGCTGGCTGGGCACCATACTGTGTGACCGCAAGCGGAGATTCTCCGCTGTGTTCACATCAGTATGGCAGCGTTTACACTGCATTTGCGTCTGCATACCCTCCACAAACAGACCCAAATGCTAGTGTGAAACCAGCCTAACAGAGAAAAAGTCTAAATGCCAAAATTAAGTTTTCTTGGTTGCCGCAACATTTCAATAAAATGCAATGACATTAACGGGCAATCAAAACATCACATCTACAGAAAAATGGTATCATCAGAAACATCAGTTCTAGATGTAAAAAATAAACTGTCACACTGCCCCAGGTCATACAAAATGAGAATGCTACAGGTCACGGAAATGGCGCCAAAAATTCAATAATTAATTTTTAAGAACTTAAGAACTTTTTTTCACTACTTAGATAAAAGTACAGTAAAAGTATACATGCGTGGTATCTATGAACTCATACCAATTTGAGGCATCATGCTGACTCATTGGTTTTACCATATAGTGAACATGATGAATAAAAAAACACCAAAACTATTGTGTAATTGCGCTTTTTTTGCAATTTTACCACACTTGGAATTTTTGTACTGTTTACCAGTACACTAAATGGTTAAATAAATGATGTAATTGAAAAGTACAACTCATCCCGCAAAAAAAAAGCCCTCGTATGTCATATGGATGGAAAAATAAAAATTTATGGCTCTTTGGAAAAGTGGGAGAAAAAACGAAAACCGAAAATCACACATGGGTGAAAGGGTTAAAAAAAGTCTTTGTTGAGATAATCTTATGTATGTGCCCCTGCTATGTACTGTGTAATGGATGTGTCTGACGATACAAGGACATGGTCTGATCATACCACATCTCCTGGGCTGGAGAGGATGCAAAAGGGTATACAGATAGCACAGCACTGGATCAGAGCTGATTCTATCTTTGGTGCTCGCTCACATTTGCACATAACTCAGATGAGTGTCATCCATTTTATTGGATAGCACTCACTCCAGTTTTATACTACGGGCAATGCCGACAAGCGTTTTTTTCTCATGCCGATTCGGCATGGGAAGAAAATTGCTGCAATTGGCAACGTATATCGGTCGGCGTGCACCCATTCAATCTATGGGTGTGTGCAAAACATCGGACTGCATACGGATGGCATGCTAGTGCAATTTGATATACATCGACACAGTCAATAAAGAAGATGAAGAAATTAATCTCTCCATCTTCTCACCTGTGAACTGATTCTTGCATATAAGGGTACTTTCACATCTGCATTTTTCAAATCCAGCACAATTCTGCCTTTTTTGAAAAGTTCCAAATTCGTCAACATTGCCTTATGACCAATGCATTTTGAAAGAAGTTCCGGAAATGTGTGATGACTTGCGATTTCATCCGGATCTGTCAAATCTGGCACTTCAGGCTTGTTTTAAAACCGCATTTAGCAGCATGAACTAATTAATACCCTTATGTGTGGTCAAAAACTAATGTATGAGATTAAAGGATAGGAGACAGTGGATGTGATCTGCACTGCTAGCAATTCAAAGAAGTTCAGACCTAGGAGTGAAGAACAAGCGGTTTGTTATGGTTTATGGTCAATGAGTTTCAAAACCCACTGGTTTCTGTATCTTGAGCTTCTTGATGGATTATCCTGATGAAGAAAACAGTGGATTTTGAAATGCGTTGACCATAGACCATTAAATCATATGTTCTTGACTCCTTGTTCTGAACATCTTAGAATTTATGGCAACGCAGACCACATCCACTGTCTCCTATCCTTTGATCTCTGCATACTGTGGAGCCGCAGCAGCCAATTGATGCTTCTATAGGAGTTCTGCCTCTTAGGCTAGGGTCAGACCTGTGTCTGCCCTGAGCCTGGCCAATCCGTCAGAAACTTAGTTTCTGCACGGAGCAGCGCATAGAATTACCAGCAGGTAACGCTATGCACCGCCAGGTTATGTATCTCTATGGCAACTGGAGGCTTACCACAGCCGCCGGCTCCACAGAGATCTCCAGGATATGTGCTTTTGGAGAGCGCACAGGAAACGCAGTCTGCAGCGTTTTCCTGTGCACTCTGCAAAAGCGCATATCCTGGAGATCTCTGTGGAGCCGGCGGCTGTGGTAAGCCTCCAGTTGCCATAGAGATACATAGCCTGGCGGTGCATAGCGTTAACTGCTGTGCACTGCTCCATGCAGAAACTAAGTTTCTGACTGATTGTCCAGGCTCAGGGGCAGAAGCAAGTCTGACCGTAGCCTTACAGCTCCATCAGATGAACACATCTCCCTCTCTTGTTTTTCCTATTAAAACACAGTTAAGACCCTTTTTTTGTCTTTCCATCTGCCTTTATACAAAATCTAATGTTAGGGCACATGCAAAACTTGGAAAGCAAAAAGCGCTATTTCATTTTTAGAACGTAAATTTGGACACTAAGTTACATTTACAGTGCCCCCAAGGTGCCAAAAAATCTGGAAATAAAAAAATTACCCGACAGTACAAATTGAACCTCTCAGTGAATTCATTTGTGGCTGCTGTGACTATTTTGTAACATCCATGCCATGCCTTTTTTTTCTGGATAATTGCAAATATGACAGCCTAGGGCCCATACTTTGTGCTTAGCTTCTGCTTCAGTCAACAAGCACCCTGTAAATTGATCATTGCGATGTGTGGTTTAGGCACAGTGTGGCTCAAAAGAAGTGGGACATTTGGATTTGGGAGGGTAGGTTTCACTGGATTGTATTTGGGGTGGTGGGAGCCGTCACTTTTCCAAAATCTTTCTGCTACTAGCAATGTGGGAACTCCTATACTTCTCATGCCCCATGACGGACCTGAGTGGAGCTGTTTTTTAGTGGGATACGTTAGGGGTTTTATTGATAACATTTAGGAGTAAGGCCAGGGTCACACATGGCATCTGTTTTTTTGCCTTGGATCCGTTTTTGGGATCATTTATGACATTTTTTTCTAAGTCCAAAAACGCATATGCGTTAACGCATGGTGCACTTAAGTGTGTTTGCGTTTTTCAAAAATGCATGCGCTTTTGTTCAGCATCCCAAAAAACGCTGCTGGCAGCGTTTTCGGGTGCAGTAAGAAAACGCATGCTTTTTTTTTAACATGGAGCCCTATGGGAAACGCATGCGTCAACCCATGGTACATATAGGCACCATGCGTTAATGCATATGCGTTTTTGGTGAAAAAATGACTAAGTCCAAAAAACGGCCAGGAGTTCAGGAGACACTATTGGCACCCTAAATTTAACGGATCCATTTTTCTAAAGCCTCAAAAAAGCAGATTGGTATGTGTGACCCTGGCCTAAATACATTTTTTTTATCACTTCCAGTATATAAGGCTGGGATCACATTGTTGTGTTCTACACTGAGCATTTACGTCAGGGTTTCTATGTAAATCCCCCAATAATGTAATTCTGACAAAACCCCATATGGAACAACTCACTCTAATGAGGCAAATGGAGACACCTTGGACTCCATTTGCCATCTGTTCTGGTGGTATCCTTATTTTTAGGCATGCACAGAACTGTGGTCATCCACACTTATACACTAAAAAGACGCCTAAAATGATGTGAAGCTGTTGGAACAGAGACCAGACATAGTCCAAAGTGGCTACATCTGTCTCATTATAGTGAGTAGTTCCATCAGGGGTTTTGATTTAGGCTACGTTCCCACATTGCGCATTTTTAAAAGTGCACGCAAAAAAGCGCTTTTCAAAAATGCGCAATGTGCCTTGTGTCTGCCAGCAAAGTGAATGGAAAATTCACTTTGCCGCACAGAAACAGGGTAAAAATACGCCGTGCTTTAATGGGAGAAAGCGCGGGCGTAAAAAGCATTGACATGTCAATTCTTTACGCACCTGTGCCTACGCATTCTCCCATAGGGGCCGGCACTGCAGGATCTGATGTCACTCAGGGGGTGGAAGAATCCTGTTCCTCCCCCCCGTGACATGTGTGACCGCCCTATTTGGATTTCGCAATGTATTAATATATAATGCAAAACCCAAATTAAAGTTAAGCAAATGTGTTAAAAATAATAAAAATTAAATACTTACCTGTCCGAAGCTGTTCTGGTTACCGGGAGCCGATATAACCGCAGGTTACGAGCTGCCAGGACCTTGCATGATGTCATCGGGCGCTGTGATTGGTCATGTGATATATGACGTCATATGACGCACATATCACATGACCGCGAGCCGCCAATCATAGCACCTGATAACATCACGCAAGGCCCTTGCAGGTCGATACCTGTGGTTGTGACGGCTCCTGGCTCCCCGGACACCCGCCGGAGGGTAAGTATTCATTCTTTATTATTTTTAATACATCTGGCTTTCTTTAATTTAGATTTCACAGTGTATATTAATACACTGCAAAATCAAATGGGATATGGCAGACATGGCACAGAGGGGAGGAGGAACCAGGATTCTTCCTCCCCTCTGTGACATCACTTCTCCTGCAGGCCTGTAAAAAAGCGCTGCGTGAAAGCACTGCTTTTTTTGTGTTTTTTTTCTGCGGCCACATGGCCTAAAAGCGTGAGCAAAAAGCGTAAAAAAAGAAGCATTGTGTGAACGAAGTCTTAATTGCGTTTTTGGGGATTTACATGGAAACCTCAAAGTAAGTTCTCAGTGGAGAGCTCAGGATAAATGTGAACTGAGCCTTAAGGCCAGGGGCGTATCTAGGGGGGTGCAGCCGGACCTTTTGCCCCGGGCGCAACTCAGCAGGGGGGGGCGCCGGCGGCACTTCCCCCCCTTGTCCCCTTCCCTTTCCCCACTCGGTGTGTATATCACAGTGCGTAATATGCACAGATTGTATGTGGGGCCCGAGTGGTCGGCCACTTCCGGAGGAGACTGCACCCGCCGCACACTGAGCTCCTATCTATAATACCCCCTGCTGGCCGGGAGCAATGGTACCGCCCTGCAAGACGTCACTGGACATGCCTCGGCGGCCATCTTTGTATTCCAGCAGCATCCCGGAATTGTCAGGTTATGCGGCCCGGTCCTCAACCACGGGTGTAGCAGGGGCGGCGGGGCTGAAAACTGACAGCACCCCACCCCTCCCCCCCCCGTCCTCACCTGCTTGGGGGGGGGCGCCATAATAGATCATTGCCCCGGGCGCAAACCTAGGTATGCCGCTGCTTAAGGCCCAGTTACACACACAGATAATTGTGCAGAGATTGTTGGCAGATCTCTGGTTGCAGTGAAGTCATGGACACATGGTTCCATTTTGTGGCCTTGTACAAATGTAACAATGTGTCCATGATTTCACTGCAACCAGAGATCTGCGAACATTCTCTGCACAATTATCTGTGTGTGTAACTGGGTCTTCATTCTCATTTTTAGGCGGTAGGATGATTAAGTAAACAGCATTACAAGAATAGTTCTTATTTTTATTTTTCTGCGGTTCCTCGCACAGTGAAAGTGATAAGACTACTTTATTCTTTGAGTCAAGTGCGATTACAATTATAGCGATACCAAATATATATCGGGTTTTTTTATGTTTTCCTACAAACACACAATAAGAATGCTTTTTTATCATAAACCGTTTTTTTGTAGCCATCTTCTGAGAGCTGTAACTTTTTTATTGTTTGGATCGCAAAGCTGTATTTTTTATATGACAAGTTGAAGATTTTTATAATACAATTTTAGGATATACAACATTTTTTGATCGCTATTTATTCAGATTTTTAACAGAATGAATTAAAAGCAGTGATTGAGTTATTGCTTTTATTCTGTGCACTGTTCACCATGCAATAAAAGTGATAAGACCAATTTATTCTTCGGGTCAGTGAGGATCACGGCTGGTCGGGTCCCGGTCCTGTGCCCTGGACACTCAATGGCTGAGGGGAAAACTATTTGGGATGGGGGATTATTATACGTGACGCCACCTGTGGTACCTGGTAATGTAGTTACCAGCACCGCAGCCGGCCGCTGAGGTGATGGTGATGCAGCTTTGGGTAGTACAGCTCCCCACAGGCGGAGCTTTACTTCAGGGCAGCGGGGTGGATGAGGGGAGTCGTAGTCCTTGGCTCTGTGGTGATGTAGAGGCCCTTTAGGTGATAAATAACTGATGCAGAAACCAGGTAAGCTCAAACAGTTCTTTACTGGTACCAGATGGATCAATAGGTACATGGTACAGTCTAGTTTTCCAGGGAATTAGTTGCCACAGGCTTTGGGGTTCACCACAGAGTCTGTCAGAGGTGCCTCTCAAATGCTTTTCTTGGTCCAATTCTTCATGGCTCTTTTGGCTCTCTACATTCCCACTCTAGAGTCTGATCCCCGGGTCTGCTGCTTAAAGTCTCTTGTTGCTTGTCAGCGTCTTGAACCCAGCTTTGGGACAGAGGTTGGACTACTTTGATAGGTGCTGTGGCACCTTCTTGGTAAGGCCCACAGCCAGCTGGTCAGCAGTTTGGGATACACCTTAATAAACCGCCTCGGTTCTGGAGTACCGGGATGACCTGAGCACTCCAGATGGCTCCGACCAGTCCTGGAGTGCCCCTTTTTTGTCTGGGTTACCTCTTTAATTTTGAGATACCCTCCTGTCAGAGCTGCAGGTTGAGTGGTGAACCGGCCCAGGTTGATCTGCGCCCATCCGTTCTGCTCTCCTCACACCGTCTGACTGACTGCTATCAGCTGTTACCTACGTCACGTCTCCCGCTCTGCTAAGCTTCACCCCCCGGAACCTACTGAATATACAATCCCTGGTGCTAGGGTGGCCGTGATTGGGATTTTGTGGATTTGGATACAGACTCTGTAGCTTTTCCCTCTACCTGCAACTATGGAGGCACTACACCTTCTGTTTGAGATGCAGTACCCTCTCTCTTATCCCCCACCTCACGTCATCTGCAGACCTACTCCTTAGCCTCAGACATCTCCTACTAAAATATATTACAAGCCGGTCACTCTCTTTGACGCACCTGCTTTCCCTTTCTCTGCTTCTCCTCACTGCTGGTGACATATCCCCCAATCCTGCCCCCCCAATACCCCCACTAATCCTCTCCCCTATCTTTCGCAACCTAAGATAAACTACCGCAATCTATCACAGATAAAACCTGTGCCCCTGACCCCCACCCCCCTTCTTCCTCTCTGTGGAGCACTTTGGAATGCATGTTGTGTCTGCAACAAGCTCCACATGATCCACAACCTCTTTACCTCCTGCAACCTCTTTTTCCTGGCCCTCACTGAGACATGGTTGACGCCCCTTGATATGGCTTTCCCTGCTGCACTGAGCTATGGCGGCCTCCACTTTACTCACACTCCTCGTCCTGGCAACAGACATGGTGAAGTAGTGGGTTTCCTTCTTTCTAAAAACTGATCCTTCAACCCAATCCATCCCCCACCCTCCCTTATCCTCTCCTCTTTTGAAGTTCTTTCTATCCGTATCTACTCTCACTCTAATCTCCAAATATCACAAAGCATTCACTGATCTCAGGGAGACCAGTCCAAGAAAACACTGTGGGCAGCTGGCTAAATCTAATCTCCAAATGGCTGTACCGACTACCGGGCTCAGCCACTGCCTAAATCGACCAATTTTTCACCTGGCTCCTTCACTTTCTCTCTGATGACATTCCTACAATCATGATGGGAGACTTTAATACTTTAATATCCCTACTGACACCCGCAAGCCAGCAGCCTCCAAACTCCTGTCATTAACTTCATCCTTTGGACTTACTCAGTGGTCTTCCATAGCCACCCACACAGACGGACATACACTAGACCTTGTCTTCACTCGCCTCTGTTCCCTATCTAATCTCACAACCTCCCTTCTCCCCCAATTGACCACCATCTACTCACTTTCTTATCTCCCTCCTCACCTGCCCCCCATGTCCAGCCACTAGCACATCCTCACAGAAACCTCACACATCTAGACATTTCCAGACTCTCTTCTACCACTTTCCTCCATATATTCACTCCATGACACGGACAGTGCCACCACTTTCTATAGAGCTACCCTCACATCAGCCATAGACTCTGTCGCCCCTCTCGTGCATGGCAAAGTGCGACGAATTATCAGGCAACCATGGCACACCAATCTTAGCAAAAAACTTCAACAATTATTCAGGGTTGCACAGCGGCGTTGGAAGAAATCACACCTGCCAGACGACTTTACTGCCTTCAAACAAGCAACACTCACCTTCAAATCAGCCCTCACCTCTGCTAAACAGACCTTCACAAACCTAGTATTTTCATTATCCTACAACTCCAAACAACTGTTCAGCACATTTAACTCTCTCCTTTGGCCACCACTGCCCCCTCCGACCTCCCTCATCTCTGCTGAGGACTTTGCCACATACTTCAAAAATAAGATCGACCAAACATGGCAAACTTACTGTCCCACCAGCACAACCTCTTCACATACCAGACCTCTGTCCTTCCCTCATAACCTCCCTCTCCAACATCACTAAAGGAAAGCTCACTCGTCTCCTCTCCAAATCACACCTCACCACTTGTGCACCTGACCCCCACCCCTTCCCATCTGTTCCCCAACCTTACTAACATGCTCATCCCAGCTCTAACCCATCTCTTATTGCTATCTTCTGGTACCTTCCCCTCTGCTTTCAAACATGCCACCATCACACCCATCCTCAAAAAGCCAAATCTTGACCTGACTGCCATGCCCAGCTATCGCCCCATATCGCTGCTCCCGTTTGCTTCCAAACTCCTTGAGCAGCATGTCCATGCTCAACTTTCCTCCCACCTTTCATCTAACTCTCTCCTTGACAACCTCCTCTCTGGCTTTCGCCCCCACCACTCCAGCGAAACTGCTCTGACCAAACTTACTAACAACTTACTCACTGCCAAAGCCAACAAGCAGTTCTCTATCCTCCTCCTTCTAGACCTGTCCTTTGCCTTTGACACAGTTGACCACTGCCTACTGCTACAGATCCTCTCTTCTCTTGGCATCAAAGACCTTACTCTATCCTGGATTGCCTCATACCTTTCTGACTGCGCATTTAGCATTTCCCACTCCCACACTACCTCCTCGTCCCGTCCTCTCTCTGTCGGGGTCCCTCAAAGCTCTTTCCTGGGGCCCCTACTTTTTTTTATCTACACCCTTGGCTTAACACAACTCATAAAGTCCCATGGCTTTCAATACCACCTGTACGCTGATGACACTCAGATTTATCTCTCTGGCCCAGACGTCACCTCTCTGCTGTCTAGAATCCCAGAGTGTCTATCAGCCATATCCTCCTTTTTCACCTCTCGCTTCCTAAAACTCAATGTAGACAAAACTGAACTCATCATCTTTCCTCCATCTCATGTATCTCCCCTAACTGATCTATCTATTATAGTAAATAGTATCACACTCTCTACACCTGAAATCCACTGCCTCGGAGTAACTTTCGACTCTGCCCTGTCCTTCAAACAGCTCATCCAAACTCTCGCTACCTCCTGTCGCTTCAAGCTCAAGAATATTTCTAGAATTCGTCCTTTCCTCATACCTCAATCTACTAAAATGCTTGTACATGCCCTTGTCATCTACCGCCTTGATTACTGCAACATTCTCCTCTGTGGCGTCCCCACTAACATTCTTGCACCATTTAAGTTTGACCTATGCTGCCCAATTTATCCACCTCTCTCCTCGCCTGTTTCTCCTCTCTGCAAATCCCTCCAGTGGCTCCCAATTCCCAAGGAATCCAGTTCAAGCTACTAACACTAACCTACAAAGCCGTCCACAACCTGTCCACTCCATATATCTCTGAACTAATCTCCCAATATCTTCCCTCACGTCATCTTAGATCCTCTCAAGACCTCCTCCTCTCCTCCACACTTATTCATTCCTTACATAACCGGCTCCAAGACTTCTCCCGAGTATCCCCCATCCTCTGGAGTTCTTCACGTCCGATTATCCACCACCTTCGGATACTTCAGATGGAACCTGAATTCCTATCTCTTCAGGAAAGCTTACAGCCTACAATGACTATGCTGCCGCATCACCATCACCGGAGCTGCCACCTCGCCACCATCCGAGCTGATGCTCCACCATCACCTGAGCTGCCACCTCACCACCACCAAAGCTGCCGCCTCACTACCACCAGAGCTGCCACATTCCCGGCCTTCTGTCTCTTCCCCATTATCCCGTAGAATGTAAGACCACAAGGACAGGGTCCTCTCCCCTCTGTACCAGTCTGTCATTGGTAATTTGTTTACTGTAAACTATATATATATATTTTGTATGTAACCCTTTCTCATGTACAGCACTATGCAATTAATGTTGCTATATAAATAAGTAATTAAATAATAATAATAATAATAGATTGGAGGGGTGCTAGAGGTAAGGTCAGAGAGGTTGGAGGTAGGAGGTTTCAGTAGTTAAGGCTGGAGACGATCAGGGCACGCACAAGTGTATTTGCAGTTTCTTGGTCAAGGATTGTAGGGATTTAGGAAATATTCTTGAGTTGGAGAGGCAAGGGCTTGGATATGTGGCTTGAATGAGAGGGCAGAGTCAAGGATTACCCTAAAGCAGCAAGCATGCGGGACTGGGAAAAGTGAGAAGCCATTTACTTTGATGGATATATCTGGTGGTGTTGTAGAGTGAGATGGGGAAAGATGATGTTTTGTTCATGTTCAGTTTTAGAAAGTGAGCAGAACAGAAAGTTGAAATACACTGTGTGCAGAATTATTAGGCAAGTTGTACTGTAGAGGATTATTTTTATTATTGATCAACAACTATGTTCTCAATCAACCCAAAAGACTCAAATATCAAAGCTTAATATTTTTGGAAGTTGGAGTGTTTTTTTTTTTAGATTTGGCTATCTTAGGAGGGTATCCGTTTGTGCAGGTAACTATTACTGTGCAGAATTATTAGGCAACTTAATAAAAACCAAATATATTCCCATCTCAATTTGATATTTTCACCAGGTAAACCAATATAACTGCACAAAATTTAGAAATAAAAATTTCTGACATGTGTGGCGCCCTGCCATTACAGGTAGCCACAGAACCACCTAATGCATGGATGGATTTACACAGTAGATACCACATACACCCAACAACTTCCACCCCAGACCTGTAGGGGAGCTCCACTTGCTGCCTTAAGCAAGATCCCCTCTAAATAGCAATGCTAGGGGCGAAGTGAGTGAGAGTGTGCAGTCACTAGTAGAACTGTGAAGACTTCCTCGTGTGTCGGAGCCGAGCTAGGCCCGAGCCAGTTGACAGTTAACCAGCCTAGGCAGTGTGATGGCCTAAGAGTGAGGTCGAAGGCAAGGCGGAAGGAGCGAAGTAACAGCAGACTGGGGGCAGAGCAGCCGTACCAGTTCACCCCAGAAAGCAACTCGGACACTGGAGTCTGATTCTGCAGGAGAGCATCTAGCCCAGAAGAAACAAAGGTTCACCCAGGAGACTCCAGTCTCCCGGACACCTGTACAGCACCCCCCAGCACAACGCCTGGATACCGAGTTCACATAGACCCCTGGGTGAATCAATATCTGGCATCATGACCAGGTATCACCAGGTACTGTGTGCTGTGTGTATTGACTGTGCATTGTGAACTGTTAACATTTGGCCACCATTACTGCGCCATCGAGCGGGAAGGAAGGGGGCGTAATGGCTGAAAGAGCGCAATGCCAAGCCCCGCCCCACGCTCTGCCGAGTACTGACGAGGTGCAGCAGCCTAATCCAGAAACTGCCAAAAGCTTAACTCTCTGAATGCGGAGCCATCATCTAGTTAACTCTATAAAGACTGGCCATGATTCACTAGGGGGGCACAAAAATGTCAGATACGTCAAGCAACGAAGAAGCTCCCTTCCTAGACACTACCAACAAGCCCAGACTAAGTATGTCCGCAGCCAGTAGAGCACCCAACCCGCCAGGTGCTGTAGCTCCGATCATGCCGATCTTGCTACCGTATGTCTCGGGGCTAAATGGTTACCTCAGTATGATGGCCAGCCAGACACCTTGTCAGCACTTAAAAGTAAAATCTGCAGTGTGCTAGATATGTACGCAATGACTGGCAAACAGAGGGCTGTTCTTGTACTGGGACAGTTAACCAGTGCAGCAGAGTGGGAGATTGAAACCTGGTCAGAAGCAGAGCAAGTAACTATAATTTTTGATAAACTGAAAGCTGCTTTTGAAACCCGCAATGAAACTAACCTCCGAATGCACTTTTACCACTGTCACCAGTGGCCGCAGGAAGACATCAGAGACTATGCCTAGCGCCTGTAAGAGGCGCTGCGTGCTTTGAAACAGGTCAGCCCTGTTAGCATGCAGGAGGAGGACAAAATGCTAACTGAGCAGTTTATCTGTGGACTACAGACACCAGATGAGAGCAGAACCGTGCGCTGGTGGTTCCAAGGTCACCCGGATGTAGACTTTAACACTGTAAAGGACATGGCTATCAAGGGGCTGCAACCCCTAGAAACCCCTGATGCGGCAGTCTGGCGGTGGCAGAGTGACAACACTCCAGCACCAGTAACACCAGCTTCCACACCTGCAGCTGAGAACAACATGCAGGCTGCAAATCCCAGCTGGTTGGACAATCTGTGCTCTGAGGTGCGCCAGCTAAGTAGGAACTTGGCTACAGTCATGGAAGCCCTGCAGGTGCAAGCAGAGACCAAGTCATCAGGAAGGATACAGCTTTCCGACAGCCCAGAGCACATCCTGTGGATGAGAAACAAGAAGGCTATGTCGCTTCGTAGGAGGACCAACGACCCGCAGAGTTCCACAGGAGAACCCATCTGTCGACGCTGCAGCAAGACAGGTCATATTGCCAAGCATTGTCCGTTAAACAAGCAATGCCTGGGGCCAAACCTCAGGAGTAGACCGACCAGGCACATCAGACTGGTATGATAGGTACATTGGACAAAGGCCATTCCTATCTATCACACTAGAAGGCATCCCTACATCTGCGTTGTTGGACACTGGGTCGCAGGTGACCACAATACCTCATATCCCTTAAAAGAGATTCTGGTCTGACGATGAACTTAGCCCACCAGATCCAAACCTCAACATATATGCTTCTAATGGCTCGCTACATAACCTAGTCGGGGTTAGAGAAGTAACAGTAAAAGTGGGGAGGGTGGAGTTGAAAGACCAGGGGCTTATTGTGGTAGAAAATAATCCTAATGACAGAGATCCATATATCATTCTTTGTACTAATGTCGTTAGCAATGTTTCAATGAAGTGTTGTTCTTACTCCAACAGATTGCGGACACTGAGAAACCCTGGCAGCGGAGGGTTCTTCAGAGAAAGATCAGAGCCCTCCTGCATCAACAACAGGTAAAACTGACCGGTGGTGAAATTGGTAGTGCACGGGTGACAGACCCAATTCCCATTGTTGTACCCCTGATTAGTGAAATGATAATCTGGTGTTGAGCAGCAATAAGCTACAGAGGGCAGGACTAAGGCACTAAGGGGACAGGACTACCAGGCGGTAGTAGAGCACATCAGTACAGAACACAGGCCTACACTCTTGACAGTGAGGGGGGTGGTTGATGTACGCAAGGGAAGGGTACCCATCCGCATCTTAAATTGTGGGGAGGACGAGGTCAAACTACCCAGGTAATCTGCCGTTGCTAAGCTGTACACTGTGCATAACAATGCTATACAAGCAGTGGAACCCTTGACCCAGCCGTCTCGGTGGAGGATAACAATTCCAAGGGGCAGCAGGGGGACTGGTGTAAACAGCTCCATGTGAGGACTGACTCCACTCCTGAACATAAGAAGCATGGTGTCTACCGGGTAGTCCAGGAGTATTCAGTAAGCATCCACTTGATTTTGGGAGGATTAAAGGGGTACACAATCATATACCCACAGGTACAATTCCACCAATCAAAGAGCGATGCCGACCTATTCCACCAGCTCATTATCAGAGTGCCAAAGAGATGCTACAGGACATGAAGGACACAGGGATAATAAGATATAGTTGCAGTCCCTGGGTAGCTGCACTAGTCCTGGTCAAAAAGAAAGATGGCAGCATGAGAATGTGTGTTGACTATAGACAGATAAATCGCATAACACATAAAGATGCCTACCCGTTACCCCGCATAGAAAAGTCACTTGCTACATTAAAGTCTGCTAATTACTTTTCAACCCTCGATCTCACCAGTGGGTATTGGCAGGTTTCCTTTGCAGAAGACCCGGAGAAGACGGCATTTGCTACACCCATGGGTCTGTGTGACTTTAACAGCATGCCATTCGGACTCTGTATTGCACCCGGAGCGTTCCAGAGGCTGATGGAGTGTTGCCTAGGGCACCAACATTTTTAAACTGTCCTACTCTACCTAGATGATGTCATAGTGTACTCTAAAATCTATGAAGAGCACCTGAAACACCTGGCAGTGGTATATGAAGCATTAGCCAAGTATGGGATGAAGTTGAAGCCATCCAAATGCCATCTACTAAAGCCAAAGGCCCAGTATCTTGGTCATGTGGTCAGTTCAGAAGGAGTGGTGTCGGGCCCACTGGGACGGGGGTACTCGGTGGCGGACCGGGTCGGCTGCTGGGGAAGTCACGGGTGGTCCTGGTCCGGACCGTGTCCCTGGCTCGACAATAAAAGGGGAAATATTTACAGGGGATTGTCAGTCGTGACGCCACCCACTATGTACGGCCAGTGGTGGGGCCGCCGCTGCTGCAGAACCTCCGGGGATGATGGAATGGCAGCATAGATGGGATAGTTCCAGTGGGTAGAACTGTGTTCCCTGGGGCAGTAAGGGTTAAAGTTTATGGTGTGGTGTGCAGGCTTCGTGCTGTACAATTCACTTACTATGCAGACGCTGCAGGGATCCTTCCTCTGCGCTGGGGCTGACAGGCTGTGCTGTGGCTCTGCAGGTGGGGATTTGCTGTAATCCTGTATGGAGGGAATGGCGTTCAAGCAGAGACACAAAGGAAGCAGATTCAGGGTTTTCCGTGTTTACTTCCAAAGCTTTCAGTACAGCTCACAGTTCAGTTACAGTTCTTACAAATCTCAGTTTAGTTCACGGGCTCACTCTCCCCTCCGGGGTTCCCTTTACTCTCTGCAGCCAGGTCTCTCTCTCTATGACCCCTCACACTATCTCGGTGTCCTTTCCGGGCTGTTAACGTTCTGTGTTCACTGGGTGTGTCTCCGAACAGTATGGCGGTGACTCGGGCCCGTGTGGGTCCTCCTGTTTGTCACTGAGCTGCCTGTCCTTTAGGGTAGGGACCCTAACGTGTAGCTGTGGTCCCCCGTCGGTTGTCTGGGGATCCCGGGTAAAACTACGGTCCCCTCTAGAGCCGACACTCAGCCCAGCCTCCAGCAGTCCTCAAGGTGAGGCTCTACCAGGCTCTCTCCCTCTGCGTCTTCCAGTATCATAGGAGAGCTACTCTGCCTGCAGTCGGTCGTCTCAGCTGTAAGTCTAGGGCCCGGGTATCACCGTCCCTCTCTGTCCTCTCACACTCCTGGGGATCTGGCTTCGGACGGGCTTTCTCTCTCCTCCGGCTCACCCTGGCTCGGTACAGATTCTGCGCTCCTACACCTCACTCTTCCAGGACGTGTGATTCCTTCTTCCTGCTCAGCTGGACTCGACCTGCTGCTGTCTCTTGGCCTTGCCATGTTCCTCAGCCTGCTGCTGATCTGTGTCTTGGTCTTGTCTGCTCGGCACCCTGACTCCTTCCTCCTCCCCCTTCACTATTTCTACTGTCAGTCACCTGACTATGTGTGTGCCCAACCCACTCCTCTAAATCCACCACCCCTCGCCTGCCTAGAGTCTCCAAGCTCAGGGCTGGATGCTGCCCTCTACTGTACGTGGGTTGTGTGGGCTGTGAGGGTGTTGTTGTTCAACTGTCGTCCTACCTGCCTGGCTGCAGTTCCCTTTGTGGCCTCCTAGACGCAGGGGCGCCACAGTGGCACCAGACCAGGATAAGGTAACCGTAGTCAGAGAATGGCCAGAACCAAGAAGCATCAGAGAGGTACATCAGTTCCTGAGGCTGGTGGGATACTACAGGAGATTTATCAAGGAGTACAGTAAGAAAGCAGCCCCCTTACAGAATCTCCTGGTAGGTCAGCCCAAGAAAGGCAAGTCCAGAGGTCCTCCATTCGAGTGGGGCAAGGAACAAGAAGAGTCCGTCAAGCAAATGAAAGAGGCCCTGAATGGTGAAGAGATCCTGGCTTACCCTGACAACAACCACCGTTTCTGCTGTACACCGATGCCAGCAATGTAGGGTTAGGAGCTGTCTTAGCGCAGAAACAGAATGGCAAAGAAAGAGTGATTGCCTATGCCAGCAGGAAGCTTCGCCCTACAGAAAGGAATCCTGAGAACTACAGTTTGTTCAAGTTGGAGTTCTTGGCCTTGGTCTGGGCCATCACAGAATGGTTCAAGCACTACCTGGCATCTGCAAAATTCACCGCCTTTATGGATAATAATCCTCTAACACACCAGGAAACTGCAAAGTTAGGTGTCATGTGTTATGTCCCCTGACACCGCTCCCTAGCTCACCTCTCCTGGGTCGGCATCCTCTGCTCCTCTGCCGACCGGACATCCTGCATCCAGGCGTACTGTATCTTGGAGCCTTCACCGGGTTCCCTTCCTGTCAGCTGACCACCGGGCTCACACATGAGCACATTACAATGCTCGTATTCATGTGACCAATCAGCGGTGCACTAAGTGCACTCCTCCCCTGTGACTCTAGGGGCCAGCACGGTCCAACCTGACACTCCCCTTGACCAATAGCTGCTCTTCCTCTGGTATATCAGGCCACCTCCACTGATGGGAGGTGCCTGATTATTAAGTTAGTTTGCTTCTACCTTGCTGACTGTTGGTCAGGCCTTCCTTGTACTCTCCTCCAGTAGAGACATTCCTGTTCTCCTAGCCTTGTACCTTGTTACCTGGAACCCTAGCTGTGTTCTTCCCCTGTAGCACCATTCCTGCTCTCCTAGCCTTGTACCGTTACCCTGAATCCTTAGCTGAGCGGTAGCATAGGCTAACCTTACGAGCCACCCCCTGGTACTAGCAGCTGTGGTATTTAGACCCCCTGGGCTTGCCCATGACAATCCCTGTATAGGCATTGGTTAAACTAGGTCCAGCTCACCCAGGGGAGTTCGGTACCATGGCCCAGTGGGTCCACTCTAGGGCGCCTTCCCCCGGAAGCGGGACACTATGGAACAACGCTGGATGGCCAGATTGTCAAATTACCAGTTTACCATCAAGTATAACAATGCCAAAGCTGATGCCTTATCAAGGATGCCTCACCTGTCATATGTGGGAGAAGATGTGGACAAGCTAGAAGAAGTAGAGCTACCCGCCTTCCATCGCCACAGGGCATCCCAATGTCAGCTAACCTCTAGAAGATTCCCGGAGAAAACAGTAAATCCATTACCTCACTGTGGTTGGAAGTAGTCCCAAGACAGTGACCAAGCTATCAGTTTTGGTTAAAGGGCTGATAACCCAAGAATCTTCCCGTCTTGTTCCAGATGCTCCACCAGAGGCAAAACACCTATGGAATGAGGTAAGCAAACTGTTTATCTACCAAGAGAAACTATGCAGACAGTACATCAATCCCAGAACCCATGAGATGGTCTGGCAAATAGTGGTACCCAAGAAGGATGTCCTGTTAGTGTTGAATGCATACCACAACCAAGCAGGACACTTCGGATGGAAGAAGCTCGAGATGCTGTTGAAAGCCAGATTCTACTGGGTTGGCATGAGAGTATCCATAGAAAGATGGTGTAGTAACTGTGGACCATGCAACTTGAGGAGAAAAGATCAACAAAGTCAACAAGCACCACTCCAGCCAATTGTTACCACTCAGCCGCTTCAAATAGTAGCCTTAGATCACATAAAATTAACACCAAGCAGATCAGGTTACACCTATGAATTGACAGTGGTAGACCACTACTCAAGATTCCTGTTAGTTGCTCCAGTGAAGAACTTGACAGCTGAAACAGCAGCAAATACCTTTCAAGCCTATTTCTGTAGACCACACGGGTATCTAAAACAGGTGTTGACTGAAAGAGGTTCCGCATTTGAAGCTGGAATCTTTCAAGAGTTTTGCCATCTATATGGGTACAAGAAGATTAGGACTACACCTTACCATCCACAAACAAACAGCATGTATGAAAAGATGAACAACATGGTTATAGACATGTTGAAGACATTGCCCTTGGAAGAAAGAAACCAGTGGCCTGGCAAATTGCCTGATTTAGTGGACATGTACAAAATACCAGTGAGTTCCACCAATTGCACACCAGCTTATCTAATGAGAGCACGCCCTGGAAAATTACCAGTTGACTTGGACATGGTAGTCGTAGTGCCAGATGCATCTAATGTAGATTGGAATACAACTTGCCAAGAACAGTACAAATTGATTCAAGCATGTGTAGAAGATAACCTGAACAAGATCAAAGAAAAACAGGAAAAAGACTACAACAAAAATGCGCAAGCTGAACCTTTAGTACCTGGAGAACTTGTACTTAAAAGAAAAAGAAGACATCATAAACTCGATGATCAGTGGGAGAAAGCCTTATACTGTGTTAGACTCCAACTTTGACAACAGCAAAACCTGTTTAATCAGTAAGGATGGAGGTAAAACCACTGCTACAGTATCAAGAGACCACTTAAAACCTTGTCCAGAACAACTTAGGATACAAGAACAAGAAGAGGAAATACCTTGTATATCCCAAAGTGGACCAAAAGAAAAAGTGATTTGTACAATACTTGGAGACTTTCCAGAGGATTGGCCCCAATGTGAGGGAACAGTAATTGTATCAGTAATCCACTTTTATCAACCTCAAGAAGGACAAAGAATACTGGAAGAAACTTCTAGAGTTCCAGAAGTACCTGTCCAAATCCCAGAAGAATTGCCCGTTGTAAGAGAACCAGAGGATCCTGCAATTGGTGAAACTGCCAGACCTGTAGTGAGACTAAGGCCGTGCATACAGTTACCCAGTTTGCTTATCATACATAGAGCAACCCAAAACACAGATACACCACCTGAGACACCAACACTACGTAGATCTAGTCGTAGTAACGAGGGTCATCCCCCGTCCAGGTATGGAGAAGGGGTTTAATATGTGTAAAGTATAAAATGTTACAAGGGTAACGTAAATAAGAAACAGCATATGCATTAAAATGTAAATAGTAGTGTACAGAAGGGTGGAGGAACTGGGCCCAATGCCTTGCACATTAAGTTAGGAACAGAAAGGGCCTTGGTTGGAGAGCAGGCACCAGGTCTCCTAAACCGAGACACCCATAGGGAAAATGTTTGGTTATATATAAATGTAATGGACTTTATTGCACTTTAAAGGACTTTAAACGACTTTGAAACCCTTTTAACCCGGAGCTTACAGAGACTTTCTGTAAAGACTCTTAACGACATTTTCCCCGGATTCTTCCCTGTTTTCAGGTAAAAAAGGACCATATTCACAGGACTGGTTATGACAAACACTTACTTTTTACAGCCTGCGGCGGATGGACTAGCGCCGTATGGACTGCACCTTGTTTTTCACCATTTTACAGTGTTTTTTGTAACATTTTTCTTTTCTTTTAGACTCTGTACATAATACTTTTTATTGTAAATATCATTGTTGAATATGTTTTTGGAAAATGTTTCTCAGTATCAGACCACTGCAAATCTACAAAGACCCAGCCGTCCCTCTAAACTTTTATCTCGAACAAGAAGACTGATCAGAGATGCAGCCAAAAGGCCCATGATCACTCTGGATGAACTGCAGAGATCTACAGCTGAGGTGGGAGAGTCTGTCCATAGGACAACAATCAGTCGTACACTGCACAAATCTGGCCTTTATTGAAGAGTGGCAAGAAGAAAGCCTTTTCTCATAGATATCCATAAAAAGTCTTGTTTGAAGTGTGCCACAAGCTACCTGGGAGACACACCAAACATGTGGAATAAGGTGCTCTGGTCAGATGAAATCAAAATCGAACTTTTTGGCCACAATGCAAACCGACATGTTTATTGTAAAAGCAACACAGCTCATCACCCTCAAAACACCATCCCCACTGTCAAACATGGTGGTGGCAGCATCATGGTTTGTGCCTTCTTTTCTTCAGCAGGGACATTGAAGATGGTTAAAATTGATGGGAAGATGGATGGAGCCAAATACAGGACCATTCTGGAATAAAACCTGTTGGAGTCTGCAAAAGACCTGAGACTGGGACGGAGATTTATCTTCCAACAAGACAATGATCCCAAACATATAGCAAAATCTACAATGGAATGGTTCAAAAATAAATGTATCCAGTTGTTAGAATGCCCAAGTCACAGTCCAGACCTGAATCCAATCGAGAATCTGTGGAAGGAAGTGAAAACTGCTGTTCACAAATGCTCTCCATCCAACCTCACTGAGCTTGAGATGTTTTGCAAGGAAGAATGGGCAAAAATTTTAGTCTCTCGATGTGCAAAACTGATAAAGACATACCCCAAGTGACTTGCAGATGTAATCACAGCAAAAGGTGGCGCTACAAAGTATTAACTCAAGGGGGCCGAATAATATTGCACGCCCCAATTTTCATTTTTTTATTTGTTAAAAAAGTCTTAAATATCCAATAAATTTCGTTCCACTTCACGATTGTGTCCCACTTGTTGTTGATTCTTCACAAAAAAATTAGAATTTATATCTTTATGTTTGAAGCCTGAAATGTGTCAAAAGGTTGAAAAGTTCAAGGGGGCCGAATACTTTCACAAGGCACTGTATGAAGAGTCTGTGCAAGTCTGTGCAACCAAGAGATGAGAGAATCTGTTTCAAGAGGGAATGGTCCACTGTGTCAAAGTCAGAAGACAGGTCCAGGAGGAGGAGGACAGGGTAGTGTCACTAGCTCTTGGCAGTCTAGGTCATTGGTGACTTTAGTTACGGCAGGTTCAATTGAATGATGCGGTCAGAAGCCAGATTGTAACCAGTCAAACACAGAGCAGGAGGAGAGGTGGAAGGACAGTTCAAGATGGACATATTGTTCCAGCAGTTTTGAGGTATAAGAGAGAAGTGCTATGGGGTGATAGCTAGACACAGAAGATGGGTCGAGGGAATCTTTTTGACGATGGGTGTGATTAAGGCATGTTTAAAGGATGAGGGGAGGACACTGGTTGTTAATGAAAGGTTAAAGAGATGTGTTAGGATTGGGATGAAAAATGTGGTGAGGTTGGGAATGAGATGGGATGGGAGTGGGTGTAGTGGACAGGTGGGTTAGATAGTGTACTTGACAGAAGAGAGAAGAGCTGATCTTCTATCATGCTGGAGAAGCTGGCTTTGGAAGATGAGAGCTGAACAGTTATGAGGAGGGGCTCTGGGGACTGCAGGCCAAGCTTTCTCTGATGTTATTATTATTTATTTATAGAGCACCATTGATTCCACAGGGCTGTACATGAGAAGGGGTTACATAAAAACAAGTTAAAAATACAATGAACAAACTCACAGTGACAGACCGATACAGAGGAGAGAGAGGACCTTGCTCTTGTGGGCTTACATTCTACAGGGCAGTGTGGAGAGACACAGTAGGTTGGGTCTGCTCTGGCGGTGGCGGAGCCCAGGGTCCGATGGTGGTGGAGCTCCAGGTCCAGTGGTCATGGAGCGCCGGGTCCAGTGGTGGTGGAGCGCCAGGTCCAGTGGTGGTGGAGCACCAGGTCCAGTGGCTGTGGAGCGCCGGGTCCAGTGGTGGTGGAGTGCCGGGTACATTGGTGGTGAGTTGGCATTGTGGTCATTGCAGGTTGTAGACTGTTATGAAGAGATGGGTTTTCAGATTCCGTTTGAAGGTTGTGAGTGTGGAGGACAGTCGGATGTTTTAGGGTGCAGAATTCCAGAGAATGGGGGATGCTCGGTCTTGCAGGTGGTTAGATGAGGAACGTACAAGTGTGGAGGAAAGATGGAGATCTTGGGAGGATTGAAGATTACGAGTTGGATGATATCGAGAGATTAGTTCAAAGATATATGGGGGGGGACAGATTGTGGACGGCTTTGTAAGTCAATGAATTGGATATGCTGGGGAATTGGGAGCCAGTGGAGGGATTTGCAGAAGGGAGAAGTGGAGGAACAGCGAAGAGAGAGGTGGATTAGTTGGGCAGCAGAGTTAAAGACAGATTGGAGTGTTGCAAGAATCTTAGCAGGGAGGCCACAGAGGCGGAGGTTGCAGTAGTCGAGACAGGAGATGATAAGGGCATGCGCTAGTAGTTTAGTAAATTGAGGGTTGAGGAAGGGATGCATTCTAGAAATATTTTTGAGTTGGAGGTGGCAGGAGGTGGCAAGGGCTTGGATGTGTGGTTTGAAAGACATGGCAGAGTCAAGGGTTACTCCGAGGTAGCTGTAAAGATAAAATAGGGAGGGGGACAAGAGGCGCAATAGTGCCCTATCACTAGTGACACTTATATGCAGTGGTGGTGCTGTGAAGCTGCTCACCTGGTCCAGTTGTGATCCCCACAACTGGTTTGAAGGCGTTTTTGGAAACGATGTTCCAGCTGCTGCAGGACCTCCACCAACCACTGGATAGTGGTATGAATCAGAGAAATGATGGGAGTGCTGGTGTCTCATGGTCCACGCTGCTTCAGGGTAAAATAAACTCACCAATGAGCCAAATCGATTTCCATCCTTTTATTCCTCCTCTCTCCTACGCGTTTCAGCGCCACACCCGGCGCCTTCCTCAGCGATATCCCTGAGGAAGGCGCCAGGTGTGGCGCTGAAACGTGTAGGGGAGAGGAGGAATAAAAGGATGGAAATCGATTTGGCTCTTTGGGGAGTTTATTTTACCCTAAAGCAGCGCGGACCGTGAGACACCAGCACTCCCATCATTTCTCTACTCCGAGGTAGCGGACATCATGTATAGGGTAAAGTGTGATGTCATTTATTGTGATAGATAGGTCTGGTAAGTAAGATGTGTAAGATGGGGGAAAGATGATGAGTTTGGTGTTATCTACATTGAGTTTTAGGAAGCGAGAGGAGAAGATGGAGGATATGGCTGATAGACACTTTGGGATTCTGGACAGGAGAGAGGTGGCGTCTGGGCCACAGAGGTAGATCTGAGTGTCATCAGCATACAGGTGGCACTGGAAGCCATGGGACTTTATGAGTTGTCCCACACCAAAGGTATAGATTGGAAAAAGGAGGGGCCCTAGGACAGAGCCTTGAGGGACCCCAACAGAGAGGTGGTGGGGTGAGGAGGTGGAGTGGGAGAAATGTGCGGTTGGAAAGGTAGGAGGAGATCCAGGAGAGGGCAAGGTCAGTGATACAGATGGAAGAGAAAATCTGTAATAGGGGGCAGTGGTCGACTGTGTCGTATGCAGAGGACGGGTCAAAAAGGAGGAGGACGGAAAACTGTTTGTTAGCTTTGGCCGCGAGTAAGTCGTTAGTAATTTTGGTCTGGGCAGTTTCAGTGGAGTGGTGGGGGCGGAAGCCAGATTGAAGGTCATCAAAGAGAGAGTTGGATGAGAGGTGGGATGAGAGTACAGTGTGGACATGGTTTTTAAGAAGTTTGGAAGCGAACGAGAGCAGGGATATGGGCTGGTAGCTGGATGAAGAAGTGGCGTCAAGGGATGGCTTCTTTAAGATAGGTGTAAGTGTTGCATGTTTGAAAGCAGAAGGAAAGGTACCAGAAGTTAATGATAAGTTGAAGAGGTGGGTTAGGACTGGGATAAGTGTTGTGGTGAGGTTGGGGAGGAAGTGGGACGGGATGGGGTCCAGTGCACAAGTAGTGAAATGCGATCTGGAGAGAAGTTCTCCTTCAGTGATGGAGGGGAGGACAGTTAGTGGGGGAGAGGAGTGGTCTGGTATACATGGGGGTTGTGGTGGTTGGGTAGCAAAGACTTGTCTGATCTGATCGATCTTGTTGGTGATGTAGGTTGCAAAGTCTTCTGCAGAGATACAAGAAGTAGGAGGGGGCAGTGGGGGATGAAGGAGGGAGTTAAATGTGTTGAATAACTGCCTGGGGTTGTGGGACAAAGAGGATATGAGGATAATGACGTAGTTCTGTTTAGTGGTGGTGAGTGCTGACTTGAATTTGAGAAGTGCTTGTTTGAATGCTGTATAGTCTTCATACGAGTGTGTTTTCTTCCAGCGCCGCTCTGCAACCCTTGACGCTTGCCGCAGATTTGTTATCATTCATCTGTTTGAAGAAAGAGGCAAAGTCTTCAGCAGAGATAGGAGGAGAGGGAGACGGTAATGGGGGACAGAGGAGAGAATTGAAATTGTTAAATAGCTGTTTAGGATTGAGAGGGAGGGAGGATATGAGAGATAAGAAGTAGGTTTGTTTTGCGGCAGTCAGCATGGACTTGAAGTTGATGAGGGGTTGCTTGTATACAATGAAGTGCTTGGTAGAATGGGATCTCTTCCATCTCCGCTCAGCCACCCTGGAGGCCTGTTTCAGTTCTTTAGTTACGCTGGTCTGCCAGGGTTGCCTGTTGATTGTGTGAGTTGTGTGTGAGGGGGCGGCTGAATTGAGTGCTGCTATTGTGGTGGTATATAAAGTGGCAACAGCGTCTGTATCATGTAAGGAAGCTATGTCTGGGAGAGGGAGGAAGGACTGAGAAAGGAATGAGTGTAAATCAAGGGGTTTGAGATTTCTGCGAAGATGAGTGAGATTGAGGAGAGGGGTTGCGCACTGGGAAAGGAGAAGGAAGAGTGCTTTTTAATCACTTTTTATTACATTTTTCATGTCTCAGTATGATGAAAAAGCTGCTGTGTATACATAATCTGGAGTAGGGCGGGCTCCGGTGCTGATGTCACCGACAGGAGGCGTTTCAGCTGCTGGCACCCACTCCCGCCCATTGCTCGCTCTGCGTCTGCGTGACTTCAGACCCAGAGGAGCATTGAGTGGCCGAGGAGGGGAGACACATAAAGGAGACAGCACTGAGGGGGCTGGAGGTGGCACAGAGGGCTGGAGGCGGGGAGGACACCAGGGAGCAGCGAGGACTCATTACTGAGTAAGTCCCTTTGGACTCGTTAACTGTACACTTTCTAAAGTGTTTTGTACAACATACAGGGGAGCTAGAGACATGGGAAACCCTTTCCCTGAATGCAGTAGACATGCTACATTCAGGGGTGCTTTCACTTTGAAAACTAGGGGAGGTTTAAGGGGTTAGATGGCCCCAATCGATTCCAAAACTGACTGAATGGTGGAACAGGGATATGATGACTTTCTGCTCCACCACAATATTAAATTCTGTGTTCTGAGGGCACAGATACAGATAAAGACTGAAAATACCTGTGACAGCGCTCAGGACGGGTCCCCAAATTTGGGACTGTCTTGCTGGATATGGGACGGCAGGGAAGTATTTGTAAGAGAGTGGTTTATGACCTAATCCACAGAAGACGTCATTGTTTTAAGTGTGATGTGTATTTGTATGTATTTTAGTAGTAATGTGTTTAAACCCCGTGTATGTGTATGGGTGTAGTGCTAGCAGCCACCGATATGTGGCACCAGTCCTGGGTTCCCTAGCTAGAAGGGGAAGTCTAGGTCTAAGGTATAGCGGCAGAGCTGGAAGTGTTAACTAAAGAAGCCGACCCATAATGGAAGTGGGTATAAGGTTGGGTACTTCCTTGTTTTTAGGAGAGTCATTCAGTAGTGAGTGTTCAGTAGCTGAGAAGAGTGCAGAGAAACAGAAGTAACTGTGGTGTGGAGGGTATTCCAAGGCATAAGAATTGGGAAGGAGGAAGCCGAGGTGACCGAAGCTTGATTGATTGCAGTCTAATGCCGCATAGGTGAGCTGAGGGACCAGAGAGTGGGCTTCTCGCCACGTAGAGGGCTAGTGTGGATGATGCAAACAGCGGTGCCCACACGTTACATATTCATTTATAGAATAGGCACACATATGTAATGTGAATGCAATCATTCAAATAGAATGGGCTGGTATAATAATATTTTATGGGGGAGGCACATGGTGGTGACCTTGGTTACAATTTTTTAATTATCTATCTGCAATATACAAGTCTAGTGAAGGTACTAATTATATACAACAAGAGAAGAGCAGAGTAACGATGAAAGGAACATTGTCATGGCTGTGGATTTATTTTATTCTGTAATGAATATGACAGCTTTAATTACATCTTAATGATATTGGGGCAGGTCTTTGTGTTCATCTTTAACTATATGCAAAATAAGATATTATGCAGTTATATCAATAGTGACTAATTATAGTCTTCAATGGAGGCTTTTTACAGGCTGGTTCATGGCTCCTAGAAATGTAAGGGTTTGTATATGTGTAGCATTTTTGAGGAATTTGTTTCTGTGTGAAAAATGCAGACTACAGAGGCATGCAAAGTTTGGACACCCCTGGTCAAAATTACTGTTATTGTGGACAGTTAAGCAAGTTGAAGATGAGTTGATTTCTGAAAGACATTAAGTTAAAGATGACACATTTCCTTTGAATTTTAGGCAAAAAAAATATTTTCATCTTTAACATTTTAAAAATTACAAAAAGGAAAATGGGCTAATGCAAAACTTTGAGCACCCTTGGAGATCTGGGTGCTCAGATAACATTGACCGAGGTTTCAGACCTTATTTAGTATGCTAGGGTTATTGCTTGTTAGGACCAGATATTCGAATTGAATCCAGTGAGTCACAAAACAGAAGCAGAGGCAGAATTATCACAACACGATTTTTACTGAGGGAAGTGGGGAAGGGTTTCATGAAGATGCTGATAGTTCAAATACTTCCCTGTACTACTCTGCCTATAATACACATATACCTAGTCAGTGCCGGCGTCAGTCCATCAATTTAAGAGTCCCGTAAATATATAACTAACAGAAAACAGGGACTAAATTTACCTAAGGAATATATGAGAAATCAGCAATTCACTAACACAGCATAACACAGCGTAAATCAAGTGGGCAGGGCTTCCACTATGAATATCGGGGCCCACTGACTGCCAAAATTTTGGGGCCCTCCTGAGACTCTGCCAAGCCTCCACCTATGCTCCGCCCCCACCCATGCTCTGCCTCCACCTAAACATGCATTATATTTAGAGTGAAAAATTGGAGCCGCACCAAAAATTACCTCAATATATGTGCAAAGCTTTCCTAAACAGCAATCCAGATGGTTCCTTGCAATAAGGTAAAAAAAAGGAAAAACAGCACAAAAAAATAGAAGGAAGTTGGCTTTATTATTGCCCAATGTGTGGCCGTGCCATTGCGCAATAAAGTCCACTTTTTTTCTATAATTTTGTGCTGTTTTTCTTTTCTTACACTCTCTCTCTCTATTATATATTACACACACATGAGACTGCTGTGGGCTGAATACACAATAGCTGTATATACAATAGAGAATACACAATGTAGATAGCTGCTAGCTGTATACACAATAGAGATGGCTGTGGGCCATATACATGATGGAGACTGCTGCTGGCTATACACACAATACTGAATATACAATAGAGACTGCTGCTGGCCATAGACAATAGAGAATACACAATAGAGATTGCTGCGGGCCATATAGGAGATGGCTGTTGGCTATACACAGAGTAGAGAATACACAATACAGACTGCACAATGGAGGTGGCTGCAGGACAAATGCACAATGGAGACTGCTGCAAGATGTATGCACATTAGAGACTGCTGCGGGTCGTATGCACATTTGTGACTGCTGCGGGATGTATACACATTGGAGACTGTGCATGACATGTACACAGAGACTGTTGTCTGTATGCAGAGACTACCGGCTGTATATCTTGTATACACAAACAGCACTCTACTGTATATACAGGTCCACACTATATACATACAGTATATAGATACACAAATACAGCATGTAGTGTGGACCTATATGTAGAGTATAGTGCTGCGTAGAGACAGACACACAGAGAGAGATAGACAGAGAGAGACGCAGCTAGAGGGGGGCAGATAGAGAGAGATATAGACAGAGAGTGACAGACAGAGAGACAGATGATGAGCATACTCACCACCAGCACAAGTAGTAGCGGTGGCAGCACCAGCAGCTCCATCCTGACTCCAGTCCCTTGCATCCTGCCGGTACCCGCGTGACATCCGGTTTGTGGGCGGCACCGCAGCAGCAGTGATGGACACGAGACAGGGCCCACTCTAGAGGTGAGGAGGCGGGCCCAGAGGAGATCAGAGCATCTTGCACCGACCCAGAAAAGCAGCATCAGTGTTTGGTGGCCATGGGGGTGGGCCTCTCAACTCCCTACTCCAAATGGCTACATGCCCTGTGTCTCGGCCGGGCCCCCTGCCCCTTATCCAATGGCCATGCCCCCCGAAGTCAGTCCCGGGCCCCTGACTCCAGTGGCAGCCCTGCAACTGGGTGCACTCAATTAAGGTAGTCTGGAATAATGCACTGATAGTACTGTTTGCTTTGACAAAGTCCACCACAGGCTTGAAGAAAGTACGGGCTGCAGACACAACTAGTGATTTTCGGCGCCAAAAGTACAAAAACAGATAACTCCAAAAAGATTCTGTGTTCTGTCAGTAGCAAAATTCCAGCAGATCCCCAAACAAAGGGAAACTCACAGTTTTGCAGAATACTGGATCCCAGCACTTGCACCCAATATCTTCTTGACAAAAGTCTGATCCAAGCCCTTGCTTCACTGGCCACAGTCTACTTGCTTTTTTCTGGAAAATTATCTCTTTCTGCTTGTCCCAGGCCTCAGCTGCCTGGCTCACTCAGCATCCAGTCTCCTTTGTGTTTAACACAGCTTTTCCCCAAAATCTTTTGCTGCTCAGAGCACTGCAAACTGTTCTGCTCTGCCCTTTCTGTGTCACAAAACCGCTTCTTAGCATGTGACTTAGGGTTGCGCCTGCAATGGTTAATCTATCTCCTTTCACTCAGTCCAGCACTTGACCTCTGTTTTATGCTGAAAGGGAGCATAAAACACACCATGACACACACCGCGCATCCTAACTCACACACGCTGACCCCACTCACTGGGTTTGGGGCGATGAGTCCCCTAAACTAAGACTATCAGACAATCAACAAAATCGCACCCTCTCTAGGCTTATGGATTGTTTAGAGCCTACAAGGTTCAAACTTATTAAAGATTAAAACTTTAATATAAAAAGACATAGTGCTTACAAGAAGATATAAAATAGGCATAACAAAATAACATACAAATATGCAAGAACAGTTATAAAATAAAAGGGAGAAACTTACAGAAACCTAAACTTTTGCAGCTTGAATTCTGTAGCCCAATGGGGAGGGTGGTAAATGGAGGTGACTCACAACACTGTTTCAGCTGCTTCAAAATATGTGACAATGAAATCTTGGCTGGCATAAGTTCTTATAGGGTCTGTTGTGTAGTGCAGTAGAGTTCGATCCTTAATTATTTGGTGTCCATTCCTTTTCTTGTAGTGTAGTACATTAGGGTTCGACCCTTAATTGTTTGGTGTCCATTCCATTTCGTGTATTATAGTAGTGTTCAACCCTGAACTGTTTTGTCATCAAAATCAGAGTCCAAATAGGTATCTTACAGTATTACGGTCCCCCTCACATTATATACAATTGAGGGGTCCCAATTTATGCAAGAACATACTTAATTAAACTAAATTAACACAGGAGAATCATAAATAGCATGCAAAAAGGTGTTTAAGTTTATTGTGGACAAAGTTGTAAAGTGTACATACGGTAAAATTTTAGTGTTGTAGAGTTCACTCTTATCTGCCTAGCGTCCATTCCTCTCAAATACATATTTTACTACAACCAAGCTTTCTCCTATGCTCGTTGCCCCCACCCATGGCAGGCAGGAAACCAATGGGTCCTAGTGCTACCAATGTGTCTTTCACACATTCAATTCTACAAATGGAGTGGAGAGCAGAATCACCATTAGCAGAACTGTGCACACTCTTTCATGTGAGGATGAGTCCCTGCCTGTGGTAGGGAAAACTGTAAACAGCATTCAAATGGTCAGAAGAAGAGAGAATGCAACTTACACTGAAGTTTTGACACAGGTGATTCAAGCTCTAAGATCAGAGCTGAGGGAGCTACAGCTGGAAGTGGCCAAGGTCCGTAAGAAGATGTCCCCTCTCCCAGAAGAGAGACCAAGTGCTGTGCCTGTCGAATTTAGTCAAATCCAGACACAAGAGACGTGTGGAGCATCTATGCTGGGCACCTGCCACCATGTTGGACGTGTCTGCCAAAGGCGTCGCAGGCAGATCCATACTGCCGACTCCAATCTAAACAATATCATCCCACAGGATAAACAAACAATGTCAAAGTCAATGGCTGCTGCTGTAGAAGGGCGGTCAGTGGCGGTCTATCCCCCACTGGGCCCTCGACGGGAGGAACATGACTTGTACGTGTGTAGCCCAGTGATGGAAGTGGAGTTTGAAGGGTGGAAGATGAGGTGCTTAGTTGATACAGGATCAGAATGTACCATCATGCCTCTGCCACATGATGGTACACCCGCAGCCACCCGCAAGTGCTGCCACCTGAAAACCGGTGCCACCCGAAACCGCCTCCACTGACACTTCACCGCCTCAGTAAGTGCGCATGCGTATACCCAGTACACATACGCACTTACTCACGCCGCCATCTTTGGACACCACAGAAGAGAGAGAGCACAAGGGGGAGAGACAAAGCACAGGAGGTGAGCGCACAGGGGGGCAGAGAAAGCACACAGGGGAAAGGGTGAGCACACAGGGGAGAGAAAAAGCACATAGGGAGACAGCTCAAAGGAGAGAGCACAGGGGATAAGACAGCATGGGGGGAAAGACAGAGCAGGCAGAGAGGAAAGCATATAGAGGTGTCACCCCTATGAACAGTTAACGCACGCTATGACTTGAACAGACAGTAATTCCCTGCATAATGTGTGGTGGACTAGTCTGCCCTCCCTTCTTGAACTGTGCAAATGAACTGACCCAAATGAGAAAATGAAAGTAAAGACTGAGCGGAGCAGAGTAAAAAGCAGACACCAGGAAACTGCCAGCTTGTTTGTTTATGAAAGAAGACGCTGCCTAGAAGCATTCGCATAGTTAGGCTTTTGGAAGGCATGGTGCCGCTGGTAACCGCTCAGCAGTAGCAGACTGAGAAGTTTTAGAGATTGGCAATTCTGAACAGGATCCAGAGATGTGATCCATAGGACCTAAGGGATCCCAGGACCGTGCATGAAAAAGAAGTTTTCCCTACCTGCTTTGCAAAGAGAAATGCACACCGCCGAGCAACACAGGATCGGGCCTCGGGACTGGACTTGTGTCCCCAACACCATCATGAGTCTTTAACAGTGTATACATGTTAGGGCATAGCATAGGCCTTAGTAGCAAGAGCAAGGTAGCCGTGTGACTTGATTAGCAGAGGCCAGTGAGGTTGTGAGTGTAGCGTAGTATTGATGTTTTGCTGTTTTCTCAAAGTTGTCTGTTGTATACAGTATCTGTTTGCAATAGTTGGGACGATGTGTGGCTAGAGCGGCCCAGGTAGAAACTGCAGTAATTGTTAATTGTACTTTTGCCACAGCATCCTCCCTGTAAATCTGCTTTACACATACCTATCCCTGCCTGTTAATTAAATTTGCCCTTGTTATTTGCCACCTTGTCTTGTGCACCGTAATTGTACTCTGCACCGCGGTGGTCCTGCGTCAAGTGCACAGGGTGAGATGGTTCAAAGGAGAGAGCACATGAGGGGAGAACATAGCACAGGGGGAGAGAGAGAGCAGACAGCTGGGAGAGAGAGCGGACAGGAGGGAGAGACAGCTGCTGCACCCAACGTCACAGAGCCCGACCCCATTGTGATGTCACTGCCCTCCTGATGTGATAGCATCCGGCCCACATCTAGTTAGTCTAATATTTATATAAGCGTTTAGGTCCTGCATGCCTCCAAAACCAGCCCCATTACGAATGAAATCCGTAATGTTTTATCCAAATGACGTCTGTGATAGCCCAGAAAATTATTACTACATTTTCAAAAACATTGTCAATTGAATTAAAAAGTTCAGTGTCAAAAAATCCTAATCGGAATTATTTTTTTTACTTGGCCATAGTTGCACTGCGGAATTATTTTTCCACATCATTTTTAGGCTCTCTCTTGCCTTTCCCTTGCTTGAGTCAGACTTCTCTCTATGCACTCTTGCACTTTACGGTACTGCTGTTGCCATTTGGTATCCCAATCTGCATCTGGTGGGTTTGTCTCAGGTGTTAGGACTCCCATGTCTAGGTCAATGGGCAGCTTGCTAGGTCTTGCCCTCATCAGGTAGACAGGAGTACAGTTAGTGGAGTTCACAGGAATATGATTGTACTAGCTGTGAGCCCGATGCAAATGCATCGGGATTCTAGAACGTGCATAAATTTGCTTATAATAGTTATAGCTGGTCTGAGTACTTTTTGGGGGGGGTCCAATACTTTTTTGGGGGGGTCCAATACTTTTTGGGGGGGGTCCAATACTTTTTGGGGGGGGGGTCCAATACTTTTTTGGGGGGGTCCAATACTTTTTGGGGGGTCCAATACTTTTTGGGGGGGTCCAATACTTTTTTGGGGGGGGGGTTCCAATACTTTTTGGGGGGGTCCAATACTTTTTTGGGGGGGTCCAATACTTTTTTGGGGGGGTCCAATACTTTTTTGGGGGGGGGTCCAATACTTTTTGGGGGGGTCCAATACTTTTTTGGGGGGGTCCAATACTTTTTGGGGGGGTCCAATACTTTTTGGGGGGTCCAATACTTTTTTGGGGGGGTCCAATACTTATTGGGGGGCTGAGCGGTAAATCGCTAACTTTGTGGCCGAAAATAGAACCAGAGGCTCGGCCACAAAGCTAGCGATTTACCGCTCAGGCAGCGACTCGCTACCTGAGCGGTAAATCGCTAGCTTTGTGGCCGAGCCTCTGGTTCTATTTTCGGCACAAAGCTAGCGATTTACCGCTCAGGCAGCGACTCGCTACCTGAGCGGTAAATCGCTAGCTTTGTGGCCGAGCCTCTGGTTCTATTTTCGGCCAGCGACTCGCAATGGCCGCTTCGCGGCCATTGCTCGCACAAAGCTAGCGACTCGCAATGGCCTCGCGGCCATTGCTCGCGCGGCCAATGCTTCGCCGTGGTGACGTCACAAAGTGACAAAGCCACGGCGATTTCGGGGGCCGACACGATTTTGCCTACGGCAATTATATAGTAGATTAATATATTATTAATGATATTATTTTGTATATTAATTTTTTATTTTAATTAAATTTATTTTATTTTATTATATTTTAATTAGTTAATGTAATTAATATCTTAATTTAATATATATATTTTTTTTTTTGTTATTATTATTTTGTATTTTATTATTTATTTATTTATTTTTTTTTTTACAATTTTTATTATTATTAAATTTATTTATTATTTGTTATTTTAATTGAATTTATTTGTATTAAGATTTTATTTTATTTATGTATTTTATTTATTGTATTATTTATTATTTTATTTATTTATTTTATTATTTATTATTTTATTAAAAAACCGCATCTGCGGCGCGGTTGCGGTAATCCCCATACAAAGTATAGGGGAACTTGCGGCAGGTGCGGCAAAACCGCACTTGCCGCACCTGCCGCAAGTCCCCCTATACTTTGTATTGGGATTACCGCAACCGCGCCGCAGCTTGCACTTGCGGCGCGGTTGCGGTAATCCTTATGGGGATTACCGCAGGTCATGTCTGTGCCCTGATATCACTGTGTTGTGAGGAGGCTGTTATGCAATGTCTCCCCGCCTCCTCCCGTGCAGCCTGGCCGGCTCCCCTCACTCAGGAAGCAGCTGAGCACAGTGTGTGTGCCCGGGGTGTCAGCACGGTGTGAGTGCCCGGGGTGTGAGTACAGTGCCGGCCGTGTGTGTGTGCCCGGGGTGTGAGCACAGTGCCGCCCGTGTGTGTGTGCCCGGGGTGTGAGCACAGTGCCGGCCGTGTGTGTGTGCCCGGGGTGTGAGCACAGTGCCGGCCGTGTGTGTGTGCCCCATGCCGCCCTGTGCCGCCCGGTGCCCGGTGTCTGAGGCGGCGGTGAAGGAAGGGTCGCCCGGCCGTGTGTGTGTGCCCCATGCTGCCCTGTGCCGCCTGGTGCCCGGTGTCTGAGGCGGCGGTGGAGGAAGGGTCGCCCGCAGCTCAGGTGAGTGACTCTGCACACAGTCACCTTAACCCCTTCCTGTCCTCGGGGGCCGCATTGTGGCCGGTGCTGGCCGCCTGCACTGTGTACACTGCCCTATGGCTGCGCGAGCAATGGCCTCGCGGCCATTGCTCGCGCAGGCCAGCGACTCGCATTGGCCGCTACGCGGCCAATGCTTCGCCGTGGTGACGTCACATAGTGACAAAGCCACGGCGTGCCGGGGTCCGACACAAACGTGCCTACGGCAATTATATAGTAGATAAGTCCATTAAATCTGGTAACTTTTCTGGCCACATACATCTTTCTTCCAGTGGCAGTGTCTTCAACAGGTCTATCACTACTTGATTTATCTTCTCGCACATGCCATTCGTCTATGGGTCATTTAGCATCGTTTTGGTTTTCTTGCAGCCGTACAAGTTGCAAAACTGTCAGCATATATCAACTGTTATTAGAGTGCAGGCTGGTCTTTTGCATGTACCTATAAACTTGAACGGATGCACTGCGTTCGATATACACTGCCTATTGCAGGATGCAACAATTTTTTTCATATGCTGAAATGGCATGAGAAGAAAAGCACTGGTGGCCACCATTCCATAACGTAACATAGGAGTGAGTGCTATCTCATAAAGCATGAGATTGCTCTGGTCCGATGTATACACTCATGTGAGTGATCCCTAGCTCACATCTTTCAGCAGTACATTAGAGAACTAGAATAAAGCAATTTTAATATGTTCTTCTCTCGGCAGGACTGCAAACAGGAGCCAGAGACATTTACCTAAACTATTTTTGGAAAGTTTCCTAGCAACATCTGATCGCTGATTTGGGTTCTTAGATAGGTACACAGCTGGGTCTTCGTCATTCTGATCTTTATGAGGAGAGGATTAACCCCTATGATTCCTTGTGCCCTATTATACTTACAATGTAGTGCATTTTTATCCAGTATCTTTATTTGGAGGAGTAATATTTGACCAATGTCTATCTTCATCTGGCACCTCTTTAAATGAAGTACAGTTACATGGAAAAGTTGAATAGATTACTTGTCTACAAAGCACCGTAAACCAAGCTAAGCTGTAATGCCACAATATAATGTTGGATAACAAACTGTCGCTTTCAGTAGAAGAAATTCTCATATTCAACATGACAAGAATAATGTCTTTTTCCTCATTAAATTTGTAAGCAGGACTATTCTGCCTGTCTTTTCAAATCTGTAAAATTCTTTTAATGAAATGTACTTCTCTTCTCTGCCAACACATCCAGGAGACTGATCCACAAAAGGACGCAGTCTAATTACTCTAACTCAGGCAGAAACACCAGGGCCAATTTCATAACAAGTCAGTTAGTCTATCATCAATATACATTTAGTGGTTGGATAGAAATTAGAAAAGATAGGACACGTGCACAATAGAAATGAGTGCTTCAATCTGCGGAGCATCGAGTTTGAGTAGAATTTTTTTTGAAATTCACAATTTTGCGGAGAGTTTGAACACTGAGGTTCGTTTTCCAGTTCACCAAAAAAACTTCATATACTGCTGAAGGATTAGAGAGCGGGATAACATAATTTTACATTGCCGCAGACCTTACCAAAATGCTCTGCAGGTATTATAGCTAGCGAATCATTATACTTTGTACTGTGGTGGTCAGTACCTGGAAGCACAGGTCAGCAGTTCCCAGTGGAGCACTGTTTTTTTGGCAGAATCGTTTTCCATCTTCAGAGACACTGCATAATGCCGGGGTCATGTGAGAGAATCAGATGCTATGTGCAAATGACACTAGGCTCAAACTCAGCTGTGTGGCCGAGTATCATTCACTGAGCTCTGATTCTCACACCTGAAAGAATCAGCGCACTAGTGCATAGAAGATGGAGAACTCAATTTCTCCATCTTGTCCATTATCTGTGTCGGCATATATAAGATTGCATTCGGATGTCATTGCAGGTACCCACAGGCTTCTTCTTCTAACCTTCATAGGTTCTTGTCGGGAGACCACAGTCTGTGCCCAGAAACCTGATCGTGGATACGGACAGCTCGTTCTCCAACAGAGAACACTAGTGACATGCCCTCCAGAGCTGTGGGGTACTCTTAACCGGGCAACAGTTCTGCTGGGCAGTCACGGAGCTCATGACACGGCTCCATGACCCTGGCGGTGTCAATAAAAGTTCAAGGAATAGGGTTTTTTCGGGATGCTTGTTGTGATGCCACCTACGGTGCTCAGCCAGGGATAGCCGATGCTGCAGTACAGACCTTCGGGGCAGATGATGATGCAGCCAGATATTGTCACTCCCAGTAGGTGGAGCTGGACCCTGGGGCAGTAATTAAAATAAGTGTGTGGATAGTGGTGAAGTGATAGTGCAGAATCAGGGATGCCAGAATGATTTGAGGAGACAGCGGGTGCAGTTTCACTTGTTTACTCATAATTCTTTAGCAGCCACATCCAGCCGGGTGCTGTGTCCTAGGAACAAGGGGTTAAGCCACTCTCAGGTAGATTGGAAAACACTTAACTGGCACCCTGTTCTGTGTACCTTTTCTAGGATCCACTTGAGAAAGACGCATCTATGCGTCGAAACGCGTTGTGGCATACTGGACCCCTGCTGTTCGTGCAATAAATTATCGGTAATCTAATCACCAACCCGTGGTTTCTTTAGCGCTCCAATCCTCTGACACCGCTTGTTTTTCTATTTGCTAATCCCCTTCTCCCTTGTTGGGAGTGCGGTGTGTGAGCTGCTCTAAGATCCACAGTACCTGGCAGTACATCATAAAGACCCACCCTTGAATGATCAACTGATACACAGTGTGGAGCTGGGACGGAAGCCAGTGCAGCGTCTGCCTCTTCGGGTGGAGGAGTGAAGGAGCCCACCTCCATCTCCAGAGGAACTAAGGAGCCGACCACCAGGCCCGGAGTATCTGAGGAGGAGGGAATATTGGCCCTTGTCATTACAGTGATCCACATTAAGCCATCAGTCTGGTTGTGCGGGGTGTTGCACAACCAGTAAAGGTTAGTACAAACATAGTAAAACCGTGTATTAAGTTCCTCCAGTTGCAGTGTGGCGCAATATCTGTTTTTTCTTTTAATTACCTTTCCTAGGTCGTCTCACTCGTGCTGGCTTTGTCCCTGCAGCCCTGCACCTCACATTCAGTGTCCTGCGACAGCGGCCGAGGACCCTCCCAGGCGATGTTTTCTTTCAGTCCCCTTTGGCCCTATGTGGCCACCTTTTCAGTGACTGACGTGGCTTTGGCTGCTGCTTCTGGTTTGCTAGCTGAGTCCTTAGTCCACTACACTAGTATGGGCCCGGTGACCCTCTGTGGCCCTGGTCCCTCCACTGCCTGCGAACGGCAATGGATGCGAGCCTCACGGGTGGATTGCTCTCTTCTGTGCCTCTGGGACCCCTTCCTTCTCTAGCGCTCCTGCTTGGCTCTCTCTATCTTCGTTGAGCCTCTCTGCTCCAATTCCCAGGACGCCTTTTCTCACACCTCTCCTGCAACTCCTCTACTCCTCTCTCCTCGTGGTTACTACTCCTCCCACTACTACCTAGTGTGCTTCTTTTACTCATCCTACTGTCTCTCCCTCTCAATGGCTCCCCTTTCTACAGTTCCATCCACCACCTCTCTTAGTCCCATCTCCAGCCAGGGAGATTTCCCCACCTTTCTGGGCCGGAGTGCCTAATTGTGCATGCGGTGTGTGGGTAAAAGGTAGTGTTCCCTCCTTACCTGGGGTTGGGGGTATCACACCTCTGACTAAGGTGCAGTAGCTCTGTGGCGACTGGTGCCTCAGGGGCACCACATAACCGTATCTGCAAGAGAATTGACACGACGTCCAGAACGCGAGGAAGCCTGATCGTGGGCACTTAGCCTAATGCAGGCTGCCAGAGTTGGAAGAAAGTTGATTTGATTCAGCTCAAAGCCCTCTCACACAAATTCAAATTAGCAGCTACACAAAAAAGGAAACAGGGAGGCAAAATTAAATGCTAGACGCTTACTGAATTATCATAAACACTTAATAACCACCTTTTAGGACTTTTGGTGTGAAAATGATTTGCTTTCTGTACTTTCAATAAAATCACTGTTTTAACAGTAGGGGTTTTGTCATCTTGGTCGCTGCCTATGTAGAGTTCAGCAGCTCATAACAAAATCATCTTGACTACTGAGCTTTGCATAGGCAACAATTGAGATGATAAAGGGTCTAAAACCTCTTCACTTATTTGTAATTTTGTGAGAGGAGAGATAGAAATATGCTGGGGGAGTTGTCTCAACTTTTTTAAAAGTAAAAAATTATAAGCAAACATCAATGTGATAATAATCTTGATGTTTTTACTTGCTTTTTCTAAATATAACTAGGTTAATGACTAGGGTTAGGGTTATGATTTGGGTTAGGACTAGAGTTAGGTCTACTATAAGGTATAGGATTGGGATTAGGACTAAGGTTAAGATTAGGAATAGGGTTGTGTGCACTGTGTGCAGAATTATTAGGCAAATGAGTATTTTGATCACATGATACTTTTTATACATGTTGTCCTATTCCAAGCTGTATAGGCTTGAGAGCCAACTACCAATTATGTAAATCAGGTGATGTGCATCTCTGTAATGAGGAGGGGTGTTGTCTAATGACATCAACACCCTATATAAGGTGTGCTTAATTATTAGGCAACCTCCTTTCCTTTGGAAAAATGGGTCAGAAGAGAGATTTGACAAGCTCTGAAAAGTCCAAAACTGTGAGATGTCTTGCAGAGGGATGCAGCAGTCTTGAAATTGCCAAACATTTGAAGTGTGATCACTGAACAATCAAGCGTTTCAAGGCAAATAGCCAACAGGGTCGCAAGAAGTGTGTTGGGCAAAAAAGGCGCAAAATAACTGCCATGAATTGAGTAAAATCAAGCGTGAAGCAGCCAAGATGCCATTTGCCACCAGTTTTGCAATATTTCAGAGCTGCAACGTTACTTGAGTATCAAAAAGCACAAGTTGTATCATACTCAGGGACATGGTCAAGGTAAGGAAGGCTGAAAAACGACCACCTTTGAACAAGAAACATAAGATAAAACGTCAAGACTGGGCCAAGAAATATCTTAAGACTTTTTTCAAAGGTTTTATGGACTGATGAAATGAGAGCGATGCTTGATGGGCCAGATGGATGGGCCAGAGGCTGGATCAGTAAAGGGCAGAGAGCTCCACTCCGACTCAGACGCCAGCAAGGTGGAGGTGGGGTACTGGTATGGGCTGGTATCATCAAAGATGAACTTGTGGGACCTTTTCGGGTTGAGGATGGAGTGAAGCTCAACTCCCGGACCTACTGCCAGTTTCTGGAAGACAACTTCTTCAAGCAGTGGTAAGGGAAGAAGTCGGTATCATTAAAAAAAAACATGATTTTCATGCAGGACAATGCTCCATCACATGCATCCAACTACTTCACAGCGTGGCTGGCCAGAAAAGGTCTAAAAGAAGAAAACATAATCACATGGCCCCCTTGTTCACCTGATCTGAACCCCATAGAGAACATGTAGACCCTCCTAAAATGTGAGATCTACAGGGAGGGAAAACAGTACACCTCTCGGAACAGTGTCTGGGAGGCTGTGGTGGCTGCTGCACGCCATGTTGACCGTAAACAGATCAAGCAACTGACAGAATATATGGAAGAAAGGTGGCTATATTAGTCACTGATTTTTTGGGTTTCGTTTTTGCATGTCTGAAATATTTATTTTTAAATTTTGTGCAGTTATATTAGTTTACCTGGTGAAAATAAACAAGTGAGATGGGAATATATTTGGTTTTTATTAAATTGCTTAATAATTCTGCACATTAATAGTTTCCTGCACAAACAGATATCCTCCTAAGATAGCCACATCTAAGAAAAAGCTTTGATATTTGAGTCTTTTGGGTTGATTGAGAACATAGTTGTTGATCAATGATAAAAATAATCATCTACAATACAACCTGCCTAATAACTCTGCACACAGTGTAGTAATAATAAAATAGTACCTAAATATAAAAAATGTAATAAATTAAAACAAAAAAAAATATAGCAACAAGTAACTTTATTATTTTGAACATTTTGTGACAGATTAAAGCAAAAAGCAGAAAATATTTTTATGGTCAAAGGGTAAACTAGAAAGTACAACAGTGTTTTCTTAAGACATAATACATATGTTTCAAGGAAGAGAATAGCAGTACATGGTTTCGGTGCACAAAATAGTTGCCGGAAAACCTTCCTTCATCACTGTGCATAGTATTGCAGCCTCCACCCATGGTCCATCACACATTAGGGTGCAGATCTAGAGCAGCCAATCTGGAAATCTTAAAGAGTCAATGATTCTTCCTAAGCCATTATCAGCTCTCAGCTGTGATATCTAAAGTCAAGATACACAGTAATCATACCTTTGGATAAAAGCATATAAGGATTTTTTTATGTATCCCTGGGGCTAAAGAAAACATACATGAGCTTCATAAGGAATGTATAAGAGTTGAAATCCAATATTACACATCACGTGATACCACGCTCCAAAATGACTACCTCCAAATAAACATGTTTTTACTTTTTATACATGTTCCAAACCCAATTTGTTATTATCGCCCCAAGAGCGAGCCTTCAGTCATAACTCATTAGCTCTCCCTTGAAAAATGGCACTATAGAAGGAAATCGTCTACATAACAAACCTTATGCTGACATGATCATGATACCTCACATAAATACATTCTATCTAGGATAAGGGGCAAATATGAATGTTTTCTGGTGTAAACATATTAAAAATTGATTTCATTTGCTTATTTATTAAGTTACAAAAGACAATATACACCTTAAAAAGCATCATAGATCAGGTGGTTATGGCCTTGAAAGGCATCATAGATCAGGCAGTCATAACCGTCTGACCTATGATGCCTTTTAAGGTGTAATAATAATAATAATAATACTTTATTTATATAGCGCCAACATATTCCGCAGCGCTTTACAATGTAGGGTTAGAGTACAGAAAATACAGTAAGTAATTACAATAGAGAACAAATAAAGTACAAATAATTGGATACAAAACAATAGGTATAAAATCAATGTGAAAAAAATACAATAAATAAAGCAATAAATTAAGGTGACCCTGCTCAAAAGAGCTTACAATCTACAACGGGAAAGGGGTTGCGCAAGGTGCCGGGGCTTATTGCACTGGTGGTCCAGGCATCTTGAGGAAATGGGGCATAGGGCTAAGCTTACATGGATGGTCATTATACAATCTGTGTAGACCTTTATGGTTTGGTGGAGTTTGTAGAAGAGTAATGTCCAGAGGGGTAGCCCATTCACTGTCTACAGTATAATGGACTTATTAGGGAGTATGATAGGCCGCCTTAAAAAGATGCGTTTTTAGGGATCGTCTGAAGCCATGCAAGTTGTGGATAGTCCTGATTTCTTTGGGTAAAGCATTCCAGAGGTTTGGTGCAGCTCTGGAAAAGTCTTGGAGCGGGAGTGGGAGGATCGGATTAGTGCAGATGTTAGTCGAAGGTCATTTGAGGAACGTAGAGAGCGGGTGGGGTGATAGACAGAGATGAGGGAGGAGAGGTGGGGGGGCTGCACTGTGAAGAGCTTTGTGGGTGAGAACAAGCAATTTGAATTTGATCCTGTAATATACGGGCAGCCAGTGCAATGACTGGCACAGAGCGGAGGCATCTGAGTAACGATTGGCCAGATGGGTGATCCTGGCTGCTGCATTAAGGATGGACTGGAGAGGAGAAAGTCTGGTGAGGGGGAGGCCGCTTAATAGAGAGTTGCAATAGTCAAGGCGGGAATGGATTAGGGCCACGGTGAGGGTTTTTGTTGTTTCCAGGGTGAGAAAGGGGCGGACTCTAGAGATATTCTTCAGGTGTAAGCGACAGGAGCGGACGAGAGATTGCGTGTGGGAGGAGAAGGAGAGATCGGTGTCAAACATAACTCCCAGACAGCGAGCCTGCTGCCTAGGCGTTATCGTAGTGCCGCATACTGAGAGAGAGATGTCCGATTTAGGGAGGTTAGTGGATGGGGGGAGCAGAAGAAGTTCAGTTTTGGAAAGGTTTAGTTTCAAATAGAGAGTGGACATGATATTGGATACTGCAGCTAGACAGTCATTGGTGTTCTTTACTACCGCAGGGGTAAGGTCAGGGGCTGAAGTGTATAGTTGTGTGTCATCAGCATAAAGATGGTACTGAAAGCCAAATCTGCTGATGGTCTGTCCAATCGGGGCCGTGTAGAGAGAGAAGAGGAGAGGTCCAAGGACTGAGCGCTGAGGGACTCCAATAGTGAGGGGAAGAGGGGAAGAAGTGGAGCCAGCAAAAGATACACTGAAAGAGCGGTCAGAAAGATAGGAGGAGAGCCAGGAGAGAGCAGTGTCCTTTATGCCAATGGAGTGCAGCATAAAGAGTAGGAGCTGATGGTCGACAGTGTCAAAAGCTGCAGAGAGATCAAGGAGAATAAGCAGAGAGTGGTCACCATTACGTTTTGCTGTCAGAAGGTCATTGGTCACTTTGATGAGGGCAGTTTCTGTGGAGTGAAGGGGGCGGAAACCAGACTGTAATGGATCTAGAAGAGAGTGAGCGGAGAGGTAACGGGTGAGGCGGGAATAGACCAGGCGCTCCAGGAGTTTAGAGATGAAGGGGAGATTGGAGACTGGTCTGTAGTTATTTGTGCAGGTTGGGTCGAGAGTGGTTTTCTTTAATAATGGAGTAATGATTGAATGTTTGAAGGAGGAGGGGAAAATGCCAGAAGAGAGGGAGAGATTGAAGATTTTGGTTAGAGTGGTTACGACTGGAGAGAGGGGCTGGAGCAGGTGTGAGGGAATGGGGTCAGTAGAGCATGTGGTGGGACGAGAGGAAGAAAGGAGCCTGGAGACTTCTTCTTCTGTGACTGGGTCAAATGTGGAGAGTGAACCGGAGGAGATGTGGGGAAGAATGGGGGTGTCAGCGCTTGGAGGCTGACAGCTGATTTCCTGGCGGATGTTGTCTATTTTCTCCATGAAGTAGGAAGCCAGGTCATCAGCACAGAGGTCAGTGATGGGGGCCTGCACTTTCGGACTGAGGAGAGAGTGAAAGGTGTCAAAGAGTTTTTTTGGATTGTTGGATAGTGAGGAGACCAGGGTGGTGAAGTAGGTCTGTTTGGCAAGGTGAAGGGCAGAGTTGTAGGTTTTCAGCATGAATTTATAGTGGATAAAGTCTCCTGGTGAGCGAGTTTTCCTCCATAGACGTTCAGCACTCCTGGAGCATCGCTGGAGGAATCGAGTTTGTGGTGTGAGCCAGGGCTGTTTTGTTCTCTGTTTGGAGGTTCTGCGGTGTGAGGGGCGCTACTTGGTCCAGGGAGCTTCTGAGAGAGTCATTGTAGTGAGTTACTGCCTGATCTGGAGAGGAGATTGAAGAGATTGGGGACAGAGATGAGATGAGTGAGTCTGTGAGAGCTTGAGGGTTAATGGCCTGTAGATTTCTGGATGTGTGATAGGTAGGATTGGGCTGTGTTGGCCGAGGGTTAGTGAGTGAGAAGGAAAGAATGTTGTGGTCAGAGAGTAGAGTTGAGTTATCCAAGGGGGAGGATGAGCAGAGCCGGGTAAAGACCAAGGTCAAGGGTGTTACCGTTTTCGTGCGTCTTAGAGGTTGAGAGCTGTGATAGACCAAGAGAGGTAGTTAGAGATAGGAGCTGGGATGCAGATGGGGAGATGGGGCTGTTTATGGGAATGTTAAAGTCTCCCAGAATAAGGGTTGGTAAATCTGAGGACATGAAATGAGGGAGCCAAGCGGAGAAATGGTCGAGGAACTGGGTGGGTGACCCTGGGGGGCGGTATATCACTGCTACTTTGAGGGGGAGGGGATGGAATAGCCTAATGGTATGGACCTCAAAAGAAGGGAATGAGAGTGATGGGGCTGGAGGAATGACCTGTAAAGTACATTGTGGGGACAGGAGGAGGCCAACTCCACGGCCACGTCTGTTCCCAGGTCTATATTGTCTGCTGTAAATAAAGTCAGCACATAATTTCATGAGCAAATGAAATCCACTTGTTTCCTCTTTATTGTATATATTCTACTAGTGGAGTTGCTGGCTTATACTGGGTAGCAATTGCTCACTGGCCCTTTAAGTGATGGTAATGCCATATGGAGTTTTTGGTATTAATATTAAAAATTGTTGTTTGAAGCAAACATTAAATTTAGTAAGCTACTGTGCTATATTTTTCATTCACATACGATATTGGGTTGTATTTCAGAATTGCAATGCGAGTTCCATTTATCAAAGATTGAATAGAAATTAGAAAAGTAAGAAAAAAAAGTCCAGGTCTGACCCGACTTTGTTTTAACTGGCTTTGTGGGGACATCATACTATATTGTGTCTGTGGGGACATCATACTGTGTGGGGTCTTTGGAAGCGTCATGCTGTGAGGGGACATCATTCTGTGTGAGGTCTGTCAGGGTATCATGCTGTAAGGGGACATACTGTGGGACCATCACACTTTGTGGGAGGACTGTGGGGACATCATACTATCTCATGTCTGTGGAATTCTCATACACTGTGGGAGGACTGTGGGGACATCAGACTATGTCATGTCTGTTTAATTCTCATACACTGTGGGAGGACTGTGGGGACATCAGACTATGTCATGTCTGTTTAATTCTCATACTCTGTGGGAGGACTGTGGGGACATCAGACTATGTCATGTCTGTGGAATTCTCATACTCTGGGAGGACTGTGGGGACATCAGACTATGTCATGTCTGTGGAACCCTCATACTCTGTGGGAGGACTGTGGGGACATCATACTAGGTCATGTCTATGGAACCCTCATACTCTGTGGGAGGACTGTGGGGACATCACACCGTGTGAGGTCTGTGGTGACATCATACTATGTGAGGATATCATACTGTGTGAGGTCTGTGGGACCATCCTACTTTGTGGGAGGACTGTGGAGACATAATACTGTGTGGGATGACTGTGAGGACATCATACTGTGGGAGGACTGTGGGGACACAATACTGTGTGGTAGGACTGCAGGGGCATTATACCCTGTAAGGTCTGTGGAATCATCATACTTCGTGGGAGTACTGTGGAGACATAATACTGTGCGGGATGACTGTGAGGACATCATACTGTGTGAGGTCTGTGGGACCAAAATAATCCATCGGAGGGCTGTGGGAACAACATACTTTGTGGGGTTCTGTGCAGACATCATACTGTGTGGGATCTCTGTGGGGGCATCATGCTGTGTGGCTTTGCAGTGGGGACATTATGCTGTATGGGGACATTATACTGTGTGAGATCTGAGGGACCATCATGCTCTATGGGAGGACTGTGGGGGCTTCAAACTGTGAGGTCTGTGGGACCATCATACTCTGTGTTAGGACTGTAGGGACATAATACTGTGTAGGGGTTCTGTGCAGACATCATGCTGTGTGGGGGCATCATACTGTGCAGGGAATGTGAGGGCATCATACTGTGGGTGGGTTCTGTGAGGGCCCCTTGCTGTGTGGAGGTATTGTAGGGACATTATCTTATAAGAGATCCCAAAATAGAAAACAAAAAATATTATGCCAATCAATAAGAATATTTATATAAAAACAGAAATAATTTAATAAAGAATACATATTTGGTATTGCTGCGTCCAGATCAACGTGATCTATAAAACTGTCCCACTATTTAATCCCTACAATGAACACTGTAAAAATAAATAAGTTCAGAACATGACAAAAAAACTATGCTTTCATTATAACCTCAAAATAAAAGTGGAATAAAATACAATTAAAAAGACAAATACAAATAAAAATGGTATAGCTGAAACCCGAAAAACAAGCTGTTATACAGTTACATCAGCGGAAAAAGAAAAAAACCTATATCTCTTAGAATTCAGCTAAGCAAAAACAATACCTTTTTCTAAGGGCAGCACAATGGCTCAGTGGAGTAATAAAGATATGTGTTTGTGGTTTTTGTTCTAATAAAATGTTTTTTCTTTGTATGTTGTGTATTATTTACTATTTACTAGAGATTCCTAATGGCCAAGTCTAACTTTGGCCCAACATTATGAATCTCTGGCTTAGTGCCAGCTGCCAATACAAAGCTGGCATTAACCCCTTTTTACCCAGTTTGCCACCGGCACCAGGGCAACTGGAAAAGCCAGGTAAAGCACCAGGAATTGGTGCTTCTAATGAATGCGACAAGTTCTGGGGGTGCATCAGCGGGCCTCACCACGCTGAGAATACCATCCCCTGCTGCATACCTTTACATTGGCTGGCAATTAAATATAGAGCGAAGCCCTATGCATTTCTTTTACCAGCCAAGACGACTGAGTTTGGCACCTGGCAGCTGTCCGCTTTATCTGCGCTGAGAATGAAAAATACAGTGAAACTCCAAGCATTTTTTACCCAGTTTTTATTTATTGTATGTGTCGCCCCAGGGTGTGGGGTACTCGGGTATCAGGCGGCAGAAGGGTTAACTGTGTCATGGGGAATGGCGGCCACGCCTGACCCCGTATCCCGGGGGACTATTCTCTTTAAAAGGGGGTTTATGTACAAGGGATTATTTACAAAGTTAGTTGTCGTGACGCCACCTGCAGTTTCTGGTGATTAGCACCAGCGCCGCCACAGTCCGCCGGAGGTCGGTGGTATTGCGGCTGAGATGGTGCAGTTCCTCCGCAGGCAGGACTGGGACCTCCGGGGCAGCGTAGTGAGGAGGGACAGGTTGGAGTGGAGCTGGGATTGTATAGGGAGAGTTGGAGTTGTGGAGGATACTGGGAGTGGAGAGGAAGGATACACACACGCAGGAAAGTCTCTTTTACCTTTTACTGTTGTTGAACAGGTAAAACGATCCAGGGCACTGACGGGTGGACAGGTTGCACAGTGGGTCCCCATAGCAAGTGGGTATAAGGCCTCCTCTGTTCTGTAGTGTTTGTCTGAAGCACAGCCTGCTTGCAGCCTGACTTGCCTCCCCTCTCTTCCTGACTGTAGTGTCTTCCTCTCCTCCTGTGCGGTCTCCGGGACACCTTCTCCTGATCACTGCGGCTCTGCCCTGCTGTGTCTGGCTCCCTCTCTTAACTCACAGGGGGGACAAACCGGGTATCCGGGGCCGCCATGGTGCAACAGGGTTTTCTGTGGTCCTATAGTGTCCCACAGGTGCGGATCCCCAATATCCGGTGTTTCTCCTGGGACAAACTCCCTCAAGTTCCTTGCTCCCTTTCGGTTCTCTGCTCCTAGCCCTGAGTCCCACTTAGGCTGGCAGGACGCTGAAGGGCCACTCCGGGTCACTGGCTCAGGCCTAATCGCAGCACTGACCACCAGGACATCCTTGCAGCTCTCCTAACGTCTGCACTCTCTGACTAACTCCGCCCCCAGCAGCAGTATTTATAGGGGATCTTGCCTAAGGTCAGCAAGTGAAGCTCCCCCTACTGTGCTGGAGTGGAAGATGTTGCATGAAGTAGGTACCTGCTGTGGAAACCCAGCTGTGCATTAGAGAGATCTGTGGCTACCTGTGTGAGCAGGGCGCCACATGTACACAGTATGTTGGCAGGTTGGTTGTCATACATTAATGTGTATGACAACCAAGCACTGACACTGTACAGATTGTGGGAGCACAGTCTGATTGCAACAGCCAATCACAGATGCTCCAACAGAGCTTAAGCGTCTTGGATTGGCCTTTGCCAGTCAGTGCAATGAATATGCATGAAGCTTCATTAGCAGCTCCTGAAGCAAGCAGCGGTAGACTGGTAAGATGATCTATCTATCTATTCTATCTATCTATCTATCTATCTATCTATCTATCTATCTATCTATTCTATTCTAACTTTTTAGATCATGGGAAAGACGATGTTAACCTCTTTATGCCCAGGCAATTTTCCATTTTTCAACTTTCGTTTTTCCCTCCCCTTCTTCCAAGAGCCATAACATTTTTATTTCTCCATCAATATAGGCTTGTTTTTTTCAGGATGAGTTATACATTCAGAAGAAAACATTTATTTTACTATATAGTGTACAGGTAGATGGAAGAAAAATTCCAAGTGCGGTAAAACTGCAAATAAAAGTTTTACAAGTTTGTTTTTTGGACTTTTTATTCACCTTGCTCACTATATGGTAAAACTGACATGTCAGTGAGATGCCTCAGGTCAGTACAAGCTCGAAACAAACATGTATATTTCTACTGTTATATAAGTAGTGAAAAAAAAGTAAAGTATGAGAAAAAAAAAGAATTCCGCTTTTGTCACCATATTCCATGACCCGTAGAGTTCTCATTTTTCGGGATCTAGGGCTGTCTGATGGCTTATTTTTTGCGTCTTAAGCTGATGTTTCTAATGATACAATTGTTTTGTAGATATGTTGTTTTGATCACCTGTTATCGTATTTTATTGTAATCATGCGGCGACCAAAAAAAAAGTAATTTTGTTGTTTGGACTTCTTTTTCCATTACATAGTTTACCGATCAGATTAATTGATTTTATATTTTGATAGATCGGGCATTTCTGAACGCAGCGATACCAAATGTGTTTTATTTATTTAATTTTTTTATACTTTTATTTTGAATGGGGCAAATGGTGGGTGATTTGAACTTTTGTGTTTTTTTTTAAATATTTTTTAAAACTTTTTTTTATTTTCTCTTTACTTTACACTGTCCCATTGGGCGCTATGGTGCTGTACTGTCGGATCAATTGTGCTATATCCAGATGATCTGCAGCACATCTGGACATTGCACAAGTGATCACTTTCTGTGGATGCTGGCGCTTACCAGTGTAGCGCCCAGGCTTTGGGGTACTCGGGGATCAGGCGGCAGGGTTAAATCTCCGGTTGTCAACCCTGAACTACAACCCCAGAGTGGTCGATGTATCCCTAGGAGCACGACCCACCAGCACAAAACCATCACAGTCTATACCAGGAGCACCCACCATTGAGGACCAGGGCCCGTGGAGAGAGAGACGTCTGCAACGGTGACCCAACCGAGGGTCTTCAGTGTTCCCATACGGGTATAGCAGGGCAGCAGAGCAAGGGACAGAAGCTTCAGAGGGACAGTACTCATTGTAAGAACCACCCGGTCCACTACCTGGCAATAAGAACTGCATTACTTTGTATGCTGCAGAATACCGGAGTAAATACCCGTTCAGAGTGAGCAACGTGTCAGTGCTTTATTCCTTGAACTGCCCTTTAACTGCCTTGCTTCACAGTGACTGCTCTGCCGTACTACACCATTTATTCCTACTTCCAACACCCCGGGGATCCTGCTTCTCGTGTAGGGAGCCACTCCATCTTGCTGCCGCCCATCACCCCGGAAGATCCAGCAGCGCCGGTGCCATCGCCGGAACCTACAGGTGGCGTCACGAACAAAAACTTTAAAAACTTTCTTTTTCTTTTTCTTTTATTTTTCCCCTATTTCATTGGCCACCAGGTTCACAGCCTCAGGCACCGCCACCCGTGACCTCCAGACTGCGCCTGAGATCTGAGTCCCCTGGCCTGGGTGAGTCACACAGACAGTGTACCACCATGTCCGCAGCTCAGTGCTGTGCACAGACAGTGTACCACCATGTCCCCAGCTCTCTGCTGTGCACAGACAGTGTACCACTATGTCCCCAGCTCCATGCTGTTGACGGTGTACCACCATGTCCCCAGCTCCGTGCTGTGCACAGACAGTATACCACCATGTCCCCAGCTCCGTGCTGTGCACAGTGTACCACCATGTCCCCAGCTCTGTGCTGTGCACAGACAGTGTACCACCATGTCCCCAGCTCCATGCTGTGCACAGACAGTGTACCACCATGTCCCCAGCTCCATGCTGTGCACAGACAGTGTACGGTACACTGTCTGTGCACAGCACGGAGGTGGAGACATCGTGGTGCACTGTCTCCCACTGCCTTAAAATTGGTTTGTTTCTCATCCAGGAGAGTCGGACAAGTGTCTGAGGTCATAATGCCTATTATTCAACTAAATCTTATCAATAATAAATAACCACACCTGAATCATCTGTTGGATTAAAATTAATAACTTTATTGGTCGGGTACCTTTGCCAAGTTTAATACAAACTTTTAAGATCATCAATCGATCAATAACCATGAATTAAATATCAATATTTTAATAATTTAAATAAATAAATAATTCAATAAATAATTTTAAAAATATTTCTTCCATACGGATCCACGCAAACAACTGAGTGACCCATCCTCTGACAAAGTACCCTGACCTATGGAAGCAAAAAATTATAACCTCAGGGGCGGAAGGGCGGGGCTTCTTCAGATCCTGAGGTAAACTGACAGCTCCTGACAGGAGCCGTCACCTTATATAGTCATATGGCCCCCACTCTCCCCCCTCTACCACCAATCAGCTGTTAACACTTCAGGCGCGCAAAAAACAGTTTTATCCAGTCTTTACCACCTCTAAAACCTCACCGGAAAAACTATTAACCCTTTCCTAACTGTCTAATCCCCTGATGAATAAAGGCATATTCCCTCAAGATGTCTCCCATTAAATTGTAATGGGGCCATTTCATTCCGTTTTTTGTTCCATTTGGCAACTGCTATGCGACTGTCTGACATTTTTCTCAGATCACAACCGAGTGCTGTCCGTGTGCAATCTGTTGTTTCCTCAGCAGCTATTTACTGTATAATCATTTACAGGAACATTTTACAGTGTTCTGAGCTACAGAATGAGAATGTATCAGTGAAAAAATGGATGCCTCTCGGATGGTTTGTGTGTGGTCCGTGATTTTGTCGGACCCATAGACTTGCATTGGCGAGTCTTGCGCATGAATCTCATACTGTCGCAGCATGTTGCGACTTCCATCCAGAATTTGGCTGAGAAAAAAGTGTCCTACGCTCGCCATTGTGCTCTCAGACATTGAATAACATTGGTCCAAGTCCAATTCGATAAAATCACACATTGCACTCATCCGAGTTCCACGCCAGTGTGTCCGTGCCCTAATAATAAAATCTATATAGTAACCCTACAATGTCTGCTCGACATGGTATAGGGAGGGTTTATTGCTCAGTTAGAACACTCCATACTTCTTGTTATTAACCAGTTAATGCTCTCTTGTCCACCGCACTGCAGTGTCAAAAGAGGAAGACAGCGAGACAGGCAGCAACATGGCATCAGAGAGCCCCAGACCTCGAAATAGAAGATCCTCAGATCCTGGTATTGTGACATAATATTAAGAATAATATTTTTTGCATTTATATTACACTGTTCACTGCACAGCACTTTACATACATCATCAACACTGTCCCCATTGGGGCCCACAATGTAAATATCCTATCTCTGTAGTGTGGTTGGAAACCCATGCAAACACTTGGAGAGTAAACTTGCACATAAACCAATTAAAATCATTAAAAGATTATTATTTTTTGTATTTATCTCAAGGTAGTCTGTCTGCAGGATTTTACCCCTACAAACCTTTTATATGTGCTACATGGAATGTGGGGGGGCGCAATGTTAGTGCATTGTCGGCGATGGGGAAGGGGCCGTGACAGGGGATGGGCTGCGGGGGAAGGGGGGGCGTGTCAGGAGGGGGGCGACCGCTGACAGTGCCTAGGGCAGCAGGAACTCCAAATACAGCCCTGATGGTAATACATGATATATATGGTAATATATACCATGATTATATGGATAATAATATGTACCACAATAAGGGCCATATTTCAGGAGGAGGACCATATAGAGCAGGATGAGGGACATTAATACATAATGAATGGAGAGAGGGGCCAATCTATGAGTCTTTAAAATATGTAGAACATTACACAGGGCCCATACATCTGACCAACATGTGCGTTGGGGGGGGAGGGGGGTTAGGTCTAAATTTCGCATCGGGGCCCACCAGACTCTAGTTACGCCACTGGATATACCTCTACATCATGCGTATGTGGGGTATTTAGTTTGGTGCTGTGCCAATCAACCAGTATCAAATGGTCTACGCAATCATCATCACATCTGGCTTTTAAAGGAATTTTGGTGATCATAAAACAATTTGGCCAAAGATAGGCAAAATGGTAAGATAATAAAATAACCTTTACTATTCCCTGTCGCTCCAGCACCCCGGCTTTAATGTTTTCTGATGTTTTTTAGTTTTCTTGGCTGCAGCAATCATTGGACTTGGCCATGTACAGCACAAGCCTACTGAGACCAGGGGTTGGCTGCAGTGGTTATGAAGGTAGACAGAAACTTCAGTCACCAAAATGGGTAAGGTACTATAGGTCATTTTGTTATCTTGTCACATGGCCTGCCTTTGGCAACTTTTTTTATGACCTTGGAGAACCCTTTTAGGTAAACCCCCTGGAATGGATAAATGTAAAAAAAATGCATTGCACTGGAGTATTATGATCATGTAGATGACAACCCAACTGTGTCATTACATTGTTTTATAGCCAATACATATTATATTTGATTTATTTTGTTAATAATCTTTGTACATTGATAAAAATAATTAGACTGTGAACCCCACTGTGGATGGGAATTTAACAGTGATTTATAAGCAATGGAAATACATGTATTCATGACTTTTTATCCTACCTTTATAAAATTATGAACACAATTTTAGAATAAAGCACTTATCTAAGGTGAACTGAAACTTGATCAAATCTGTTTGTAAACTCCTGCATCTAAATCCTAATGATATAATTGAGCTGAGCAGAGATGTGAAGTCCTCAGAGAGCCAGTATGCAGTGCATGGTCCTGAGGCTGCAATGTGAATCCAGGCTGTGATCACATGGAGAGAGGAGATCATCCAGCCCAGTGCTGTCAGATTCCTGTGCACAACCACTAACTACTGCTCATAGAAACAGGGAGGAAGGAGAGGGGGGAAGAGACACAGAGAGGAGGCTCAGAGACAGCAGATACAGGCACAACTGAGGAGAACTAAGTAGCAGCGCAGGATTTAAGGAGCTCAGGTAAAGACTTTCTAAAGTGGAAAGTATCTGGGTGGTCATAGATGCTACAGATTACAGGGGGGGTAGTGTTTACAGAACCTAGGAAGGCACTGGGAAGAGTTAGAGCATAGACAAAAACACAAATATCATGGGAAATTAGGAGACATAAATTGCAAAAAAGGTGAATACACTAAAGAAGTAAGTTAGGAAAGAAAGAAAGTGACAGGACAGAGCCTGAGCAAGTCCCATCTGCTGAAACGTGGACTCATATCCATCATACACCCTGAAAAGGTAACAACTCTTTCTGTATTTCTATAATTATTATCATAGTTTTATGATATTACTGGGAGCTTGTAATATGTGGAATAGTGAGTGAAGTGCTAACACTTCCATCTGAACTCTTACAAAGCCACTGACCAGCGATCAATGCTGTGATGTCAGGACATACACCTTAAGGTGGACTGACCTATGGATGTGTGGAGAACTAGGATGGAATTGATAAGTAGTTTATCTGTATCTGTCTATAAATACATATTACATAAAAACAATGTACCAATATGCAAAAGTAGAGGCATTGCAGTAAAGTGTGATGACTGGATGGATAGTAATTATGTCATCATGGCGTGGATATTTTTACATGGAAAATACATGAATGTAAATTGTTAATTGCATCCAGAGATCCTACATCAAGCTGTCAACTGCCTGAACATCAGCTGTCTGCAGTGATCTGGTTAGGTGTTACTTTATGTCACCACTTAATAACTTAATGCAACTTGCATGGAAAGGCTTAATACCATGGCAATTCAAGAATGTCTTAATGATTCAGTCATATTGGAACCCAATTACATATTGTGTGCATTTTTCAAATAGATGGATAAATAGATGCAGAAAACGATAATTATATACATTTTTGCATATTTTTATGTTAGTGTGTGCAAGTACTATAAATTTCTCTATCTATCTATCTATCTATCTATCTATCTATCTATTCTATCTATCTATCTATATCAATATATATCTAATTTTGAAGCTAAATTTGTAATTTAACTGTCTCTTTTCTGCATTATGATTACACATAATTGTATGAATTTTTCTTTAACCTCTTCATCCAGCAATATTGCAAGCCAATGATAAAATATTAAAAGGATTGCTAGAAAGTTGTTAGATTGATATTGGATACATAGCTGACATATACGGTAGTTAGATTTTAATATCCATAATTTACTTTTAAATAGTAATTTATCATGTATCTGTGTCTTTCCTGTATCTTGATTTATCTTGGGTGAGCTAATTCAATCCACTTATATGGAGTTCTAGGTAAAACCATAGCTTTACTATATCTACAGTATATTTTAGGCTCAGCTTTCTTTGGATAAATTAGTTCTCATTTGTATTTCAGAATGTTGAACATGTAAAAGTTTTCCATATGTTCATATATTTCATTAGAACTGTTTTTGTCTTTCATGATAGTTATATTGTTACATATGTAGTAAACCTGTGAATATATGATCATTTATAAGAATGGAAAATACTTGGAACAATTTCCTTGCTTTTACTTGTTGGCAAGAAGTTACTGAAGAGTGAAAGTGATAACGCAGACAGATACACCAATTAGGTTTATACTAACACTGGATGCATTTATAATAAACTCCAAGTCAAACACGTTATCTCGCAGCCATATTTGAAACCTTTTCTGAGATATTTCCATAGAAACACAGTATCTGACGTCTGCTGAGAGCCACTTAACTCACCCTTTCTTGTCTACTGTAAAGCCCCACACCCTGTTTGATCTCTGACCCTGCGTTAGATTCTGTATATTTTTAGCTCTATCGATATAGTTCTGAATGTCTTCTTCTTTTTTAAATAACGTTTTGAAAGAAGTTTTTGTTTACTGTGTCTTAATTACATTAGGTTGAAATTTCGGCCATTGTTTCTTTGATAAAAATATATTTTAAAACAATAGTTTATCATATCCAGCAATATATAATGTAACATCTCAGGTTGTGTAAGACAATTCTGGATGCTACTGAAATTCCAAAATTTTCTTTCCTTGGTGCAAAAGGCAGAGAATTAGAAATTCCCCCTTTCAAAAATTTAAAAAAAAATTCTCATTATTTAATAATTATGAATGCAGATCAGAGCATCAACTTTATTATCTGTGTGTATAACTTTCTTCCTAAAAATAGAAACACCAGAGATACCTGATCTATACTATATACAGGTTCTGAGCTAAAGAAAAAGACCCGATTCATCATAGCATTTTTACTAGATTTCTGTTGTAAACAAATTTAGCACCTTTTGCCATTTTCAGTGGATTCCTGGTCTCAAGTGGGCAAATCATATAGGAGGCAGGGGGGCACAACAAAGTCCACCCAACTAACTCTTCAAAATTTATGTCACCTTTGTGGCATGACTTATGTCAGAAATATACTCCAGTCCCTGACTGGAGTGACATATCTGGTAAGGAACATAGAGGTGTACCCGTCTTAATGAAATTGACACATCTTACCCCTTAATGCCATTCATTAAGATTGCAAATTGTCACTTCAGTGAGGAAGTGAATGAACTCTAGTGCCACCTTTCGGTAGTTGTCGTCAAAGTCATAATTGACTCTTTAACAAGCCTTTTAATATGACAAAGGATTTGTGCCAGATCAGAACCTCAAACTGCAGACGCTTTTTTAAAGCTGGCAGAAAAATTCCTCTCCATGAGGTAAAAAGCTTGTTCTCCAGACCTCGTCTTAGCCCACTCATGCAGCCAGATCAGAATTCCCACACACTACACTGATGAGGGGCAGTTACCCCGAAACACAGTGTCTGCAGTTTGGGGGTTCTGATCTGGCACAAATACTTCGTCATATTAAAAGGCTTGTTAAAGAGTTGATTATGACTATGAGGACAGCTACCGATAGGTGGCGCTAGAGTTCATTCACTTCCTCACTTAAGTGACAATTTGCATATTTCCCAGAGGAGCATTGTGGCTATAAGCTTCCTTATCAGCTTATCTGCTTTCTTAAAGCTGGCAGAAAAATTCCTCTCCATGAGGTAAAAACCTAGTTCTCCTAGTTCTCCATACAATACTCTTGATTTGCACATTGTGAGTAAGAACTATTGGCCTGATTTATGAAGATCAGAGTGTTGAGCGTCAATCTTAATGATACATTAAGATTGACACTCAACACTCTGATCTTCATAAATCAGGCCAATAGTTCTTACTCACAATGTGCAAATCAAGAGTATTGTATGGTACATTTTGTGTGTCCATTTTCCCAAGTGGCTTATTTGTGCACAACTAAGTGAAGAAATCATGCAATACTGCCCACTTTTGTCTGTCAACCAAAACTGCACGTGCTCCAGAACCTGGCACATCACGACACCATGGGCATGTGCACTAGCCGCAGGATGTTAACCCTAGATACTCGTATCTACTGTCTACTTCATATCTTCATAACTGTGTAAATGATTGTAAAGATGAAATATAAATGATATTATATACGGTCATATAATTCTAAAGCGCAATCCAGACTGATAACAAGAAGACAAAGGTATAATAGGTCATAATTATAAAGAAATACTAATACTCTCTTCTCCTATACCTGTCTGTGTCTTGTATTGAGAACTTTTTTTTTTAACATACACACGACAAAAGAGTCTGAAGATGCAAGTGAGGGGAGTAAGGTTGATTCCAGTAATCAGTCAAATATAATAATAGTCACAGAACACTCAAATAATTAAAATGCAAACACAGTTTTTACTAATGGTATCGCGACTAAGGGAATTTTGGTGTTTCAGACAGTTTTATGGCCTTGTTCACTAAAGCTAAGCTAGCAGCGTTTTTGGGTGCAGTAAAAAAGGCATAGCTTTTTTTTAACATGGGGCCCTATGGGAAATGCATCCGTTAACGCATGGTACATATAGGTACCATGCGTTAACGCATAGCGTTTTTTAGATGAAAAAATGTTAATTTCCAAAAATGGAATCAGGTTTTGAAAATGCAGAAAAACTGCATGTGACCCTAACACAACTCATATAAATTAAGATATAGAGGATTTAACTCAATTCCTACTTTCCCAAGTGCAAACAGGGTAGCAGGGCACCCCCATTCTTGAGATTGATAGATGTCCCAAAAGTAAAATCTTGACCTGTCAGTTATTTATGGAACATTCAGTAGATATACCATAAGTGTCTTGTGTGGGAATATCCCTTTAAATTTATAGTGGCCATATGAATTAGTACATTTTTCATAGGATCATTGAATTATGTACACGGTGCTTTACAGTTTAAGTACTTGGTGTTGTGGAAATTCTCTTTAAAACAAAGAGAAAAGAAGATTAGAAAAGACAAGTTGCTATAAGTAACTGTGAGTGTGCTTGTTTGTGTCGTATTTTACTTCTTGACAAACCCCAAATTAAACTGTCAGCAGTTTTTAAAAAGAAAAGTATTTTAACATTTACCACAGGCAAAGTTTAATGTTCTTAAAGTGATTGTCAGGCCGATATTTTGTTTTTAAAGGAAAAAAGCTTTGAGATCAGCGTGAACCAGATAACTGTGACACCATGTGCTCATATTGTTGAGCCCCCTAATCGCCTAGAGTGGGGGCTGCATGTGCTCGTGGCCCCCAATTGAGTTGTCAGTTAACATATTGCGTTATATGTTTCAAGCTGCAAGCGGCGCATTTTTTTTTCGCGGCCACAAGTGCCGGATCTGCCAGCATCCAGCAGAACCGCACTTGCCGCACCGGACCTCAAGCCCCATAGACAATACATGGAGCTTGCCAAATCTGGGCCGCAAGTCGGCCATTAGGCGGCACATCCGGCAGATGCGGTGCCACCTGCCGGATCTGCCGCACATCAGCATAAACCGGATCTGCCGCACATCAGTGTAAACCGGTGATGTGAAAGAGCTCTAACATGTGTTTGTCATTATAGGTTGCATTAAAGATATTCATGAGGTATCCTCATGATGGATGGTAAAGGTTAAGAGTCCCTGTTGTGAGTTAACAGAAGCAGGTGATCGCTGTGATTGGCTGTTCTGCATGTCTGATAAGTTTGCACCTGATTGGTTTGAAAAGTGCGGGAGAGTGGAGTAGTTATGCCCCGCCCTCAGGGATTTTCTGTCCGTGTCTCTGAGGAGATGAAGAAAAAAGCACCCGCCTACCCATCCCCTTTTTATTTCTGCTCCCCTATTTCCCTGTCGTCAGGCTTTTAATGAGGGGAAAGTTCTATTTTCAAGTCGGTCTTTATGATGGTTTTAATGGACTTTACAAAGTGGAGTTTAATGAGTTGAAAAAACATTATTTATGGAAAAAGTTTTAATTAATACATATGGATTATTTATTACAGGTAACCCTATTAAAAGCCTCTCGGTCATTTCATGGTAACCAATGCCTGGTGTTATTCTTATATCGTCTGTTTAGCTTATATTAGAGGTGGGGCCTACGATCCCATGAGTATTTGGTGAGTTTTTTACCTCAGTATTTGTAAGACCATGTGCACAAGTTCAGTATTTGGTGAGTTTTTACCTCAGTATTTGTAAGGCCACGTGCACACGTTCAGTATTTGGTGAGTTTTTACCTCAGTGATTTGTAAGGCCATGTGCACATGTTCAGTATTTGGTGAGTTTTTACCTCAGTTTTGTAAGGCCACATGCACATGTTCAGTATTTGGGAGCTTTTACCTTAGCGTTCATACTGCAGTTTTCTCTAGTCAATAGGTTGTGTGCACAACAGGTGACTCTAAACCAACGTTCACTGTCAATATACTTGTTCTCTGCAAGTTCCTCTCTGGTTTTGCACACACCGTGAGTGATCAGGAAACAATTGCAGTGTGAAACCACCTTAAGCACGTCACGCATCAATTTAGGCGTTGCTAAGCGATCTGCTTTTTGATCGCTTAGCTATGTTGTACGTCGCTGCGTGTATCAAGCGATTACATGTAATCGCTTATTGTTTGATCGCAGATTTGTGAGCAGGAGGTCATATCAACGATATCGTCTGATCAGTCTGCATCATCGTGGTGTGTGACCCACGATGACATCCCCACCCAAGCCTATGTGGAGATGATACTATGAAACGTCGGTTAACTAAGCGCATCGGCGCCTAGTAACCACGTTTGCCTAGTTACCATGCGATTCGCTGTCCACATCGCTGTGGTCTGTGTGGACAGCTCACCAGCGATGTGAGGAATGTTAGGATCACGCGTGCACGATCCTAACAATATCGCTATAGATGATCGCTGACGTGGCCTTAGAGCTTGTAAGGTCACGTGCACACGTTCAGTATTTGGTGAGTTTTTACCTCAGTATTTGTAAGGCCAGTGCACATGTTCAGTATTTGGGGACTTTTTACCTCAGTATTTGTAAGGCCACGTGCACATGTTCAGTATTTGGGGAGTTCTTTACCTCAGTATTAGTAAGGCCACGTGCACATGTTCAGTATTTGGGAGTTTTTACCTCAGTATTAGTAAGGCCACGTGCACACGTTCAGTATTTGGGGAGTTCTTTACCTCAGTATTTGTAAGGCCACGTGCACACGTTCAGTATTTGGTGAGTTTTTTTTAAAAGCCTCTCGGCCATTTCATGCCAACCATTGCCTAGTGTTATTCTTATATCGTCTGTTAAGCTATAATATTAGGAGTGGGGCCTGCAATCCCATGAAGATGACACAAGCTGAACCCAGTGATTAGCTGTAGCATCCTAATAGGGATGAGTAGGATCCATATATCCACCACTCAGTCTGCAATTACATTAGTTTTAAAGGGATCTGTGCTTGTTTCATTTTTTTAATCAAGACAGAGAATGTTCTACCAAAATGGGATATGGGATATCCACCTTATAGGTTAGACTGGCTTAAACATCACGGTTTTGTGCATGAGGTTCTGTCCGGTTTTGCCTCCCATGTATCTCTATGGTGCCGGATTGGTCCTATTTGGCCATCAGGTTTTGGTATTTTGTGCCTAATCCAGTTTTGTCAGGTTTTTCAACGTCCCCAAAATCGGAGCCTGCAGCATTTTTTGTGCAAAAATCAGACAAAACCGACAGAACCGAATTCGGCACAATGTCATTCCCATATAATGGGAGTCGATGGTGTCGGATCCGTGAAAAAATTGGATTGTTTCCCAGATCTGTTTTTTTGCACAGAGCATGCTCTGAATCCTGGCTTCTAACTTCAGCACCATGGACAGCAGTATTTCATGGACATGCTGTGAATTCAGCACCTTGGACAGCGGCAGAGCAGACACAGGCAACTTTAGGACCATGGACAGTGGCAGAAACTGAATCCTTCAAATAAACAGGATGGGAGGCCATATTTGCCCACACTTTCTGCACATCCTGTCCTCTCAGGTTCTGTCCAGTGGATCCTGCAAAAACAGGATCCACCCTGACAGACAAAAACTGTGGTGTGAAGCCAGCCTTAGCAGGGTTACAAAGTTTAGGATATTTGCTTTTGGTAAAATCTGTGCTCATTTCTGTTGCTAATAATGGAAAGATGAGCAGTTCTCACTAAAACTAATGTGAATGCAGCCCATTAGAGGAAAAGTACAATGATGTGATCTTTACTAAGGCTGGGATCACATAACATTTGCCACTATGATTAATGGCTCCAACAGGGCACAACAGAGCACTCAGTGACTTAATCTGCACCATTATAGTCAATGGCCCCCGTTGGCATATTTAAGAGATTAACAATTTTGGGGTGGGAGGGGTCTTAAGCCCTGGCAGAGACACTGAATATAGTGTAAAACCCTATTTGAACCCAGTCCCGAGGATGTAGGGATAAAAGTATAAAGAAAAAGTAGATAGGTGAATGGTGTGGGATAGGAGAGCAATTAAACCCTAATCCCTAATAAACCCTAATAGGATAAGGGTTTAATGGGAAAGTATACTATCAATTGCTCTCATGTCCCACACCACTCGCACACCATATCGCACCACCATATTTACCTAGAACTACGACTGGTGTCACACTGCAGTTTTTTCCCTGATACAGGTTTATGCTCTGTGATCTACACTGTGTGCAGAATTATTAGGCAAATGAGTATTTTGATCATATGATACTTTTTAGAGATGTTGTCCTACTCCAAGCTGTATAGGCTTGAGAGCCAACTACCAATTAAGTAAGTCAGGTGATGTGTATCTCTGTAATGGGGAGAGGTGTGGTGTAATGACTTCAACACCCTATAGAAGGTGTGCTTAATTATTAGGCAACTTCCTTTCCTCAGGCAAAATGGGTCAGAAAAGAGATTTGACAGGCTCTGAAAAGTCCAAAATTGTGAGATGTCTTGCAGAGGGATGCAGCAGTCTTGAAATTGCCAAACTTTTAAAGCGTGATCACCAAACAATCAAGCGTTTCATGGCAAATAGCGAACAGGGTCGCAAGAAGCATGTTGGGCAAAAAAGGCACAAAATAACTGACCATGAATTGAGGAAAATCAAGCGTGAAGCTGCCAAGATGCCATTTGCCACCAGTTTTGCAATATTTCAGAGCTGCAACGTTACTGGAGTATCAAAAAGCACAAGGTGTGCCATACTCAGGGACATGGCCAAGATAAGAAAGGCTGAAAAACGATCACCTTTGAGCAAGAAACATAAGATAAAATGTCAAGACTGGGCAAAGAAATATCTTAAGACTAATTTTTCAAAGGTTTTATGGACTGATGAAATGAGAGTGACTCTTGATAGGCCAGATGGATGGGCCAGAGGCTGGATCAGTAAAGGGAGAGAGCTCCACTCCGACTCAGACGCCAGCAAGGTGGAGGTGGGGTACTGGTATGGGCTGGTATCATCAAAGATGAACTTGTGGACCTTTTCGGGTTGAGGATGGAGTGAAGCTCAACTCCCAGACCCACTGCCAGTTTCTGGAAGACAACTTCTTCAAGCAGTGGTACAGGAAGAAGTCAGTATTGTTCAAGAAAAACATGATTTTCATGCAGAACAATGCTCCATCACATGCATCCAACTACTCCACAGTGTGGCTGGCCAGTAAAGGTCTACAAGAAGAAAAAATAATGACATGGCCCCCTTGTTTATGTGATCTGAACCCCATAGAGATCCTGTGGTCCCTCCTAAAATGTGAGATCTACAGGGAGGGAAAACAGTACACCTCTCGGAACAGTGTCTGGGAGGCTGTGGTGGCTGCTGCACGCAATGTTAATCGTAAACAGATCAAGCAAATGACAGAATCTATGGATGGAAGGCTGTTGAGTGTCAACATAAAGAAAGGTGGCTATATTGGTCACTAATTTTTGAGGGTTTTGTTTTTGCATGTCAGAAATGTTTTTATTTCAAAATTTTGTGCAGTTATATTGGTTTACCTGGTGAAAATAAACATGTGAGATGGGAATATATTTGGTTTTTATTAAGTTGCTGCACAGTAATAGCTACCTGCACAAACAGATATCCTCCTAAGAGCCAAATCTAAAAACCCCACTCCAACTTCCAAAAATCTTTTTAAGCTTTGATATGTATGAGTCTTTTGGGTTGATTGAGAACATAGTTGTTGATCAATAATAAAAATAATCCTCTAAAATACAACTTACCTAATAATTCTGAACACAGTGTAGAGAGACTCCAGAGCATAATAAGGAACATTAAATTTGTGGAGAATACCTTCTCTGCAAATGAAATATTTTGGGAATATCCGCGCCACAGTCAAATTAAAATTTTGCCTAATCCGCTCACCTCTACTTTCAAAGTTTTGGGCTTGAGCAATTTTGAAGAGCTCTTTTAGCTATTTAGTGCATTCCTACAAATATAACAGAAATGTGCATAGCAGGGGTCCCCAACCTGTAGCTAGAGAGCCACATGTGGCTTTCAGGACCATGATCGGTGGCTCACGGTTTTCTGCCAGCTTGGTGCATTAGCATCAGCCATAGAAAACAGTTATGAAGAGAAGATCTCCAGATGGTTACTTTTGTTAGTACCCCCTCAACAGAAGAGTAGATCTGGATGTTAATATACTGAGGGGGGGGGGGGAGACAGTGTTGTATTGCCCGTTAGTTTGATGCTTGAAGGTGGGTGCAATAGTTTGGTGATGATGTTGGATGTAAACATACTGAATGGGGGTTATGTAGGCACACCTGGATATAAGTATGCTGCCCATAAGTGAGTGGGCACATGGTCTTAGTGTACTTTTTTTTAGTAACTTTGACTCTCTTTATACCATTCTGTGGGTGTCACTGTGGGGGGAGGGGTAGCTGAATGTGGCTCATGACCCTCTCTCAGGGCCCCTTTACACGCGGCTACATTTCTAGGGTGGCTACAGGTAACTTACTGGTTGCAGTGAAATCATGGAGACAAGGTTCTATCTTATTGCTGTGTACAAATGGAATAATCTCTCCATGATTTCACTGCAACCAGTAAGTTACCTGTAGCCACCTTAGAAATGTAGCCGCGTGTAAAGGTACCCTCAGAGCTGGATGTAGCTCTCACAACAAGAAATGTTGGGGACCACTGATCTATAGTAAGTGATAAAAAAGTCTAGGTGTGACCCTAGCCTAGCTCTTTTCCACTCTCCATCTTTATATATTTCAAGTGGTGGCAACTTGATTAGTAAGCAAATAGAAGTACAAGAATGTGTGATGGACATATAGAGGAGCTGAACAGGCAAAGTTCCTAAAGTGTGCATTCTAGGGTGTTGTGGTTTACTCATGAGAGATACGGAAAGTAAGAAATCTGCAGAATCCTTTTAGAAGAATGTATACTATTTGCATTATGAGAGGAAATATAGACATCATCTATTTTAAGTAGTACTTTACAAAGGCAGCAGAGGTCAACGTGAGGAGCTCTCATGGTCATAGTACTATACCATTCACTATAAATTGCTCTATTGATTTCCTGTAAGTGGTAGTGATAGACAATGCTTGGGGATAGCTGTTATATGAGTTACCGTCTATTAGCTACAGGCGGACAAATATCATAATTTTCTCATTTCTCTTAATTATACATGTATACATTTTCTCCCTTATATAATATTCTGAGCAATTAAATAAATAATAGATCTTAGGGTACTTTCACATTAGTGTTTATTTGAAATCGCGGCAGATGCGGTGAAAGAACTGCATCTGCCGCGATTACCGCATACCGGCTGCACTTGCGGCACGGTTGCGGCACAGCTGAGGCAAGCCCCATACAATGTATAGGCTTGCGGCAGGTGCGGCAGTGCGGTTTGGCACTTGTGCAGTGCACCGCGAAAACGCGGCTGACCACGGTTTTTTTCGCGGCCGCACCTGCCGCAAGTGCCAAAACCGCACTTGCGGACCTGCCGCAAGCCCGACTATACATTGTATGGGCTTGCCACAACCGTTCCGCAAGTGCAGCCGTATGCGGTAATCGTGGCAGATGCGGTTTTTTTCACCGCATCTGCCGCGATTTCAAATAAACGCTGATGTGAAAGTACCCTTAGGCCGGCTTCACACCAGGTTTTTCTGCATCAGGTTTGAACCGGTTTGAACCAGACAGAACCTGAACCGGTTTTGCCTTAAATGTATTCTTATGGTGCCAGATTGGTCCTATTTGGCCATCCGGTTTGTGTTTTCTGTCCCTGATCTGATTTTATCCGGTTTTTCAACAGGCACAAAATCGGAGCCTGCATCATTTTTTGGCAAAAATAGGACAAAATCGGACAGTCCTGGATCTGGGGCAATCCGGCGCCCAAAACATGGAAGTCTATGGGTGCCTGATCTGTGAAAAAATTGGATCGTTTCCCGGATCCGATGTACACCACAACGCAGGCTCTGAAATGCTGCCATGCTCATTCAGCACCATGGACAGCAGCATTTCAGACACACGGCTCAGAGTTCAGCACCATGGAGAGCAGCACTGCACACACACAATGGCAGATCAGTAGAAAACGAATCCTGCAGAAAACAGGATCGGACGACATATTTGGCCTCACTTTCTGCTCATACTGTGCTGTCAGGTTCTATCTGGTGGATCCTGCAAAACAACAGGTCCAACCTGACAGCAAAAAACTGTGGTTTGAAGCCGGCCTTAGATGTTTTCTTCAAAGCAACTAATTTAACCGAAGAGAGGCAATGAAATGAAAATCTTATTTAGGGTGGTTTCACTTTGGCATTTATTCATCTTGCGTCGGTGTCTGCCAAAGTCCTGATGCATCCTGATCAGGCATGCGCCCCTAATATCTAACATGGGGCCGCAGGACATCAGGTGGCATCAGAATTTCGATGGATACAGACGAGTGCGGTGCCTTGTCCGCACCCCTGGCTGCATCATGTTGCAATTTCTCAGCATGTCTAAAATCCTAATGTGTCCGGATGCTGCACAATGCGGCAAAACAACGCATTGATCTCTATGAGGACGCATCCGGATGCATGATGGATGTGTTGAAGCTGGATCTGCTTTTGCCACTGCGCACTGCCCACAGCAATTTTAGCATGGACATTTCCATGCAGAAAAGATAGAGAGATGGATACATTGCATAGAAAGATAAATAGATAGGATAGATAGGATAGATAGATGCTAGAATAGGTAGATTGGGTTTACCAGTCTCCCGCTGCTGCTTCCCGGGCCGCCCAATTTAGCGTTCATGCATATTCACTGCATTGACCGGCAACAGCCAATCACACTCTGTGAGAGCCTCTGTGATTGGCTGTTGCAGTCAGACTGCATTTCCTCAAACTGGACAATGACTGTACTTGGTTGCCTAAGGGTACCTTTACACGCCAAAAATGCGGCGAGAAATATTGCCGGCGATATGTCCCCAGCGACAATCGCCGTCAAAATCTCTCCAAATTGCGGCGTGTATTTGGGGAATTCAGTGGCAATATGTCACCTCGCACATGGTCGCCTGATTTCAGAGCAGTGCTCTGAAATCAGGCGACCATGATGAGGCGACATATGAAAGTGGATAGGTGCCGTGCTGCCACCTCGCTGCCTAATTTTACCTTGACTGGCAAAATATATGTGTGGGCTTCGCCCCATTTTTAATTGCCAGCCAAGGTAAAATTAGGCACCTGAGGGCTGGTATTCTTTGTCCTGGGTGACGTCAACGCTTATAATCCCGCAGGACTCTGCTCACTCATTCAATGATCAGAGGCCGTGAGAAGAGGAGACACTTTGCTTATACCTGCGGTCTCTACTGCATTAAACAAGTTAAAAAAAAGTTGTAACTGATGAGGCTTTTGAGATTTGCTTTGCTGTGGATGTGTTACCTTACAGATCACAATACAACTCCATTATTTCATTATTACAGTGGCATAAAGCAATCTTTTGGCCTGATGATCGGGAATCACCAAGCTAAGAGTGTATGTTTCCAGGATTAAATTAGAAAGCAGTTTGACAATGCTACTTGCCCTGTCATCTCCTAACTGGAGCTGCTGTTATCAGTCCTGCAGATTACAAGCCAATGCCCCAACCTTTGGTTGTAGGAACATTTAATCACTGATCCCTTTTCCTTTGTGCTGCTGAGCTGTTTGCTTGTTAAAAGCGCTATCTAATTATATAAAAGCTGAATGTGTGTTATGTTGGTGATATGTAATCATATGTATATCCAGGATTGGCCAATCTGACAACCAGTCCGCAACTGACAGCCACAAAAAAAATTTTGTCACAGGTCACACGTCCTGGACCCCGACAGCATCATAGGCTATGTTGTGAGGCGAAATTTTAACCCCGCACTTCCAGTTCACCAAACAATTTTGCCCCTAATTACATAATGGGGGAAAAGTGACAGTTACCAGTTGAAGTTGTGAATGAGAGGAGCTTAATGACCGCACTAAAGACTAACAACAATACCAGCAAATAGTCACTAAGGTGGGCAACATGGGATATTCACCACGCACGGGGACATGTATACACACCACACGCACACAAAGAGTAACAAGCAAGTGTATAGTTCGCTAAGGTGCAGCCCCAACATTGGATACTCACCACACACCCAAACACACACACCACAGAGACACACACAACACAGACACACACACCCTATAGCGACACATGCACTCACCCCACAGGGACACACACACACACACACAAAGAGACACACACAACACAGAGACACACACACACCACACAGACCCCCCACAGGGACACACACACATACACACCCTATAGGGACACATGTACTCACCCCACAGGGACACACACACCACAAAGAGACACACAAAACACAGAGACACACACACCACACAGACCCCCCCCACAGGGACACACACATACACACCCTATAGGGACACATGCACTCACCCCACAGGGACACACACACACACCCCAGGGACACACACACACACAGACAGACAGAGATGTGCACAAATCGCCTCACACAACTCGCCTCATACATGTGCTATCCTTAATTTCCAAAAATAAACATCTTATTAAAAACAGCCAATGTGCAACACATGTGCCATATAGGGAATTATGGCATATGTCAGTCACATGAGCTGTCTATTATGTGTATGTGTGAGGTAACATATACTGCCCGGCCGGGGGGAGGGTTTACTGTTGACTGGAGATTTATCAGGCTGCCTATAGCAACCAATCACAGCTCAGCTTCTATTTTCCTACAGGTCATTAATATGACATATTCAAATTCTATTTTGTTATAGCTAACATCAGTTATTTATTAACCCGGCGTAGCTGGGTAGTACAGCTAGTTATCTCTATATGTAAAGGTACAGAAAACAGTGCAGACTTTAGGACCTTAAATACAATAAATATTGTCAACTGAATGATGATTCTTCCTATTGCTTAGGCAGCAGTTATCTCTTTCAAGTCCTCCATACACAACAGTACTCTCTAGTCAGAACTTTTCTTTCTTTTCTGTGATAGACCCACTGCCAGACTCCTTTGGCAATGGCTTATCTCGTCAAAAACAAAAGGATCATCATGCCAAAATCAGATACATCGGATCCCCTGACATCGTCTATTGGGGTATAGTCGGGAGGCCATCATTCACATTAGACAGGGCCAGCCGATATCAGTGATTTCAGCTGATGTTACTCTAATGTGTTTGAGGACCTTTAGAAGAAGCCCCATGACATTCAGTTTAGCAACAATGTCACTTGAATATGCCTATTAAGCCTCGTTCTCAACTCCACAAGCTTACAATGTAAATGCCATTTCTGCGTCACACAGAGCACACACCAGACAGCCCCGGATCCAAAAAACCATGGTATCAAGCCAGCCTAACCCATTGGGCAAAGGTTAGGATAAGCGTTTATGCAGGGGGATAGGTTAATAGACCTCAGGGTACCTTCTCACGCCACAACCGCGGGAGACATTTTTGGAGGCGATATTTCATCCTGGAAATGTCGCTGCCAAATTGCCTCCTTATTGCGGCGTGTATTTCGGGAATTTGGCGGCGATAAGACAAATGTCGCCTTGTTTCGATTTTAGAGCAGTGCTGTAAAATCGAAACTAGGCGACATTTGTCTTATCGCCGCCAAATTCCTGAAATACACGCCGCAATAAGGAGGCAATTTGGCAGCGACATTTCCAGGACGAAATATCGCCTCCAAAAATGTCCCCCGCGGTTGTTGCGTGAGAAGGTAATCTTAAGGTACCTTTACATGCTGCAACTTTTGTAGGAATTTCACTGGCAACTTACTGGTTGCAGTGAAATAATGGAGACATTGTTCCATTTGTACACGGCAACAAAATAGAACAATGTCTCCATGATTTCACTGCAACCAGTAAGTTGCCAGTGAAATTCCTAGAAAAGTTGCCACGTGTAAAGGTACCCTTAGGGTACCTTTACACGCAGAGATAAATTGCTTGCAACTCACTGGTTGCAGTAAAATCATGGACACATTGTTCCATTTGTACATGGCAACAAAATAGAACAATGTGTCCATGATTTCACTGCAACCAGTGATGGCCACTTTACACGTCCCAACATCGTTTCGATATTGGATACAATGGCACGGGAGCGCGCACGTTTTTGGCTAAAATCCAAGATCGCATAGGAGCTGTCACACAGGGCGATATCAGCAGGCAACACAACTGTGATGTGTACGCCCCCTCATACAAGCAACCCAGGGAACGACCATTTAACATGGGAGTGAATAGGAGAAGTTGTGCTCCAAGTCGGTGTTGGGCTGTCATACAGCACGATCCTGCCAGATCGTCCATCCAATATCGGGCAGTTGGAGAGCCTGCTCATTTCTTCCCCGATATCGTTTTGACATCGTTCTTGCGTCGCATTGTACATTTACACCATACAACACACGAACGATATCGGGGCCAACGCACGAACCACGTGACTTTTTGTCCAAGTTGGACGACGATATCGGGAAAGTGGCCATGAGTTGCAAGCAATTTATCTCTGTGTGTAAAGGTACCCTCAGTGGCAAAGTTGTTACATTGCAACCACTGCATTTGACTGCAGCTTTAATAAGTTAAATAACTTTTATTTAAAAAAAGGAAAAAAACTGTTGCAAAGGTAAAATTATTAGAAAACACTATGCACTTCTTTCGGACACAGATCCAACTTTTTCATTGGCCTTTGTTTTCCTGTTTTCATAAAAATACATAATAAATCTAAAGATATAATATTAGCCATAATAATAGACATGCCAATTGTGTTTTCTTTACATAAGAATTGCTCTTTTGCTAGTTATATTGCATATTTTTAATTAGCCTACGTATCTCAGTCACCGCAGCACTTGGAAACATGATGTTAGTAGTATGACGTAACTTTTGTGACCATTGATTGGCTGTAGTGGTTCCAAGCTGTCTGCTTAGAAATATGTAGCATAACTACGGTAACATAAGAGCAACTTTACACAAAAATTACAGTTTTCACTGCTATTATTACTATCTTTAGATACATTATATGTTGCAATGAAGAAAGGAAAAGGAACTTTCAAGTGATAGTGTTTCTTACCAAACCATGGCAATGTTTGGTGCACAAGGTGGTGAAACAACTAAAGGAACACATACGGTAGTTGTAGCATGTGTGATATGAATGTTTAATCATTTAAAGGAGGTCTCGGCTTGTTTATTTGTCAAATGGGTCCCATCAGAATAAACAGTTCTTAAAGTATTCCCCTGCTGTGTCCCCAGTGATCAACTGTTATATGTCGGAAATTTGGGTATTCGTTAAACATCACACCAGCACGACCACAGAGAAAACTAGGTATTGCACAGTTCTGGACACAGTACTCCCTCTATTAATGAGTTTTTCCAGTTATATTATGTACTACTATGGTTCCACTGAATCTAGTGCCCTGAATCTAAGCTGACTTTTCCATATAGGGTCCCAACACATTTGATTCCAATGGCCACTTTACACGTCCAAACATCGTTCTTATATTGGATACAACGGCGCGGGAGCGCACACTTTTTTGGCAAAAATCCCAGATCGAATGGGAGCTGTCACACAGGGCGATATCGGCAGGCAACACAACTGCGATGTATAAGCCCCCTTGTACGGGCGACCCAGGAACGACTATTTAACATGGGAGAGAATAGGGGAAGTTGGTCTCCAAGTCGGGGTTGGGCTGTCACACAGAACGATCCTGCCAGATCGGCCATCCAATATCGGCCAGTTGGAGAGCCTGTTAATTTCTTCCCCGACATCGTTTTGGCATCGTTCTTGCGTCACATTAGGCATTTACACCACACAACGCATGAACGATATCGGGGCCAACGCACGAACCACGTGACTTTTTGTCGGAGTTGGACGCCGATATCGGGACGTGTAAAGTGGCCATAACACTTCGTCCTAATGTGACCAAAGTAGTGTTTGAATGGGGAACTTGACTTTTGTTAAATAATTAAGCCAGCAAATGTGTCAACACACAACAGTTTCTGAGAACTGAACAATAACCCGTGTACACAAGCCAATAATCAGCATAGGAATGCTATGACTATTGGCCAATTTAAACAGGCAGTAACCCAACAAACGTGTAATGATCTTTCAACCAGCATTTTGGAACCTTTAATCAGAAATATCATGAGTATTTACAATATATACCTACAGTAGAAGGTTCTGAAGTATACTGCAGTATATAAACCCTTAGACTGTGTGCATCTGTTACAGATTTGTCATGTTTTTGATGCGTTTTCCTGCACAGATTTGTCACAAAACCTGAAGGGAATCCTGATTCCAACAAAATGAATGAGAATCCTGAAGTCTTCTGCACATGATGAATACCTTCTCCTTGCAGATTTGCTGATGTGCTTTCCTGCCAAGAGATGCAGAAATGGTGCAGAAATTAGTGATGGGCGAGTCCTAAATTACTCGGAATCGCTTGACTCTAGCGAGTCCGAGCCCGGGACTCGCTACTCGTTGCAAGTCTAGCAAGTCCAATGTTAATGAATGGGGAAGCGAGTAATAGCGAGTAATGTGCGATTTACAAATTGCAGATGTCTCGGAAAGCGCTCGCATTGCCGTTTTGGAAACCCCACTCGCAATAGTTTTTTGCTGCTGTATCCGTGTCTGTGGTTTTTATCCAAATTATATGATAACAAGAAAACAAGAGACAGGGTTTAATAGGGATATTGTCCCATCCCTGTCTGTAATGTGTGTTTTATAGACACTAGGTGTGGGAGAACACTTTTTTGTTATTTTAACAAATATTTATTAAAGGTTATATTTTAAAAGTGCACCTTAAGGCTGGGTTCACATTTGTGGACCCCTCCGCAGCGTTCTGCGGAGGGGTCCGCAATGTGACCGCAGCGGTCGCGAGCTCCTATCTTTATAATGGGAGCGCACGGTGCTGCGCTTGACAGCGCAGGACCGTGCGCACCCATTCACTCCCATATGTGATCTGTGCGCAGGCGGATGCCTGTGCACAGATCACACAGTCTCGTCCGCAACAGGGACGCGACATGTTGCGTCCCTGGTGCGGGCGGGAGTGTGTGATTTGTGCGCAGGCATCCGCCTGCGCACAGATCACATATGGGAGTGAATGGGTGCGCACGGTCCTGCGCTGTCAAGCGCAGCACCGTGCATCCCTATTCTAAACATAGGGGCTTGCGCTGGCTGCGCACACATGGCGATTCCCCTCCGCAGAACACTGCGGAGGGGAACGCCAGTGTGAAGGCAGCCTAAATAAGAAATGTGTCCGTGTCTGTGTAGCAGCACACTAGTCCCTGCAAAAATTATTAAGTGCGCACAAGTAGTCGCACAAGTAGGTGGCGTACGTGCTATTTGCAGCTAGGAGAGCAGCAACGCACTGGTCTGCCACAGAGAAAAGAAAACTGAAGGGGTTATTACGACCCAAAATCTATCAGGTGCAAAAAAATAGGAAATAGTACCTCAGCTAAGCCTCTGACTTCAGCTATTAGGACAGCTGAGTGAGTAAGCTAAGCTATGAGGTCGGTCCTGTGTGCACTGTAAGGCTGCACCTCCCTGCCTGCCTGCCTGCCTACAGTCCTCTACACAGTACTCCTCTGTCCTCCTGGTAGCTCTCAGAAGAGCTGTTTGGGTTAAATATAAGGAATTTTTAAGTTTCCCTACACTGACTGACACTCCCTATGATCTGCTCCAGCATCTACCTCACCCTGCACTAGGTCAGATCTCACAGGAATGTGGAGAAAATGGCGGTGGCAAGGCTTATATACAGCCTCGCCTCTCATACATGACATAGGCATCACGATGGACAGAAGCCAATCATAGTCCTGCCACAACCAACATGGCTGTGGCATTACTGAATATGATTGGCTAACATGCTTGTCCATCTTCACAGGTTTTCTGACCTAACACGCTAGGCTGTCTCGGAAGCTTTGTCGGAACATAACAGATTCTGTATTCGCGAGTCCCGAATACAGTATACAGGACTCGGATTCGTAGACTCGCTCAGACTCGCTCAGAATCGCTGCTGACAGTGGGTATCCATGAAGCGGTGCGATTGTTTAAACGATTTGGGGAGATTCAAGCTACATAGCGATGTGATATAGCGAGTCTAGCGAGTGAGAAAAAGTAAACTCTGACAAAAACTAGGATTGCCATTGACTTGCATTGGACTCGTTACTGTGCGAGTAATCGCTGGGAAACTCGCAGAGTACCGAGTCCTGCGAGTCCCTTACTACTCGCCGAGTAACGAGTCCTAGCGAGTAGACTCGCCCATCCCTAGTAGAAATTTCTGCATCCAAATACTTTACATGTGCACACACAGTCAACGTGTTTCAGGGCTCCCTGAAACGCCCTGAAACATGGCAATATTACATTGATTTGTCCTGAGGAAGTGGCCAGGGAGACCTGAAATGCGCTGACTAATAAATCAATATTATATTCACCCTTTGAGGTCTTGTTGAATTTGGCAGCGCAGTTTTTAACCCTTCGTCCTCCCTATTCTTATATGCCCCACGCTGGGGACTGCAGCAGTTGTGATATGCTTTTATGGTGGTTTTGACTCTCACAGCCACACACAATAAAGCCTTTGATACCTATGTAGGTAATATTTTATCTCTCAGACCCTTCATCCTCCCTACTTTAATTTTCTGACATAATGACCGTTGAGTTTTCATTGGCTGTAAGCCATAATCATCAACATTAACATAAACAAACACTTGAAATAGATCACTCTGTAGCGATTCTATATAATATATGTGTTTCACTTTATGCATTGAATTACTGAAATAAATTAAGTTTTTGATGATATTCTAATTGAGATGCACCTGTATCTATACTGTCTATCCTGTCTATCCTGCCTACCTTGTCTAACCTATCCTATCTATCCTGACATTTTACTGCATGGACATGACCATGCTAAAATCGCGGTCTGAGTGCTGTTCGTGTGGTGTGCGATGTTTTTACTGCATCCATACACTTGTATTGGCGGAATCTTGGCGAGATCCGCAGACAAATGCAGCATGCTACGATTGTTTCCTCAGCCCATTTCTCACTGAGGATAAACTCTCAGATATGCAAGTCACTATTATTTAACATCGGGGCGAGTGTAATCCGATGTTTTATCGGACTGCACTCGCCGAATTTTCCACAGATGAGAGTGCACCCTAAGGCTGGAGATCTGCAATGTATCACATTATTCACATTGTGGTTCATACCAAATCTTACAAAATCTCATCTGCAAAATGTGTAAATAATATGCAAAGGTTATATGTAGTGCAAATTTAAATTGTGGTGCATGCCAATATATCTTGACAAGTTCACTCTTCCAGTAAATAAATGTGCTGCAAATCCACAACATTTCCAAATTATGATCTACAACAAAATCTGATGATTTTACAGTTGTAATTTTTCTACTACAAAAAATCTACAACATGTAAGTCCCCTGTCTTTATATGTTAAAAGTTTAGTTTTGTCCTGAAAGATAAAGGACAGGGAATGGGGTAATGTTTCACAATGCAGCTGGCATTTTCCCTTTGCTCTCAGTTATGCCATTGCTTTGTTTCACTTACCATCTTCCACGTAGGCTAGGGTCACATTTGGAAGGGTGATTACGACTACTGCATCCAGATCCGTATGCGGTAATCGCATGAGCCTTCAGACACATTTTTTGTTCACAATGTGTCTTTAAACCCGAATCCGGTAACCAGATTGCTCAGAATGTGCAATCTGGTTGCCGGATGCTTTGTGCATCCCTGCTGCAGCAGGGATGAACAAAGGGTTAATGTTAATAATACATGTGGGCAACATGTCTGTAGGGAGTGCCCACCCTCCCTAGAGACATGCTGTCCACAGTTAGGCATGTTAAGGGTTAATATGTGTAATTACAGTATTGCCGGCATTTACTATTTTCTGAATGAAACCCGGCGGCTCCTCGCTGTGGAGGAGATACAGTACATAATCTGCGTACTGTATCTGCCGCTATCCAGGGTCCTGAAAGCTTTAACATTAGGTCTATGGTGGTGCGCTGCCCATAAACCTAATGTTACAGCTTTCAGGACCCTGGATAGCGGCAAATACAGTACGTAGATTACGTACTGTATCTCCTCCACAGCGAAGAGCCGCCGGGTTTCATTCAGAAAATAGTAAATGCCGACAATAGCCTGGCAATACTGTAATTTCACTTAACATGGCAAACTATGTGGACAGCATGTCTCCAGGGAGGGTGGGCACTCCCTGGAGACATGGAGCCCACATCTATTTTTAACATTAACCCTTTATTCATCCCTGTGGCAGCAGGGATGAACAAAGCATCCAGCTACCGCAGGCATTCACATGTGCCTTGCGGTAGCCGGATGGGCTTCCATAGGAGCCCATTATAGGTCTCCTGCAGCGGTTTGCAAACCGCTGTGAAAACTGCAGCCTGCATGATTTTTACCGCAGGCTGCAAATCCGCAAGCGGTAACCGGATTGCATGTAGTGCAATCCGGTTTTATAATAGGCTCCTATGGGCTGCGGATCCTGATCCGGCTTCGAGCATTTTGCATGCGCAAAACCTGATCAGGATCTGCATTTGCTAACGCAAATGTGACTGTAGCCTTAGTCATTAAAAGGCTGAGGACTCTCAGATTCTAATATTTTGCTTTTCTTCAGTTACCTGTGGCTGATCATGAAGCATATTGCTATCCTCCACACCCATGTTTTATTTTTGCCACATCAGGTTCTCATCATCAGACAGACTGCAGTATAACACTTTATTGACACATCCACTAGGGAATTCTAGGGAATTCTTCAGATATCTATGGTTAGAAAATAGTTAAGAAGAACCAGCTGATAAACCACAGAAGATTGTTATACCATACTAGATAGCAGCAATTATGTATCATGGGAACTAATGCTGGAAAGTGAAAGAAATGATAATTAATGAGTACAGGAGCAGAATAATGCAGCGAATGTTTGAGCAAACTAGACAACATTTTATTTGCCTGACCTATAATCGGGCAGTCAACCAGTGACTCACAGATGATAATATTCATATCTCATCATAGAAGCCCCATTGTATTTTCACTTCATTTAGAGCCTCATGACAATCGTAATGGCCTAGTAATATACCCATGTTCACATCATCTCTGTACACTCATTATATATCCATGTTTCCAGGGTCTGATCTTACACCATGGATATTATTCCATTTGGTCCATGACAGATATCACTCTTTTGTTTAGCTGTGTTACTGTTTCTTTCTGCAGTTCTTCCATTATTTCTACAATACCCAGCATCAATCTTAGTTTCCCCTGTCACTTTGCCTCTTGATGTCTCTCTCTTGTCTTGGGGCTATAACAACACAGTAACATGGATGGAATCAATATGCTGACGCTATTAATTTTCCATCAATGCTGGCAGTCCTAAACTTGCACTTCAGATGAAGAGAGAGGCACGAGGGGATGCAAATGGCCAGAAAGCAGAGGGACACTTACATTTGATGAACACTAACTGAGTATTGACTTATATACATAAATGAACCGATTCCTCCATGTGTCGCAACCACCGCTGGGTCAGAACAACAGATCTACAGGCTAATGCACAAAGCAAAAAGCTAAAGTGCTGGCTAGAAAGAGACATCTATACCAAATATACTGCTATGTACAATGTATATATCTCTATATACTTTAGATATTTATATATAAATATATATATATTAATATATAGTATAGATTATGTATAACTAAATTTCTTAATATATATATATATATATTGCTCACCAACCACGTCACGGTGCCCCCAGGTCTGATGAGTCCTGCGCTGACATCCCTGTCCTCCTTTTCCTCCCTGTCCCACTGTTAGGTGGGTGGACACCATCTCAACCTCAGACCACCTGTAGGCGATGAGGGTGCTAAGTGCAGTCATGGAGCCAGCAACTCCATATCTTATACAGAAACCAAAAAAAACTGCACAGCACTCAAGACACAATGTGAACTGGTGCTAGCAGTGACCAAGAAAAAAATGTCTCTGCAGCACACAGCTACTACCAATATCGTATATATGCTAACAAGCAAAAAATGATCATTTTTTTTTTATATATATACATTTTATTTATATATATATATATATATATATATATATATATATATATATATACTAGATGGTGGCCCGATTCTAACGCATCAGGTATTCTAGAATATAGAAATAGGGATTGCATGGGGAAGGCGGTGAGGACTGAATAGGGAGGGACTTTGAGGACGGAGAGGCGGGGGGAGTACGGCGTGGCAGGGGGGAGGAGGATGGAGGAAGGAGCAGCACAGGTAGGGGGGAGGAGGGAGGATGGAGAGGCAGGGGGGAGAAGGATGGAGGACGGAGGAGGTAGCGGCGGGGTGGGGGGAGGATGGATCGGCACAAGCAGGGGGTGGACGGAGCGGCAGGTGGAGGACGGAGCCCAGAGCGGCGAGGGGAGGAGGACGGAGGACAAAATGGCGGGGTGGGGGAGGATGGAGCAGCACAGGCAGAGGGAGGACGGAGGATGGAGTGGTGGAGGGGAGGAGGACAAAGGAAGGAGTAGGAAGGAGTAGGAAGTGGTGGGGTGGGGGAGGATGGAGCAGCACAGACAGGGGGAAGACAGAGCACAGAGCAGCGGGGGGTTGGACAGAGGATGGAGTGGCGGAGGGGAGGACAAAGGAAGGAGGAGGAAGTGGTGGGGTAGGATGGAGCGGCACAGGTAGGGGAGGACAGAGCGGCAGGGGGAGGACGGAGCACAGAACGGCGGGGGGGAGGAGGACGGAGGACGAAGCGGCGGGGTGGGGGAGGAAAGAGCAGCACAGGCAGGGGGAGGACGGAGGATGGAGTGGCAGAGGGGAGGAGGACAAAGGAAGGAGGAGGAAGCAGTGGGGTGAGGACGGATGGAGCGGCAGGGGGGGAGGAGGACGGAACAGCACAGGCAGGGGGAGGACGAAGGATGGAGTGGCGGAGGGGAGGAGGACAAAGGAAGGAGGAAAAAGCGGTCGGGTGGGGGAGGATGGAGCGGAACAGGCAGGGCGAGGATGGAGCGGCAGGAGGAGGATGGAGCACAGAGCGGCGGGGGGAGACAGAGGACGAAGCGGCGGGGTTGGGGAGGATGGAGCAGCACAAGCAGGGGGAGGACGGAGGATGGAGTGGCGGAGGGGAGGAGGACAAAGGAAGGAGGAGGAAGTGGTGGGTGGGGGAGGGTGGAGCGGCACAGGCAGGGCGAGGATGGAGCGGCAGGGGGAGGACAGAGCACAGAGTGGCGGGGGGAGGAGAACGGAGGACGAAGCAGCTGGGGGGATGAGGATGGAGCAGCACAGGCAGGGGAAGGATGAAGGATGGAGTGGGGGAGGGGAGGAGGACAAAGGAAGGAGGAGGAGGCGGTGGGGGAGGATGGAGCACAGAGCGGCAGAGGGGAAGAGGATGGAGCACAGAGCGGCGGGTGGGAGGAGGACGGAGCAGCACAGGCAGGGGGAGGACGGAGCGGCAGGGGGAGGATGGAGCACAGAGCGGCGGGGGGAGGAGGACGGAAGTCGAAGCGGCGGGGGAGGAGGACGGAGCAGCACAGGCAGGGGGAGGACGGAGGATGGAAGATGGAGTGGCGGAGGGGAGGAGGACAAAGGAAGGAGGAGGAAGCGGTGGGGTGGGGGAGGATGGAGTGGCACAGGCAGGGGGAGGACGAAGCACAGAGCGGCAGGGGGGAGGAGGATGGAGGACTTAGCGGTGGGGTGGAGGAGGATGGAGCAGCAAAGGCAGGGGGAGGACGGAGGATGGAGTGGCGGAGGAGGACAAAGGAAGGAGGAGGAAGTGGTGAGGGGGGGAGGGTGGAGCGGCACAGGCAGGGGGAGGATGGAACGGCAGGGGGAGGAGGACGGAGGATGAAGCGGCGGAGGAAGGAGGACGGAGCAGCACAGGCAAGGGAAGGATGGAGGATGGAGTGGCGGAGGGGAGCAGGACAAAGGAAGGAGGAGGAAGCGGTGGGGGAGGATGGAGCGGCACAGGCAGGGGAAGACGGAGCGGCAGGGGGAGGACAGAGCACAGAGCGGCGGGGGGAGGAGGATGAAGGATGAAGCAGCGGGGTGGGGAGGACGGAGCAGCACAGGCATGGGGAGGACGGAGGATGGAGTGATGGAGAGGAGAAGGACAAAGGAAGGCGGAGGAAGCGGTGGGGTGGGGGAGGATGGAGCAGCACAGGCAGGGAGAATGGAGTGGCAGGGGGAGGACGGAGTCCAGAGCGGTGGGGGGGACGAGGATGGAGGACAAAGCGGCAGGGTGGAGGAAGATGGAGGATGGAGTGGTGGAGCGGAGGAGGACAAAGGACGGAGGAGGAAGAGGTGGGGTGCGGGAGGAGGGAGCAGCACGGGCAGGGGGAGGATGGAGCGGCAGGGGGAGGACGGAGCACAGAACGGTAGGGGGAGGAGGACGGAGGACGAAGCGGTGGGGTGGGGGAGGATGGAGCAGCACAAGCAGGGGGAGGATGGAGTGGCGGAGGGGAGGAGGACAAAGGAAGGAGGAGGAAACAGTGGGGTGGGGGAGGATGGAGCAGCACAGGCAGAGGGAGGACGGAGCACAGAGCGGCGGGGGGAGGAGGACGGAGGACGAAGCGGCACAGGCAAGGGGAGGAAGGAGCAGACTCCCACCCACACACAGAGGAGTCACACCTAGACACAGACTCAGACCCACACACATACACACACAGACTCACACCCACAGCCAGACACACACACCCACACACATACACACACAGACTGACACCCACAGCCAGACACACACACCCAGACACAGACACACACAGACTCATACTCACAGCCACACACACACAGGGCTCTCACCTCTCCGTCCCGTGGCCGTCCCAGTGGGTCATCCTCATCATACAGGTGTGCCCGGCCCGGGAGCAGCACTGCGGAGAACAGCAACAGGAGTCGGCACAGTCCGGGGACACTGAGCACCGCCATCGTCAGCATCATCAGGACGGACAGCCGGGGAGCACAGGAACGACGACATCCTGGGGAGGATGAGATAAGGGGCGGGGCCTGACACTAACCCCACACATACAGGGAGCAGAGGAACGACATACCAGGGAGGTGGAGAGTGGGGGCGGGCTTTGACACTAACCCTGCACACACAGCCGGGGAGCACAGGCGCGACATCCCGGGGAGGAGGAGAACGAGCGGAAAGCGCAGGCAGCGCAGGAGGAGCGGGGGGATAGAGGAGAGCTGCGCAGTGCGCGAATTTTGAATTTGCGTGCGCTCATTGGCCGCCGTGTCTGCCGGCGACCAATGAGCGCTAGCGCACGATTTCGGCGTCAGACAGACACGATTAGGAGATTATATAGTATATAAATATACAGTACAGACTAAAAGTTTTCACACACCTACTCATACAAAGAGTTTTCTGTATTTTCATGACTATGAAAATAGTAGATTCACACTGAAGGCATCAAAGCTATTTATTAAGGCTGCCTTCACACTTGCGTTTGGAACGCAGCGCACCGAACGCAGCCAAACGCTTGCGCACATGCATTCCTATGTTTAACATGGGAACGCATGTGCCTGCTTTTGGCTGCGTTCGGTTGCCTTTGTGTTCAGATGCGAACAATTTGTGCACCCTCCGAGCGCTCTCCGAATGCAGCATGTTGCATTTTTTGTGCGTTCTCTTATTTTATCTGCAAGCGCCCGCAAGCGCACAAACAATGCATGGATCTCAATGGATCCGCAGTGTCCTCTACATGACAGCGCAGGAGAACACTGCGGATCTCATTGAAACCTCTCCCGGTGGCCGCCGGTGATCAGTGGCGGCCCCTGGGAGATCACCTGGAGCCTCGCACTGATCTCCTGCCGGTGTCGGCACGGGAGATTTGAAGATACAGCTGATCTGACAGCTGTTTAAATCTCCCATGCTGACACCGAATAGGTGATGTCGGCGCTGGAGATTTGAAACAGCGATCAGCTGTTTCTTATCTCCTGCACCAATATCACCTATTCGGTGTCAGCATGGGAGATTTAAACAGCTGTCAGATCAGCTGTATCTTCAAATCTCCTACGCCGACATCGGCAGGAGATCAGCTCTGGCTGGGAGGAGGAGATCTCCACCGCTGAACTCCTCCTCCCGGCCGCCCCCGAGACAGCTTATTGGCTGGCCGGGGTGCATACTAATGTGAACGCATGCAGAGATTCCCGCTGCGTTCACATCAGTATGGGCTGCGTTTGCGTCTGCATGCCATAGGCATGCAGTCACAAATGCAAGTGTGAAGCCACCCTAACATATGTGGAATTATATACTTAAGAAAAAAGTGTGAAACAACTGAAAGTATGTCTTATATTCTAGGTTCTTTAAAGTAGCCACCTTATGCTTTGATTACTGCTTTGCACACTCTTGGCATTCTCTTGATGAGCTTCAAGAGGAAGTCACCGGAAATGGTTTTCACTTCACAGGTGTGCACTGTCAGGTTTAATAAGTGGGATTTCTTGCCTTATAAATGGGGTTGGGACCATCAGTTGCGTTGTGCAGACGTCTGGTGGCTACACAGCTGATAGTCCTATTGAATAGACTGTTAGCATTTGTATAATGGCAAGAAAAAAGCAGCTGAGTAAAGAAAAACAAGTGGCCATCATTACTTTAAGAAATGAAGGTGAGTCAGTCCGAAAGATTGAGAAAACTTTGAAAGTGTCCCCAAGTGCAGTTGCAAAGACCATCAAGTGCTACAAAGAAACTGGCTCACACGAGGACCGCCCCAGGAAAGGAAGACCAAAAGTCACCTCTGCTGCGGAGGATAAGCTCATCCAAGTCACCAGCCTCAGAAATTGCAGGTTAACAGCAGCTCAGATAAGAGAACAGGTCAATGCCACACAGAGTTCTAGCAGCAGACACATCTCTACAACTACTGTTAAGAGGAGACTTTGTGCAGCAGGCCTTCATAGTAAAATAGCTGCCAGAAACCACTGCTAAGGACAGGCAACAAGCAGAAGAGACTTGTTTGGTCTAAAGAACACAAGGAATGGACATTAGACCAGTGGAAATCTGTGCTTTGGTCTGATGAGTCCAAATTTGAGATCTTTGGTTCCAACCACTGTGTCTTTGTGCGATGCAGAAAAGGTGAATGGATGGACTCTACATGCCTGGTTCCCACCGTGAAGCATGGAGGAGGAGGTGTGATGGTGTGGGGGTGCTTTGATGGTGACACTGTTGGGGATTTATTCAAAATTGAAGGCATACTGAACCAGCATGGCTACTACAGCATCTTGCAGTGGCATGCTATTCCATACGGTTTGTGTTTAGTTGGACCATTACCGTATATACTCGTGTATAAGCCGACCCGTGTATAAGCCGACCTCCCTACTTTTGCCCCAAAAATCTGGAAAAACCTATTGATTCGTGTATAAGCCGAGGGTGGACCCCAGCACAGGTATACAGCCCCCAGCAGTGTGGTATACAGGCCCCCCCAAGTGGTATACAGGCCTCCCCAGTGGTAGTATACAGCAGCTCCAGTGGTAGTATACAGCAGCCTCAGCAGTAGTATATAGCATCCCCAGCAGCCCCAGTGGTAGTATATAGCATCCCCAGCAGCCCCAGTGGTAGTATATAGCAGCCCCAGCGGTAGTATATAGCAGCCCCAGCAGTAGTATATAGCAGCCCAGTGGTAGTATATAGCATCCCCAGCAGCCCCAGTGGTAGTATATAGCATCCCAGCAGCCCCAGTGGTAGTATATAGCAGTCCCAGCGGTAGTATATAGCAGCCCCAGCAGTAGTATATAGCAGCCCCAGTGGTAGCATATAGCCTCCCCAGCAGCCCCAGTGGTAGTATATAGCAGCCTCAGCAGCCCCAGTGCTAGTATATAGCAGCCCCAGCAGTAGTATATAGCAGCCCCAGTGGTAGTATATAGCAGCCACAGCAGCTCCAGTGGTAGTATATAGCATCCCCAGCAGCCACAGTGGTAGTATATAGCAGCCCCAGTGGTAGTATATAGCAGCCCCAGTGGTAGTATATAGCATCCCCAGCAGCCCCAGTGGTAGTATATAGCAGCCCAGCAGTAGTATATAGCAGCCCCAGTGGTAGTATATAGCAGCCCAGCAGCCCAGTGGTAGTATATAGCAGCACCCAGTGGTAGTATATAGCAGCCCCAGCAGCCCCAGTGGTAGTATATAGCAGCCCCAGTGGTAGTATATAGCATCCCAGCAGCCCCAGTGGTAGTATATAGCAGCCCAGCAGCCCCAGTGGTAGTATATAGCAGCCCCAGCAGTAGTATATAGCAGCCCAGTGGTAGTATATAGCAGCCTCAGCGGTAGTATATAGCAGCCCCAGCAGTCCCAGTGTAGTATACAGCAGCCCAGTGGTGTACAGGCCCCAGCAGTATATACAGCAGCCTGGGGGTATACAGCAGCCGCCAGGGGTAATACAGCAGCCCCAGGGGTAATACAGCAGCCCCCTGGGGTACCAGCAGCCCCCTGGGGGTACCCAGCAGCCCCCAAGGGGTATCCAGCAGCCCCTGGGGGTACCCAGCTGCCCCCTGGGGGTACCAGCTGCCCCATGGGGGTACCCAGCTGCCCCCAGGGGGTACCCAGCAGCCCCCAAGGGGTATCCAGCAGCCCCCAGGGGGTACCCAGCAGCCCCCTGGGGGTACCCAGCAGCCCCCAGGGGGTACCAGCAGCCCCCTGGGGGTACCCAGCTGCCCCCAAATGCTGGCACTCACCCCCCTCCTCCTTATCTTACCATCCCGGTCTTCAGATCAGCGCCGCTCCTCGGTGCTCCGTCCTCCGTCCGTCCAGCTACATCCGGGATCTCCAGCCGTCGCGCGATGACGTCATATGCCTGCGACGGCCGGGGATCCCGGATGTAGCTGGACGGACGGAGGACGGAGCACCCAGGAGCGGCGCTGATCAGAAGACCGGGATGGTAATATAACCAGCGGGGGGGGGCCCTTACAAGGGGGGACAGTGCCAGCATTTGGGCGGCTTATATGAACTGCTTCCCCCTGCCGCTGATTGACAGGGGGAAGCAGTGCATATATAATGAGCGGCCCCACGTGACGGGGCCGCTCATACAGCAGCCTCCCCGCGCCTCCTCCAGCCTCCACAGCCCCGGACACAGCCCCCACCCGTATTGACTCGTGTATAAGCCGAGGGGGAGACTTTTCAGCCCAAATTTTGGGCTGAAAAACTCGGCTTATACACGAGTATATACGGTATTTATTTTTCAACAGGACAATGACCCCAAACACACCTCCAGGCTGTGTAAGGGCTATTTGACCAAGGAGAGTGATGGGGTGCTATGCCAGATGACCTAGCCTCCACGGTCACCAGACCTGAACCCAATTGAGATGATTTGGGGTGAGCTGGACTGCAGAGTGAAGGCAAAAGGGCCAACAAGTGCTAAGCATCTCTGGGAACTCCTTCAAGACTATTGTAAGACCATTTTGGGTAACTACCTCTTGAAGCTCATCAAGTGAATGCCAAGAGTGTGCAAAGCAGTAATCAAAGCAAGAGGTGGCTACTTTGAAGAACCTAAAATATAAGACATATTTTCAGTTGTTTCACACTTTTTTTGTTAAGTATATAATTCCACATGTGTTAATTCATAGTTTTGATGCATTTAGTGTGAATCTACAATTTTCATAGTCATGAAAATACAGAAAACTCTTTGAATGAGAAGGTGTGTCCAAACTTTTGGTCTGTGTTGTATACCGTATATACCTTATGTATGAACGCATATAGATATATTTTTTTTAATATGAGAGAGGGTGTGTCAGCCTTATGGGATGGTTTCATTGCCCCACTGTATGTTGTGATTGTTATTTGTAGTTATGGTAATTTATTTTTTCTGAATGTGTCTGTATGCAGGTTACCTCTGTTTTTTTTTATAGCACCATATAAACACATTGTATAGCTATCTATAAATATTCCCTATTTGCTAGATTTCAAATTCATTTCACTGTTTTAGTGTTTCTATGGTAACTGTCTAAAAAAGGTTCTCATAATGTATGTAAACTCATTCATAACAAACTTCTTTGTGCCGTTACATATTTTATTTTGTTATCTATCTATCTATCTATCTATCTATCTATCTATCTATCTATCTATCTATCTGTCTGTCTGTCTGTCTGTCTGTCTGTCTATCTATCTATCTATCTATCTATCTATCTATCTATCTGTCTAGTAAAAAAGAAGACAATAGTTGATGATTTACAAAAGTCACTGACGCTTTATATTTGTGATATGTATAAGCTAATTATACAAAGTTCATCATTGGACAATCCCTCCTCATGAAAAAGCAGTAATTAGATACTTGCTGCAAGTCATTCAGCTAAAACCATCTGCTCATCTATTAGGGTACCTTTACACGCTGCCACTGTGCCTAGCAACAGGTATCCACCGCACGTGCATGTTTTTAACGGTGGATACCAATCGCTGGTGCAGCATATACACGCCGCCATTGTGTTGTCAACTGAAGGTATCCTTGTTCCCCGGAAGTTCCGACAGATCCTGCGGCTTACTTCCTGTTGAATACCTTCACTGCTTCACACGCCACTACCACAAAGGAATATGGGCGTATATCTTTTGCGCCGCAAGTACATAGGCGTGACTGAGTTGTGTATTTTGTGACGCTAATACGCTGATTGGACAACGCAATAGCATCATGATTGGCCAGCCTGCGCAGGAAGGCTGGCTAATACATGGCGCCATTGCAATTGTGTAGTTTGAATGGACAGCTCTTTAAATATGGCGCCCTGTGAAGGGACAGCCAATGATAACACAGTAGTCCCACCAATAATCGCTGATGGGGCGTGGTATCCATGACGCTGTGGCACGCCCCTGTGAAATCACTAGGCGACGCAACATCCATGCCTGTGCCCCGTTTAGACGCCACTACCATGGCAATTGTGCCTTTGTGTTGCCTTCGGTTTTTGAGCACGGCTCAGAAACAGGTATCTGAGTCGACTGCAGGACACCGGGAGGAACTTCCCTATTTACACGCCGCCATTTTGTACCAATTTCATGGCAACAGGCACAATTATCCCCAGTGCCAGGCAGTTGCTACCTTCCAGTGGTGGCGTGTAAAGGGACCCTTACACCACACCCATGGCAGTCCAATTCCTTTCATCGGCTTTCCATCTAATAAACTTAGAGAGTAATGGTTCGGAGTTGGCTATGACATTCATGAACTCTAATAGACAGGAGATGCCTATGATGTCCATGTGTCCTAATATACAGGAGATGCCTGTGACATCCATGTGTCCTAATAGACAGGAGATGCTCATGACATCAATGTGTCCTAATAGACAGGATATGCTTAGATATCCAAGTATCCTATTAGTCAGCAGATGGCTATGACATCCATGTGTCCTAATAGAGAAGAGGTGTTTATGATGTCTGTTGTAGGACTGGTTCTGTTTATCGGTTATTGTTGTCAGTTATGACTACAATCACCGATATCCAGAATCTTCCCTTCCTTACCACTTTCTGTTCCTATGCTGATTAACTATATATATATATATGTATATACCGACTACTTAATGAAAACAAGTCTGTTCTAATAAATGAATATTTATTAAACACACCCAAAAGTCTACAACAATAATATATATATTCTAGATAGCACGATAACTAAGCCACAATCAATACTGTTACAATGATGTAAAACACCCACAGTTACTAATACCCACGTTACCTTAAATATACACACAGGCACACTATATTAGTTATCTAACTATCCCTATAGAAGATAGATAGCAATTCAAGGGTTGATCATAAGAGAGATATACAGAGAGATATACAGAGATATATATATATATAAGAGAGAGAGTGATAGTTATAGTATGATACTTATGCCAGAAGGTGATGTTCTATTTCATCGTGCGTCCAGGTAGAAAATAGAGAATATAGGGAGAGAGAGAGATATATAAATATAGGGAGAGAGAGAGAGATATAATACTTAGACCAGATGTCGATGTCTTATCCCATGGTGGATGCAAGTAGAAAGAGAGAGAGGGTCTTGAATTCACCTCCTTTTATATTTCACATCCACACCCACATGCAACCTACAACTCCGCCCTTCTCAGGTATCTTTTGTTCCAATCACCTCCTGTAATATGCAGTAATAATTCCCTGCCTGCGGATGGCGTACTTGTATCAGGGAAGAAAGTCTTGTGTCAAATAAGTTTTAACACTCTTTGATTGGTTCCAGGATGTCTTAAAATGGTTTATCAGTCAAACATCACCAGTATTGTCTTAGCAATATACATCTCCATTGGTCGGAGACGGAATGTCTGCCTGAGTCCTCCAAACCCACAAAGGTTGTATACATATGTAAATGACATTGGATTTAGCAAACAGCTTCTGCATTCAAGGAGGCTGCAGGGCCAGAAACCATTTAATATGTATGCAACCTTTACTCCTAAAACCAAAAAGACATCACACAGAAGAACAATGCTGTACATGGTTGAATCAAATATGGAGTTCAGTGATTCATAATAATTATGCCATCACTTCCCCCTCAACATTCCCCCTTTTGTCGGAAAATACGACAATAAAATGAGTGGGAAGTGTGGAATATATTTGCCTACTCAATCTTATCACCAATTCACCGTTCAGGATGAAATGAAGTAAAATTTTGCACTTAGGTATCTAGATATCACCCATCGCCATCACCTCTCCCCTGCCGTTCGCCGTAATCCAGTGTCTCCATCCATAGATTACACCATAGTCATCTTTGTGGATCTTCTTGGTCTCTTTGGTTCAGGAATAAAGTTCTCTATTTGTCAGTACACTTCTGATCTTGTCATTGCCAATCTCGAGAAACACGCCTATCCCCAAGTAGTCTTCTTCCCAGCTTGACTGCTTAGATTCTGGAGCTGCTGCACCTTCGTCTCTTGATCGGCCCACAGAGTTTTCCTGTGTTCGCCCCTCTCCCTACCAGAGATTTTTTTTTTTTTTTTTTCTCAAGTCTGGTGTGTAGGGACTGTGCCAGGGAACACACTCTGTAGCTGGGCCTCACCAGGTGGTTTCTTGGAGCACCTCCTTCTTGGGATTAGATCAATCAGGGGATGGCATTCTTCTTAGCTGAGGCACGACTTTCATCAGAGACTTCTCCTGTAAGCTTGATTTAAGCATCTATCGTTAATGTGGTTCTTCCATGGATAGATAGTTGAATCTCTACTAGGCAGGTCAGAGTTTATTGGGTAGGGGATGATATCAGCATACCTAAGTTGACTGTGAGAAGAACACAGTCCAACCGACCTTCAATCCATCCCTTATGAACGTTACCGACTCTAGGGTTGAAGTAGCAAATACCTTAGACAATGATGGGGCCTGTCCCTACAGAACCCTACTCTTTCCTCATTCATACAAAAAAACAAACAAACCTATATCCCAATGTAAAATTAAACAGTATATAACAATACTATATTTCCCTCCCCCATTCCTTAACCATAAATCAAAGTAAAAGTCAAACAAGATATACAATGAATGTCAAATATCATCTCAAGGTTTCAGGACTTTTAGTGCTAAGTCCTGGACCTTCTTCGGCGGTTAAATTCGTGAAGTTCTGCCTGGTTCTCTTGTATCTGGTGGGCAAGTCTCTTTACTCTCCGGTAAACTAGGCACAGTCCAATGTACATAACAAGAACAAGAACCAGAAGAACAATCACAGGGTGGATAATGAAATTAAAGAATGATGTAGCTGTTGGACTATAGCCAAATATACTTTCCCACCAGGACACCTTAGAGTCTGTATCTAAGGCATTGGTAATCCTCGTTATCTTGGTTTTGTCATGCTCAAGCTGAATAGTGGCTTGATTCTCAGCCTCATGAAGATTTCGGAGTATGTCGTCTTCTTCGCTGAAATCTAACAAGAGACGCTTGAGCTCACGACCAAAACCAAGAGGAATCTTTTGCAGTCTCACAGGAGTGTCAGGGCGAATGTCGAGTCTCTTCTCCGGTGTTATCGGGGTCCTCCCCTGCTGATCTGCGACATCTAAACCTAAAACGGGACTAAGGGTACAATATGCTCCTGGGAGGAGTATGCCTCTTTCGGTGCAATTAGTGCCATATAAAGAATACGTTACATTTTTCCCTTGGTACCAACACCAATACCCTTGACCCAAATATTTCAGACGAGAGGAGGGTATTGTGTTAGTCTTCATCTCACATGACCCCTCAGAGTCCCAACACTGGTGCCTAAGCACCCTATCTTGACTCCCTTGACAGAGGATAGCATCCTCTTTCCTCCAACATCCCTCTGTATCAAACAGATAAGGATGGCCTCGCTCATAGGTTAGGATGTCTGAGGTGAGCTGTGGATGAAGCACCGTCTGATTGCTAACAACAATTCCTATATTCATGGCACTGTACCCCTTCTTGATATTACCAGATACAGGTGCCAAAGAAGATGCCGTGCAGGTGAGATTATGACACCCATGCCATTGAACCAGCCACCAGTTTGTATGGTTGGCTGCAAACGGGGAGATTAGGGAATTTACTCTTTGTCTGAGGTTGAATGGGAAGTGGCCCTTGTATAGAGAGGACACTATATGCTTTAGGTTGTCAGAGAGTTCACTCTGGACCTGCGTACATGCTAGGGCAAACTGAACTCTGTTTTGCACTTCTACAAGACCTGCAACTAACCTTCTAAACTTCTCTCGTAGAGCTGAAGATAGAGAGGTAGTGGCATCAATGTGCGAATGTTGCAAACCCTCTAAGACATGGTTTACATCAAGCTGAGTTCTGAACCCTTCCCCAGCATGTTGCGCAATGTCCCCGAGCTTGCCTCTCAGGACTTCCATATCCATAGTGTTCAGGGCACCTACTCCCAATGCACCTCCACTAATTCCCATCTCTATCAAGTCTCTCCTACTCCTGAATTTCCTGTGTCGGGGATCATCTTTTCTCACTTCTTGCCCCGCCTCTACCCATCCTCTCATCATGTCAATTTGGTTCCTCACAAACTCCTCACATCTGTGATCCCAGTGATCTACTCTGAAGTCATCTACAGAAATTCGCCATGTATATAGGACGAATTTAGTTCCTGTGATGATCTTCCATGGGGATGACAGTTGAGGAGCTATGGGATCTTCCAATTGGTGGGTAGAAACATTGCAAGAATCCAGGTGCGGTTTGACTGGTTGGAGACCTTCAGCCTCATATGGGACCCTTACCACGGTCACACATACTTGTCCTCTACCACTGAACTGGTACCACTGATCGCTATCTCCTGCCTGTAACGCTAGGTTTCCTATTGGTTTGGATTTGGACAGATAGACCCACTGTGTAAATGACCAGCACCCTTCGTCCACCGCCTCACAAAAAGGCCACTTAAATGGACCGTCTATATTGATGTCAAAGTTAATGTCCCTGCCTCTGGGGTCTTTCCAGTCAGAAGACACGTATTTGCTTCGGTATTCCTCAGTCATAGGGGTGCCATCCATCCATACATCCACAATTGGGGTGTCCACCCCATTGCATACTAAGTCCCACCTCCAGGGATTAGTATCCAATTTTACCATCTGTGTATCCGGTTCCCAGTGGGCATAGGTGATGAAATAGTATCCCGTCACCTCCGATACACAGACTTCTCTCATGATCGTAATCATGAAAGACCGTATGGATGGCGACCCCTCTACTCGAGTATACCTCAAATCCTTGGCATCGGTCCGTACCTTTAAAACTGTTGCTTGGTATAAGCCCTCCAGTTTCACTGGACCACTCTGATCGTTCCATAATGCCTGGCCAGAGTTACTGCAGTTTAACTTTAACATCAATACACTAGTCCGTAAGTAATCTGTGGACACATGTCCTTGGTCATATTTGGATTCCCTGGTGATGGTCATCTGGGGATCCCTCAGCATACAATATGCCTTAAGGGTGCCTTTTACAAGTACGGGTCTATCAAAGTACGTCCTTACCCTCAACCCATCTTGACTATCCTTCCTAGTGAAGGTAGCCTGTAAGATATACCACCCGCTATACTCTGCTCCAGTGACATCTTCAGGACTCAGAATGCCTTCTTTTAGTTTGGTTTGCCTCACTGCAATCTGGAATGCAGGGATCTGCTCAGTTCCTGGTTCCCGAAGGACACCAGACACTGCTGCAAACTTGGCCAGTTCGTCGGCCTTGTTATTTCCTATGGTCAAAGGCTGTTCTCCTCTTTGATGTGCTGGGACTTTTATAATGGCTGCCTCCGCTTGATCTGCCATGCCCCAATCCCACAATTCCTTTAGGACCATAATGTGGGCCAGAGGTTTATTCTGGCTGTCCACAAAACCTCGTTTTTTCCACGTGTTCAGGTGCAGGGTGAGAGATCGAACTACATATGAACTGTCACTATATATAGTTCGATTCTCTGGAGGTTGAAGGAGGAGAGCCTCCTTGACAGCCTCCAGTTCAGCCCGTTGTGCTGACATTTGACCAGGCAGCCAGACAAGACTCTGGGTGCCTGTGGTCTCATCCAGCACTGCAAATCCGGACACACACGTGCCGTCCAGACAGAAACGAGAGCCGTCAACAAAGATGACCCTGTCTTCTGGATGTCTGTCGGTCCTGACTATTTGTGATGTACTGGAGAGTGATTGTTGACCACAGTCATGTTCAGTCCCTGTCATGTTTAACAACTGGGACAGAACATACTTTGCCTTGTGGTCCACTTTCAGATTCCAGCCACTGAGGTCCATGATCCATTTCCCGAATCTCTGTTGGGAGACTCCAGGGAGTGTATCTCTGAGTAAAAGAACCAAAGGAGAATGTGGTGTCTGTACAGTCAGAGATCTGAAACCTACAATATGCTCAGTGGTTTTAATGGCATAGTGTATGGCAGCCAGTTGTTTGGCACATTCGTCGAACCCTCGTTCGACCGGCGAGAGTAGTCGGGAAAAGTATCCCAGTGGTCTACTGTCATGTCCTATCTGCTCTAGAAGGACAACAGAGATAGACTCCTTCCCAGCATGTGCCTGGATGGCCATTTCTCCATCTGGGTTGGGGGTGGCTAACACAGGTGCAGAGGAGAGGTCTCTTTTCAGAGTTGAAAAGGCCTCATCCTGTGCTTCTGACGAGCCCTGGAGTGAGGGTTCTTCTCCTCTGAGGAGTTCATAAAGGGGTTTCGCTTTGGCAGCAAAATCCTCTATGAATTCCCTCATGAAGTTGGCCACTCCCAGGAACTTCCGTAAGTCCTGTAGAGTGCCAGGCTGAGGTAACTTGACCATAGCTTCCACTCGGGCCGCCACAATTCCTTTGGCTCCAAAAGAGACCTGCACCCCAAGGAAAGTCACCTCTGTTCTGGCCAAATTTGCCTTTTGAGGACTCAGCTTGAGTCCATATTTAGATAGGAGTCCCAAGAGCTCCCTTAACAGAACCAAGTGTTCTTCCATGGTCTCTGTGTGCAGGAGTAAGTCCTCTACATATTGCAGGAGGCATTCCGGCCGAGAAAACATGCTCAGTACGGCCGCCAATGCCTGATGAAAATACGTAGGACTACTGTGGAACCCCGGGGAGAGCACATTAAACATGTACTGTTTGTTCCCCACTGTGAAAGCAAATTTGTACCTACAGTTTTCTGTGAGTTCAATAGAGAAGAACCCATTGGCGACATCAATGGTCGAGAATATACGACTTTTGCCACTTATCCTCGCCATTATGTCAGGAGTTTGTGCAACTACGGGGGCAGACATCGGAGTGTACTTATTAAGGACACGTAGGTCTATGGTGAGACGCCACGCATCAGTGTCCTTTTTCTTCACAGGCCATAGAGGGTTGTTCCACTTTGAATTCCCCTCTATGACCACACCCTTGGTCTCCAATTCCATGACAGTGTTGACTATCGACTGTGTCGCTTCCGGTGGAAAGCGATATTGACGTTGGGGGGTGGGTCTGGCCCCTGTATGTCCACCTGGACACCAATCAATCTGCCACAGTCATTTTTACCCTGGGCCCACAGATCAGGATGTTCGTACACAATGGGTTCAAGGTCTATATTATGAGAGACCTCTGGCCATTTGTGTTCGAGCATATCAGCAGAATTCTCCATTGCTGGCAAAGGTGGTCCCAGACACTGGCGTTGTATGACACACACCTTGGATTGTCTGGGTCCCTTCCACACAATGCAGTTTGCCAAATCCAGGATCCATCCATTTTGGGTCATTACATCAGTTCCTATGATGTTGTCAGAACCAGGGTAATACCACATTGGGATCTTGAGGGTTAAGTGTTTGGCAATCTGGACAATCACTTCCTCAATTCTGTGGGCCTTCATCCCCCCTTGTTGGTGATCAAATCCGATCACCACACACTGAGGGCTGTTTGGATGCAAATCATGTTTGATATTGGTAATGGAGATTTCCGCACCAGTATCAAGCATAATTTGTGTGTCCTGATCTTTAATTCTGGCTTTTATGTGGGGCCTCCCTGAAGAATCCAGTATGACAGGACATACTGGAGCCAGCTCTTTAGGGATCCCTAATTGTCAATCGATGTTGACAAGATTTCCAGTAGGTACCTGAGAGGTACATACTGCAATTTGGAGATCCTCAACCATAGTTCTAGTTGTGGAATCAGTAGATTCCACAACCCCTGAACTATCAACTGGGGCATTTACAGTGGCAACACATTTTGGTGTCTGCTCTTGTAAATATCCCCGAGACCCATTAACCTGTTCCCCCACTGTTCTGGCATAATTAGGTTTCATCTTGAAACCATTATTATTGCCAGATTTTTCAGGGCTGTTTCGGTTCCGTACCCACTGAGGACAATTTTTCTTCATGTGCCCAAATTGCAAACATAGAAAGCATTGAATGCTCCCTGTCCTCTCAAATGGTGGGGCCGAGGGGCGAACAGCTGACTTCTTTCTAGCATGGCGCACACGTTCATCTTGTGATCTAACGTGTACAGGCACATGCTCCCTAACCTTAACCGACTTTTTATTGTGCAGTAGATCTTGTCTACACTGCTCAATAATCATGGCCGCATCAGTGAGCGATGGTTCTCTCGCTGCACTCAACCTAATTGCAGTATCAAGGTATGGGAATTTTTCCACAAACATGCGGATCATGCCTTGTGGAAAACCAATACCTTGATCCATAGTGACCTTCCTGTACATAGCTTCAAACCGACTACACAGCGATAAAGGTTCATCGTGTATAGTTGGTCTGAATTTCATTAGGATTTCTGGAGTCACGTCCCCGTGGCCCGTTGCCAGTGTCATTAGTAAGGAAAGGCGTTCTTCCTTATCATGAAACTGTCCATTACTGGGTTCCGTGCTCCCCATTGCCTCATACCTCTGATTGAGGTGTGTAGGCAACCACAACTTGAATAGCTCCATTCGAAGTTCTGGAGCCACAGAATATTTATTGCAATGACCTTCAAAGATATCACATGCAGTAAACGCATCTAGACTGGGATCATACTTTGGGATCTCCTTGCAGATCCGTAACAGAAATTTTATCCTTTCCATACTGTTACGGTTAGGATAAAATTCATCTGACCTTACTGAACGATTTGGCGGATTGGAAGTGTGTGATCCCTTTCCCACCTACCTCCATATCCCCAACTCTCGTCCTGACCCTGGAAGCGGTCGCTACGTGTATACTCCCTTGGTGTTTGAGTGAAATGTAGCGACCGTTCCACCTGTCCCCTGGACTCTATAGCTCCGGATCTCTGATCCATGGGAGACGTGGACCCTGTTGCCGCGGTCTCCCCATCCTGTGCAGTACCCCAAACACAAACCTGTTTCGTGGGCAAAGGCACCATGCTATTTGTACCAGGCCGTGACAGATTAGAGATGACCTGTTGCAAATTCACAATCGTTTGCGACTTTGCAGCCAGATCCTCTCTAAGTGTGCTCACTAATGCATCCATGGATGCAACTCTACTCTTGAACTGATTTATCTCAGTGTACAGACTGAGGAGCTCTCTATCCATGTCAGAATAATAGGATTCTTTGTCTGATATCCTAGATTCTAACACACAAATTTCCCGGCCCCTGTCGGTTGTACACTGGGCCCTTTCTTCTAGCTCAGTTTCTAGAGTGTGTATACGTTTTATGCTTTCCACACAACAATGGCAGTGTAGGTTATCCGATGTGGAAACTTTGTCTGCTTTTCTTGTGGTAGCAAGTGTTTCCACATGCTCCGGCCTGCAAATGCTGTCCTCAAAAGTATACACTAATTTTGCCAGCATTTGGAGGCGTTTCTTTGTTTTGTGGAAAACACTTTTACTAATACAAACTCTATCATGTGCGTATGCCTGGTCCAGTAAAGTTGACCAGAGCATCTCTGTGGACTTATATGCGGTGGGCAGTATTGGGTTAAATGTGCTATTTCTACACAGGTGTTTAAGGGTGGAGAAGTTCATACTCACCTGTTCAGATGCCATGTTGCGTGGTGTCGTCTGTTCCTTCGTCCCTCTTGTGCTGCTTGGAAAAAGGTCCTTTACTCCGGAACGCCTTCTTTCCCGACCAGCTGGACTCCTCAGATGAACCAAACGTTGATGGTGTTTGAACGAAGTGACGTGATGATCTGCCTCGCCGATAGACGTGTATCGTGTAAAGGAATCAGAAAAATCATTAAAATCAGAAAAAGGTTCTCTGATGAGGACTGTGTCCTGTGTCTTACTAAGACTGAAAACTGTGTCACCGTCTGAGCTATCAGGGCACTGAACGCACAGAATAACGGATCACTTCACCGTGCCTCCTGTTATCTGTGTCCACGTTCCTCTGGCCTGATCCGCTCCAGATGATGACCACAGGTTTTCAGTACAAAAGACACTAGAACAACCTCAAACAGTGGGCCTAGGCTCGCCAATTTGTTGTAGGACTGGTTCTGTTTATCGGTTATTGTTGTCAGTTATGACTACAATCACCGATATCCAGAATCTTCCCTTCCTTACCACTTTCTGTTCCTATGCTGATTAACTATATATATATATATATGTATATACCGACTACTTAATGAAAACAAGTCTGTTCTAATAAATGAATATTTATTAAACACACCCAAAAGTCTACAACAATAATATATATATTCTAGATAGCACGATAACTAAGCCACAATCAATACTGTTACAATGATGTAAAATACCCACAGTTACTAATACCCACGTTACCTTAAATATACACACAGGCACACTATATTAGTTATCTAACTATCCCTATAGAAGATAGATAGCAATTCAAGGGTTGATCATAAGAGAGATATACAGAGAGATATACAGAGATATATATATATATAGAGAGAGAGTGATAGTTATAGTATGATACTTATGCCAGAAGGTGATGTTCTATTTCATCGTGCGTCCAGGTAGAAAATAGAGAATATAGGGAGAGAGAGAGATATATAAATATAGGGAGAGAGAGAGAGATATAATACTTAGACCAGATGTCGATGTCTTATCCCATGGTGGATGCAAGTAGAAAGAGAGAGAGGGTCTTGAATTCACCTCCTTTTATATTTCACATCCACACCCACATGCAACCTACAACTCCGCCCTTCTCAGGTATCTTTTGTTCCAATCACCTCCTGTAATATGCAGTAATAATTCCCTGCCTGCGGATGGCGTACTTGTATCAGGGAAGAAAGTCTTGTGTCAAATAAGTTTTAACACTCTTTGATTGGTTCCAGGATGTCTTAAAATGGTTTATCAGTCAAACATCACCAGTATTGTCTTAGCAATATACATCTCCATTGGTCGGAGACGGAATGTCTGCCTGAGTCCTCCAAACCCACAAAGGTTGTATACATATGTAAATGACATTGGATTTAGCAAACAGCTTCTGCATTCAAGGAGGCTGCAGGGCCAGAAACCATTTAATATGTATGCAACCTTTACTCCTAAAACCAAAAAGACATCACACAGAAGAACAATGCTGTACATGGTTGAATCAAATATGGAGTTCAGTGATTCATAATAATTATGCCATCACTTCCCCCTCAACAATGTCCATGTGTCCTAATATACAGGAGATGCCTCACTTCAATTAGAAGGAGACCCATAGATGCACCGTGTGGAGTTGCGAAACGGCCCGTCGTTGAAATTACCCCCCATCTTCCCCCCGACACCCCCCCTGCACTGCCACCTGTCCCGCTGCTTTGAAGATGATGCTTAAATAAAGCTGCTATACCACAAAGTCCGGTGAGTGCTGCCAGTTCTTCTGTATCGCAGATACAGGAGATGCCTGTGACGTCCATGGTCCATGTGTCCTACTAGACAGGAGATGATTATGACATCCGTGTTAAAAGGGTTGCTTTCCTTTTGCTGAAGAAGGGTCAGAGACTGTCACATTGCAGACACCCACAGTAATTTTCGGCAGCATTAACACATCCTTATGTGTATTACCACCCGAGAGAAATGGCCTCTTTCTCTCTTAGCTGTCATCCAGTGGCTTCCTTTTTTTTCTCATCCCTTGTTCCCTAAGCGGGCACTTTCTGAACTCTTTTAATCCTTTGACTCTTACAGACGGATCAGTTAAAAACAGATGAAGCCCGGATAGATCACTGAAGTACACAGCATGTCCTCCATTTTTCATCCGTTTATCCTAGAGGCTAGACTTTAATGGCCGTGTCTGATACGCAAAACAGATGACAATGGGACCACCTCTGAAGCTCATGAACTTGACACATCAATCCATTTTTAAATGTATGTGTATGGATCAATAAAAACTGACATCACTGGGATGTGAATATAGCTCTAATCTGGATAAAGACCTTGGTATAAACTGTTTACTTCACCCTGCAACCCCACCAATCAAGTAATAGAACTGTGACTGATTTATAGAAAAGTGTTCATGGACACAGTGGGAATCATTTATCACAACTCTTCAGAAGAAAATGTGTCTTTGCTGCCTGGAGCAACCAATCACACCTCAGGTTTCATTTCCTAAACTGCTCTGGCAAAGTGAAAGTAGCGCTCTGATTGGTCGCTTTAGGCACCAAAGAAATAGTTTTTCTTTTACATTACTTTGATAAATCTGCTGCAATATCTTAAATTGCTTGAGGTTTAACTTTGTTTTTATGGGAGTTAGTTATAGAGGTTATTCACACATTGGGTTTTTTAGTGGATATTAATTCAAAGTATATAGTTCTATGAACCAAAAATTTTGAACGGATATTAAAAAATAGCAATGGTTAGGGAATCAAATTTTGAGCGGTGTGATAATGAAATATTTTATAATAATCTGTTCATCATATTCACACCACAGCAATGGTATTGTTGGGGTCAATGACCTGGGCCTTTGCTTTGAACTGTTTCAGTGTTAACATGTCAACAAAACAGTTCAATCCTGTGTTACGGCAGGGACACACTTGTCTGACAGACATGCGAGTCTGTCGGAGGAGACTCGCAAAAGGCAGGAGCAGTGACCTGGAACGGCCTCTTTCTGTCAGGACGGGGAGTGTAGAGCTGCACAAACACACAATTAGCTGACAGCTCCGTCCTCACAGAAAGAGGCCGTTCCGGGTCACTGCTCCTGCCCTTTGCGAGTCTCCTCCGATAGACTCGCATGTCTGTCGGACAAGTGTGTCCCTGTCGTTAGAGAAAGGAGATTTAGGGCTTGGACACACTTTCCTAGTTACATCTGAGTTTGACTGAGGAGACTCTGAAAGGGCTGGAGCAGTGACCCTGAACGGCCTCTCTCTCTCTGGATGGGGAGTTTTGAGCTGCACAAAAACACAATCAGCTGACAGCCCCGTCCAGATAGGGAGAAGCCGCTCAGGGTCACTGCTCCAGCCCTTTCAGAGTCTCCTCAGTCAAACTCTGATGAGTGTGTCCAAGCCCTTAGGCTGATTGTCCTAGCACGCTCCGTCTTGTAGGCCATAAGTGGTTGTAGGCTGGCAGACATGACTATATTGGCACAGAAGGTGCAATCACACTTACTGCATTGCATTACCCCTCTGTATATACAAGTCAGAAAAGGATAGAGCTTCTTGGAGACCGGGAATCAGGATAAGGTGAGTATAAGGTGTATTTTTTATTATATTTAAAGGGATATTATTAATTATGAAGGACTCACTCAGGAGACCTTATTAGTTTTAAATTAGGTCATTATTAGTTATGTTTTAGGCACACAGGGAGCATTATTAACTTTTAAATGGTGACTTGGGGTATCATTACTTTTTAAGAGGGAACTTAGGCTGTTATTACTTTTTTTGTGGGCATTAAAGGGAACCTGTCACCTCTGAAAAGCCACCTAACTTATCAATACATGTCCCTGCACCTTCCTATTACTATTATTACTATCCCCCTCTCTGCTAAATGCTTGCTTTCAATCTGCTAAAAAATGTTTTTATACTTACTAATTAGGATGATAATGAAGTGGGGGTTGTATGCAATAGTCCCCCTGGGCGTGTTGGTTTGCAGCCTGAATGATCTTTATCACGCCCCCATGGGCATGATCTTGAAATTAAATTTCACGCCCCCAGCCTGGCTCCCTCCGCTCTGCTATGCAGCCTTCCTGTGGTAATGACGCTGAACATGTAATTTCTGGAACCGCTGGTCCCATAGCAACCCGATATTTACCTTAGCAGCACATAGCGCTGCTAAGCGAGGCTCCATAGAACCCTGCATAGCAGCACACACCGCTGCTACGGTAAACATTAGGTTGCTAAGGGGCCATGGCAACCCAATGTTTACCGTAGCAACGGTGTGCGCTGCTAAGCGGGGTTTTATGGAGCCCTGCTTAGCCACGCTGTGCCGCTGCTAAGATAAATATCCGGTTGCTAAGGGGCCCGCAGTTCTGGAAATGAGGTGTTCAGCGTCATTCCCACAGGAACACTGCATAGCAGAGCGGAGTGAGCCAGGCTGGGGGCGTGAAATTTTATTTCAAGAACACGCCCATGGGGGCGTGATAAAGGATGCTGGAGGCTGCAAAACAACAGGCCCAGGGGGACTATTGCATATAGCCCCCGCGTCATTATCATCCTAATGAGTAAGTTTAAAAACGTTTTTTAGAACATTAAAAGCAAGCATTTAGCAGAGAGAGGGATAGTTATAATGGTAATAGGAAGGTGCAGGGACATGTATTGATAGGTTAGGTGGCTTTTAGGAGGTGACAGGTTCCCTTTAATGCTTCTAGTGGACAATAATAGGTTATTAATACTTCAAGGGGGACTTAGGGCATTATAATCTTCAAAGGAGCACTATTACTGTCCGGGAGTAAGATGGGGAACGTATTACTTTCTAGGTAGCTCAGTGGGAGCATTATTGCTTTTTATGGGACATTATTATTTTAAGTGGAACTATGTATAGTATCTGATACTCTAACTGTGAAGCCTTTTTTAGGGTGAAGCTGTAATTATGGTAATGACATAATTTTTGAAGTATTTAGAGTCACTGTTCCTTGCTGCAGGTACAACCACCAATTTAGGAGAATAGGAAAATTGTGTAGTTTGGGAATAGGTAGAAAATAGGTTCAAATCTGTCTCTCTTATAAGCGATGCAGATGGTTCACGACTGTAAGAAGATGTCATGTTGGACTGGGTCAGAATGAAATGACCAGAAAAGTAAAAGACCCCAATCTGAAATAACAAAAGTCACTATACGCTATATAACTGTACTATGATCACTTATATGGTTGGCAGTACTAGTATCTACCACAATATGGTCACTAAATTTGGGGTAACTTTGGTCCTTTTAAAGGGACACATTTTTTAAATATATAATTATTGATTGCTCTCAGCGGGAGACAAATATGATAATGTTGCAGTTGTGATACCTTTTAATGGCTAACAAAAATAAATTACATGTTGCAAAGCAAGCTCTCGAGACTGATTATGTCTCTTCATAAGTCATGATGAGATGTTTCGAAAACTTGCTTTGTAACATCTATTTTGTTTTGTTAGCCATTAAAAGGTATCACAACTACAAAATATTTTTTTTTTCTCCCACTGAGAACAATCAATGTTTTATCAACTGCAACCAAACAGTTTTTTCTTTATGTAGTAACAGTTTAGAGGTGCAATTCAGTTCATTGTTAGGAAGTGGCGTTGCTTGAAGCTTATGTGACTGAATGCTACATCTCCAACACTGCCTCCAACTATCACAGGTTTCTAACAGTTTTGGTCTTTTTATATGGGCCAAAGGGACCTATTGGGCCCCCTTATGTTTTAGGCCCTGGTTCAACTGCAGCATCTGCACTCCATAGAGTTATGTCCCCGCTGGTAGGTGTATAGTGGTATTATTGGTAATATTAGTTTTTATACAATATGTTTTGTTCTGTAAAGATATGGAGATATTATGTATTCATTGTAGTGTTAATGATAATGGTCATCATATAGTGGAATTATTTGCACCTTGTATAGTGGTAATTGGGTAATATTGGTCTTTGTATAGCGTGTATATATTTGGTTTAGAAGCTACAGTAGTATATGATAATAATAATATAATATAATAATATATATACTAAATATATATATATATATATATACATTGAGTAAAGCTGCTTTTTCACAACTGTGATTTGGAGTGCTGCCTGTCTTGCTGCAGTTGAGCCCTGCTACAGGAAGTATTGCACCCGACTTTGTCAATTATTTGTGCTGATTCTATTTTTTGTCTTTTTTTTGTCTTTTTTATACATATATATATATATATATATAATATATATATATATATATATATATATACAGTGTTGGCCAAAAGTATTGACACCCCTGCAATTCTGTCAGATAATACTCAGTTTCTTCCTGAAAATGATTGCAATCACAAATTCTTTGGTATTATTATCTTCATTTGATTTGTCTTCAATGAAATAACACAAAAGAGAATGAAGCAAAAAGCAAAACATTGATGATTTCACACAAAACTCAAAAAATGGGCCAGACAAAAGTATTGGCACCCTCAGCCTAATACTTGGTTTCACAACCTTTAGCCAAAATAACTGCGATCAACCGCTTCCGGTAACCCTCAAAGAGTTTCTTACAATGCTCTGCTGGAATTTTAGACCATTTCTCTTTGGCAAATAGCTCCAGGTCCCTGATATTTGAAGGGTGCCTTCTCCAAACTGCCATTTTTAGATCTCTCCACAGGTGTTCTATGGGATTCAGGTCTGGACTCATTGCTGGCCACCTTAGAAGTCTCCAGTGCTTTCTCTCAAACCATTTTCTAATGCTTTTTGAAGTGTGTTTTGGGTCATTGTCCTGCTGGAAGTCCCATGACCTCTGAGGGAGACCCAGCTTTCTCACACTGGGCCCTACATTATGCTTCAAAATTTGTTGGTAGTCTTCAGACTTCATAATGCCATGCACAGGGTCAAGCAGTCTAGTGCCAGAGGCAGCAAAGCAACCCCAAAACATCAGGGAACCTCCGCCATGTTTGACTGTAGGGACCGTGTTCTTTTCTTTGAATGCCTCTTTTTTTCTCCTGTAAACTCTATGTTGATGCATTTGCCCAAAAAGCTCTACTTTTGTCTCATCAAACCAGAGAACATTCTTCCAAAACGTATTAGGCTTTCTCAGGTAAGTTTTGGCAAACTCCAGCCTGGCTTTTTTATATCTCGGGGTAAGAAGTGGGGTCTTCCTGGGTCTCCTACCATACAGTCACTTTTCATTCAGATGCCGACGGATAGTACGGGTTGACACTGTTGCACCCTCTGACTGCAGGGCAGCTTGAACTTGTTTGGATGTTAGTCAAGGTTCTTTATCCACCATCCGCACAATCTTGCGTTGAAATCTCTTTACAATTTTTCTTTTCCGTCCACATCTAGGGAGGTTAGCCACAGTGCCATGGGCTTTAAACTTCTTGATGACACTGTGCACGGTAGACACAGGAACATTCAGGTCTTTGGAGATGGACTTGTAGCCTTGAGATTGCTCATGCTTCCTGCCAATTTGGTTTCTCAAGTCCTCAGACAGTTCTTAGGTCTTCTTTCTTTTCTCCATGCTCAATGTGGTACACACAAGGACACAGGACAGAGGTTGAGTCAACTTTAATCCATGTCAACTGGCTGCAAGTGTGATTTAGTTATTGCTAACACCTGTTAGGTGCCACAGGTAAGTTACAGGTGCTGTTAATTACACAAATTAGAGAAGCATCACATGATTTTTCTAACAGTGCCAATACTTTTGTCCACCCCCTTTTTTATGTTTGGTGTGGTACTATATCCAATTTGGCTTTAGGACAATTCTTTTTGTGTTTTTTTCATTGAAGACAAATGAAATGAAGATAATAATACCAAAGAATTTGTGATTGCAATAATTTTCAGGAAGAAACTGAGTATTATCTGACAGAATTGCAGGGGTGTCAATTCTTCTGGCCAACACTGTATATATATATATAAATATATATATATATATATATATATATATATATATATATATATATATATAGATGTAATTTTTAAGGGGGTAGGGGTGTGATATATACTTTGAGAATTCCTTGCAGCACAGTAGTACTCTATCACAGTGATAAATACCCTGCTAGGAGCACTTAGTGACAGCTTGGCTGTTTGTCTTGGCTGCACCTGCCCCACCAGGTGAACACTTAACAGGTTGCCACTGCTTCACGATCCCTTTATTCTAAATTTAGTTTGTCTTCTTCTTAAATCTTTGTATATAGAATTACCTTGACTTTTCTTTTAGTATAAAAGTTCTGAACATTTAGTGGAGTTATCATATTTTCAGCCTTGAAATGGACATTAGCAGAAGTCTTTTTCCACATTGATACTGTAAAAGCCGCACAAGATAATATGGAAAAGGTGATTTGAAGTGGTGTAGTAAAACAACAACAGCGGCAGCAGCAGCAGATCTTTTATCGGCTATTTATAGCTGGTAGGATGAAGTTCAATTATTCTCACATGTGGGAGAAGTACACCGGTTTCTTCAGCAGATGCTCAGTGGCGTCATAATCCTCTTAAAATCAGATGTTAATATTCTTTTTAGTGCCAGGGGTGTATGGTGTTTATGGAGCAGTGTGGTACAATACCGTATATTGAAAATAAAGAATATTTCTTAATTGGGTTAATATTTAAGATGAACCATTTGCCTCTAGAAAGCTGAGGGGATCATCAAGACCTTAATAAAAAGAATAGCACATTATGTACAGTGAAGGAAAAATTATTTGATCCCTTGCTGATTTTGTAGGTTTGCCCACTGACAAAGACATGAACAGTCTATAATTTTAAGGGTAGGTTAATTTTAACAGTGAGAGATAGAATATCAAAAATAAAATCCAGAAAACAACATTGTCTAAATTATATAAATGTATTTGCATTTTTAAGAGACTAATAAGTATTTGATCCCCTTCCAGCCATTAGGCGTTCTGGCTTCTACGGGCCACTTAGGCCAGCTTCAGACTGCGTTTGAGATCCGATCCGTAGCTGTCCGCTTGAAGCAGACAGCCGCGGACCGGATCAGCACACAGGACCGGGGGGCTATTATGCCCTCCGATCCTGTGTGCAGCCGCACGCAGTTCCTGCTGCTGATAGGTGAGGACCGCGGGCGCCGCAGTCCTGACCTGTGAGTGCCTGCAGCTGCGTGCGGCTGCACACAGGATCGGAGGGCATAATAGCCCCCCGGTCCTGTTTGCTGATCCGGTCCGCGGCTGTCTGCTTCAAGCGGACAGCTACGGATCGGATCTCAAACGCAGTCTGAAGCCGGCCTTAGACGCTCCTAATCAACTCAATACCTGCATTAAAGACAGGTGTCTTAAATAGTCACCTGTATAAAAGACTCCTGCACACACTCAATTAATCAGTCAGACTGTAATCTCTACAACATGGGCAAGACCAAAGAGCTTTCTAAGCATGTCAGGGAAAAGAGCCTAGAACTGCACAAGGCTGGAATATGCTGCAAAACCATAAGTAAGACGCTGGGTGAGAAGGAGACAACTGTTATTGCAATAGTAAGAAAATGGAAGAAATACAAAATAAGTGTCAATCAACATTGATCTGGGGATCCATGCAAAGTCTTACCTTGTGGGGTATCCAGTGCATGAGGAAGGTGAGAGATCAGCCTAAAACTACATGGGGGAACTTGTTAATAATCTCAAGGCAGCTGGGACCACTATCACCAAGAATTGGTAACACATTACGCCGTAATGGATTAAATTAGTTCAGTGCCCATAAATTCCCACTGCTTAAGAAGGCACATGTTCAGGCCCCTCTGAAGTTCACCAATGAACACCTTGGTGATTCTGAGAGTGATTATCAGAAGGTGATGTGGTCAGATGAGACAAATGTTGAGCTCTTTGGCATTAACTCAACTCCCCGTGTTTTGAGGAAGAGAAATGCTGCCTATGACCCAAAGAACACTGTCCCCACTGTCAAGTATGTTAATAGAGTTAGTAGAAACATTATGTTGGGGGGATGTTTCTCTGCTAAGGGAACAGGACTATTTCACCGTCTTAATGGGACAATGGATGGAGCCATGTACCGTAAAAACCTGGGTGACAACCTCCTTACCTCCACCAGGACATTAAAAATGGGTCGTGGCTTGGTCTTCCAGCACGACAATGACCCAAAACATACAGCCAAGGCAACAAAGGAGTGGCTGAAAAAGAAGCACATTTAAGGTAATGGAGTGCCCTAGCCAGTCTCCAGACCTTAATCCCACAGAAAACGTATGGAGGGAGCTATGAGTTGCCAATGACAACCTCAAAATCTTAATGATTTAGAGATGATGTACAAAGAGGAGTGGACCAAAATTCCTCCTGACATGTGCACCAACCTCATTAACAACTAGAAAAAACATATGACTGCTGTGCTTGCCAACAAGGGTTCTGCCACCAAATATTAAGTCTTGTTTGCCAGAGGGATCAAATACTTATTTTTCTCTTCAAAATGAAAAAATACATACAGTACAGACCAAACGTTTGGACACACCTTCTCATTCAAAGAGTTTTCTTTATTTTCATGACTATGAAAATTGTAGATTCCCACTGAAGGTATCAAAACTATGAATTAACATATGTGGAATTATATGCTTAACAAATAAGTATGAAACAACTGAAAATATGTCTTATATTCTAGGTTTTTCAAAGTAGCCACCTTTTGCTTTGATTACTGCTTTGCACACTCTTGGCATTGTCTTGATGAGCTTCAAGAGGTAGTCACCGGAAATGGTTTTCACTTCACAGGTGTGCCCTGTCAGGTTTAATAAGTGGGATTTCTTGCCTTATAAATGGGGTTGGAACCATCAGCTGTGTTGTGCAGATGTCTGGTGGATACACAGCTGATAGTCCTACTGAATAGACTGTTAGCTGTTTTCTCCTTGCCATAATACAAATTCTAAGTAAAGAAAAACGAGTGGCCATCATTACTTTAAGAAATGAAGGTCAGTCAGTCCAAAAAATTGGGAAAACTTTGAAAGTGTCCCCAAGTGCAGTTGCAAAAACTATCAAGCGCTACAAAGAAACTGGTTCACATGAGGACCTCCCCAGGAAAGGAAGACCAAGAGTCACTGCTGCTGCGGAGGATAGGTTCATCCGAGTCACCAGCCTCAGAAATCGCAGGTTAACAGCAGCTCAGATTAGAGACCAGGTCAATGCCACATAGAGTTCAAGCAACAGACACATCTGTACAACAATGTTAAGAGGAGACTTTGTGCAGCAGGCCTTCATGGTAAAATAGCTGCTAAGAAACTGCTAAGGACAGGCAACAAGCAGAAGAGACTTGTTTGGGCTAAAGAACACAAGGAATGGACATTAGACCAGTGTAAATCTGTGCTTTGGTCTGATGAGTCCAAATTTGAGATCTTTGGTTCCAACCACCGTGTCTCTGTGCAGTGCAGAAACGGTGAACGGATGGACTCTACATGCCTGGTCACCACCGTGAAGCATGGAGGAGGAGGTGTGATGGTGCTTTGATGGTGACACTGTTGGGGATTTATTCAAAATTGAAGGCATACAGAACCAGAATGGCTACCACAGCATTTTGCAGCGGCATGCTATTCCATGCAGTTTGCGTTTACTTGGACCATCATTTATTTTTCAACAGGACAATGACCCCAAACACACCTCCAGGCTGTTTAAGGGCTATTTGACCAAGAAGGAGAGTGATGGGGTGCTATGCCAGATGACCTGGCCTCCACAGTCACCAGACCTGAACCCAATTGAGATTGTTTGGGGTGAGCAGGACGGCAGAGTGAAGGCAAAAGGGCCAACAAGGGCTAAGCATCTCTGGGAACTCATTCAAGACTGTTGGAAGACCATTTCCGGTGACTACCTCTTGAAGATCATCAAGAGAATGCCAAGAGTCTGCAAAGCAGTAATCAAAGCAAAAGGTGGCTACTTTGAAGAACCTAGAATATAAGACATATTTTCAGTTGTTTCACAATTTTTTGTTAAGTATATAACTCCACATGTGTTAATTCATAGTTTTGATGCCTTCAGTGTGAATCTATAATTTTCATAGTCATGAAAATAAACAAAACTCTTTGAATGAGAAGGTGTGTCCAAACTTTTGGTCTGTACTGTATATACCGTATTTCTCGCTTTTTAAGACGCACTTTTGCCTCCCCCAAACTGGGGGGTAAACGGGGGTGCGTCTTAAGAAGCAAATGTGGAAAAATAACCAATAAAAATAGAAAAATTAAATATTATTGGGGGGAGGTGTGTGTGGCCACTGAGTGGCGGTGCCGGAGGCAGGTTCCGTAGGGTGAGGGGCACAGCTGAACTACTGGAGCTGCGGGGGATGACCGGCGGTAGCGAGCAGTGGGCGCTGCCATATTCTCTCTGCCCGGCTTCATTCAATAAGCAGTGTGCAGCTGGCTGGTAGAGGTAGAGACTCCAGAATGGCCGCGGGTCTCCGTTATTGCCGCGACCATTTTGTTGAAATCTTACCAGATTGGCTGCACAGTTAGTCATAGTGAATGTAGACAGCCACAAGAAACAATGCGGTGCCCACAGCTCACTGCCACCTCTCATCACCCAGTACTCAGTTCCTGCACCCGTGATTCCCTCCCCTGCAGCGTCGGCCTTGTATCTGTGCCTCTCACCCTCCCGAACCTGCCCCCAGCACCCCCACTCAGCAGCCGCTTGTGTCAGTAAGCCATTGGGGTTGGGAGGGGGAAGAGGCATATACACAAAAGGGGCAACAAACAGGATGGGGACATATACAAGATGGGGGGGACATAGTTTCAGGATGGGGCATATATACAGGATGGGGCATATATACAGGATGGGGGACATATATACAGATGGGGGACATATATACAGGATAGGGAACATATAGATAAGATGGGGGAATATATATCCCAGGATGGGGTATATATACAGGATGGGGGGCCATATTTATAGCATGGGGACATGTATGCCATGATGAGGGATATATATATACCAGGATAGGGGGGCATATGTACCAGGATGGGGACATATATACAGGCTGGGGACATATATACCAGGTTGAGGGACATGTATACCAGGATGAGCGATATATACCAGGATGGGGGCATATATACAGGATGGGGGCATGTATGCCAAGATGAGGGACATATATACCAGGATGAGGGATATATATACCAGGATACCAGGATGGTGGTTTATGTACCAGGATGAGGGACATTATACTGATTTGTAAGACGGACACTTGCATTATAAGACGGACCCCATTTAACATTAAAAATTATTTATTTTCTCTTTTCCTTCACCAAATTTGGGGGGGTGTCTTATAGTCAGGTGTGTCTTATAAATAGAAAAATACAGTATATAAATATATATATATATGTATACATATATATATATATACAGTCATATGAAAAAGTTTGGGCACCCCTCTTAATCTTACTCTTTATTTTTGTTTAAAATAGTTTTTTTGCAACAGCTATTTCAGTGTGATATATGTAATAACTGATGGGCACAGTAATGTTTCAGGATTGAAATGAGGTTTATTGTACTAACCGAAAATGGGAAATATGCATTATTTCAAAAATTGACAGGTGCAAAAGTATGGGCACCTCAACAGAAAAGTGACATCAATATTTAGTAGATCCACCTTTTGCAAAAATATCAGCCTCTAGTCGCTTCCTGTAGCTGTTAATGAGTTCCTGGATCCTGGATGAAGGTATTTTTGACCATTCCTCTTTACAAAACAATTCCAGTTCAGTTAAGTTTGATGGTCGCGGAGCATGGACAGCCCGCTTCAAAACATCCCACAGATGTTCAATGATATTGAGGTCTGGGGACTGGGATGGCCATTCCAGAACATTGTAATTGTTCTTCTGCATGAATGCCTGAGTAGATTTGGAGCAGTGTTTTGGATCATTGTCTTGCTGAAAGATCCATCCCCGGCGTAACTTCAACTTTGACACTGATTCTTGAACATTATTCTCAAGAATCTGCTGATACTGAGTGGAATCCATGCGACCCTCAACTTTAACAAGATTCCCGGTGCCGTCATTGGCCACACAGCCCCAAAGCATGATGGACCCTCCCCCAAATTTGACAGTGGGTAGCAAGTGTTTTTCTTGGAATGCTGTGTTTTTGCGGCGCCATGCATAACGCCTTGTTGTATGACCAAACAACTCAATCTTTGTTTCATCAGTCCACAGGACCTTCTTCCAAAATGAAACTGGCTTGTCCAAATGTGCTTTTGCCTACTTCAGGCGACTCTGTTTGTGGCGTGCATGCAGAAATGGCTTCTTTCGCATCACTCTCCCATACAGCTTCTCCTTGTGCAGTGTGCGCTGTATTGTTGACCGATGCACAGTGACACCATCTGCAGCAAGATGATGATGCAGGTCTTTGGAGGTGGTCTGTAGATTGTTCTTGACTGTTCTCACCATTCTTCTTCTCTGCCTTTCTGATATTTTTGTTGGCCTGCCACTTCTGGCCTTTACAAGAACTGTCCCTGAGGTCTTCCATTTCCTTACTATATTCCTCACAGTGGAAACTGACAGGTTAATAAATCTCTGAGACAACTTTTCGTATCCTTCCCCTGAACAACTATGTTGAACAATCTTTTTTTTTCAGATCATTTGAGAGCTGTTTTGAGGAGCCCATGATGCCACTCCTCAGAGAAGATGCAACTAGGAGAACAACTTGCAAGTGGACACCTGAAATAGCTTTTCTCATGATTGGATACACCGGGCTATGAAGTACAAAGCTCAATGAGGTTACCAAACCAATTTAGTGCTTCAGTAAGTCAGTAAAAAGTAGTTAGGAGTATTCAAATCATGAAAATCAGAAGGGTGCCCATACTTTGGCACCTGTCAATTTTTGAAATAATGCATATTTCACATTTTCGGTTAGTACAATAAACCTCATTTCAATTGTGAAATATTACTGTGTCCATCAGTTATTACATATATCACACTGAAATAGCTGTTGCAAAAAACTATTTTAAACAAAGAAAAGAGTAAGATTAAGAGGGGTGCCCAAAATTTTTCAGATGACTGTATATATATAATTTAGACAGTGTGATTTTATGGATTTTATTTTTGGTATTCTATCTCTCACTGTTAAAATTAACCTACCCATAAAATTATAGACTGTTCATGTCTTTGTTAGTGGGCAAACTTACAAGATCAGCAAGGTTTCAAATAATTACAGTGCTGTGCAAATTTATTGGGACAAAGCAAGTCTTTACTTGTTTTTCTTGCATTAGTTTTACTGTTTCTGATAAGTGTTTTATCAGTTCTTGGTGTCGTTTTCCTTTTTCTTCCACATTTCCCTTTTCGTTTTGGAGAAAACGATCCAGTTTCATTGTGTGCCAATTACTCTTAAAATGGTAGATTTTTCAATACCAACGGTGGAAGCGATTTCCCTTACAGTCAGACTTGTATGTTCATTAAGAGTAATAATTCTAGTTCTCTTCCACACTGAGAGAAAAAGTACACCAAACCACTCCGCACAGAAACAAGCTCTCAACTGAAGCTGAGGGGGCAGCTAGCAGTTATTATCTGACTAAAACCAGTCAAACCACATTTTGTTACTCAAGGTTGTACACTCACACCTGTTCAAAGCAAGTAAAACTGGCTTGAATCACTGACTGGTAACCACAACTTACAATTTTACTTAAAAAATGCTTTGTCCCAATTAATTTGCATAGCACTGTATTTCCTTCACTGTATATAAAAATAAAAATCCCTGGAATATATTGAAGTATTACAGAGTTATTACCTCATAAGGCGACAATGGTCAGAATTGATACAAAGTTGTCCTGGTAAGGAAGGTGAAAAAGGCCCTGGAGAAGGTGTTAAAAGCATAACCGTCATTTTAATATTTATTTCATCAATCAATAGTACACATGAAAATGAGCAACTTTGTAAAATATCTTACAAGACAAACCTGATTCTTTCACTGTCAGAATTGATCAGTCATTATCAAAGTCTCAATTCTGAGGTAAAATATGTATTTAGTGAAGACTTTTCCATTACTGAGATAGGAGATGGCAGCTTTTACCAATGAGATTTTATGATGATGGGAGGGGGAGGAGCTATAAGCAGAGGGAGGAGTTGTAGGCAGAGCTCCACCCCTCCTCCCTCTTTTATTTAGGAGGAGAATAATTTTAATCCTCTTGTCAGTGTTCCAGTTTCAGTCATGGGGGTGGCACCGGCGCAGGTTCAGTTCATTTCCTCCTGGTAGTGGAGTTCAATGTGCAGGGGCTGAGCAGGTCCTAACAATTATTAACCTGCAGATTACTAGCATTTTACATGTCACAGATTCCCTTTAAGTCTGTCTAGTCCAAATTTGTAGTGACTAAAAGTTAAATAGCATGCTCTGTGTGCAGAGGCATAACCTGAAGCTCATGGGCCCTGAAGCAAAAGCTCCAGTGGGACTCCCAATTATTGAAAATATTTAATATCATTAGTCATTTTCTCTAGGCCAAAAGGACTTTAGGAGCCTGCTATGCTTCAGGCCCCTGGTGTAATTGCATCACTGCACTTATTGTAGTTACACCCCTGCCTGTGTGTGAAAAGTCAGTAGGAGGCTTGTTACAGCTCTGGGCTTCATTGATTTTACATTTTTAATTTCTTTTGCACCAGCAAGGATTAATATCAGTTCTTTTTCTGCTGGTAGCACCAGCTTCTCTCAGTTTGTAGCCAGGTTGGTTATCACCCCCACTTTTCTTGTGGTCACAGGTTCCATCACATGAGGCCGGTTATAGAAGATCGATTCTATGCTGACCTTGGTATTGTGAGAGAGTGCAGTTTGACGAACCCATGCAGTTGGAGGGTGCCTCACCTCTTGCTAGTTCACCTGTGAGTCACCAAGGGACAGGGGCATATCTCTACTGCGGTCTTAAGGGTCAATATATTGGGGTCTGTCCGTCTATCCCCAAACATGTAACATCATGTAATAAGTTGCGTACCCTGATAGCTGGGAGCTGACCAGAGTGTGTACATTTCCTCAACTTGTACATCTCAGTTCACTACTTCTGTGTAGGTGGTGATTGGTGAAAAAACTGAGATATCGCAGTTCTTGTGGACAGTGGACCAGGAGTCATGATTATGGATTCTCACTTTGCTCAGACCCATGGTCTGTCCTGTAGTGCCTTAGCGAGATTGATTCCTATTTTTGAAATTGATTCTGCTCCTCTCAGCCAGAAGAGTTTCTCCCCAGTTGTACACAATGTGAACTTGTGCATAGGGAATTTTCACAGAGTCCCTGTTGTGCTATGTCTTGTAGGGTCTGCCTATTCCCATCGTTTTACGCCTTCCCTGGCTGAGAAAACACAACCTGGTGATTAATTGGCAGTCCAGAGAAGTGGTCAGTTGGGACAATTTTTGGGAAGATAGTAGCCTGGATGCTACTATCTCTGCTGTCTTTACTAAGTCTACCCCTTTCACTCTAGTGGAGGTGGCTAAGGTGCTAACGGAGACTCTCTTAGCACCCCAGGTTATTACTAGGCTCCAGTGCCTTCCCAAGAAAATTGGACGGGAGAGGGTGATGTTTCCCACATAATATCCTGAGGGTAAGGGTTGTAAGATACAAGGAGATGCCTAATGGAGAGTACCAACTTCTTCCAAATGCATGTGTGTTAATAAATGTTCAAGTTCGGACCTGTGTGTGAATGAGTACATATGGATTTGCACTAAAACATCAGGTGGAAGTGCGCTTCTGAGGCTCTGGGTTCTAGGGTTATAGGTCCATATTGGGTGGCATTCTCAACCCTGTGTCTGTCCAGCTGGAGTCACCCCCAGTACTGCATATCCATAACGTGTTCCACAGGTCATCATTCTGGAGATTTATCGCCTTTGTTATTCCCAATACTGTCAGTTTGCGATTACCTTGAGGGCAGGTGAATGGAAGTATGTTGGTGCGTCCCTTTCATAGGTCGTTCCCAGACAAGTCCAGCCTAGCGGTTTCTGAGGCCCCTTGTAGAAAGGGCGTAATTTTCATGAGTCAGTAGGAGACTTGTGACAGCTTTGGCATTATTAATTTTAAATGTGTTTAATGTCTTTTGTACCAGCAAGGGTTAATATCAGTTTACCTTGCTAGTAGCTCCAGTTTCTCTCAGTTTGTAGCCAGTTTTGTTACCACACTCACTTCACTTTAAATGGTCATAGGTTTCATCACATGAGGCCAATAGAAGATCCACTCTATGCTAACCTTGGTGCTGTGAGGATGTCTTCATTATCTCTTTTAGTTTCTGCTGCAGAGTCTTGTTTTTGGAGCCATGCCTGCTGCGAGCCCGGGTGTTTGGGCTGCAGTTTTCAAGTTTGTGCATCCTTTTAGTCTTGTCACCAGTCTGTCTACCTCCCCTGTGTTGTACTAGTTACAGTGGTGCAGTCTAGTATGCTCACAGGACACTGCAATAGCTGAGGTTAGTGAAGGTGACAGCAGAACAAGGCACGTGATGGCGGTGAGGGGAAGGACCTGCATATGGACATCAAGGCAGCTTAGGGACAGAGACAAGCAAGTGTTGGGAGGTGTTCCATCCCCGCTCCCTACCGTCAGGGCCTTCCTTCCTTTTATCATCCCCTGTTTCACACTTTGTGTTGCGCCGCGCGCTGGACACCCCCTAGGCCAGGGTGACACTGTGTCTCTGTAACTTGTCTTCTATTGAACTGTTTAAAAGGCTGGAAAAGAAACATTTACGTACAACTTAAAATAGGTAATAAAATAGCTCATGGAAAATTGGAATAATAGAAAACATGTTTTGGTAACCCAAAACCTTTGATGCACAATAATGACAGATAAACTCTTTTGCTCCCTTCATTTTATTTATATCTCTGTCTAAGTACCTGGATCCCCACCAATAAAAACTTTTGATAGGGGTAAGTACAGTGTGCTTAAAATCATGTATGAACATTGTTACATAAAATATTTTCCTTACTTATAGCTTGTGGTAGCTGCAGTGTTCATACCAACATCTTTTGATATCTTGTGATATCACCCATGAATGTCCATTTACAGAAACTACCCTACATAAATCCTATCAAGGACCATGCAAATTGGAGATCTAAAGTTCCCCTGATATCAGACAGTAACTATAAAGACTTTCTTTCACAATGAACATGTCCCAGCAAAGTGGAAGAGGAACATCCTCACAGGTTTTCTGTGCTGATGATCCTCTATCTCTTGAGAATTGTTTCCATTTCTGATTTTTAAAAAATGCAGAGAACAGATTGATCTGCGCTCATATCTGGGCGTAAATGTGCTGAATACAGAATAACGAGGGTAGGTACAGTCTCCGCTAAATATAGGTTTCAACATTTGCTGTTAGGTACAATTTATTCCTTCCCTCTTGCTGATATATCTTTCACAACAATGGCAGATTCAGAACACGATTTTGGATGTGTACAAATGTATTATAGCTAATACACCCACAAGTTTGAGATGTGCTTCATTATATGGCATAGAGAAACCACTGACAGTGCACTCATCTATGAGAGCTTCTAGTCTAAACAATACACGTATAACATATTTGTTATGTATTTAGGTAGATTATATACTAAAGGAGTTTCACAACATTTTTGATTTTTTTATCCTCTTGAGACCTCATCAATGTATGATCCTAGACCAGGGTTGTCAATTAATTTTTCCAAGGGACAATATGAGATACCCTGTTGTGCTGGGCCAAAACAACCGGACAAACTTAATTCTGCTCATTATTATTTTTGTTTTATATTAATTTTCATCACTTAATATTGAGCATAACATTGAGTAGAATTAAGTATGTTGACTCAATGCTACTAGTAATACATTTTTGGCAGGGTTTAGTGTAACATATTCTTATCAGTAGCAGCTAATCAAAACCTTATAGTTACTTTCTTTTTATAATGTTTAGAACTCATACTGCTCTTGGTATTCAGCCCTTGTACCTTGATCAACAACTCCCCTCCACTTGTATGATGTCCCCACACAGATCCCCAATTAGTATGATGTCCCCACAAAACACTCCACACACTGCATGATATTCTTAAACAGTAAAGCCCCACACCCAACAAAGCTCCTCATAGAGTATAATGGCCCCACAGAGCCTCCCACACAGTATGATGTCCCCAATCAGCCAGACTGCACAGTATTATATTCCAACACAGCCTCCCACTCAGAAAATGTCCCCACATAGACCCCTTACACAGTATCAGGTCTCCATACAGCCTCCCACTCAGAATGATGTTGCACACAGCCTCTGACTCAGAATGATGTCTAACATAGCCTTCCACTCAGAATGGTCTCCTCACAACCGCCCCCACACAGCCTCCTATTCAGAATTATGTCCTCACTCAGCCCCCTTGCACAGTACTGTGTGACCACAGAGTCCCCCACTCAGAATGATGACCTCACACAGCCCCCTTACTCAGAATTATGTCCTTCTTCAGCTGTCTTATACATTATTATGATCTAGCACAGAGCTCCAGTCAGAATGATGTCCCCCACATAATTCCCTTACTCAGCATTATGTCCCCATACAGTCCATATGTAGGATATGTCCCCACACCATCCCATTACACAGTGTTATGTTTCACTACAGGCCCCACTTAGAATGTTGCCCCCACACAGCTCCATATTCAGAAAAATGTTCCCACACAGCCCCTTTTACACAGTATTGTCTCCATAGAGCCCCCTCACACAGTATTATATATTTGTCACGCCCCAGGGCAGTAGGGTACTTGGAACCGGGCTTTTGGAGCGCATCCGGGGGAGTCACAGGGGACGGGACCCGGCTTCCATCACCCGGGGGATCAGTTTTCTAAATGTTCTGGGGACAGGATTTTGGGGATCAGTGTCATGACGCCACCTGTGGTTTCCGGCTATTGGGCCGGCGTTGCAGTGTGGGACCTCCAGGGATGATGGACGAGCAGCTGTGGTGTTATTGCTCCCCACAGGTTGAGTGGTTCCCCAGGGCAACCACATAACAGTCTATGACCACAACGACAGTAGGCTGTTGGGGTGCAGGATTCAGGCTTTGAATAACTCAGACACCCAGGGCTTGTTTCCTTTACCTCTACTGAGGTGGCAAACGTCAGGGTACAGTCCACAGTCAATATTAAGAATCCGGGTATCCTGGAAGCAAGTTAGGGATCTCCTCACCTGGCTGGTTCTGAGGCCTCCCTGCTTCGCCTCTGCCTGTTGGTCCTGGCTGCCTGTAGCTAAACTCCCACCCTTTACTCCTGCTGGACAGTCTCTCACTTGTATGGCAGGCAGCTCGAGCCCATCCCGGGTTCCACTACTCTGACCACTGTCCCTGGGCTCTTCTACGCTGCTGTGCCTCCAAGTGCTTAGGTGGCCGAGAGACTTGGAATCTCCCATCCTCCATTTTTGGCTGCTGGGCCTTAAGCACCAGCTCAACCTCGGACTCCGGCATCCGGTTCTGGCGCACCGCTCTGCGGTGAACCGTTAACAGGTTCTTCTCCCCAGGCCTACTCCTCTCCTTTCCTCAGACCCTTGCTCATGGGTCCCTCACGCTGGCTAGTGAGTATCCTCGAACGAGCCTGACACTGCTCCAGTCCGCAGGATGTCTTCTACAGTCCTCCTAGGAAATTGACTCTGCTCTACCTGGGATGAGCTTAGCAATGCTCTAGTCCACAGGTCCTCTTCATAGTCCTCCCAGGAACTCCACTGACTAACCCAGCCTCCAGCCAGAATTTATAGGGACTCCCCTGAACCCGGGTTAGAGCTCCCCCTTCTGGTCTGGAGTCAGGAAGGTGTTGTGTGTGTGGGTTACCTGGTGTGGATACCCTATCTTTGCTTCCAAGCATGACCCTACCCCCCGAGGTGGGCAAAGCCATTGTGGCAAGCGGACTCTGGGATGCCCCTTATTCACACAGCCCCATAACACAATGTTGTTCCCACACAGCCCCTCCACTCTGTATTATCTTCCACACAGCTCCCATGAAAAGGGATGTCCCCACAAAGCACCTTTACACAGAGACATGCCCACTCCAGTGCCGGGGAAGACTCGGGAACCGGGCTGTTACTCGTTCTACTTCACCTCTCTTCGGTTCTTTTCACAGGGACAGACAGGGGCCAAGACCCGGTCCCGTGACCATGGTGGTGTCATTTAAAATAAGCGGGGAATGATGACAGGGAAAGTCTGACCCTCTGTCTAATCAGATTCGGGTGTATGGGGAATCGATGTCTCATCTGCACCCCTAGGGCTCTTCTCTCTCTGTTAGTCAGTCTTTCCCTCCCTTGAGCGAGCCAGGTGGCATTGCTCCAACCCACGGGAGTCGGCACCACACCACCTCTATGCTCCCAACTACCACTCCTCGACAGTCGATGTTACTCTTCCGGTCTCCTTCTACTGTCTCCTCCTAACTCTGCCCTGTCCCCTTTTTCTGGCCTGGGTCCTCCCTCAGGACCACCCACCATCCCAAGGGGCCTGTTACTGCGTGTGTGTGTGTGTTTTCTGGGCTCAACTGCACTATCCTAACACCTGGAGAACAGGGGCACTACACTCATCAAACTGTGTAATGCAGTACCTCTGGTGGTGGCTTACCCGGTGTGGCGCCACAACAGTACTATATCCTTTCACAGCCCCCATGTGGACTGATGTCCCCACATAGTCCCCATGGAAAAACATGTCCTCATACAGCTCCCTTACACAATATTATTTCCTCACAAACCCCCATCAAAATGAAATCCCACACAACCTCTGAACCAGAATGATGTTCTCACACAGCACTGTTATGCAGTACTATGTTCCCCATAAAACACCCATGCAGTTCCTTTTACACATATTTTGTTTCTACACAATTCACATGTAGAATGATGTCCACACACAGATCCCATGGAGAAACATAGAAAGCACCTGAAGGGAATATCGTAAATTGCTACATGAGATTGTGAACCCTAAATATAGTTGGTGAAGGTTTTTATTTAAGGTATCTGTGAGATTAACAGTTTGTGTAAATGATGTTTTGGTTCAATCCTTAGGTGAGCTTTGACATGAGGTATCCTCATATGAGTGGTAATAGGGCTCTGACCTAATATATGGTAACAGAGGCTGGAAGACTCTTGATTGGCTCAGCCATCTGACTGATCTGTGGTCTTGATTGGACAAAAAAGTGCGGGAAACTGGACTATTCATAGCTCCTAAGAGGCTCTGGTGTTGTCATCTGGTTGTCAGCAGCTCAAGAAGAAACACCCGCCCTATCTTCTGGATTCATTCATTCCTTTTTTATTTTAGTTGTTTGGCTTAGTTTGAGGGTAAATTTCGCCCATGTCTTCGGGTGTTTTTAAGTGGTCAAGATTAGCCAAGTCTTTGGCTAAACTTAAGTAATTTATTAAAGTTATTTAAGTTATTTAAGTTTTTTATGTCTTTGGTGACCCTAAATATAGCCTCACGGCCATCTCCTGCCAATTAAGGTCTCTTGCCTCATTCCGTCTGTTTAGTCGTAAGAGGGGTTGGGTTGTTGGGTCTACAATCCCATGTCTACACACAGCCCGCTTACACAGTATTATGTCCACACACAAATCACCACACAGAATGATGTCCCACACAGCCTCCAACTCAGAATAATGCCATCACACAGCTCCCTTACACAGCATTATGTCCCCCACACATTCCTTATGAAAGGTAATGTCCCTACAAAGCCCTCATGGAGAATTGTGGTGCCCCTGCAGACTGGTGGTCACAGTAAGGTACTGCAGGTGGGACTGGTAAGTGAGGTACTCCACACAAACACCCGATACAACCCTCGATTACTAGTACTAAGTACTTCATGTCAGGAAAGGGATAGTGGGTGGGACTAAGTGGAGGGTGGACAGTTGAGGAAAAAACCGGTAAGGGGTGGAGGAACTGGAACAAAATCCAGAAACATTAAATTAGGAGAGCTCGAATAGAGAATGCATGTTCGAGTTCCTGGCAAGCTGTAAGGGGAGAAGGAAGAGAACTTCTAAGCCGATAAAATCTGCTAGGCTTGTTGGGTGTAAGTCCAGAGATCAAGAGAGGTAGAACCCGGACCCGGTGGCCTGTACCACCACATGGCTCGACTGTGTCCCAGGCAGCCTACCACGAGAAGTAGGAAGGGGTCCAAGGAGGGACCAGATTAGCAGGAACACCGGGGGACTGTGCCAAAGCCAGGTTGCTGGCTCTGTTGAAGTAGCCGGGAGCTGTATATCCCAACCACAGATTAACCGGCTAGGTGAAGGGAAGGAAAGGCCGTTAAAGTAGGGTTAGGGGGACTGACTGAGATCCCCCAGGAAAAGACCCACCACTGCTGGCCTGTAGCTACCGTGTTTCCTCGAAAGTAAGACCCTGTCTTACATTTTTTTGGGGGCCAAAAGTGGCCCCCGGTCTTACTTTTGGGGGGGGGGTTTACATTGGGTGCCCCAGCAGTGTGGCCTACAGGCCCCATCCTGCTGGGACACTGCGGTAGCGGGTCGCACGTCACGTGCGCCCGCTCATTACATATGCACTGCATCCCCCTGTCAATCAGCGACAGGGGGAGCAGTGCATTATACTGTATATATGGGCCCCCTCCTGCTGGCACACTACCCCCTGTTCTGAGGCCCCCACCGCTGCTGCTGCTGCAGACATCTTACCCTCCAGGGTCTTCTTGCAGCAGCCAGCGCGTCCGTCCTCTGTCCTCGGCTGTCTCCCAATCATGTGACCCGTCGCAGCGCATGACGTCATCGCGACTGCGACCGGCCGGTCACATGATCCGGGAGACAGCCGAGGACAGAGGACGGACGCGCTGGCTGCTGCAAGAAGACCCTGGAGGGTAAGATGTCTGCAGCAGCAGCAGCGGTGGGGGCCTCAGAACAGGGGGGTAGTGTGCCAGCAGGAGGGGGCCCATATATACAGTATAATGCACTGCTCCCCCTGTCGCTGATTGACAGGGGGATGCAGTGCATATGTAATGAGCGGGCGCACGTGACGTGCGACCCGCTCCCGCTCCCCCCCCCCCTCCGCTAGGGGCCTTACATTGGCCCCCCCGGTTGTAAGGCCTTATAATCGGGGGAGGCCTTACATTAGCAGGCCCCCCCTTTACCCCTAGGCGGCCTTACAATCGGGGGGGCCTTACTTTCGGGGAAACACGGTAGCAGTCGGACAAGAGAAGGAGGCCCGAAAAGGTACCAGAGAGGGAGTGCAAGTAATGAGCCGTCCCAGCTGCAAGGTTGTGTCTGGAACCTGAAGTGAACTGTTTGTACCTTGTGAACTGTTGAGTAAAGTACCCGGTTAAAGTACGCGTCAGGACTTCCGGTTCCGGCGCCTCCATGACTAGCCGCATCTAACAGGGCTCCGGGTCCCGCCGCGGCAATCCGGCCCCATCCAAGTACCATCTGAACACCCGACTCTCTCCAAGTAATCGGCTGGCGACGGAGAAGCAGGACGCCCCCCTGCGGCCGCAATGGACCGGTATGTGACACGCAAAGGAGGCGACGGACGAGCTCCGCCTCAGCACGAGGCCGCGGCTGATGGCGCTCAGAGCGCGGGAGGCACTGAGGAGCGGGAGGTAACCGATTTGATGGGGCACAAAGCTGATGGGACGGGAATCGCTAAGGGGCCGCAGTATAGCGCCCTGGGTGATGGAGACCAAAGGGGCACCACTGATCATGTCAGTGTGAGCCTGGAAGACAGAACAGAGGCTCAGATTGAGACAAGAATAGGGGAAGACAGACAGGAGCTGCATGAGACATACATAAACAGGCGACAGGAGACGCAGACTATAGATTATAAACTGCTGGCCAAAGAACTGGCCACACACATGGCTGAGGAGTTCAAGGCAGTGATTGCTGACATGGTGGCTGCATCCACTGTAGAGCTTAAGAGAAAAACAGAAGCTCATGACCAGAGATTAAAAGAGACAGAATCTAGAATTTGCTCAGCCGAGGACAGAATATTAGAGCTGGAAGACCAAGTAGAGGCACTACAAAAGCGCTCTGAATATGCTTTCTCAAAATTGGAAGATCTGGAGAACAGATCACGACGGAGCAATCTCAAGATAGTGGGCCTGCCTGAATCTATTCCAGCAGATCAGCTTGTAGAAATATTCGAAGTAGACCTACCCAAAGCCCTGGGCCTACAACACAGGTGCAAAACAGAGCGCACCCATAGACTTGGGCCACCCAGGGACAATACGACCCATACAACAGTGACCTCTAGAGACCCTTCCCTCTCTGGAAATTATAATGACAAACCGAGACATTCTATTGCAAAATTTCTAAATCATAGAGATAAAGAAGAAATCCTCAGAGCTTATAAGGCCAGAAAACTGCCCCTGTCATTACATGGCCAAAGAGTGTTAGTTTTTGCGGATTATTCACCAGAAGTTCTCCCGTCGCAGAAGAGCTTTTAGCGAAGCTTGCTCCATTCTATACAAAAGAAATGTACGCTTCCAGCTGAACTTCCCTGCCACCCTGAGGTTCAGGTCTAGAGGAGGGACACTATTGACATTCACAGACCCCGATGAAGCAATGGCGGCAATCTCTGACAACACTCGATCGCCAAGAGTCGCGACACCCCCAATTGCTGACGCAGATAAAACACCAATAATACAAAGCCCGGAGAGAGAACCAGAAGAAGAACGTGATTCGGTGAGATCGTACAGGCTACGTTCTAATGCCATGAACGAGGGTCCATCATCCAGAAGCGGAACGCCCAGACAGCAGCGACAGACAGGATCTCGGTGGCAAAAAAGGAAGTAATGCTGAAGTAGCCACTAGACAAGGTGGACAACATAGACATCGTTGCAGCTGATGTGGGAAGAAGGTAAGATGACTTTACAACTAAATAAATAGGACACGGAGACTGAGAAGTGCACAGTACTGCCCTCTCCGATAATGACATTGCCTCAGGTGTCCTGCGGGTCCGGCGGTTTTCGTCTTCATCCTCACCTTTTCCCCAGGAGAACTTTTGGCACTCCCCCCCACTTGGCCCTCATTTTTGGTTTATGCGCTCGATGCGAACTCCCACTCCCCCCCCCCCCCCCCCCCCTTTTTTTTTTTTTTTTTTTTTTTTTTTTTCTTCCCTTTTTCTCTCTCTTCTTCTGCCTCTTTCTCCCCCTCCCCGCTCTCTCCATACAGGTTTTCCGTGGTGGGGGTCGGAGAGAGGGAGACGAGGAGAAGTGGAGCCAAACCAACATCCAAACAAGGGAAGATTTGATTCCACCTTGAGACAGGTTCACTTCTGAGACAATCTCTATGGACTCTGATCATGTCCTTGGGAGGGTGGTGGGGAGGGGGAGATGGAAATTGTGAGCATATTTGATGGTAAAACAATGGCACGTGATGGTTTGATAACTCACTGAGGATAATTTACCTACAAATCCACTGCTTAAACACTTTGACAAAGGTTCTGGAGGGTTGGGGGGAGGAGACGGGAGGGGAGGGGGATAAGTAAGTTGTTGTGCGTAAATTATGCTGTTTGTTTATTGGAGGAGGAGAGAGGAGCAACTGTAAAGGAGAAAATGAGAGAAAGTTAAGGGTACACAGCAAAACAAGACTTTAACATTAACAATTTGCAGGTTGCTGCGGTGGGACAAGATGTGGATGTATGAGCTACATTGGAGGGAAGAAGAGAAGTCTTGCATTAGGACAGAAAAAGAGAAGTGAGGACAATATTTACATGGGGGGGCAAATGGGGTGGGAGGGGACACCTAGAGGCATTTTTAACAGAACAAATACGTATCATTGTGTAACCTGGAATCTATTTATCCTCTCTTGGCTACGGCTATGGGGAAAACTACATAGGTGGCTTACGAAACATCACCTGTCAGACACATCGCAAGAAGGGGGACGAGATGGTTAGGTGGGTCTCCTGGAACGTAAAGGGTATGCGCTCACCAGCAAAGCGCATGATGATTCTACGCCATCTCAAAAGGCTACGCACAGATGTTGCTTTGTTGCAGGAGACCCACCTGACATCTGAGGACTTCTTTAGACTCAAGAAGTTGTGGGTAGGGGAGATCTACGGTTCCGGTGCGGTCGAAAGGAAAGCAGGAGTTCTAATCCTGATCAATAGATCTTTACCACATAAGGTTCTGTCCACACAAACAGACGAAGTAGGTAGAATGATCCAAATGAACATTCAAATTGAGAAAGATGTCTTCTCTGTATACAATATTTACGCTCCAAACACAAACCAAAAATCTTTCTGCCAGGAACTACAAGCTAGACTCTTAACGGACAACGGTCACTATAGAATAGTGGGGGGTGACTTTAATATGGTACTAGATGCGGAGGAGGATAGGAGACACTCAACGCCCCTGAGAAGAGATTCTCAACCACCAACGAGAACACAAACTGACGGTTTCCTTGACACTCTTTTCACGGCTGTAAATATGATTGACGCGTGGAGGACGATACATCCTCTTGATAGGGAATTTACCCATTTTTCCCACCCCCACGGGTCCTGGTCCAGAATAGACATGTTCTTTACATCTCTTAATATATTACAGAGAACAACGGAAATCAAAATCGAGGACATGGTGATATCGGACCATAGCCCGTTGGTGTTGGAATCCAAGGATACTTACGAAAAGGGGACGGATTATCTGTGGAGATTTCCTGACACTTACACTAAAGATGAAAATTTTGTTTCCCTACTTAAAGAATGGTGGTCAATTTACTCAAAAGATAATGAAACGCATCGCTCCGACCCATGTCTGTTTTGGGAGACAGCGAAAGCAGTGTTGAGAGGCCAGATAATGGCATACAGCATGGGGATAAAGAAGAAAACGAAGGAGCAATTTGTAGAGGCTAGCGTAGAGGTGAGAAATGCTTACTCTCATTATAAAAACACGATGACTGACCTGAACAAAGAAAAGTGGCAACAGGCAAAAGATAGATTTGATGCGTGGGCAAGGCGTAGGGAAGATATATATAAAAGCAGAATGGAACTTAATCTCCATAAATTTGGAGACAAAGCAGGACGGTTGCTTGCGCGGCTGTCTCGTGGTAAACAATTATCCCCCCCGATTCAAACTATAATAGACAAACGAGGCAACACCTGGTCCAACCCCAGAGACATCAGTCAGGCCCTGGGAAAATTTTATGCATCTCTATACTCGGACTCCGACTCTGCCACATCCGCGCAGCCTGACTTATTACACCTGATACATCTGCCGAGTGTGACGGAAGAGGACAAACAATTCATGAATAGTCATATCACGATAGAAGAGATAGAGAATGCCATACGAAACATAGACCCGGGTAAAGCACCTGGACCGGATGGCTATAATGGTGCATTTTTCAAGGCCCTTAGGGACCAGGTTTCTCCGGTTTTGGGCGAATTATTTAATTCAATACTTCAGGGAGCCCCTATCCCAGATAGAATGAACCTGGCCCACATAAAACTCATCCCTAAAATAGGAAAAGTACTAACAGACCCCGAAAGCTTTAGACCGATCTCCCTGATAAATCAGGACCTAAAGCTGCTCTCTAAAATAATGGCAGATAGGTTGGCAACGATCATGCCCAGACTGATACCCCCACATCAGTCAGGATTCATTAAAGGGAGATCGACCACGACTAACATTAGACGAACGATGTTTCTGATTGATGCCATGGGAAAGAAGATAGAAACGGAGAAGGGAGACCCAGCCGTGATCACCTTGGATGCAGAAAAAGCCTTTGATAATGTAAGGTGGTCATGGCTGGGTAGGGTCTTGGACTCGGTTGGGATAGTGGGCCCGTTCAGGCAGTATCTCCAATCCTTGTATAGCAACCCAAAAGCTTGTGTCAGTACGCCGGGTTATCTGTCGGACTCCTTTTCCCTACAGAAGGGAACGAGACAGGGGTGCCCACTGTCGCCTCTGTTATTCAACATGGCCATAGAACCCCTGGCTCTATACCTGGAACAGAGCTCCATCTATGAAGGCTTCAGGGTGGGTACCAAAGAAGCCAAACTGTCACTTTTTGCTGACGATATTGTCTTGTACATGCAAAATCCAGAAAGAGATCTTCCTCACGTTCTTGAAACCATTGATACCTTAGGTAAACAATCAGGTTTCCGACTAAACAAAGAAAAATGCGAGATAATGTTCCTTAACCCAAAAAGTGGACTCACACGGCGTCCGCAATTTTACAACATACCAGTTGCTAAAGAAAGCATCAAGTACCTGGGTATCCAATTGGCCAGAACCCCCACTCAAACCTACAAATTGAATTTTATCCCAATCCTCCTAAAAATCGAAAAGGAACTTGCGGGATGGGCCAATTTGCCACTTTCTTTGATGGGAAGATGTCATCTACTTAAGATGATTAGCTTTGCTAGACTATTGTATCCGCTCCAAAATATCCCCATGCTGTTAAAACACACAGACTTGACTAGAGTGAACAGGGCCTTTTCGAAATTCCTGTGGAAGGGGAAGAAACCTAGAATTGCTTTTAATATATTGATACGACAAAAACAAGAAGGGGGCCTTCAGCTCCCAGATGTCCGTGGCTACAACTTAGCATGTATTCTACGCAACGTCCTAGACTGGGTGAGGGGCACGGGCAGACACTCAGACACAGCCCTAGAGGAGAGTTTACTAAACCCTGGGAACTGTCAGCATTGCTACATACACCATTGCCCCAACTACCCAAATACATCAAGAACACAATAATATTTAGGGACACGATAGCAACATGGAAGGGGGTAAGGAAAAAACTTAATTTGTCTTGGAGGATTTCTAAAATACTCAACCCATGGAAATGCCCGGCATTCCCGTTAGGTCGTGAGAGCCGCCTGTTCTTGGCGTGGGGAGAGAAGGGAATCAAAACGCTGAATGACCTTATGATCCCAGGAGAAAACAGATGGATGACTGAGAGTGAGGTCCTCCACACTTACAACCTTCCTCAGTACCAGGCCATGCAGTACCGCCAGATTCATCGCTACCTACTCTCGCAATTGAACGATCTATCGAGAGAGGTCAGTGATAATCTATGGTCCAAATTATTGGATATGAGTGAAGAAGACATATCAATAACTTCTCTCTATGCTAATTTGCAGACGGTTTTACGGCCAGCAAAGAAAACACCCCTTTTCACAAAATGGAAAAAACACATGGAGGATCCTGACCTTACACAGAAAATAATAGAGGGTTGGGGGATCTGCAGACGTTTTGTGCAAGACGAGCGCTGGAGAGATTCCCAATTTAGGATTATTCATGGGACAATTTTGGCATTTAATATACCCCCGACATTAGGTAGACAAAAGACATGGGTAAACTGTCCTAAATGTAAAGCATACATGACAGACTTAGAACACGGCCTTTGGTCTTGCCCTGCTACTCATAGTTTCTGGAACTCAATTGAACAGTGGGCGAAGGGAATATGTGCAGGATTAGACAAACTGAACCCAATGTTATGGCTTTTTCACTACCAGAATAACTCGCCAGGAACGGCACAACCACATGCACTGTTTCACTATATTGCAATAACTGCTAAGAGATTGCTGCTTCAATTTTGGTTAAATGATAGACCCCCTGACCTGGCTCAGGTCAAAAACTCGTTACGTAAAACACTTACAATCGAATCTCTGGATGCCACACGTAACCCTAGTAAACTAACAAAAAAATTTTTTAATAAATGGAGAGGTTTCATTGAACAGGAATTCACCGATGTTGAAATTGGGACTTTCATGCAACCTCATAGATCTTCAGCATGGTACGCCAATGAGGACTTGGGAGGTACATTGGGGAGACTCAAGTGTACCAACCGGACATAAAACTCCACTACGAAATTTACAGTAAACTCAAATATACACAAAACCTGTTGAGATGCACTCTAGGAAGGGAAGTGGGTGGGATTGGGAGTTATTAGTTAATACCATATAGAGCATTACTATAAAACGGTTACTGATATCAGAACATTGTGATATAACATGTTGTACTTTCTTCTTTTCCTTTTTTTTTTTCTGATGCTGACATTTGATATTTACTGTTATTACTATGTCATATTTGCAACTGTATGTTTACTTATAATACAAAATAAAAAAAAAAACGATGGTTCAAGAAAACAGGACGCGTCAGCGACAGGAGTTTGTCTGCAGAGCCGTACACTGATTTTTGCAAGCCGGCAGTGGAAACTGCCTGAAGGGGCTGAGCTCATCGTACTAATACCTCATTCCTACACCTGCTCTGGGGAAAAAGTGACTAGCCCAGGGTATGGGGACTTGGGTATCTGGCCCTCTGCTGCGGTAGGGATGTCACTGGTGTCCTGCCCAGACCCGTGGCCCTGGTGTTCAACTAAAAAGGGGTAGTTGAAATGGGAATAAATGTTTAAAAATTTATCGTGACGCCATCCGCAGATTCTGGTGATTAGCACCAGCGTCGCTTCAGACCTCTGGGAGGCGATGGTACAGCAGCCAAGATGGTACAGCTCCCTGCAGGTAGAGCTGGCCCTCCGGGGCAGGGATGCACCTGTAGTGATGAAGGTGCTGATGATGGAGATAAGTAAGTTGCAGTGCAGCAGTGAAATAAGCACACAGAGACTCTGCCACTCTACCTGGGTACTTTACTGGAACAATGCTGATGGTGGTACAGTTCAGAGAAAACAGCCGTTGTTAAATAGGATAGCTGGCTGGGTAATCATAGTGGGCTGCAGGATCTCCTGGAGTCTCCCGTGGTATGCCTTCCTTGTTTCTAACCCGTGTCCCGCTGCTACTGCCTGTCCGGGAAGAGCCCGCTTAGTACCAGGCCCGATTGGGGTGCTTCCTGAGTATCCCAGCTTCCCGCTCTCTTCTCTCTCCTGCACTGAATTTCGACCCTGGTGGGTTATCCTGGTGTGACTGGTTTCCTTTCTGACAGGGTGTCGGGGCCGGTAGACTGACCAACAACCTCCAGTGCTACGACTCAGGGACTAAACTCCCTGTGCCGCGTCTTCGGAACCGGCGCTCTGGTGTATGGACCAGGATTCCTTCTCTGAGTATGGGAGCTCGGGGGGTCCCCTCCTTCAATCTGGGCTGCCTGTTTTCGCTCTCCAGGCCCCCTCCCTGGAAGTTTCCTTTCTCTCTCTCTTGGAGGCTCCCCGTGCTCCGTCTTTCCTCAGTGCCGACTAAAACTCACTGTGTGTCCTACCTCCTCCCTTAACGCCCCCCCTAGGGTATGGGCCCAAAACCATCTATTCTAGGTGGGTGTGTGGGAGTGCCAGGATGGGATCCTCCTACAAATCGTACATTCCATTGTGACATGGGTAACCACACACTCATTTATGGGTGCAGTACCGCTACTGTGACGCCTGACCAGCGGGGTGCCACATTCCCCCTTGGTGGAATACACTCGTCCGTGAGTGTGGTTAACTGTGGTACTGATAGAGTGAAATTTTCCTTTTTCATTAAACAACAATAACAGGTAACATATTTACATTTTCAAGCATTGTGTTTCATCCCTTTATGGGAGGCACCAAACTTAGAATGTTGCAAAAGATATAAAAGAATAATAATAAAAAAACATTATTAACAGGGGATTCTTCGGCCTCACGGGGACCGGTAACTGCGCGGACCCAGAAGTAACTGTTGTCCTGCACAGTCCAGTGTGTCTTATCACCGCTGGGCCGCTTGGGGTTTAACATTATTATGTAACAGGGTCAGAGTTCTCATGAATGTTTATGAGTCTCAATGGGGCAAAAAGGATGAAAAGGGTTAATTATTCGTGAATACAAAAGCAGGATAAATTAACTATTTACACTTAGGTTTTCTTTCCTTAATAACTGTAGTAGTTGCTTAGAGGCGGCCTACTCTGGAAACCATCCCATAGGTCCCGCATGCCCCTCGTAGGTAACCTAGTCTCCACGGTTAATATCTCGATCTGGGTGACCGCGGCATAGATGGGGCTGTACATCTCGTTGTCCAACAAAGATATCGTCTTTTAAGCCAGTTTCGTGTTTAAACCCCCATCCATCCCCATAGCGGAACGACACAACAGTACCTTTCTTTCTCAATTCTGTAGGTAACGGGGGTTGTAGACGGGCTTCGTCTCTTGAATGGTGGCACTCTATTTCAAGTCACCACCAGTCCTCCCGGCAGCATTGTAGGGCCGCCTGGTCCTCCTCGCTGAGCTGGGGAGCGCTGACCTGGGGAGAGTATGCTGGAGGTGAAGGGCTGGTTGCCGGGGTATCCGGCATGGCGTTGATGTCGACATGGAGCGCCCCGTCAGTACTCCCAGGCACTCCACCACGCTGCCTCTGGAGTGTCACCTCCGGTGGCTCCAGAGCCAATAGTCCGGGTCATACGCGTCGGGATACTCCTCCACGGAACCGGTCGCGTCATCGTCCCCTTCGTCGGCCTCGATGATAATGTCCGGTTTCTGGTCGGATCCAGTCGTGTCTTGGACTTGTGGGGCGTTGGTAGGGCAGGCTGGCGGTTCCACAGGGTCGTCCGTCTGGACCCCTGCCTCCTGGGTCTGCACGGGTGGTTTCGCTGTCAGGACCTCATCCACAGCTCTTGCAACGGCCGCTGCCTCTCTTGCGTCTCGGTCCACCACCTGGGACATCAGCTCTACAGCCCAGTTGGCACTCCAGCTGCGGACCACCCACTCCATCGTCTGCGCCAGGTTGTCCTGCAGCTCTCAGAAGGCCTCACTCCAAAACTCTGCATCTCCCTCGTTGGTCAGGAGGGAGACCGAGTCCAGGTCCCCGTGAGCAATGCGGGCCTGCTGCTCCACCTCGTGCATGAGGTCTTTGCAACGGGTCGCCATTGCACCGGGTATCACATGCTGTTCTTTGTGTCCTTCTCTTCCAGTTTGTCCCTTGTTGGCTTTTTGGTGGTTCCCCTCTGTCACTTCCTTTGGCCCGCCCCCTTGGTTGATTGGTGTCCATAGGGGCAGGCAAACAGATTCGCACCTCTGGCTAGGCCCTCCCATGGCAAGGGGCTGAGGCACACCCTCGGGCCTGCACGTTGTCCTTCTCATTGTTAAACCGCCATCTTTGGGTTCCCAGTAAAACGGCTCGAATCCGTTCACCATGCCATATAACGGCGGCGAAAGTTCTTTTCGGCCAAAAAGTTCAAAGTCCAAAAGCACACAGTACCCGGTTGCGTCGGGCACGGAATCCTGTTTGTGACGCCAGAAATTGACTAGCCCAGGGTATGGGGACTCGGGTATCTGGGCCCTCTGCTGCGGTAAGGATGTCACTGGTGGCCTACTCAGACCCGTGGCCCTGGTGGTCAACTAAAAAGGGGTAGTTGCAATTGGAATAAATGTTTATAAGTTTATCTTGATGCCACCCGCAGATTCTGGTGATTAGCACCAGCGCCGCTTCAGACCTCCAGAAGGCGATGGTACAGCAGCCAAGATGGTACAGCTCCCTGCAGGTGGAGCTGGCCCTCTGGGGCAGGGATGCACCTGTAGTGATGGAGGTGCTGATGATGGAGATAAGTTGCAGTGCAGCGGTGACATAAGCACACAGAGACTCTGCCACTCTACCCGGGTACTTTACCGGAACAATGCTGATGGTGGTACAGTTCACAGAAAACAGCCGTTGTTAAATAGGATAGCCGGCCGGGTATTCACAGTGGGCTGCAGGATCTCCTGGAGTCTCCTGTGGTATGCCTTCCATGTTTCTAACCCGTGTCCTGCTGCCTCTGCCTGTCCGGGAACAGCCCGCTTAGTACCAGGCCCGATTGGGGTGCTTCCTGAGTATCCCAGCTTCCCGCTCTCTTCTCTCTCCTGCACTGGATCTCGACCCTGGTGGGTTATCCTGGTGTGACTGGTTTCCTTTCTGACAGGATGTCGGGGCTGGTAGACAGACCCACGACCTCCGGTGTTATGGCTCAGGGACTGAACTCCCTGTGCCGCATCTTCGGAACCGGCGCTCCGGTGTATGGACCAGAGTTCCCTCCCTGAGTATAGACGCTCGGGGGTCCCCTCCTTCAATCTGGGCTGCCTCTTCTCTCTCTCCAGGCCCCCTCCCTGGAAGTCTCCTTTCTCTATTTCGGAAGCTCCCCGTGCTCCATCTTTCCTCAGTGCTGAGTAAAACTCACTGTGTGTCCTCCCTCCTCCCCTAACTCCCCCCCCTAGGGTACGGACCCAAAACCATCTATTCTAGGTGGGTGTGTGGGAGTGCTAGGATGGGATCCTCCTACAAATCCTACATTCCACTGTGACAGGGGTAACCGCACACTCATTTATGGGTGCAGTACCCCAACTGTGATGCCTGACTAGTGGGGCGCCACAAAAGCCCTGCCTGTGGAGGGCTCACCTTCCCTGATGCCTGCCACCACCATCATCCCCAGAGGACTGGGCGTCAGCAGTGGCCCACACTGGCCACAAATCACGGGTGGCGTTACCAAAAACTTTAATCCTTTTTCATTTCTCTATCTCCCCTTTTTATTGCCGCACCCTGGACCACAGCCCTTGAAGACGACAGGGCCCGGTTCCGAGTACCCTGGTCTCCGGGGTGCGACAGAATGATGTTCCCACACAGCCCCCTTACACAGTACTATGTACACAACTCAGATTGAGAATTTTGTCCCCCCATAGCCCCCATGGAGAATTATGTCCCCACACAACCCCAATACATAGTACAATGCCTCTCACACAGACCCCCATGGAAAAGGATGTCCCAACACATCCCCCATGGACAAGGATGTCCCAACACATGCCCCATGTAGAATGATGTCTCCTCACTTCCCCATGGAGAATTATGTCCCCACACAGTCCCTTTGCCCCCAAACAAAACTGTGCAAAAAAAACCAACTCATCCTATTCCCCAACTGCTCTGGTCTGTGACGTACTGAAGCACAGCTCTAAGATGCACAGGCTCATTTATGGAATAGAGAGCTAACGTTCCCTATTCCATCATTGTATTCACTGGTATCTCATGCGGAGAATGCAAATACTGATGAATGTGAAGCACTGCTCAGGGGGTGCCCATGTGGTGCTGGTTGGCAGCAAGAAGTGCAGTAAAGTGACACATCGCTAGAATCATGGTCTTTGTCCTTACATTTTTGTAATCTCAGATGGGTTAGCAAAACTCCGGTGACAGATTCCCTTTAACAATATTAAAAGAAATCATTTGTTCGGATAAGTCTAACTGAATACTTTTACTATTAGGATACTATTTGTATAAAAAATTACCCAGAAACATATCTGAGTTCCCCAGTAACATGCATTATGTTCACTATTTGTGATGATTATCCAAATAGTAAGAAGTAGTCCGTTAGACTTATTCAAACCTGAATACCGAACTACTTGCTCGTCACTAATTGTAGTTTAAAGTGTAACCACCGTTTAAATTTTTATTTAATAATACTGTAGAGTACCAGAAGATGTCCCCGCTAGGCTGTTTTTAAACCTGACACATGCTGGTTGTCAGTAAATTCCGTCTATGGCCATATAAGGGGGTGAGGGAGTAGGGTCTATATAGCATTCACACATACAGCTGATTAGAGGCTCAGGTTTCCTCAGGCAGTGACAGTGCTGAGCTCAGGTTGTCAGCACAGAGGTCCTGTGATCTTATCTGACTCCTCTTCATTCACATAGGCTCTGCTTCGTGTTATCAGCTGATGGCCCCCACACAGCTCCTCAGCTGATTGCACAGAGAAGAGCGATGTGAATGGAGAAGAGTCAGAAAAGATCTCACAGGAGCTGTGTGCTGACAGCCTGAGCTGAGCACCGTCCCTCCCTGAGGTAACCTGAGACTTTGATCAGCTGTAGTGTGAATGCTGTCTAGCCCCCCCTTTATATGGCCATATTCATGTGGGGACCTGAAGACGGATTTCCCTGGCAACCAGCATATGTCAGGTTTAGAAACAGAAGCGTTTTCTCCCACATTTCACTTATGAAGTATATTTCACAGTTTATTATAATCACTTGGTCTGCATTATTATTGAATAAAAATGTAAATGGCGTTACACTTTAAAGTTGTAGCTTTCCTTTAACACAGCTTAAAGGGATCCTGTCACCCCCAAAACACTTGTAAACCTATTAAAACCTGTCCCTAGAGCATATTAACACTTTCCCTACACTATTTCTACCTCCTAAATGCAGTAAATGACATTGACTAAAAACGTTTTATAAGTACCTGATTACTGATGATAATGAGTGACTATCTATTCATAGTCACTCATCAAGACTGCCCCTCTGCTTCATAGCACGCCTCCATAGGCGTGATCGTCCTCCTAGATTAAAATTGCAGCCTCCCCGCTGTGCCCTGTGTCGTAGGAGGCTGCAGTGTGGCTTGTGACGCGATCCGCGTCATTCCCGGCGCCCTGTGACGTATTTACAGCGGCGCCGCGCTGTTAGCTTCAAAATGTGCACTGCGCATGCGCATTGGGCATGCGCAGTGCGCATTTTGAAGCTAACAGCGCGGCGCCGCTGTAAATACGTCACAGGGCGCCGGGAATGACGCGGATCGCGTCACCCGGCCACACAGCAGCCTCCTACGACACAGGGCACAGCGGGGAGGCTGCAATTTTAATCTAGGAGGACGATCACGCCTATGGAGGCGTGCTATGAAGCAGAGGGGCAGTCTTGATGAGTGACTATGAATAGATAGTCACTCATTATCATCAGTAATCAGGTACTTATAAAACGTTTTTAGTCAATGTCATTTACTGCATTTAGGAGGTAGAAATAGTGTAGGGAAAGTGTTAATATGCTCTAGGGACAGGTTTTAATAGGTTAGCAGGTGTTTTGGGGGTGACAGGATCCCTTTAACTTTTATAAACCAGAATAGAAACAAGGTTGTATTATTTGCAACTCCCTAGGCTTTGCTAATAGTACTAGATAATTTGCCAGTCCTGCTGCATCTTTACGAATGTATATTGCCTCTATGCCACAAGTGGAATCAGGTACTAAATGACAGACCTGTGTAGGGTCCAATTCTGACAGAGACTTGCCACATGCACCCACATTGCCTTACCTCCTAATATCACACTGCTTGTCTTGCTGCACAATGTAAACGTGCAACAAGTGAATAAAAGCCTGTGTTTGCACAAGTATAAGCGTGCCATTGATTCTTTATATCAAGACTTTATCTTTTATAAATCAAAAGCTGTGTACTAGATTAAATTGTTAATGCAGAATTTATATAGTAGTATAGCCGAAAATGTTGACACCCTTGAAATTGGTCCAGAAAATGAAGTATTTCCCCCCAAAAATAATTGCAATTACATATGTTTATTTGCTGTGTGTGTATTGCAACAACTCAAAAAAATAAGAAAAAAAGTCAAATTGGAAATAATTTCACTCAAAACTTTAAAAATGGGCTGGACAAAACTGGATCACTCTTGTGTTGCAAACGGCTCCAGATCTCTTATATTTGAAAGTGCCTTCTCCCAACACCAGTTTTAAGATCTCTACACAGGTATTCAATGGGATTTAGATCTGGACTCATTGCTGACACTCAGTGGCATAACTTCAAGCTCATGTACCCCTATGCAAAAGCTCTAATGAGGACTCCAATTATTGCAAATCTTTAATAGTTTTTAGTCTTTTTCTATAGGCCAAAGGAACTTTTGGGGCCCCCTAGGCTCCAAGGCCCGGGTGCAATTGCAACCCCTGAACCTATTGTAGTTATGCCCCTACTACCACTTCAGACCTCTCCAGCCCTTTGTTTACATCCATTTCGAGGAGCTTCCATTGTCCTGCTGGAAGACCTATGACTTAGGACACAAACCCAGCTTTCTGATAGTGGGCTCTACATTGAGCCTCAAAATCTTCACATTCCATGATGCCTTGCATACAGTTAAGACTGACTGTAGCTCCTTTGTTCTTTTCCTTATAGGCCTCATTGCATTTTCAGTAAACAGTGAAATGATGAGCTTTACCAAAAAGCTCTATCTTTGCTTCATCTGTTAACAAGACGCTTTCCCAGAAGGATTTTGGCTTATTCACGTACATTTTGGAAAACTGCAGTCTAGCTTTTTTATGTCTCTGTTTCAGCAGTGGGGTCTTACTGGGTCTCCTCCATAGCATTTCATTCACATGTGGATGGATAGTTGACGCTGACACTGATGCACCCTGAGCCTGCAGAACAGCTTGAATTTCTTTGGAACTTGATTGGGCCTACTTATCCACCATCTGGACTATCCTGCTTTGCAACCTTTCATCAGTTTTTCTCTGTTGTCCAACACCAGTCAGATTAGCTACAGTGCCATGAGTTGTAATGTTCTTAATTATGTTGCACACCGTAGACAAAGGAGCATCAAGACCTATGGAGATAGACTTGGAACCTTGAGATTGTTGATATTCTTCAACAATGTTGGTTCTCAAGTACTCAGATAGTTCTTTTCTCCTTTTTCTGTCCTCCATGCATACTGTGGCACACCTGTTATTTGTCGGAGGTGAGTTTGAAGAGCATCACATTCTTGAAACAAAGTTGTTAGCCCACAACTTTGTATAGGTGCCGACAATTTTGTCCTGCCCAATCTTGGGGTTTTGTGCAAAATTATGTCCAGTTTGCCTTTTCTTTTCTTTATTTTTTCACTGTTCCAATACACACACAGGAAATAATCACGTGTATGACAAAATATGTGTAATTGCAATAATTTTATGAGTGACATACTTCATTTTATTGATCAATATCAATGCTGCCAACACTTTCAGCCATGACAGAATATAAAACATAAAGTAATTTGTTTGGCAAGAATTTCTACCTAAACGTTGTTCTGTACGCTGAATGAGCCTACCAACCTAGATCACAGGATGTTTTCTAAAAAACACCGGCACAAGTTGGTTAGTTTTACGTAACTTGTCTCTTATGTGGAAACATGCACCCATAGCCCCTCTCGGCAGCACAGCTCTAAAACGATGCTGCTCACTTCATTAAGATGCTAATTGATATAATAATATGCCTGAACCCCTGAGTTGACGACACAGCTGGTTGTAGGAGCTATGAATATCTCTGAGTCAGGCTGTGCCGGCTGCGGCTTTAAAGAGATGATTAACCCTCGATTAGCCAGATCTACTAAACTCTAAAGTACTGATATATTTGTGAGAATCCACTTGGGCAGAAAAGTCAATTATGGACCTAACTGCGTTTGTATTCTTTACATTTGTCCTGATTTCTTGGTTTAATCAAAATGAATTATACTTGAAACCAGATCACGTGGGCAAACTCTCAAAAATATTACTATTATACCAATACCTTGATTAACTTAGAGCGGTTATTGCTATAATTCTTTATGTGAATACATTATATTCTAAAGGTATAAAATAGTATTCAGATAAACATAACATAAATCAATATTGTAAGGAAATAACATTCTAGTGAGTTTTTAATTGTAATTGCAGCTCAAGAAGGTAGGGACATAGTGAATATATGATGACTCCAACATGGAATATACAAAAAACATCTGGCTCTTGGAGTTGATTCCACATAATATATTTAGAATGCTAGATCTTGTGCTTAAAAGCCTCATTTTTAAAAGTTATTTACATGGAGTGTTGCTATAGTCTATGATATCTAGCTACACCTTCCCGACATATGGCATACAGTTTACATATGATCATACTTGCTTTATTCTTGTAGGCAGAGCTGATCATTTCTTTTGTAGTATATTTTTGGAGGTGGCTAAATACAGGGGGGGCCATTTATCTGGATGCATCTAAATAAAATGGGAAAGGTTGGTGATATCAACTTCCTGTTTGTGGCACCTAAGTATATGGGAGAAGGAAAACTTTTCCAGTTTGGTGGTGACCATGGTGGAAATTTTGGATCCAACTTTATTTTTTTCAATGGGAAGTGGGTCATGTGACACATCAAACATATTGAGAATTTTATAAGAAAAACAATGGTGTGCTTGGTTTTAACATAACTTTATTCTTTCATGAGTTATTTACAAGTTTATGACCACTTATAAAATGTGTTCAAAGTGCTGCCCATTGTGTTGGATTGTCAATGCAACCCTCTTCTCCACGGTTGACACACTGGTAGCAACACCGAAGAAATGCTAGCACAGGCTTCCAGTATCTGTTGTTTCAGATGCTGCACATCTCGTATCCTCACAGGATATCTGGATCATGGATAATCATGTAGCAATTTCAGATATCCTGTGGCATTAAGGTTTCCATTGACGAAGAATGGCCTCACTATCTTTATTCCCCATATACCAACCATACCATCAATTTTTGTGTTCCAACAGTCTTGGAGGGATCTATCCACTGTGGGTTAGTGTCAGACCAATAGCGAGGGTTTTGTTTGTTACCTTCACCAGTCACAAAAAAGTTTGCCTCATCACTCATCTGAAGGCAATTGTCTATGCTGTGAAGGTACGAGATGTGCAGCATCTGAAACAATGGATACTGAAAGCCTGTGCTAGCATTTCCTCTGCGGTGTTGCTATCAGTGTGTCAACAGTGGGATAAGAGGGTTGCATTGACAATCCAACACAATGAGCAGCACTTTGAACACATTTTATAAGTGGTCATAAACTTGTAAATAACTCATGAAAGCATAAAATTACGTTAAAACCAAGCACACCATCACTCTCCCCAGTCCCCCACGCCAAGTGCCTCGGAGTAATTCTCGACTCTTCCCTCTCCTTCAAGCCTCAAATCCAAACCCTTGTCACCTCCTGCCGACTCCAGCTCAAAAATATTTCCCGGATCCACACTTTCCTTGACCATGACACTGCACTAAAACACTTATTCACGCTCTCATCATTTTCCGCCTTGACTACTGCAACCTCCTATTCACTGGCCTCCCCACTACTTCCCTTGCTCCTCTCCAATCTATCCTAAACTCCGCTGCCCGACTAATCCACCTGTCTCCCCGCTACTCCTGCGTCTACCCCCTCTGCCAAGCCCTTCACTGGCTCCCCACTTCTAAGAGATTCAAAACCCTAACCATGACATACAAAGCCATCCACAATCTGTACCCTCAATACATCTCTGACATGGTCCCCTGACACCTACCCTCATGCAACCTGCAATCCTCCCAAGAATGTCTTCTCTACTCCCCTCTCATTACCTCCTCCTACATCCACATACAAGATTTCTTCCATGCATCCGCTATACTCTGGAACTCTCTCTCCCAACATATCAGACACTCGCCTGCCCTGGGAACCTTCAAAAGAAACCTGATGGCCCACCTCTTCAGACAAGCCTACAACCTACAATGAGACCCCGTCCACCACACCGTCTCACGTTCGGCACTTCCCCCCTCCTACTGTATTCCCACCTGTCCCTCGTAGACTGTGAGCCCTCGCGGACAGGGTCCTCTCCCCTCCTGTACCTGTTCGATTTGATTGTCAATACATATTGTACTTGTCCTCATCTGCCCTTTCCATATGTAAACTGCTATGGAATCTAATGGCACTATATAAATAAATAATAATAATAGTCTGAGCTGCTGAGCGCACTTGCTGTCTTTGTACACACTGCACATCTCACATGATCTACCCTAGCCCCTTAAACAAGCATCACTGATGACATTTCATTTGAGAGAGGGGGCAGGGTTGTGGCAGTCACCGCAGCCTGTTTCCTCCCGATGACGCTTTGTTTGAGTCTCCCAGCATGCAATGGGATTCTCAAACTAAGTGTTATCAAAAAGTAATTTGCAATAAAAAAAGAAAACAGATAGTGTTGGTAGAGAAGCATGAAAAATTATGAATTCAAGTATTTTACAAAACAGAATAGATTATGGCATTAAATAGATAAGGATTTAGAATGAAAATTAAGTTGTATTTCACCCCTTTAAGCTCTTGGTCAACTTTGGACATGCAATTCCACAGTAATCTGGAAGCATAAATGTGCCATTAATATGCTTGTCTGGCAAAGTACTTTCACAGGTTCCCTATATACAAATCCTATGTGTTTCTTAAAAATACTTGCTAATATACATAAATAAATAATCAATTGAAAAAATTGAAAGCAGCACTAGGAACAATTCACCTCGGGTGCAGTGTCCAGCAGTGTTCAGCTGTATACAATTACCAAAAAATCGGACAGCACTCCATGTTGCAATTCATGCCTTGCTTTATTGGCCCATAAGAACTGAACGTTTCGGTTCCTCAGGAACCTTCTTCCAGCAGTGTACATCTCATAGACTGTGCTAAGGTTATATAGTGTTACAATCATAAGTGTCATTACATCCAATTATACATAAAGTGCGATATTACAGTGGCTTAGACCTTATTTATCCATAACAATGCATCAGATATCTCATTTCATTATTAAATATAAAGTGCCTAGTGCTTATTCTATATAAATATAACAGTGTTTACAGGATATGAACATATTAATGTGTAAAGTGCTTCCAAGTGTTTTAAATTTATTACATGTGTTTCATATCATTAGACTCACCCATCACACGATAATGGCGCTATCTCCCAGAGACCGGCGTCTTCCGGGTATACTGGGCATGCGCAGTAATCCACCAATCGCTACACTACATTACGTCACTTGCAGTTCTCCACCAATCAATCCGCCGCTTGAGCGATCACATGGTACCGCAGCCAGTAACTGAGTTGGCGCTTCCATTATACATACAGCGTCGCTGCATTGTGACTATGTTTGTTTCTGCTTGGGCTTCTGTTCTTCATCTTTGCTTGCGATTGGTGGATTACTGAGCATGCCCAGTGTACCCAGAAGACGCCGGTCTCTGGGAGATAGCGCCATTATCGTGTGATGGGTGAGTCTGATGATCTGAAACACATGTAATAAATTTAAAACACTTGGAAGCACTTTACACATTAATATGTTCATATCCTGTAAACACTGTTATATTTATATAGAATAAGCACTAGGCACTTTATATTTAATAATGAAATGAGATATCTGATGCATTGTTATGGATAAATAAGGTCTAAGCCACTGTAATATCGCACTTTATGTATAATTGGATGTAATGACACCTATTATTGTAACACTATATAACCTTAGCACAGTCTATGAGATGTACACTGCTGGAAGAAGGTTCCTGAGGAACCGAAACGTTCAGTTCTTATGGGCCAATAAAGCAAGGCATGAATTGCAACATGGTGTGCTGTCCGATTTTTTGGTAATTAAATAAATAACCAATTACACATATTTTATTATTATTATTGATGACTTCACTGCTGAATAGTTTATTACATCTTTGATATTACAACTCTTTGCAGAAAATGGTCCTTCCACCGTTGAAACCCTTTCCTGCTGGTTTCATTTTTTATTCAGAGACATTAAATAATCCTAATGTTCAGCTGACTATATATAATATTACATATATTATTTCACTAATTGTATTTAACCCCTTAAGGACCGGGCAACTTTATAAGATAATGAGGTAGCCTCATTTCTCAATTCTGGCCAGCATCAATTCAACGCTTCAACAAGTGATTCTGAGATTGCTTTTTTATGACAATATGTACTTTGTGGCAGTAGTAAATTTTGGTAAAATTATTTTAATTTATTTATGAAAATATTGAAATTTTACCAAAACAGTTTCACAATTTTCAAACTTTAATTTTTATGCCCTTAAATAAGTTAATAAGTACCCTAAAAATAGTTAAAGGGAACCTGTCACCTAATTTATGGCCCCAAACCCATCATTACCTGTCCACGCACCTTCCTAGTTCATCCCTAACCATCCCTGTCTGACCTAAATGTGTACTGTAATTGCTGTGAAAAAAATTATTTTATCACTTACATTCTTCAATGGTAATTATCATGGTGTCGTCCAGATAGTTGACACTGGGGGTGTTCTCGCATCCTGCATCTCCCCCGCTCGCTCTGTGTATCACGCCCCGGGGGCGTGATATCTTGCTTCCCAAGCGTGCTCCCGTGTTCATAATGTGTGTGCTTCTTCCAGGTATGATGCGATGGCTGGGTCATTCCCGGTCATGTGCATTCTTGTTATCTATGTGTTGTACTGAACGGTTTCAGAGTGCGCACTGCGTATGTTCTGAGGCCCTACATCTGGAGGAACGCAGTTACATGGAGCAAGGGGGGGAGATGGAGGATGAGAGAACAGCCCCAGAGTCTACAGTCTGCAGGGACAGGTAGTGATAGGTTTGAGGCAATAAACCAGGTGTCAGGTTTCCTTTAATAACATTTCCCACATGTCTACTTTATCTCAGCACAATTTTTGAAACTTAATTGTTTAGTTAGGAAGTTAGAAGGATTCAAAGTTTATCAGCAATTTCTCATTTTTACAATAAGATTTACAATGCCAATTTTTTTACGGACCACATCACATTTGAAGTCACTTTGAGGGGCCTATATGACAGAAAACACCCACAAGTGACACCATCCCAAAAACTGCATGTTTAGGTGCAGGAGTTAAAGGGAACCTGTCAGCTCGTTTATGTCCCTCCAGTTATCACTGTCTGTAGCTGTAGCTTCATAATACAGGTCTAACCATCCCTGTTTTAGCTCATAGTGTAACGCTAAAGGTGAAAAAAAGCATTTGTACATTAATTTTTCTTATGTAAATGAGGCACTCAGACTACACATTGGAAGTCGTAGTCTTTCTGGCAGGTAATAGTTAACATATCAGCCGTGTGTCACATCATGCTGCAGGACTTGTGTGATGTCACAACCATGTGACTACAATAGGTAGAGCTAAGTCTTCATAGCACATAATGATTAGGCTTGCTTAATTCTGCCCTCTATGGTCACATTATCGTTACATCACTCAGGTCCTTTAGACAGAGATGCTAATAGTAAAATAACTATTAACTTGCCAGATAGACTACATCATCCAAGGTGTAGTCACTTCCTCATTTACATAAGAAAATGTAAGTGTACAAATGCTTTTTTTTCCACCTTTAGCACTACACTTTGAGCTCAGACAGGGATGGTTAGACTTTTATTATGAAACTGCAAGTACAGACAGTGATAGCTGGGGGTGTGGCATAAACAGCCTGACAGGTTCCCTTTAAAGCAATGTGGAAGGGAAAAAAATAATCTTTTACTTTTTCCCACACTAATGTTGCTGTGGCCCGCAATTTTGCATTTTTACAAGGTTAACAGGCAGAAATGGACCATACAGTTTGTTATGCAATTTCTCCTGAGTATGCTGATGCCCCATATGTGATGTACAACTACTGTTTGAGTGCACAGCAGGGCTCAAAGGAAAGGAGCAACATTTCACTTTTCAAATGAAAAATTGTCTGGAATCGATAGCAGTTTCATGTTGTGTTTGGAGAGCCCCTGATGTGCCTAAACAGTGGAAACACCCCACATATGACCCCATTATGGAACCTTCAGCTCTTAGGGAATTTATATAGGGCTGTGGTGAGCATCCAGAACCTGCAAGTGCTACATAGAATTTTAAAATGTTGAGCTGTGAAAATAATTTAAAAAACCTACCGTATATACTCGTGTATAAGCCGAGTTTTTCAGCCCAAAATTTGGGCTGAAAAGTCTCCCCCTCGGCTTATACACGAGTCAATACGGGTGGGGGCTGTGTCCCGGGGCTGTGGTGGCTGCAGGAGGCGGGGGGAGGCTGCTGTATGAGCGGCCCCATCACGTGGGGCCGCTCATTATATATGCACTGCTTCCCCCTGTCAATCAGCGGCAGGGGGAAGCAGTGCATATGCCCCCAAATGCTGGCACTCACCCCCCTTGCAAGGGCCCCCCCCCGGGCGCTTATATTACCATCCCGGTCTTCTGATCCGCGCCGCCCCTCTGTGCTGCGTCCTCGGTGCTCCGTCCTGCTACATCCGGGATCTCCGGCCGTCGCGCGATGACGTCATCGTGCGACGGCCGGGGATCCCGGATGTAGCAGGACGGGAGCTGCGAGGACGCAGCACCGAGGAGCAGTGCGGATCAGAAGACCGGGATGGTAAGAGAAGCCCCGGGGGGGGGCCCTTGCAAGGGGGGTGAGTGCCAGCATTTGGGGCTGCAGGTTACCCCCAGGGGGCTGCTGAGTACCCCCTGGGGCTGCTGTATTACCGCTGGGGCTGCTGTATAGCCCCTGGGGCTGCTGTATACCCCCTGGGGCTGCTGTATACCCCCTGGGGCTGCTGTATAGCACCTGGGGCTGCTGTATACCCCCTGGGGCTGCTGTATTACCCCTGGGGCTGCTGTATTACCCCTTGGGCTGCTGTATTACCCCTTGGGCTGCTGTATTACCACTGGGGCTGCTGTATTACCACTGGGGCTGCTGTATTACCACTGGGGCTGCTGTATAGCCCCTGGGGCTGCTGTATTACCCCTGGGGCTGCTGTATAGCCCTTGGGGCTGCTGTATACCCCCTGGGGCTGCTGTATTACCCCTGGGGATGCTGTATTACCCCTGGGGCTGCTGTATAGCCCCTGGGGCTGCTGTATTACCCCTGGGGCTTCTGCATAGCCCCTGGGGCTGCTGTATAGCCCCTGGGGCTGCTGTATTACCACTGGGGCTGCTGTATTACCACTGGGGCTGCTGTATTACCACTGGGGTCTGTATATACCACTGGGGAGGCTGCTGTATACCACACTGCTAGGGGCTGTATACCTGTGCTGGGGTCCACCCTCGGCTTATACACGAGTCAATAGGTTTTCCCAGGTTTTGGGGGCAAAAGTAGGGGGGTCGGCTTATACACGGGTTGGCTTATACACGAGTATATACGGTAATTGTTCCTTCAAAAATGTTGTTTTAGCCCCAATTGCTTTATTTTCACAAAGGTAACAGGAAAGAATGAAACTTAAAATTGTTGTGCAGTTTCTCCTGATGTGCCTTTTGTGGTGGAAAACTACTGTTTGGCCGCATGGTAGGACTCAGAAGGTAAGGAGCACTGTTTAACTTTGGAACGTAAAATTGGCTGGAAAAGATAACAGATGCAATATTGCATGATGAACACTTTGAACCCTCAGGTGCTTCACAGAATTTTATAATGTTGGGCCATGAAAAAAAAAATACATTTTTCCCACAGAAATATTGATTTCGCCCCAGATTTTTCATTTTGATAAGGTTAACAGGAGAAAATGGATTGTACCAATTTATGTGCAGTTTCTCCTGAGTACACTGATGCCCCATAAGTGGTGGAACACTACGGTTTAGGCACACGGCAGGGCTCGGAAGGGAATGAGAACTATTTGACTTTTGGAGTCCAAGCTTGGCTGGAATAGATTGAGGATGCCATGTTGAGTTTGCAGAGCCCATGACGTGCCTAAACATTGGAAACCAGTCACAAGTCACCCCATTTTGGAAACTACACTCCTTGAGAAATTTAGCTAGAGGTGTGGTGAGCATGTAGAACCCACAAGTGCTGCACAAAATTTTAAAAAATTGAACCGTGAACATTAACAGTTGTTTATTCACCAAAAATGTTGGTTTAACCCAAAATTTTTCATTTTCACAAGGGTAACAAAATAAAATGGGCCAAATAATCTGTTGTGCAACTTCTCCTGAGTACAACAATACCCCATATGCGGTCAGAAAGTCTTGTTTAGGCACATGGCATGGCTCAGAAAGAAAAGAGTGAAATTTCATTTTTGGAGTGCAAAATTGTCTGGAATAGGTTACGGACGTTATCTTGTATTTTAAGAGCCGCAGAGGTTCCCAAACAGCAGAAACGTCTCCAAAAGTGACTTCATTTTGGAAACTACACCCCTCAATGAATTTATGTAGGGGTGTGGTGAGCATCTTGAACCCATTGGTGCTTCACAGAATCTTATAATATTGGGCCATAAAATTTAAATATAACTGTGGGCTCTGTGTGGCTTCTGTTTGGCATTATCTGGCTTTTAATAAGTATACAAAAGGGGTGGTCAACTGCACTTTCATGCATGCCTAAAAAGACGGGCACAGCCGGGGCATAAACCTGACAGAGTCCAAAGTGTTTCCATCTGCCTTACTATAGGGAATCTGAGGTTTCGTCTAATTCATATATTTCATAGATTTACGTACATGTAATCCTTGGTGTAAACGCTCAGCTTGGAGTGAAGGATAAACGTGACCTTGCTGCTATCTTTGAGGCAAAATAAACAATATTTTTTTACTCCGTTCACCATGTGGTATAAGTGATTAGACATCTTTATTTTTTGAGTCTGTTACAGCAATACCAGAGTCATATACAACAGCATCTCAATCAATTAGAATATCACCAAAATTGTTTTTCAGTAATTCAATACAAAAAGTGAAACCCATATAATATATAGAGTCATTACAAATGGAGTGATCTGTTTCAAGTGTTTATTTATGTTAATGTTGATGATTATGGCTTACAGCCAATGAAAACCCAAAGGACATTATCTCAGAAAATTAAAATAGGGAGGATGAAGGGTTAAAAACCATGCTGCCATATTCTACAAGACATCAAAGGGTGAATATAATATTGATTTATTAGTCAACGAGTTTCAGGGCTCCCAGAAATGCCCTGAAACATGGCAATATGACATTGATTTTTCCTGAGGAAGGGGCCAAGGAGCCCTGAAATGCGCTGACTAATAAATCAATATAATATTCACCATTTGATGCCTTGTGGAATATGGCAGCGCAGTTTTTAACCTTTCATCCTCTCTACTGTATATGCACTATGCTGGGGGCTGCAGCAGCTGTGATATGCTTTTATAGTGGTTGTGAATTTCACAACCACACACGATGAAGCCTCTGATACCTATTTAGGTAATATTTAATCCCTCAGACCCTTCATCCTCCCTACTTTAATTTTCTGAGATAATGACCTCTGGGTTTTCATTGGCTGTAAGCCATAATCATCAACATTAACAAAAATAAAGCTTTGAAATAGATCACTCTGTAATGACTATATAATATATGTGTTTCACTTTTTGTATTGAATTACTGAAAGAAATTAACTTTCTGATGACATTCTAATTCATTGAGACGCACCTGTAGTTTTTTTATGTTGGTCTACTATCCCACACTAAAAAACGCTCCTTTTTTTTTCATTGAAAAATTGTTTGCATCACCATATTTTGAGAGCTACATTTTTTCTATATTTTTGCAGACTGATTCAGGTGAGGGCTTGTTTTTTTGCAGGATGAGTTGATTTTTTTTATTAATACCATTTTTGTTCACTTAATATTTTTTGATTGCTTTTAATTCCGATCCTTGGGATGCAGAATAAACAAAACCTGCAATTCAGAAATAGATTTTTGTGGGTTTTAATTTTATTTTTACCATTCACTATGTAATAAAAGTGTTAGGACTGCTTTATTTTTCTTGTCAGTACAATTACTGTATAGCGATACCATATTTGTACATTTTTTATGGTTTGCCACTTTTACACAATAAAAACAGTTTTATACTTTTTTATTTTTTTACTGATGGTGCTGTATGGCAGCTTGCTTTGATGTTTTCAGAAATACCATTTTTATTTAAATTTGTCTTTTCATCGCTTTTTATTCCACGTTTATTTTCGTGTTCTGATGATTTTTTGTGAAGTTTTTTTTATGCTGTTCACTGTAAGGGTTAAATAGTGAGACAGTTTTATAGATCAGTGTCATTCTGGACGATGCGATACCAAATGTGTCTGCTTTATTAGTTTTTTTTTTTACAGTACATAAACATTCATATTAATTGGTGTAGTAATTTTGTTCTTTATTTTCGCGGGGGAGGTTGTTTTGTTAATAATGTTAATCATTTTTGCAATTTTTTAATTACTTTTTTGTATTTTGTTTATTTAGCTCCTCTATGGGACTTTAACTTTTATTCTTCTGATCACTGGTTTCGTTCAAGTTATTTTTAATATATTAAAAGCATTGCATTCCAGTGTTTAGTATTAATTAGCAATCTTAAATTATATAACAGAAAAGAAGATAATAAGTATGTCTAAAGCTGTAAATTTTGACAACATTAGCAAAGTTCAAATGAAAGTAAACACAGCTTAAAGGGATCCTGTCACTTCCTAAGCTATCAAAACATGTCCCTGCAGCATCCTATCACTAATCTCACACTCCTTTTGTCTCCTAAACGCATCCTGTGAAAGTGCATAAAAACGTTTTAATACTTACTCATTAGTGATTATAATTAGCAGGGGCTATATTCTTTAGTCACCAGGGCGTGTTGTTTAGCAGCTCCAGGATCCACCCTCTCTCTGTCTGTGCTGCTGTGAAACTGAAGGCAGGACTAATGATTTGCATTCTGTGAGTGATAGAGAGGGTAATGCCTGCACATCACATCAGAAGACACAGAGACAGGGTGGATCCTGGAGCTGCACAACAGCCCGCCTTGGTGACTAAAGAATAGTCACTCTGCTAATTATAATCACTAATGAGTGAGTATTAAAACGTTTTAATACTTACTCATTAGTGATTATAATTAGCAGGGGCCATATTCTTTAGTCACCAGGGGGGTGTTGTTTAGCAGCTCCAGGATCCAGCCCTCTCTCTGTCTGTGCTTAAGTGAAACTGAAGGCAGGACTAATGATTTGCATTCTGTGAGTGGTAGAGAGGGTAATGCCTGCACAAGCAGAGCAAACACACAGAGACAGGGTGGCTCCTGGAGCTGCAAAACAGCCCACCTTGGTGACTAAAGAATATAGCCCCTGCTAATTATAATCACTAATGAGTAAGTATTAAAACGTTTTTATGCACTTTCACAGGATGCTTTTAGGAGACAAAAGGAGTGTGAGATTAGTAATAGGATGCTGCAGGGACATGTTTTGCTAGGTTAGGAGGCGTTCTGGAGGTGACAGGATCCCTTTAATTTTCTAAGAATGGGTAGAAAAGGGATTAGAGTTTATAGGGGAGGGTAGGAAGAGGGGAAAGGAAGGAAGAAGAAACAAAGGGTCAATGTAATCTTAAATCTGTCCACTAAGGTCCTCATATGTTATAAATTAATTTGAATTATACAGCTAATAAAAATAGTTAATAGATTTGATAAACAATTAGTATTAACACAATGGATTTATAAGCATAGGTTTGCTGAAAATGTATTATTCCATATACCTCATCTCGCATTGTATTTCTCCTTTTGGATACATTTAACTGCAAAACTATGTTCATAAGTGTTATATCTGCTAATTCTTTCCATAATACAATCTAGTGTTGGATGTTGTGAATCTTTCTAATTAGTTGCAATTCGTAGTTTGGCTGTAAGAAGAATATGTGTTACTATGTACCTATACATTTTAGGAATATTAATTACACATAATAGCAACAGAGCTAGTTTAGGGGAAAGGGTTAGAGAAATATATGTAGTAAGTAGTACATTTCAAACATCTGACCAAAATTTGTTCAGAATTGGGCATGTCCAAATTATATGGGTAAGACTACCCACTTCACCACATCCTCTCCAACAATCTGAGCAGACTTCCGGGTAAATTAGATTCAATTTGCAAGGTTAGTAGTACCATCTTGAAAATAATTTGAATTTACATTCTTGTAGGGATACGCAAAGTGAATTGGAATAGACTAGAGCAATAGCCTCATGCAGGGGCGGGCTGGCCCAGGTGGCAGGGGGGCTGGTGGTATAGTCCACTTCTAGGGCCGCCCCCTACAGAAACGGGCCGGCCGCGGGCGTCGCTTTGCGGCTGGCACATGACGCGCGGGAGTTGCGGGAGTCTCTGATCAGGTAAGGGCCGATAGCACCCCCCCCCCCCCCGCTTCTCAGGTCAGACCTGACAGCAACCCCCCCCCGCTTCTCAAGTCAGGGCCGGCAGGGCAAATCTGCCACCCAGGGATGGAGGCTCCAGCCAGCCCCTGGCCTCATGTACCTGTGCTTCATTAAGTTTGGTGTCTAGTTCCTTTTCCAAAGCCTGGTAATTTGAAGCCTTGCACAAATCTTGTTGGCTATTAAAGTTGGAATATATTGAGCTAGTAGTCCAATTTTTTGGGGGTAATCCTAGAAGAATCTTTTTATTTTAAGAAGTTTGTTAATTAATTTCCAGGAAGTGAACTCTAAGTCAGAGAGATTAACCCCTTCCTGACGTTTGACGTTGTACAACTAGGGATGAGCGAGTAGGCTCGGCGCTACTCGTTACTCGCACGAGTATCCCTGTACTCGGGATGCTCGGCGAGCACCGAGTACCGCCGAGTTGCTCGGACTGCTCGCTAATAATTATCGCTCTGACACAAATACACAGCTCCCTTCAGTGCACACAGTGAGCTGGCACCTCACAGAGAGCAGATTGATTGTTTGGATCCCTCTGGGGGCACATCAAGATGTTGTATACTGCGGCAATTTGAAAAAGCCCACCCTCCCGCCCTTTCCCAGAAACACTCGGTTTATAACCGTAAGTCTTTGGGCAGAGCCTGTCACTAATTGACTTACATTGGGCTCGGTTCTCTGGCCGAGTACACGAGTATCTTGGGATGCTCGGCCACTGCATCGAGCACCCGAGCATTTTAGTACTCGCTCATCTCTATGTACAACGTCATAGAAGTCAGTGACTTCCCGGCCTTTGACGTTGGACAACGTCATGGTGGGATCATTGCACCATTGCCGTGGTAACCGGCATCGGGCCCCGGTGTTCTGTGATTCTTATCACAGAACACAGGGGGTTGATATGGGGGAAGTGCATTCCCCACCCCGCCCTCACGATCTCTGTGATTGACTGTTCAATCTTTGAACAGTGAATCACAGCCATCCTCTCTCCAGCTATGGAAGGTGCTGTCAATGTTTTGACAACATTAGGAAAGTTCAAAGATAATTAATCAAAGCCTAATTTTCTAAGAATGGGAAGAAAAGGGATTGGAGTTTATAGGGGAGGGTAGAAAGAGGGGAGGGGAAGGAAGGAGGGGAAAGGAATGAAGGAAGAAACAAAGCGTCAATGTCATCTTAAGTCTGTTCAATAAGGTCCTCATAAAGTCATTCCAATTACACACCTAATAAAAATAGTTAATAGATTTGATAAACAATTAGTATTAACGCAGTGGATTTATAAGCATAGGTTTGATGAAAATGTATCATTTCATATACCTCATCTCACATTGTATTTCTCCTTTTTTCATTTTCACGGCTCAATCTATAAAGCACCTGTAGGTTCAAAGTGCTCACCATGCATCTAGATAAGTTCCTTAGGTGGTATAATTTCCAAAATGGGGTCACTTCTAAGAGGTCTTCACTGTTTAGGCAAACAGCGGCTTTCCAAATATGACATTGTGTCCGCTAATGCTTGCAGCTAATTTTCCATTCAAAAAGTCAAATGGTGCTCCTTCCCTTCCGACCCCTGCCATGCGCCCAAACAGTAGTTTTTGACCATATGTGGGGTATCGGGGTATTCAGCTGAAATTGCTCAACAAATCTTATGGTCTTTTTTGTGCTTTTACCTTTGTGAAAATGCAATAATTGAGGCTAAAATAACATTTTTGTTGGAAAAATGTAAATGTTCATTTTTTTCCTTCCACATTGTTTTAGTTCCTGTGACCCACCTGAAGGGTTAATAATCTTCTTAAATGTAGTTTTGAGTAGCTTTAGAGGGTGCAGTTTTTAGAATGGTGTCACTTTTGGGAATTTTCTATCGCATAGGCCCTTCAAAATCACTTCAAATGTGATGTGGTCACTAAAAATGGTTTTGTAAATTTTGCTGGAAAAATGAGAAATTTTTGATGAACTTTGAACTCTTATAACTTCCTAACAAAAAAATGTTGTTTCCAAAATTGTGCTGATGTAAAGTAGACATGTGGGAAATGTTATTTGTTCACTATCTGGTTTGACATAACTCTCTGGTTTAATAGAATAAAAATTCAACATTTGAAAATTGCTAAATTTTCAAACTGTTTACCAAATTTCCATTTTTTTCCACAAACAATTGCAAAAATTATAAACCTAAATTTACTACTAACATAAAGCTTTTAGTTCCTGTGACCCACCTGAAGGTTAATAATCTTCTTAAATGTAGTTTTGAGTAGCTTTAGAGGTGCAGTTTTTAGAATGGTGTCACTTTTGGGAATTTTCTATCGCATAGGCCCTTCAAAATCACTTCAAATGTGATGTGGTCACTAAAAATGGTTTTGTAAATTTTGCTGGAAAAATGAGAAATTTTTGATGAACTTTGAACTCTTATAACTTCCTAACAAAAAAATGTTGTTTCCAAAATTGTGCTGATGTAAAGTAGACATGTGGGAAATGTTATTTGTTCACTATCTGGTTTGACATAACTCTCTGGTTTAATAGAATAAAAATTCAACATTTGAAAATTGCTAAATTTTCAAACTGTTTACCAAATTTCCATTTTTTTCCACAAACAATTGCAAAAATTATAAACCTAAATTTACTACTAACATAAAGCTCAACATGTCACGAAAAAACAATTTCAGAATCATTCTGATTCGTTGAAGCATCCCAGAGTTATAACCTTATAAAGTGACACTGGTCAGAATTGCAAAAAATGTCCAAGTCAGTATTGTCACATCAAGCTGGGTGTTGAAGGGATTAAATTCTTGTTGTAAGGTTTAAAAAGGTAAAATTTGTGAATCTATGATTATATCAACCAAGTTTCTGATTCCTTTTTCCAACCAAGCAGATATATTTAATGGAGGTATGTTATATTCCATTGTCTTAATCAGAATATTTTTTAGTTTAGTCAAATCTTGAGAATTTGTTAAAGGGAACCTGACCTCACAAACTGACCCCCCCCACATCTTTATACCTGCCCCTGCACCCCCTCTTATCATTTCTAGCCATCCCTTTTGCAGAAAAAATCGATTTAGTAAAGTAGAAAAGAAGTTATATTTACCTCGTCCTGTGTGAGTTCTCTGTTTCTGAATTAGTCTCAATGGTCTGCCAGTCTGCTGCTCCCTTGTAATTATGCACGCCCCCTCTCAGGTTGATGCCTTGGTAAGAGCCTGGCCCCGTCATGAAAGGGGCGTGGCTAAATCGTGTCATGCCGTTAGCCCCGCCCCCTTTCATGGTGCGGCCAGGCTCTTAGCAAGGCAGCAACCTGAGAGGGGGCGTGCATAATTACAAGGGAGCAGCAGACTGGCAGACCATTGAGACTAATTCAGAAACAGAGAACCCACACAGGACGGAGGTGAATATAAACTTTTCTCTACTTTACAAATACGATTTTTTTCTGCAAAAGGGATGGCTAGAAATGATAAGAGGGGGTGCAGGGACAGGTAGAAAGATGCGGGGGGGTCTGTTTGTGGGGTCAGGTTCCCTTTAAGAACTTGAATCAATTGTCTCCAGATTTTAATGGGGTTGCGAATTATGGGGTCTTGGGGAAGAGACTTTTAGTTAAAGATTAAAGTGAACCTGACCTCACAAACTGACCCCCCCACATCTTTAGACCTATCCCTGCACCCACTCTTATCATTTCTAGCCATCCCTGTTGCAGAAAAAAATCGATTTTGTAAAGTAGAGAAAAGTTTATATTTACCTAGTCCTGTGTGAGTTCTCTGTTTCTGAAGAAGCCGCAATAGGTGTGCCTGTCTGTTGCTCCCTTGTAATTATGCACGCCCCTCTCAGCTTGCTAAGAGCCTGGCCGCATCATGAAAGGGAACGGGGCTCCGGTATGACGCAATTTTTGCCCCGCCCCTTTCATGACGCGGCCAGACTCTTAGCAAGATGAGAGGGGCGTGCATAATTACAAGGGAGCTGCAGACAGGCCTGCCTATTGCGGCTTCTTCAGAAACAGAGAACTCACACAGGACGAGGTGAATATAAACTTTTCTCTACTTTACAAAATCGATTTTTTTCTGCAAAAGGGATGTTTAGAAATGATAAGAGGGGGTGCAGGGACAGGTCTAAAGATGCGGGGGTTCAGTTTGTGAGGTCAGGTTCACTTTAAGTGAACTAATAGAAACTCAAAGAGTGGTGCATTGTTAATTTTAGACCTCTTGATCATTAGTGAAGAATATAGAAATAATACAGATGTTACGTCTACAGGGCGTGATGATGTCATGTGGACTCACTAGGCCACTGGTGGTGCAATGGTAGCTGAATACCTGATACTCAAGAGACAGGAGAGTGAACTTTGTAAAACCAAAGATATTTATTAAGGAAAATTCTACAAAGGGGAAAGGTGCTTACGGGGAAGACCCTCTGGAACACAACACTGTACCACGTAGCAGAGCACTGGGCAAGGTGTACTCCTGTACAGGTATTCTTCCCGTCACAACACCAAGGTGGCCTGAATGCCGCGAATCCCAAACCAGAGGGGCTACCTGTACAGACCAGACAGTAGAGAAATGAGGGACTGTAGAATACTGGCTCTGTCGGTGGAGAGGATCCCAGTGGCTCCATGTAATCTTGGGAAGGCTGATCCAGCCGGTAGTGGTATCTGGATAGTTCCAGAAGGAAAGAGTTAGCAAGCCTGGAGTGGGGTCTGGAATGTCCAGGGAGATCCCAGATAAGGAGGATTCTGTAAAGACAGAGACATTAGTATAAAGTTAGGAAACAGTCTTCCAAATGCAGAGCACTACAGGAGGGCGACCTGGATGGAGACACCAATCATAGAATGAAGATGTTGTCCAAGCACCTCCCTTAAGGGGAGGGTGCCTTTTATACACAAAGCATGACAGTATAGACAGCCCTAGTAGAGAACAGGTGCTCTGCAGCTTTAAGTATGTGCAGGAGTCGGGGCGCGCTTCCTAAGAGCATTTCCAGGAGACCTGCCAAGGGAATGCAGGCTCCTAGCAGAGAAAGAAGCCGCTGATCGCCTGGCGCCATGGACAGGGTAAGCAATACTAGCGGAGCCACGTGATGAGTGCTGGTATCCCTGTTCATGAAAGACCGGCCCCACGTCCGAGGGCATGACAATAGAGTTAAAAATTTACCCAGAAAAAACAAACTTCCCAAGTGTAGCAAATAGAAAGCACCAATGTACCCTATCAAATGTTTTTTTAGCGTCTAGTGCCAATAATATTGATGGAAGCTTAACTATTTCAATATGGGATATTAAGTTAATAGTCTTCCTCGTGGCATCAGTGGTTTTCCTATTCTTCATAAATCCAACTTGGTCTTGATTAATTAAATGGGGAATAAGAGGTTGTATTTGTGACATTATTGTTTTTGCAATCATTTCTGTATCAGAGTTGATGAGTGAAATAGGCCAATAGTTTGCTAAATTTTCGGGATCATCTTTGTCTTTAGGAATGACAACAATTGTGGCCTCCAACATTTCTTTATTAATATGGGCTTCTGTCGCAATTTGATTAATAAGCCTAGTTATATAAGGGATTAAAATCTTAGAAACCAGATCTGGGGATTTGTTAATTTTTAGTGAATCAATAGTTTCTTTGATTCTAATTCTTTGTATGGACAGTTTAATTACTCTATGTCTAATTTAGAAAGTTGGGGTAAATGGAGATTATCTAAAAATGATTTAATGGCATCTTCTTGAGGGTGATGTATTTCTTTAGAAAGATTTAAATTGTATAATCCAGAGTAATATTCTGCAAATGCTTTTGAAATATCCCCTGGGTATTTACAGGATTGATTACTTAGGTTATTAATCTTTGGGATTCTAGTTTTTTGTCTTTGTTGTTTAAGTTTCATAGCAAAAGCTATTACCGTAGTTATTAATTAATTAATTAATTAGTATTAATAGCATAGCTCTTCACAGTGCAGCACCTCCCTACCTCTCCACACTCATCTCTGTCTATCACCCCACCTGTTTTCTTCGCTCTGGACGTGACTCTAGACTAACGTCTGCATTAATCCGAACCTCTCACTCCTGGCTCCAAGACTTCTCCCGAGCTGAACCAAATATCTAGAATGCTCTACCACCAGAAATTAGGTCTTTGCACAACTTGCATAGTTTCAGGCGATCACTAAAAATACATCTTTTTAAGGTGGCCTGTCATGATCCCTAGATAAAGTCACTTAGACATAGCCTATCCCCTCCACCAGTCTCAAATGCATCACAAATAATGGTTGGTGGCCACTTATGCTGCTCCTGTTCCCCATTTCTTCAAGTTGACTATGCCATCATTGTAAATAAGCACATTTACTTTGTGTCACCTCCCACCTCATTGTTAGATTGTTAGCTCTTATGAGCAGGGCTGTCATTATTTTGCTTATGATTTGTTATGATTGTTTAAATATAAACCTCTGAATTGTGAAGCCCTGTGGAATATGTTGGCGCTGTATAAATAAATATTATTTTTAAAGCAAAATATTTTGATAGTTTACTAGATGAGTGATAGTGAGTTGTTCTAGCAGCTTTGATTACTTTGTTATATTCGTTAGATAAAAGAGAAGACAGCTCCATCTTTAATTTTAGTCTTTCGTGACACAGATGTGGGAATAGTTTAATCAGAATTGACGATTCGATTTCACTAATCTTTTTAGTGATATCACTAATTTCTCTTTCATTCTTTCTTCTGAGTCTTGAATTAAGTTTGATCATTTCACCCCTAATGACAGCTTTCTTCACAACCCAGAGTGTATAGATGGAAGTATCTTTTAAGTCATTATCTGAGAAATAGTCATTAAGGGTTAATTCAAGTTCATTATTACATATCCAAATTTTCCTCATATTGGGAGGATATCCTAAAGCAATTTCACACGTTACAGGGGAATGATCCGACCAAGTTCTTGGTTCAATTTTAATCTTTTTAAATTTAGGAAGAGTGTGGATGTTAGTCAATATAAGATCCAAATGGGTGAATAACATGTGTATTCTATAGACGAAGTGTTGAGACACCCAAATGTGTAAAATAATCCTCCCTTAGGGTCCCGTTACACTTTGCGATGTTCCAGCGATCCCGACAACGATACGTCATGGATCGCTGGAACGTCGCTACGTGGTCGCTGGTGAGATGTCAAACAGTCAGATTTACTCAACGACGCAGCAATGATATAGCAACCCGTATAACGACCTCGGCGGTCGTTGGGACTCTGTCACACAGCAGCTAGTCTGATGACTGAGACCTATGTGGCTGAGTTCTGAGTCACCAACGAGGTCATTTTTAAGGCGTCAAACACACCGATGCATGCTGCCCAGCCAGAACCTGACGATCAAAAAATGGTCCAGGCCATTCCGACTCAATACCTTTATGTCCGCGCTGCTGTCAGACCGGTATACCAATGACACTGGACGTCTAGGTATTGGAGATATAGATTTATTTCCTTATTTCCAACGCGTTTCGGACCCGACGTGCCGAGCTCCTTCCTCAGGGAACGATTCTGTTCCCTGAGGAAGGAGCTCGGCACGTGGCTCCGAAACGCGTTGGAAATAAGGAAATAAATCTATATCTCCAATACCTAGACGTCCAGTGTCATTGGTATACCGGTCCGACAGCAGCGCGGACATAAAGGTACTTCGTCCGAATAACCTTGTGATTTGAGCACCGCATCCTGTGGAAGTACGGTCCCTGCAGCAGCTGTTTTTTCTGAGCGATTACGCTGGTTGTGTGCTACACAACCACATCAGGTGAGCAATACCAATATTCACATCATACATCTGTCTAAAAAAGATAAGACCCTATTTGCGCATTCTCAACCCTTTAGATATATTCCGACTCAATGTCACAGAGGTGGCCTGTCGCTGCTATGTGTCAAACATGGCGAGATCACTGGCAAGGTCGCTGTTGCATCACAAAACCTGTGACGTAACAGCAATCTCGCTAGGTGTGACGGGGCTTTAAGATCCATGTATCTAGGTGGTGAGCCTGAAGTCTGAATTTAGGTGGAGAATCACAGGCATAGTTAGGAACTAAATTAAAATCTAGCAAGATTATCAGATTACCTTTAACGTGGGTGTTATTTTGATTATTTTGTTTATAAAGGTACTCTTGCCTTGGTTCAAAGCATAAATGTTTGCTATTGTGAATACTACTTCATTTAGTTTACATACCAAGATCGGGTATATTCCATTGGTTTCATCAGGGAAATCAGAACATTTTTCAAACATCACTGTATCTCTTATTAATATTGCTACACCTGCTTTTTTCTTGTTACCCAATAATTTCAATATAAGAGGATAGGATATATTCGGAAATTTTGGAGCGTTTCCGCTCAGGAATTTGGTTTTCTGGACACCAATTACATATGAATTAATAGATTTGAGTTGTTTGAAGAACAAAAATCTCTTCTGCGGGTATTTAATCCATTCACATTATATGTTGTGACTTTAAGGGACATTGAAATTATAAGTACTCATATTTCCTGTCAGGAGTAATGGGTGATAATGTGATTCACTTATTATATGGAATTTAACAGACATTAATAATTAACAGAATTAAAAAAAATTAATTCATAAATTAAATAAATTAAATTATTAAATATAGTACAAAAAAAGATAAATTAAACACAAGTGAATTTGGGTCCCAACTCGATAGGAACTGAAATCAGTTGGAAAAGGGTTCCTACTTAGGGTCAATGTTCAGAGCCCTCCTGGGCAGTAAATATTGTCAATATATGGAAAAAAAAAGTCACAAAGAAAAATTGACTTTGTATCTGCCAAATGAACCTATGTCTTTGAGGACATTGAGGTCTTCTTCTTCCTGTGAAATTGAAAATCATTTGCCCTTGGAATGAAAAGTAACTTTTGTCGTATTACCCCATCTGCAGGGGATGCTTTCGTTTTTAAAAACATCTGTAATCTTCCTTAATTTTTTCCTTTGTAGGAGAGTCTCTCTAGATAGATCTGTAAATACTTTGAGTGACTGATATGGTGCTTGCAGGTTTTTCTTAATCCAAAGGTGCGTCAGAAAAGTTTCTTTGTTGTGATAATAGTGTATCCTCAGGACGACATCTCCAGGTACACTAGATGGTAGGTGAGAAGGTTTAGGTAAACGATGTGCTCTGTCAATAACCAAATTATTATATGTAAGATGCGGTAAAGCATTCCTCATAACTCTTTTGACGTGTACCTGGAGATCTTGGTCTTTAAAACTCTCGGGTATTCCTCTATTTTAATTTTAATATTATTGCGCCTATGTCCACAAGTTTTGCTCTGAGTAGTTTCACTTCATATATGGATTTCATGTTCCTTATGCGATTTTTTAGTAGTATTTTGTAGCACTATAACCTCCACATCAGTGCACTCTGCTCTTCGATTCATCATTTCAATAGTTGATTTAAGGTCTTCACATTGTTTATTCGTATCCTGCTGTATTGAGTCTTTGAATGCTTTGGACAAGTCCAGTAAGAAGTTTTTATCTATAGGTTGGCTGTTGGATCTGTAATCCGCAAAAGTATCATTTGTGGATTCTGATTCCCCTGGATTAGGTCTTGTTTTTTGTTTTTGTGGTGTCAAACTTGTTGATGAATTACTATTGGTGGCCTGGTCAGAGTCCTTTCTATTTGTGTTAGAAGAAACAGACCTCTCTGAATCCATTTCTGTCGTTTTTTTATGTACTATAGAGTTATCTCTAATCAAAGAATGTGAATGTGTTATTTCCTTCTTTTTGACCTCTTTTTTAATTTGCAAGGGTTTAAGATTAATAACTCTATTGTTAGGACCTCCTTATTTCACAGTAGTCGTAGATTTACGAGAGCCTTGTTGATATTTATTTGTCGATGGTTTAAATTAGGTTGATGTTTTTTTGGTGTGAGAGGCCATCTTAAAGTGATGTCAACATTTGATGTGCTATTTAAAGTAATAAAAAAAATAAAAAAGGAGTTCACTGGTCTCAAGTATTTCAATAGACATGTATTGGAATACATAATACCTTTCAGATTACACAGGTAGAATGCCTGTTATTTTTTGCCATTTTGCCTATGGCTGGGTCTAAGAGTCCACCATATCTGGCACACCAGAGGGTCATGGTTTGACCTCCGGGTGCCATGACAATCATTAGCTCCCAATTAATTTGTTACAGGGGTGCCAATAGATGCCAGAAAGGAAGCCTCCTCCCATTCACAATCCTTTAAATGCATTGATTGCTATCGATCATGGCGTTTAGAGGATTAATAAGCTAGGTGCGGTTCTTGCACCGACCCTTTCTGTACTGCAGGAGCTCATCTGTTAGCTGAGCCAAGCTCCTGCAGGGATCGTATTGGGAATGCTGATATTTCAGCATCTCCTGCATGATCATGCAGTGATCGGTCAGTCAGATTGACTAATTACAGTGGTCAGAGAATGGAGACTGCTGTAATGGGTCTACACATCTCTGGCCATTCCGGTCAGCTGGTAGTGACAACAGTTGGAATGGTACAGAGGTAAGTATGTGTTTTTTTTAGTATAGCGCATGAATTAAGCATCCAGGCATAGATTACCTTTTGTTGGCACTGCTTTAATTAACAAATGTGGCTCTCAACATCTTTTGGTGGGTTTGCTGTGACCCGCCAAAACATGTTGTGAGAACCACATTTGTTAAATAAAGCAGTACCAACAAAAGGAACAAAATAAAATATACAGAGAGGCGCCCTTAGGTGTACCTGGTGGTCTAGTGGGATTGTTGGGGAAGGGGGGTTGTGAGATCACTCGCCTTTTGTGGTTTGCACCTCTGATGAAGGTGGTGACCCACCAAAATGTGCTGTGAGAGCCACATTTGTAAAATAAAGCAGTACCAACAAAACGATAATCTGTGCCTGGATCATGCGCTATACCAAAAAAACATACTTACCTCTGTACCATTGAAATCACCTTGGGAGTGGTAGGAGCTGCAGCTTAAGGGCCGGAGCATAGAAAATAAAGAACTTGCAGTGATATCACTCCCACTTGACTTGCCCAGCCGGAATGCCGGAGGATTGTGCAATGTATGAATGCACACCAGAGGACCACACTGTAGTTGTGCAGAGGTGCACAAAAATTGGTGCACGAAAGTTGAGTGATCTCACAACCCCCCTCCCTAACAATCCCCACTAAACCACCAGGTACACAAGGGCGCCTCTCTGTATGTTTTATTTTTCACAGTTGGAATGGAGCTCTTACTGGGTGTTTTTACTCAATGACAGTTTTAAGCCTTGACGTACATAGCACATCATTATGTGGGCATTGACACCTACAATATACATAAACATCAGAAAAGACAGCGCCTCACCAGTTGGTAGTGTTCAAAACTCCTTTATTCTGCCCCATGCGATGTTTCATGGGGGCAGAATAAAGAAGTTTTGAACACTACCAACCGGAGAGGCGCTGTCTTTTCTGATATTTATGGCTATATACGTAATTTCCAAGCTGGACTCCTTGGGAGGTGACTTGCGCCCTAAATGTGGGTAACTGGTGTACCCGTTTGAGCCGAGGTGCTGTGACTCTTTACCTACTATATACAGTCCTGTTCTTCATTATTAGCACCCATGAAGTTTAAAAGTACATAATGTGGAATATCTTCTGGAAAAAAATGAATCAGGTGAAACAGCTTTCTTGTATAGAGACTCATGTTAACTGCAAAAGAGTGAATGATAAACAACAATTTCAAACAAAAAAACAATGGGAGGGAAAAACCTAAAAACCTAATGCTTGTTGTGACATTAGTATTGAAACCCTTTACATTAAATTAGACTCGCCTGTGGTAAATTACAAATGAGAATCACGTGATAAATTGTCGGTGCCCATGTGACATGAATTAGTCAATGAATGATGACTTTAGTGTTTTAAAAAGCCATTTTAGGCCCTGTTCCTTTGTCACAATGGTGAAGACAGAGGAGCTGTCTGAGGACATCAAAACTGCTTTTATTAGCTAACACAAGACTTCCAAATGGTATAAGGCCATCTCCAAAGACCTTGGTATATCAGTTTCAACAGTGTGCAATGTTATTAAGACGTTTGCCAGGTATGGGACCATCAAGAACCTCCCTGGATGTGGAGGAAAAAGGAAAATTGACAAGAGATGGCTTCAAAGTTTGGAGCGAATGGTGGAATAAACACTACATCAAACATCCAAGGACCTGATGGCAAACCTGGAAGTGTCTGGGGTCATGATTTCAACAAGTACCACATACGCATACTAAACCAAGCAAAGCTTTGTGGGTGAAGGCCAAGGAAGAAAAGAAACCATTGCTGAAGAAAATTCATAAAAAAGAACAACTGATCTTTGCCAAAGAATACCTTGACAAACCACAATCCTTTTAGGATGTTCTGTGGACAGATTAAACAAAAATAGACCTTTTTGGCAATGCAAAGCAACAGTCTGTGTACAGATGGCTCAATGAAGCTAATATGGAAAATAACACCCTACCAACAGTTAAGCATTGTGGAGGATCCATAATGCTGTGGGGTACTAGATCTGGATCTGGTTCTGGAGGCCTTGACCACATCACAGGATTCATGAAATCAGAGAATTATCAAGTGATTTTAGAGCAAAATGTCCTACCCAGGTTAAGAAAACTTGGTTTGAGTTGAAGAGCATGGGTCCTCCAGCAAGACAATGACCCAAAACACACATCCAAAAGTACACAGGAATGGTGGAAAAAGAAAAAATGGACTGTGGCTAGGGTCACATATGCGGTTTTATTTTGGAAACCTGATCCGGTTTTGAGCTGTCAAAAAGCTCAAAACTGGATCAGGAACCGCTCCCCATAGGAGCCCATTATGGTAACCGGATTGCACTACATGCAATCCGGTTACCGGGTCTGGATCTGCAGCTAAAGATCATGCAGGCTGCAGTTTCCGGAGCGGTTCTGTGACCCACAATGCGGTAACCGTATTGCTCAGGATGATGAACAAAGTGTTAAATGTGTATTGAAACATTAAATATTAATATTAGCTGTGGGCAACATGTCTCTACGGGGTGCCTATCCCCCCCTTTGAGACATGCTGTCCACTCCTGTGGGCATGTGAGGGGTTAATAAGCCCTTTACAGTAAGCCGGCTATTGTCGGCTTTGTACAAATTTATGAATGAAGCCACGGCTCCCCTGACAGTACAAGAGATACTGTACGTAATATACGTATAGTATCAGCCGCTGTCCAGGGTCCTGTAACCATTAACATTAGGTCTATGGGGGTGCGCTGCCGATAGACCTAATGTTAATGGTTACAGGACTAAGGACAGCGACTGATACTATACGTACATTACATACAGTATCTCCTGTACTGTCAGGGGAGCCGCGGCTTCATTCATGAATTTGTACAAAGCCGACAATAGCCGGCTTACTGCAATTTTAGAAATTAACCCTTGACATGCCGATCTATGTGGAGAACATGTCTGTAGGAAGGGTGGGCACTCCCTGCAGAAATCTTGCCCACATCTATTATTAACATTAACCCTTTGTTCTTCCCTGCGGCAGCAGGGATGAACAAAGCATACAGCTACCGCAGGCATTCACATGTGCTTTGCAGTAGCCGGATGGGCTCCCATAGGAGCCCATTATAGGTCTCCTGCTACGGTTAGGAAACCACTCTGAAAAATGCAGCATGCAGGATTTTTCCTGCAGGCTGCAAATCCGGATGCGGTAACCGCATTGCCATTTAGGCAACCCAGATTTATAATGGGTGCCTATGGGCTGCGGATCCTGATCCGGTTTTGAGCATTTTGCATGCTCAAAACTGATCAGGATCTGCATTTTCTACCGCACATGTGACATTTTTTTAATCTGTGTTGTGGTGTTGCTCCATTATGTGCCACGTCATTGCGTATCCATAGACATTAATGCATTGTCTTTACGCACTCGTGCGCATGCGGATGCTTGCACGTTTTTTCGAACCTCAAAAAATGAAACATATTGTGTTCGCCGGTCTCACAAAAACCACGCACATGGACGCAGACACACTGACGCCAATGCAGGTCCCTGTGTTCACCTGCGGACACCATATTAAAGATAGATGCACAATAGACTTGCAGATTTAAAAAAAGAAATACGCATCATACGCTGCAGTGTCAAACGCTGATATGAAACCGGCCTCAGACTTTTTTTTTTTAAATATTTTTATTTTCAATTTTAAACATAAACAACAACGTGATACAAAGTCAAAAACACATATACTAATGACAACAATAAAGGAAAAAAAAAAAGGAAAAAAGTGGGGAGGATACTACACTCAAAATTGCACCAACCTGGTGCAATACCATAATATGTAGAGACAGAAAGAACTTATTTTACTTCAAAATCAAATAAATCAAGTCGATTCAGCTTCAAACAGTACCTTAATCCGTTACCTATATTATTTAGGCCATATAAAATTTACTTTCTACCCAAGGCTTCCACAATATAGTTACCTTTTTTTTTCTAGAATTTGATTGAACCAACATTTGTTCGTATTTGCAGTGTATATTTACTCTTTCTATTATCTCTTTTATGTTTGGGGGAGGAACTTCTTTCCATTTCGTTGCCAAGACAAAACGGGTTGCAATAAGTATGTGCGAGACTAACCCTTTTACTTGACTAGGAATATTTTCCAAACCAATATGGAGAATCGCCATAAGAGGATTAATTAGTACCGTAACTCCCGTCATTTCCAAGATCACCTGCATTATAACTACCCAAAGAGCAGTAAGGGCCGGACATGAAAACCAAACATGTTTCTGGGAGCCTACCTGTCCGCAGCCTCGCCAGCATAACTGTGAAAAGTGCGGACTAAACTTAGCGATTCTATTTGGGCATAAATACCATCTCAATTGCGTTTTCTTCAATTGTTCCACATGGTTTATACATGAAGACACTCTTTTAATCTCCTTTATACTATTCCCCCAGGCTTCTAATTCTACTGGCACTTCCAACTCCTGTTCCCATTTCTCCATATAAGGGGCTTTAACCCTTTCAACTGGGATTGTTAAAGACTTATAAAACATTGAAATTCCCCTTATATTTGGGTCCGAGGACATAAACCATTTATTTATCCGTCCCTCGCCAGAATCTTGGCATCCTAATTGTGAGATATTATCAAATAAATGTCTAATTTGTAGGTATTGATAAAAATATCTGCGTATCCCACTATATTTATTAACCAACTGATCAAACGAAAGGAGCCCTGTATTCCCTTCCATATCTCCAAACGTTTGGATTCCCGCATTCCACCACATCTGAAGATTTAAATACGGGATATGGGGCTCAATAGCATATACCGATATTGATGCTCGTGGGATCTTAAGAAAGGACGGAACCATAGACCTCCATAACCTCATTGCCGCCCGCATTGTTGGCAATAGTGAGGAGAAAGCGCTAACCTGAATTACCTCTGATTCCTATGCTAATCTAGTGGAACCTCGCCTTGAATAAAATTTTTCTATCTGTAACCATTTCTGATTTCCAGTCATCTGCCACTGTTCTCGCAATCCCACCAGGACCAAGGCCTTATGATACAACAATAAGTCCAGAAAGCCCATCCCTCCTGCCTCTAGAGGAAGGTACAATACTGTCTTTGCTATACATGGTTTTTTAAGGGCCCATATATAATGACTAGCTAATTGTTGCAGATTATGAATACATTTTTTTGGTATATCTAAGGGTATGTGCCCACAGGAAGGTTTCCTTCGGTTTAGCAGCGAAAACCGCCGGCGGTTTAGCATAGGTTTTATTTAAATTTATGTAAATCCTAAGCAGCGTTACGACTTACATGTAACCCTATGTAATTTAGAAACCGCTGTGCACACATAGTTGGTTTATGTGAGCGGATCTGCCCGCAGTTGAGCGGTTTCCCAGCGGTTTAGCAGCATACAGCATGTCAATTCTTCTCAGCGGTTTTTGATCAGTTCCATGAACAAAATCCTCCATAGAAAACCGCCGGAAAAAACGCTGGAAAAAACGACTGAAAACCGCTGTGCACACACTGAAAAAAACGCCGGAAAAAACGCTGGAAAAACCGACTGAAAACTGCTGTGCACACGCTGAAAAAAACCGCCGGAAAACCGCCGGAACACAGCTGGAGACTTCAGAGCTCAGAACTGATGATTTCCAGCGGTTTACTGACGGTTTGAACGCCACTAAAACCTTCCTGTGGGCACATACCCTAATAATATTTTAATTTTTGTGTGAAGTTTTGTAAAGTTCACTTTAATTGTCCGATCTGATGTTGTCAGAGTTATACCTAAATATGGGATTCCTTCGACCAACCACTGGAAAGGGAAAAGACGCTTAATATATATTCCTGTGAGGCTAATGGTACTGCTATGGGAAGGATCACTGATTTATTCAAATTTAATTTATAATATGATATTCTACTGAATTCCCCTAATTCCAATAGGATTGTGGAAAGGGACTGCTCAATATTCACACAAGAAATAATAACGTCATCTGCATAGAGACTGATTTTATGAGCAGCTGACCCTACCATCACCCCTGAAATTAAGGGGGAAGTCCTGATCCTTTCCGCTAAAGGCTCCATACATAGAGCAAATATTAATGGGGACAGAGGGCAGCCTTGACGTGTCCCATTTGTTATTTTAAAAGATTTTGATAAAACCCCAGTTGTCCATACTCTAGCAGTTGGCGTAGAATATATAGCTAGAATTGCAGATAGGAATGGACCTATCAATCCGAACATTTGAAGCACCCCTCGGACATATCCCCAGTGCACCCTCTCAAAGGCCTTCTCTGCGTCCAATGACAGGAATGCATTGGGGAGACCCAGAACCCGAACCAGATTTAGCATCCGGCGGATACCATCTTTTGCCTCTCTTCCCTTTACAAACCCCACCTGGTCCGATGAGACCAGATCGGGAATGATTTGTTTTAAGCGGGAAGCTAGTATTTTAGTAAAGATGTTAAGGTCACAATTTAGCAGCGCGATGGGCCTAAAGTTTTTTGGAGTAGTGGGATCTTTCCCCGGTTTGGAAAGAGTGATAATAGTAGCCTCCAGATTAGAGCTCAATATTGAGCCAGAATCTCTCCACATCAAAAATGTTCTTAATAAAAATGGCGCTAATATCTCCTGAAAAGTGCGGTAGTACTGATTAGAAAAACCATCCGGCCCCGGCGCACTCGATTTTTTTGATTGATTAATAACTACTAGAATCTCTTCTATTGTAAGGGGGGTATTCAGAAAGGACAACTGCTCCTCCAAAATTTTAGGGAGATTAATAGAGTCGAGGTAGTCTTTTATTCCTTGTTCCGTAGGCGGTGGAGTGGTCGAGTCCCTCTCAAGATTATACAACTCTGTATAATATTTAACAAATTCCTCAGCAATTCCTATAGGATTTCTGATAGGGGGAACTCCTGACTTCAAAATATGATCGATCCTTCCTCTTATCTCTCTTTTTTTCACTCTACTGGCCAAGACTGCTCCCCCCTTGTCCCCTGCAGAATACCACTTGACCTTTGCTTTACGCATATTATGAGCATATTCACGTAACATCGAGTCTCGTAGTTTAAATCTTATTGAAAATATTTCTTCCATAACTGAGGGAGTGACGGCCTTCTTATTTAGGGATTCTTAGGATTGCAATCTACTAAGTAGCTCCTTCCTCTCCCTATCCTTCTCACGCTTTATTCCAGATGCTTGTTGCGGCCTTAGACTTGAATGCATGTCATAAGTGAGCATGTGATTTGTCTATGATTGAAATTGCAGCTCTTAAACACTTTTTTGGGCTGTCACCCAACCAGTGTGACTGAGAAGCCCTAGCCTGAGAGGCAATCTCTTTACTGCTTTGTAAACTGTAAAGTTCAGTGACTGGACACAACTGATACAGAGTTTATTTACAACTGTTAAAATGTATTAGTAATATCAACTGTATGCACAATCATAACAGCCAAATATATGATGTAGTTAAAAGTGAACCTCTGGTTGGAGGCTTAAAATAAACCTGTTATGTGAAAAATACTATAAACCTGTAGATATGGGGTTAATCTGTAGGTTAATAACATTCTGAACCTGCCCGGAACCTGCATATTAAACTACGCTGCTGGAAGGAAATTAACTTCAAACCTGCCTGCAGCATTCCGGTTTCGGGCATGGTGGCACCACGAGTGTGAGTTCATTCACTGCTCTGTATATGTCGAACAACGGCAGTAATTGCACCACCCCACATTCACTGACGGACAGCTTCCTCTAACGTCGAGTGGCTGTCAGTCATTGGGGGAGTAGTTACAGCCACTGCTCTCCATACACAGAACGGTGACTGAACCCGCACTTGTGCCGCCTTCATGACTAAGACCATAACGCCACCGAGAGGATTAAATTTCATTTCCTCCTGGCAGCAGGGTTTAATATGCAGGCCCTAGGCAGGTTCAGAATGGTATTAACCTACAGATTAACCCATATCTGCAGGGTAATAGCATTTTTCAATGTGACATGTTCTCTTTAAGGTGACATATCTACTGTTATTTCTGCCTGATGCCAAATAGATTGCCTGCACATCCCAAATCAAGCAGGATTTTTCAACAGAGATCTGCCGTCTAGATTTTCAGTTATCATGGGATATACACAAAGTTGTCAGACGTGAGCTATTTTCTCCACCTTCGATAACAACATTCTTGCTCAGCATGGCAAATATTGTCTCATAATGGGGAATAAGCATCTGCCAGAAAGCTCTGTTCCCAACTTGACTTTGGCAGCACTTGATGTGAACTGACGAAGTCCAAGACTTTAGCATTTTAAGTCTCAGTAAACATTAGATTTACCGTATATACTCGTGTATAAGTCGACCCGTGTATAAGCCGACCCCCCTACTTTTGCCCCCAAATCCTGGGAAAACCTATTGACTCGTGTATAAGCCGAGGTGGACCCCAGCACAGGTATACAGCCCCCAGAGTGTGGTATACAGGCCCCCCAATGGTAGTATTACAGGCCCCAGTAGTATATACAGCAACCCCAGTGGTATACAGCAGCCTCCCCAGTGGTATATACAGACCCCATCAGTATATACAGCAGCCCCAGTGGTATATACAGCAGCCCCAGTGGTATATACAGCAGCCCCAGTGGTATACAGGCCCCAGCAGTATATACAGCAGCCCTGGGGGTATACAGCAGCCCCCAGGGGTTATACAGCACCCCCCAGGGTTATACAGCTGCCCCCAGGGGTTATACAGCAGCCCCCAGGGGTTATACAGCAGCCCCCAGGGGTAATACAGCGGCCCCCAGGGGGTAATACAGTGGCCCCCAGGGGT